>CM073595.1:31568638-32768638 GCA_037074705.1 Zhengitettix transpicula | reverse complement strand
CTGATGAGAATTTCCCTACGTCTGTTCTTTGCGGTGTCGTTTTTATTTTAAATTTTCAATCACCTCTGCCAATGTAAGTTGGTTTTTCAATAGTATCCCATATTAAATATATATTAATCACTACTGATAGATCAGAGATGATCGTGCGGTGATTAATTGAAAATTTATATTTCAGTACAATTTACTTTCAAAACCAGTTAAAATTCTCTAGATATTAGAATTATTTATATCGGGATTCTTCTTTAAAAAATAGTAATCTTCAAACGCGAATAAACATGGGTGTACATTTTCGTTTTAAATTCATTTTGGACGATATTTCTTACATAAGACTGGTATGGTCGTCGGGTACAAAGCTTTCCAGGATATTAATCCATGGGGAAAAATTATAGAAACATGTAGGTTCTGCCTATGGTTCTTTTTAGATCTGATGAACAAGGTAAATATAGTTTCAATCTAAAATTGCTTAATTTTGAATAAATACTGTTTTCAAAATTTGGTACGAGCGTTTAATTTTAGACTGTTAAATCAGGGCTCACTGAATTACCGTAAAAATTGTTAGAATCTAAATTCCTAGTTCAATTGATTTCATCAGGTGTCGCGGGAGAATCCAGATATATTGTCATTAATCGAAGGTAAAGGCCTACTTAAATCGTTTTCGGTAAGTTCAATTAGCCAACAGACTAATTAGAGTAATCCTGTATTAGACATGATAAATTACATTACGCTGAATAGGGAACATTTTTAAAAAATCCGAAGAACGGCGACAAGGAAGCTGTGATACAGATTTATTAATTTTCCTCATTATTTTTGTTCAATACTGCATACTTGTGAGATTTTCAATGTCTAATATGGGATACCGGAATAACCTACTCCGAACACACAAATTCTGTATTAATCAACACCAAAAGACGACTCATCCTCCTAAAGATAATAGAAGCGCCAAACTGGGGAGCCAGCCAGAATATCCTCAGCCTAACCTACAAAGCTACAATAACAACAATCCTTGACTATGCATCACGCATCCTATGGCACGGCACCAAAAGCCACACTCAACCAACTCAATACTATCCAGAACAACTGCATCAGGATAATCACGGGGTGCATCAATACCACCCCTAACGAAAGACTCTACAACGAAGCCAATGACACCCCACTTGACATCAGAAGAAGACATAATACAATCAAAATTGCCTGCACGTCCACTCTCCTAACATTCGAATCCAACCTTACCATTATTACAGATACAACATCAAAAGACTTCAACCCTTCCTCGCATCTGTCAACAATAACCATCTGGAACCACAATTCCATCTCCAGTGGAAGCTAGCGAAACTTTCCGTCGACAACTGACTCAGCCAAATCCCTAAAATGATACTCCGAGAAAATGCCACGATCGAGAAATATTTAAATACTGCCCAGCTGTATACTGATGACTCAAAAACGAAAACAAAAACCACAAACGCGTACATACAAGTCAACTATATGAATGTGGTCCAGATCATAACATCAGCATCCTTCACGACAGCGGAGATTTACGTAATACCCATGGCTCTCATATAGTGCATTGAAGCCCCTCTAAACTACTTAATAATCAGCTTTGACTCCATGGAAACACTAAAGGCCATAACGGACCAAAAACTCAGGACTGGAAACATCAATAAAATCAGACTAATTCTACAGAACATATCTGCACGTCAAATATCAATACTCTTCATGTGGATCGCCGCTCATGATCATGCAGCAGGAAACGAGGCGGCGGACGGACTAGCCACCAAATTACAGCATGATGATCACCCTAACACATCCACAGTATGCACAACCTTTGACCTATCCCAGGAGCACAAAAAGAAGATCCAATCAACTTGGCAAGAAAGAAGGCGTAGTGGTAACAACGGACTCTTCCAACATGAAATAGCCTCGTCATCTGAGCTGATACTTCCCAAGAACCGCCACAGAAATCAACAGATAATAACTTCCAGGATAAGATACCAAAGTACCAATCTCTCTCACGCTCATCTGTTCTGCAGACCACCCCATCCCATATGTTGTTCCTGCAATCATTCTGTTTGAATGTAGAAAATACGAGGAAAACCGAAGAAGACTATAGCCAACAACACTACTAAAGATTTCTGCAGTGATCCAAAGGCACAACATTAATAGCTTTCATATTCAGTGCCCAAATTGATCACCTAATCTAAGAAGAAGAAATATATACGCCCTATAAATAAAGACAATATCCTGTAACTGATGTAGAAGGTCGCCAATAACATTCAGATCGGCGCTACCATAAAATATCAATGGCCGATCTCCTGTGTTGTAGGAGTTAGCGTGACTGTCTCACACCACAGAGGTTCCGGATCCCGACGAGGGTACGGTTGTTTGAGTGCGTGAGAGAAACTCTCGTCAAATCAGTTCACCGCCAAGGAAAAATGACTTCCCATACTGAGTCGCTAATAACCAGAGCTGTTGATGCGACTGTAAATAAATGAATTAATGGAAAACTGAAAAAAATTATATTACATTTTCAAATTTCTTGACAAATTAATTACTATTTTTTTAATTCATAAATGGTTTCAAATTACAATTACAATTTATTTCTTAAATGAATTTTTACATATTTTTCTATGCAAAGTTCGTGACACTGTTTTACTGTAGAATAATAACTGTAATTGTGCCATGTTTTTTTTTCGAACATCTAAAGTAAAAAAATCAATTGAATCCTTATTAATAACAAATGTAACGAACGAATTAATTGCTGGATTTGCTTACATAACCTGAGTATCATTATAGAATGTTTTCTGGTGCCTTCAGGCAGTTAGCAATGAGCGAATTCTTCGAATCATCAAATCCGGAAGTCATTTTTTTCATTCATGCTGCTACTGTATCTCGGGAAGAACTAGAGACAAGCTTTTACACCAGTTTCTCTTTATTTTACATGCAAAAATAACACAAACATCTTCGATCTCAAATGAAGAGAAAACCTCACGAAGCTCTGACTTCCTTTACTTCGTCTCTCACCTTGCAAACGTCCAAGTCCTTTACTCCACGTGGTCCAAACAATACAGCTGTATTGAATAACAGTGGATTTTAGAGGAATTACGATAGTTGGCACATTGAAATTGCTTTTAAGACCAATTTGGAAAATTTTGACTTAAAAACAACAATGAAGATACTCGATCACACCACAATAGTAACTTATATAATAATTAAATATTTTTTAAAATTACTGATTTTACATACATTGTTATTATATCTATACAAGAATATTAACTGAATCACGTACTTCGTAACTGAGAATTCCAGAATCATTAAAACGGCTCCAGTTCATTTCCAATGTTCACTCGTTATTATTTTTTTTACTGTTGTATGAGCGCTAACCTTTAACTTAACACAAGCGTACTTTATTCCGCGTATGTTTGCAGTACCTGGTCGTTCCCCTAAAAGCTATGTCCGGAAGCAATAGAATGAAGTGGAAAGTGTTCTTTGTGTGAAGTCTGCGAAGTTCTGAATGAAAGCAATTAGCCTGCAGCAAATTGAACAACGTGGGGCAATGTCTCATTCAAGGCGCGACGAACATAACTATTTTATAGAAATATTGAATCACAAGTCATCAATACAACAAATTGTGACTATCTTAATAAACATATAGTTAATTGATCTTTCTTGCGACGAATTTAAAAACCACAAATATATTATTTATAAAATAAGTCTACTTGTTCTATGGTCTTAATTTTACCAGCAATTAAATTTTTCTTAATTTAATGAAAATGTAACATTAGGTTTAATATAATTTTTTTTTGTAAATCACAGAGTCTTAAAAATAATAATTATTCCTAGATCTCCGATATAAATAACGTGGAATATCCTGCAGAATATGAGTATGGATAACAGCATAAGTTGACTAGAAACGTCTTAGGTATTCCCACAACTGTAGTTGTTTGAAACATCGCGAAAAATCGCAATATTTTAAGAACAAAACACAGTATCAATCATTATGTCAATATTAAAACCAATTTTTGTATCTGGCAGCTATAATAAATATATTAAATTAATATTATTTAAAATATATATTTAAAATTTAACACCTATTAATAATTTATAGATATTTTTTCCATTATTAATTAATAACAAATCAGACAGTTCCAAACAACATTTTAATTTGTAACAATAATTTATTTTAATAAGACTGTTATAGAAGTAATATAATTACAACGTAACAAACATTGATTACCTATAGGAAATGACATTGTATTAGAATATCATCGTTACTTATGACTGCACGATATCAAAATAGCAAAATAGTCGTAGGGTTTCCAATTTGAAACAAATGAATCACACACGTATTCGTTTTCTCTTGAGTCGAATGAATGAAATAAGCCTTCAAGAAACTGCCAAACCGATTTCTAGAATTTTTCTACTTTCTGAATAGACCATAGGGTTTTCCATAATTTCAATAGATATATAGCTGAGAGGGCGATTAGAGAAAAGTTAAAACACGTCTCAATTATTAGCTACGAATAACTGAATTGCCTTTGCGTTTACTCCCAGTTTGATGTATTATGTATGTATCTATAATGTGACAAATCCCATTTCCTCTTTTGGGTTTAATCGATGAAAATAAATGTAAAATGTCTTTAGGATTATTATTGGTTCTTCTTCAAGCAGTTCCACGCAGGCAAAAGTACGTCAGCGACGGCTACGCACAACCCGTAAAATATATTTAAGACCGTTCGTAAGAATTAAATATTTAATGTTATTAATTAACAAAGGAATTAAATATTCGATGGTGTAACAATAATACAGTCTATTTCTTACAATGTAAAATTATTTTCTGAAATTACGCAATTCAATTTTTTTCAATATTCCATTAAATAATAATTAATTAAATCAAAATTTCTAAATTCTCAAATTTCTTTGTGGGTAATGAATCAGAAAATTAATGTATGTTTAGATTAAACGTTGATTAAATAGAAAAGTATAGACTCGTAGTATGCACTCATATTTTTTATAACTCAGGAATCATTGCGGCTATTCTCATATGAATAATATTTTTATGTATATAATTATATATTTAAATAATATAATACATTAAGTCTGTTTTTATTAATAAGATAAATTTCGTAAATGAACGACCATTAACAAACAATAAAACATTTTATTCACGACAAAGACGCTTCAGTAAATTTTTGTACTTTTTCTTGAGTTTGTTCGTGTTATGTTTCCACGGTAAAGAATTTTTTGTTAAATGGTGTAACGAACAAACAATATAATATTTCAAATCACACATTTATATAAAATGATTTTCTCCTCCTTAAAAAGCAACAACTATCTTTAATGTTGTAAGTAATAATAAAATGTAAAAAATTTATTATTTAAAATCAAATCACGAATTTTCAACATTATTGTAATTTAATAACAAATTTTACCAATCATAAAGTAATTATGAACCTAATTTTTTCCATATTAAAATTAAAAATTTATAGGAAGTAACTTATAAAAATTTTAAAATGTAAACAAAATTATATAAAAAGTTACAAAATAATTGATTGTAAATATTACTTAATATTAACAGTTTAGTGTGATTACCGTTGTTTCAATGTGTATCTTTTCTGATAAATTCATTTTTAATAAATTTTGTTCTATTGTTCGTTATAATACTTTTATTAAATTTACTTTATATATTTCTTGTAGACTTTTCTGATATATCTTCGATATCCGGGACTCTGCTTGTCCTTTTATACGTTCCTCTACCTTTCCCCCCAGTATACTTCTCTCTCTTGGATAAGAACTCACTTACAAACTCATTATCTAATTATTTAACTTCACCGTAACCTCCCATAATTTATTAACGCCACACTTCACCTATTTACCTCTTTAGATGGTCAATTTACCCTTTGGAACATCTGTTACTCAGTTAACTCTGAGACAAAGTGTATTTCCTTTAATTTGGATTCACCCGGTCGATGTCTTCTTTGTCGGAGGGAGATTAACTGCATAGCTTGATTGTTTTGTTGTACTACTTACTCGAGGCTCAAAGAGTCTCGCGGAATTTAATACCTTTATAAGTGGATGTATGCATTAAAACTATGAAAATTATATCCCGTCAATGTTACAGGTTGTTTAACGTTAGCGGAGGTCAGTGCTTTACATCGAAGAATTTTCGACATACATAACAAAGTATTTTGGAGATTAATTTTTTTTAGATTAACAGGCTACATGAGGGTAATTTCATATGGTGGCAACTTTTCGTTAATGGCATAGGAAGGGATGTGAAAGGGGAGATGTGGAAGGGTAACGGAAGGTAGCCAAGGGTTAACTAGGGTTTTCCGGGGTGTAGTTTAAGGATCCTACCCGGAATTCGCTTAAAAGAAATTCTGGACAAACCTGCATCAGGTAGGTCGGGCCTTGGTTACTCGTCCCACGCCCTTCCGATGGCGGGAGAGGGGTTTTTTCTGTGGGGACGCAGCACTCCCTTCTCCGTACCTCGACCAGGTTAGGAGGCAGTTGGCCGACTGTACCAATGAGGACAGCGAACAACTCTTACCGTATGCCCAAGGTATGTGACCCTCAAAACAGGCCGAGGTGCCTCGGCTTGTGGGAACCTTATTTCTAAAAAGAAGCGAGGAAAAGGCATCCCGAAAGGTAGCTCTCTCCGTCTCTCCAGAAAGGAGAGATCCTCGCAGGCTTTCCATTGCCACTTTAATTTTGGATATTAAATTATTTTTCTCTGTAATATGGAAGAATGGCTAAAATTTAACTGCAACAGTCTTTAGTTGGGTTCACACAGAGACAGTTTAAGGTGAAAAATATTAAAAAAACTTTGAAAGAAACCCCGTAAACTTCTTTTAAGTTGCTGTAATTTCTTTCACAGTAAAGCTTGATCGTTTTTCACGCTTCATAAATTGCAGCTTATTACCTCCCAAATTTAGAAAGTTTCACTACGTTAATCAGCAAGTCGAAAGACTTTCTTGTTAGAATGTGAGTTAAGGTTATAGTTATTAGCTCTTTCCTAAGAGCAGAGAATAAAGGATCCATTCATTGGAAGTCTTGGAGCAGACTTAAAGAGTTAAAAACGCTGCCGTATATTGTTCATTTAACAAAAGCCGTAAATTTTTTAAACATATTTTAAACTAGAAATTCTTAGCAATGTGAAGTAGAATTGAATACTCATTTTTCGAACTATCTCGACATGAATTATCCAAAAACAGCTATGGTAACCACATGTAAATACCATAATATATAAAGGCTTTCCCATTTGGTGTCTGTTCATTTGTACTCGATACTGAATTTCTTTACGAGCGTTGGAAACTTTGCCTCTTTCTCTATTGATCTTGAAGCTCACACTTTTGTAAATTTACCCGAGAATAATAAAAAAATCAAGGAGCGCGACACACAGTCGGAATATGATTATAATGCTACAGGATGAGCAAATATCATAAAATTAATTCGGAAGTCACATGTATTTCATCGTATTCGAAAGAAAAACATTCTCATGCTAATACGCCAAATCCGCTAATAATGCATATCCAGTAATAGATCAGAATAAGAAAATAAGAATACAGAAAACAAGTAATATTTAATTATGTCGTATATTTCTTAAATATGTCCACTTACTAAGAAGAGTAGAGCAAAGGTGACTCATGACGATTATTTGAGGATATTCTGTTGGGTGATACGCATTAGATTCAAACCAAAACTAAAAGTCTAATCTATCTATCTATATAATAAAGAAGGATGTATGTATGTATGTATTTACGTGTATTTCTATACAAATTATAACGTATTGACATAATTCAACAAAAATTGGTACACATATGAAAACACGAGAAACGGTACTGTGCGGGTGAGTAACTCCTAGCATAAGGTAGAAAGAATTATAATTTAAAAATTTGTGATCATTTTGTGTTAAATTACTGCGCGCTAAGAGACCATGACGTCACGGCACTCGAGAGGGACGGGGGGACGGGGGGCCGGGGGGACGGGGGGGACAGGGGGCGAGACTTTACTACGCGGGGATACTGCACAGAAAAAAAAATTGTTACCTTTTTCGTAATGAAATAAAGCAGAAATAATATTCAATAAAATATACAATTTTATCCATAAATACTCTATCGGATGATAAAAAAAACAATACAAAATACTTGACTATCTTAGCGGAAAATGTAAGTTAATTTTCTTGGTATATTAAGTGACTACAATATGGCGACCGTTTCTTTACATTGTAAACGTAGCTAACAATTTCATCAGTTTAATCTTTCGTAAGGTCAGAATACTGAGGGACAATTATATCCTGCAATACTCACGGAGTATATTTACATATTCTATTCGTAAAGAAATTCGAAGGTATGTTTGTTTGTAATAATGGAATAAAATTCAATGTATTTTATAGCTGTTAAATAATGCACTATCGGTCGAAATTATGTACGGAACTAGGAACATTTACATTGAATTAAGAGTACAATTACTACACAACACCCGAGATTGGAGTTAATTCCAGGGTTATGGATGTCGCTGAGTTTAATTATGACATTTAGCCATTTAAGCACAAGGGGTGGGGTTGACGGGGGTGTCAATTTTGAAACATATCAAACGGACTTAATTTGTGTACTTTGTACTTTTCTGGGTCAGTCAGATTCATAATATTTATCCACATGTTGTCTGTGTGTAATTTCTATCCCTTTCGTCTTGGAAGGGGAATCCTTATGGGTAGGGGTGGAGCGGCAATACATAAAAATAACACAAAATCACCCGAGATTGGAGTCAAATCTTGGTTATGAAAGTCGCTAAGTTTATTTCTGACAACCTGGGCAACGCACGGCGGGGGGCTGGGCGGAAGTGGGGGGATCGAAATTTTCAATCGTGTTAACCGGCCTGTATTTGCAACGAATAAATATTTTTTCATGGTCATTGAGATTGATAGTATCTTTACTGATCTGTTATTTCAATTCCTTTCGGCATAGTAAGGGGAGCACACTTAGGGGTGGGCGTGGAGGGGCGTTACATAAAAACAACCGAGATATAAGTTGAGTCTGGGACTATGGAAATCGCTAAGTTTAATTATGACATTCACCTTTCCGTTTAACTACCAGGGGCGGAGGTTGCCGGGGGCGGAAATTTTTAAACATGATAAACGGCCGATATGGTCGTCGAAAGAAGATTTTGAGGTCAATGAGATATATAGCGTTTCTCCAGAATAATTTCAACCCCTTTTGCATTTGAGAGGTGCACCTTTAGGGATTACATAAATATAACGAAAAAACAACCGAGGTAGGAGTCAAATCCGGTGTTATGGATGCCGCTGAGTTTAATTGTGACAACGCGGGGAACGTCGGGCACCTAGCTTGTTCGGAATAAATCAGACATTATGTTTAGAAAAATTGGGAAATTGGAAACTGTCGTACAAATAATGAGTTAAGACTATTAGCTTTAAAAATTTATAAGGTACTGGAATCCTATTCGAAATTCTTTGTATTAAATTATTCTAACGTGTTAAAAAAGTTCTAGTGATATCAACAATTCGTGACAGAAAGATAATTGTATTATATTTATCTATTATTTCAACCTTTATTGTCTGCCAGCTTTGTACCTTATAATTATTTTCAGGATAGATGACATCCGTCTTTTTGACCGGATTCGTCGGATATGTGGCGAAATTTGATATTTATAAAAAAAAATCTTGCCATATCTATTAAAAATATTTTGTGGCAATAATTTACATTCAGCGTCCATCCAAACTTCTGGTAAGTCCTAAGAAACAATTACGGAGGTATTTTCTAAGAACGTGGGATTTTTTCGAATGATCTTAACAAAATTAGCTTTACAGTCACTTCAGGCTTCTAAATGAGATGACTGCCAAACTTCCAGATCCTTGTTTATCACACCTATATAAATGGTTAGAAATTGGTTTTTGGTTATTAGTCGTCCAAATTGGATGAGTTAAACAAATAAAACCCGGATACTTTAGGTTAATGTTAAACTCTACGACAATGTTCAATGTTTTTCAATCTCGAAACACCTTCAATTCGTTTCCTAGGGCACTAAATTTGATTTTCAACCCGCTCTACATTTGCCTCAGGACATTTCGTAAGGCGCATACTTATTCTATTTCAAATGTTTTCAATTATTTTTGTTACATGGAGGTGGCATCGTCATGTAAAGCGGGTTCATGTTGGCTGCTTGCTCAAGGAGGACGTTTGCCAGCATTGTTAGAAGCGACTCTGCCAGGATTCTTCAAACTATTTCGGCAAGCTCTGTTCCCCAACAGAAAACGATATTGTAGACGTACAAAATGTCCACGTAAAAATCTTCTCCCGTCCGTTATACGTCAGCCCACGAATACTCGGCTTAGATGGAGAAAACCGCTAACCACGTGTATATGGAGCAGTTAAATTTGACTCTAGCAGGGGAATATTTTTCGTTGTTACTACGTAAACATTTAAAAATAGACGATTTAATATAGTATATTAATCACAGTTATTTTAAAATAAGGAAACCAAAATTTCTGAGAAATTTGGATTGTAAAATAAAAGGCTGAAAACATTTCGTAATAATGCCCAATGTCCGCCATACTATATTTATGAGGACGTATTGATGCATTTATCTACTGCTGGAGAAAAGAACATAGCTTTGTAATGGCGCATCAGTCGTGGAAACGAAACTATCTACTTGTCTGACGAACTCGCTATCTACTCCGTAGTCAACTAATCTATCTATCTATTTATTTAAAAAAGTGCCAGTTGAGGAAATTTCACTAAATTTCATACACGTGTTTCATGCTAACAGGAAACAAACACTGTGGGGGTAAGACACGACAATAAACCCCCCAGGGGCGTAGGTTGACGGGGAATGAAATATTCGAACATGCTCAAACGGCCGATATTTGCGTCGGATAAATAATTTTCGGTGTGAGTGAGATTGATATATTTCTACCGATGTTCTTTGTGTATAATATCAACCCCTTTCGGCATAGGAATTGAGCACCCTTAGGGGTTGTTGTGGAGGGGCGTTACAAGAAAAAATCGCGAAACAAGCGAGAATGGAGTCAAATCCTGGGCTAAGGATGATGTCGCTTAGTTTAATTCTGACTTTCAACTTACCGTTTAAGTTCCAGGGTCGGGGGTGGAAATTTTCAAACATGTTGAACGGCCGATATTTGCATCGAATAAATACATTTCGGGTTCAATTGACATTTATAAAATTTCTCTAAATTTTTTCTGTCTATAATATCAACCCCTTTCGGCTTGGGAGCACATTTAGGGATGGGGGTGGATGGTCGTTACACAAAAACAACCGAGGTTGGAGTCAAATCCGTGGTTATGGATATCGCTGAGATTAATTATGGCATCCTGGGTAACGCCGGGCACCCAGATATTTGTGAATAAATCAATACTGACACACTCTAGTTTTGGTTAATCAGCCTTCTGAGACCCTCTAAATGAAGTGTAAATGTTTTTTTTTTCGTTAAGGGCCAAAATGAAAGTGCGACGCCCATCGATACCGGGCAACTTAAGTGTCAGATCCGAGGTTTACGATAAGGGGGTCCTTGGTTCGTGAGCGGAACGCTGTGATGCGCTATTTCGGGTTATTGATTGGTCGGACTGCGAATAGCTGACTGCGTGGATTCGACGAGCCTGCGGTTGCTTTCTTTGTTGTGGACCTAGCTTGTGCTTTGCCAGAGAAAACCGTCCAAGAATGACGTCGACCTCTTTCCGAGAATTCGTGCTACTTCGGCTTACTCATTTCAAAATTTAAACATTCCGACTATCTGAGCACACGAGCGTGTAGCAACAATCATTACTCACACGCGATCAAACTTCTTCACTTAAATTTTATTTATATGGACCAAATACTTAAACTTAATTATCATAATTGCAAACCACATTAGTATTGAAACATGTTGTTAAATTAAATTCCTTATATTATAATTCAAGAACAGAAGAAATATTTTCTATTGAAACTACGTATTGAAAGGCCAGGATAATGAATTAAAGGATCGGGAATCCATACATGGTCGCTCTCCCAACTGATGTATACGGGTCGACTCCCCACCATGTACGAGCCTTCTCCATCCATTCAGTCCTAAAATAACGCATAAATATTGTGATTTAGTAAATTTTAGGAGAGTCTATATATGGATGGAGAAGATTCGTACCTGACGAAGCGTATACTCGGATAGCTCAAATGGGTGAGCGATCACGTACCAAGTGGAGGTCCCGATTTCTATTTTCGGTACAGTCGAGACCTTTTCTTCCTGAACCCTTAATTAAACTATAACGTGTAACTGTCTGGTTTGTCCTCGTTAATAAATTAAACTATATAAATTCATTATTATACCAAAATGTTAAAATTGGAACCCATACATTTCCAGAGAGACTTCCGCAATTTAAATTCAAGTGACTACATAGCGATGCACGAACCTCAGCGTTCAGTTTAATAATCAAATAAACTATAGATTTTCAGAGCGGTAGCGAGAACAGTAATAAGTAAATTGCCAATTTCCGTTTCCCGTTTTAAAGGCCACGGCTGAAATTATAGCCGAGAGTATTTCGGCTGCCTTGTTGCCTAATATACAACACTCTTTCGTAACGGTATTATTGAGAGGAAATTCTAGAAGGTGTTAAAATTCTTGACAATTATTTTGAAGTTATTGTGGTTGCAGTTACAAGTGTAACGTTTATTCCAATGTGTGAGCAATCACTTTTCTTATGGGTATATTTATCCGACTTCATTTCGGCTGCAGTGTAAAGCACATTTAGAAATTTTCCACACAAAATTTTAAATATGTATTGATATTTAAAGAAATAAATTGTAACTAATGTTCATTAATTTTTCAAACATTTGTATTATAATTATCATGATTATAAAATATTGTTGTCTTTAAAGTTTTAGATATTCAGACTTGTACAATTTTTGTATTTACACCTGACGAGGTTCCAAAAAGTTACGACACGTCGGTCAATTTTTTCGTAATATGGTATAACATTTTATTTTATTAAAATATATTTCTGACTTTAATTATATTTTGTTATAAATTTATTCGAGAGACAGTAATTTTGTATTCAAAATATTTCAAACTCTATTCAGTGTTTAGAAGTAAAGTAACATGTTCAATGTAAGTATACAAAAATAATTAAATTGTATAATTTTTCATAAAAAATGGAAATATAAATTGAAAAATATTTTTTCTTTTGTAATTTATTTTACAAACGATTAATGAGGCGGTAAACGTCATCTATCAGGGGTAGTGTTATTTACGAAATCTTTAACCGGTTTTATAGATGACTTTATATAACATACTTCATTTGTTTGAATGGGTCACTATGTTTCCATTATTTGAGCGTGTTGTTATCTGGAGCTTGCAGACGGCGGCTTTCAGGAAGAAGGGATTAAGCTTGTCCTGCAGAGCTATTGTAAGGAGACAATGGCACAAAGACACTGAAAACATCTGTTTAACTTTATTCCATGTCGCCACCTCCTCATTCACCAAATTTAATGAATGTGAATCAGAGAAAATACCAGGACTCAGACAATTCAGGGAACATCTATAGAAATAAAGTGTTAACGCGTCTGTTTGTAGGCGTGCTTCAACGAGATTAACCCTCAAACGAATGAGGAGATTTCAATGAATTTCCCTAATTATTTCTCAAGGTACAAGTGACGCTATATTCTATATTTCAACGGTACTTAACAGAATTTCAAGTCAAAAATGCGGATTTGGTGAAAAGTCAAAATGCATTTCACTTATAGGCCATTGTCTTCGGACTAATAGCATAATCATTCGTTCTTCTTTATAAACGACAGAACAACTACGAACAATATTAATAGTAGTGAATTTCATATACATATTGTAATAATCACTAATGATGCATCAATTATATTTAAAATCTTATAAAAACAAATTACAATTAAAAGAAAAATAAGTTTACTCGTCAACTAAACTGGAACATTTAAAATGAGAACAAGATTAAAAGTGAAAAGATTGACTCTGATTAACAATTTTATTAAAAAAGGAAGAGAACGAAATCTGACGGCTATCTTTTAATTACGTTTACATAATTAATTGTTTCGTAAATTGTTACTCACGTCTGCCCAGCATTCTATCGTACCTTAATTTTCGAGAACACTATTGTGGGGTTTTACACTGCTTCTAAACTCACCGATTCTAAATAAAAAAAATTTTATATGTCGTCAGGAACTCGGATGATCCTCCTTTCATCTGTCGGTTGACCGCTCGCCTTTGGTGAATTCTGCGCTTTGTCGATTGGGTAGTCTTTATTGTTCCGGACTTAAACCGAAACTTTTGCTATTTCTGGCCGGGTATGGACACAGAAACTGCTTTTTGTTAGCAGGTTTCGACGTTATACTTTTATGAATGTTCTACTTTGTCCTGCTAATTGCCAACCCGGTTGAATTCTCCTTCCAAAACTGTTATACGTCGAAGAGGTCTTTCCGTGAACAGTCTGTCAACAAATCTCCCTGCGAACTGTACTCCTCAATATCTTAATGCAAACTGTACTCTCGTCTCGCAATTTGAGCGCGCATACGCCATTTTGACTGTCCTCCCGACAAAGGAACAGTGCTTGTTGTTTCAAAGCTCTTGCCGCTACAAAGTATTTCTCAAACAATTTATATTTTCAATTTCACAATTAATGTCTTAATTAACTGACATTACAATATACATATACAGGCCAGTTACCTTCCTTACTCAATGCCAGTAATATTTTTACGTTAGTATTTTTTTTCTAATTTTATCCTGTCTCGTTTTTTGAAGACTTCTCCTCAGATAATCGAATTCTACTGTCCTAATTTTGTTCTTTTGTAATTCTGTCACGACCCAAGTTTTACTTCCATATCATAGAATGTTCTGTATCTTTTCTCTTATAAATTTTGATTTTTGTTTTCCTTTGTTAAATTTTTATTCCAAATTATTCCGTGTAATATCTTGGTAGCATTCTTTGCGATTGCAATTTTAGTTTGTTTATCTCTTTCACGTGTTCCTACATTTGTAATTATTGACCCGCAAGTATTTTAAAAATTCACAACTTTTTTTTATTTTTCCTGTTCCGAAGTGTTATGTCTTCTACATCTTTTCCTGAACACATGTATTCTGTCTTCTGTAAATTTATGTTCAGTCCCCATTTTTTATATTCTTCCATGAGCTTATGAACGTAACCACGTCTGTCGTTAAAAGGATTGACAATCAAACCCTTAAATGGTACAAAGAATGGAAAATGGAAGATCGCCGAAAGAAATATACCAATGGTCACCTCCTGGAAAAAATAAACGGGGGCAGACCCAGATTAAAGTGGAAAACCCATGTGAAAGCTATAATGGAGGATAGGAATTTGGAAGAGGGAGATTGGAACGAAAGACAGAAATGGAAATTGAAGACGAAAACCTATAAAAGGGGGAAAAGCCGAAGAAGAAGAAGTATTTTTTTTATGATTTACGCTAGCGAATTACAGAAATTAGGGATAATCTAAAAAAAAATTAAAATTTTAAATTTCCAGACCAATACAGTTCTTAGGTAATCGCTGAATTACATTTTAAAACACCGAAATTTGTATAGGCCAAACAAAATGCAAACAATGACGAAACAGCTCGCTAAATATGAGCGCGTAAATCCTCGAAACAGGTTTTAAAATGAAGAGCAAACACGAACAGAAATTTCTTAATCAAATAGGGAGTTAACAAGCCTTTATGTGCTTTTCAAGGCTCACACAGAGTAAACGCCATTGAATGGAATTATCTACAAAACCCAAGATCCGCATTATTTTGGTAGATGAGGCCATAATTTAGAAATAAAAATATAAACGGTGTATAAAAAAGGGAGTAACAGACGCTTGTAAATTTTCATTCTCAAGTTGCACGATAGAAAGGCGGAAAAAATTTACTTGCATGAATGTTCCACGAAATTAATATTCAGCAAAATAAATTTCTGTATTTATTGCGATATAACTCCGTTAAATTATGGTTCGATAATAGATTTTTATTTTATTAAAGAATAATAGCAAGAGTATGAGACTGGTGGTTTCTGTATGTGTTAACCATAAAGTCTGGATCGGTAATATTCGACGCGGTGGAAAGGCACACACGCTGTCGGAAAAACCGCAAAGCGTAAAAAATCAATTTGATTGGTTGAAAAATACGGGTGGGGTGCAGATCACCTCCCGAATTCCGAAATTTTTGGCAATCGTACCAGTAAGATAGTTTTCGAGCAAGGTAGCGCTGGTGAGTAAGAGACTTGCAAAGTGATCGGCGAGGACGATGGAAAGTCTGCAATCCAGACGACGGATGGACACTGCCAAGTTTTCTGAATCATTAACGCACTACAGGGGATTGGGAAGTAAACTTAGGATGTAATGGTGTTAGTCTGTTTCGCTGAGCAGGTCGACGATTAATATTCAATAACCCCCAATTTTCCTGAGGAATGAAGACCAACCTATAAATTTAATTAATAATTATTTTAGACTTCCAGTGTCTGTATCCATAATCCCCCGCTAAAAAAAATTAATCGAAGCTAAAACTGAAGTTGTTGTGTATTAAGAATTAGCTCACAAAGCCATAAAAAATGACCAACTATAATGAAATGTTGAAACCTTCATCAAACAAAAATATGTTACAAGGCGATTTTGTTTGAGTTACCAGTGAAGACTAAATTATTTTTTAGACATTGATGTACTGTAGCATATTAACTTAATATTAATTTAATTGTAGACATAAATTATTTGTTCCATTTATGATCTGCTCATAAGGACGACGATGGCACACACCAGTTGGACTTTCGTATCAACCTTGTGTTTATCAAATACTTACAACACTTACATCGTTTGTAATATTCAACTAGGCAGCTGTTTCTATCGTATATACGTGCCACGGACACAAAGGACAATGCGTCCCTCAACCAGTATGAATTATGCCGACCTCAAATAAGCAGGTCACCAAAAAATTTTGCGATGTTCAGTAACAACAGGACGGCTTTTGTACAGATGTTGGATATTTTAAAATGTTGATCACAGACGGGAACGATGAGGCTACAGCAGACAGTAATTAAATATCACTGGCACTGCGGGACGTGAACACAGGCTCATAAAATGGTCTTAGATTTTGTTGGGTATATTCCTTTCTTAACGTGTGCAGGAAACTTAGAATTATGGATACTTTTATAGATACCTTCCAATTTAATTTTTTTGATCTTAAATTTCGTGAGTACTATGTGCAAGATAAATCTAGACTCTGAATTCCCTTATGATTTTTGGATTAGGTTTTTGAGTCATTTTCTAGTCCGGGAGGGTGGGGGATTATTCAGAGGAATTAGTAATACTGGACTCAAACTATCTTGTAGAAAAGGATGGGATGAATGGCGTTCAGGATCAGGAATGGTGGAAGTAGATCTTTCCTGTCTGACTCACCCTGAAACTAAAATGTAAATTTTTCAACATTCTTCTTCCACTTCATGGTCACAATATTACGGTACCCTTTCAGTCTCCTATTTTCTATTCACTCCTCACTTTATCTTTACAATCTTCTACAATTTTCTCTTACCTGTCAACAGATTTAAAACTGGATCAATAATATTCCAAACATATTCGAGCTGAAGTCAAACTTTTAATAGCCCTAATTACGAAAGACATTACTGTGAAATTGCTAAACAGTTTTGTTAAAATCATGGGTGTCTGAAACCGTTTCGACTTATATAAGCTTGCTTTCTTCGTTCACTGTTTGTAATACAAATTATAAAACTCAAACAATTTGAACATGAAATTCGCTGACGAAAGTAAACAGGACTTTTAATGGAAGGAAAATTTCCTTCCTTGTGGTTTCTTTACCTTGGTTTCAGCGATGTATTTTTAATTAAATTGTCCATAAGCCGTGATTTGATGAGTTGTGTGTTCCGAGGTCGCAGAGATTGGACATACGGTAAGGGGTTTCCCCTTGATCCAACTGAATCATCTGCCCAAGTTTATGGTCGTGGCATGGAGTCAGAAATGCTGCGGTTTCACAGGAAACCCTCTTCCACTAGTTATCGGAAAGGAGTACAAGTACCGATAGCCCGAGTTACCTGATTCAGGTTTCTCTTAGTTTTCTCCTGAATTACATATACGGGAATTGCCGGGTAGAAACCACGGCCACCCTAGTTAGCCCTTGGCTACGTTGGTCTCCCTTCAGCATCCCATTCCTCCATTCCTTCACTTTCTATTAAAGGGGAGAGGCCACCACGTAGATGACTCTCATGTTGCCTATCACCATAAAATAAAGCCTGGCATTTCTGTAAAATATTTAAGTTAATTTTTTTCCAATAGAAACTAATTTATTAAAGGATCGTTCAATTACAGAAGATAAAATGATGTATTACGTAAAAATTAATAATGCATTGAAAATCCCCATAATTGAAATCTGGAAATTTTTCCATGACAATTGAAGAATTAAAAAGATGTTGAAGAGACTTCAACGAGTGTTTCAACTGTTACTGTTGTACGTTTGCTTTGCCACTGCATGGCTGATATTGACGTCGATCTGCGAGCTCGCACGTGAGATCTTTGTAGTCAGGGATTTATTTACATGTTATAACATCACTCGCTACTTTGAGTTTAACGTCCTGCTACAGAGACTGTTACTTTGTTTTTCGATTCGAAACATGAAATTATTGCATTTTAAAATTTATGTTTCGTGAATAGAACCGGAGAAAAATGAGACACCTTATGGGATCATTTTGAATGATGTGTGAAGTATATGTCTGTTCCATAATCACACTTTTTTTTCCCCACCTCTGAATTGTATTCATAACTGAGACACGGGGGCTTGTAAATTTAAGAGAGCAACTTAAGTCATCTTTCATGATATTATATGGCTTTAGGGAGCGAAATGTTTCATCTTTTTGTTTCTGTCATGCATTTCGCGCGGTTGATAATGAGACACAGAGGTTCTTCACGGCAAATCAAGTCTATTCTACTTACTGAATTTTTAGTTGAAAATATTATTTATTAGGTGTTGCGATTTATCTAAAATAATTACAGTACCTAACGACCAAAGTAAGTGATTATTTAATTCTTGTTTTAAATGGTCTAGGGCCGTGGAGTTGTTCAGTTTTACACGTTAGTTCATCTTGTACACATTAAATTATACGCGAAAAAATTTGCGATGAAACAAACAAGTCCTGCTAGCATATAAAATGACTGAATAGTCTACAAAAAAGGGGAATAATTAAATTTCTGGACATTCGTGTACTGTATACACGTTGTGGTAAATAATGCCGGTATTTTATTTGAAGGGATTCGGTGCGTGAAACCAGATTTCCCGGGAAGTAAACATCAGCCTGCAACTTCAAAGTAACACTATCGGTAGCGAAATAAACTGCTTACCTCACATGATAACTATAAAATGAACAAAATAATTCGATTGTGTAATTTTGACACGAAAACAAAATAAGTGATGGCAGTCTCACGAATGACGATGCTAAAAATCCAGATGTAGCTCATTATAGGTTTGAACGTTGCTAAGATCGCAAAATATCAAAAAATGTTTAGTAGCGGAATTGAATCAACAATCTGAAAAATGCGCACATATTTGTTTGATATTACCCAGGGTTGGAGTGAAGACGTCAATACTACTGTGGCAAACATCGGACCTGCAGAGCCACCTTGCGGACACGGCACCAACTATTTAGTGCGAAGCTCGCGTTAGCAAATACTATATTGTTGCTCCCTTCCTTATAAAGTATAGAATGTAATTGGAATACATCGCAAAACTAAGGCAGCTGGAGAGTGAAAAATAGTAATGTTAAAAAGGAATTGTGGAAATGTCAGGAAAATTGGAATCTAAGATGTACGTAGAAAAGTTAAATTTCGAAAAAGTAAACAAATACGAGGCCCACCTTTCTGATTACCCTGAGTGATTTTTATAAATGCTACTTGACTGACCTCAGACGAGGAAATGGTTGATTGTTCGGGTATTCCGTTAGAAGAAATGGGGTGAACTGTTGCAAAGAGGGGCGATAATTTTGGCAGAGTGGAGAATATGGAAATGAATGTTAAATTTTTACAGTTATAAAATTTATATTTTTGTATAATATTGTCCTAATTGACAAAGTTAATACATTTTGGCAGCTTGCATTTCCCAGCTCGGCGTCGGCTCAAAGGGGAATTCTAATCCCTGGACAGACTATAGTGGCACGTACAGAGGCTTGGAAACAATTTTATAAAGCCACCAGGGGTGGGTTTTCATCGAATGTGGAACAACAAGCTGCCAGACGAAGAAATTGTGATTGACTGGAAAATCTGACAGGGGTCCAGGTCACCCCACAGATCTTCAAATTTCACGTGAGATCGAGGACCAATGCGAAAATACCTTGGTATTTAGTCCGACTGAATGCTTCGAAAACGACGAGTGAGAGAGGAACTCACAATCCTTGCATTGGAATAAAGAAGAAATCAAGAACCTAGCATTCAGCGGACACGCTGGTCCAGTGGTGGAGACAACTGTGGTTTTTATAAAAAAATCAATTCAAGGAATCCATGATCCAATTGATTTAATAACTTTGGTACAAATATTGAAAATATGGCATCTAAAGTGATTTCTGAATCATGTCGTGAGGGCAGAGTGATCCGAGACCGGGATTTCGGTAAGAGGTTCGGGCAGACAATTACGATTTTGGTCTGCGATTTTACTTTGAATATTTAGAGTCTCATGAATCGAAAAGCTGTCTCGAGGGATAAATTTTACCCTGTCTCAGATACGTTGCATCACTTTGGATGCAAGTCACTTCGATTCCCGACTATTATGAAGACTGTATTCATTAGTCAACACCAGAAACGCTTGAATTTTTTTTTTAAAAAAAAACATTATATATTTATATACACCACTGATCACGTAAGTTATATTACTTTTCAGCAAATTTCTTACCGAATACATTTAATGTATGTATTATGTATGTATGTATAAATGTAACAACGTAAGTAATCTTCCAGTAGAGTTATTTCTAACTAAATAAGCGTGACGTAAGGTATGGAAATACCAACCGAAAAGAGTTTTATAACGTATTACCGTAAACGTATCTCAAAGTGGCTCAAGTAACCTATTAATGTTATTTTGAAAGTCAGTGCCTTGATTTCCGAGAAACAGGGATAACCTACCAATAACCAAAGTTCACTCTTGTCACCAAACAACCTCGTAATAAATTAAAGAGTTACTTAAAACTTTTGAATAATTGTTTGCAGAAAATCCAAAATATATTTTAGCGTGACTTGAACATTAGTATATTAATTATTTTACACAGGTTTTAGGAAGCCTCAAAGTAGACGTTATCAGGTTTGTCGTCTTGTTGGAAAAGTTAAAGACATGTCCCTCTCTGGCCTTCTTCACTATCTTCATCCACGGCTCCGATTTTCGCAAGCAGTAGAAGAGTGCGTTGGTCGCTTGTTGTCCACGGGCCTTGCACGTCTTTTCGCAGACTGTCTGCGGTTCCACACTGAGGCAGAAAATCACAGCAGATAACTGTTTGACCAGAGTATGCTTCCTGGTGCAATCTTCGTGGTGTTCGCTCCGAGTCTGCGTTTCTCCGGAAAGATCGGAGCACTCAGTGCCGCCCAGGGAGTACGACGAAACGAACTCTCCTAAGTCGCTGACATGACGTCCCGACGGTGTTTCTAAATCGTTGATCGGCTCACCGTCGTAATTTCCGCACAAGCCCCTGACCGAGGCCCTGAAGGAATTGTGTGCCTGCAGGCGGGCACGTCTGCCATCGAACTCGACGATCAGGTCGGAGAACTCAACTCTTACAGAGTCAAGTTGACTATGAGCCTTCAGTAGTTTTCCCCCAGATTTTCCTACCAGGTGAACGATGTCCCCGGCCTTCACGAGGTAACCTTCGTTGTTGACTTTAACCACCATCGGGATATAAGTAGCCGATGATGTCCCTCCTGCACTCTTACCCAAGAACCGTTCTATGACAACTTCGTCGTCGTCTTTTAGTATTTTCAAAACCTGAAATCATCGTCAAAATGTAATTTGAGGTGAACTGAAATATTACTTAAAATTATAATAACTAAAATATAATAATCTATATTAATTCACTGGAAATTACACAAATTGCAGAGAGCTCTATTTAAAAAATAATTATGAGTCATTCTTTGTGCCAGAGAAAATTCTAAGAGATAATGTACCTATTCCTTTATAAAACGTTGTTGGTTACAAACAGTGCGTGCATAAATGCTCGGTGAACTGACTACCAAGACCCTAGTCTCGTGTTGAATTGGTCGGTCTACTGGTGCTGATTTCATTTCCCATAAATCAGTAAAAATTTTATTCCGAATCCGTTTTTGCACACCACACCACACGATTTTTTCCCGTGCATTTTTTCTTCAGATACAGGCTACTTGAAGATAATCCAAGTTGTGAAAACTTTTGTATAACAGCATAAGAAGGTACAGAAATGAGGGATGAGGAAGTGAGGGGAGAGTAGCCAAGGTTTAACAATGCATCTGGCCGAATTCTTGCAAGGCGAAACTTCTCCACCTATCGGCTTTTATAGGCAGTTGGATGCTTAAGTTCACCCCGGGTCAGGACGATTTGCAGTATTGTTGAAATCACTGGAATACTAATGTTGATTTAGGAATACCACAGGAGTCGCAGTACGCATACGTAATATCGGTTAAAACTATTTGACCTCTTTTATATTTCATATAGCTTCACGTATGTCCGGAGCTCAGAAATAAATTTCCCTGGCAAGTAAAGTTGCAACTTTAATTGCTATTGTACTACATAGAATTATAAATTATTTTGCATATATTTCACCTTGGTGACATTTTAGTGTGTAACACCTCAAACTTCCACATACTATCACCATCATATTACTAACAAATTAACGTTAATGATTTGAGAGTCATAATTCTGAAACTAGTTCTGGCAAGTTGCCCCGCCAATCCCGACATACGCCCACAAGTATTGACCGAGGCTTCAGGATGTAAACGCCTGAGGGATAAAAGTCCCTCAGGTGCGACACATTCTAGCACAGCAGTATGGGAGTTTGAAAGTTGTACCATTTCCAACTACAAGGTGGCTGAAACCATTATCAGCTGGTATCCACCGAGTTCGTTCTACACCCCAGTATCAATTTTCCCGTAGAATGACTGGACGGCCGCGTGAAGATCTTCGTTAGGACCCCTATGACGGGCCCCAAGGGTAACCACGAGGACGAGTAGAGATGTTCTTGATCGAAGGTCTTTTGAAGCTTGCGCATCCATGGAGGAGGCGCTGGACGCAAATGCCAATTTGATTCTCCTATCACCTGGTTGGTACATGTCAAGGTAGGCGAGTTACGAGAAATACCCGGCATATAACTACGGTCATGATGTGATATAGGTCGTTTGATTCCGCCTTGCGTTGGTCTCAAATACTAATACGTACATGGTGCCAACACCGACCCCTCAAACGGCCAACCCCCGGCTTCATAGAGAATACTAAGTGAACTGCGGCCGACACATAGTCACTATCTGTAACCACCATTTTGTTGTATAGATTCTTGCTCCTAGCATCAGAATACTTTCTGATCCAAATAATTAGATAAAAACGGAATATCTCTTTAGAATAACTGTACTGCCATGACAAGCAATCCGAACAAGAATGCAGTCTTTAATGAACTCGATTATTTGTTTAAGATTAGTGCACGTCTTTTGGAAGTGATCTTACCCTCTGCTCTGGGTCAGCATCCTTGACGATAACCGCGGTAGAATCGGTTTTCCTAGTTGGCACCATGAGAGCATGCCAACACTTTCCGATTGTAACATCGTAGGTCCTGTTGTCAAATGTCTGGATTTTGTTGTCATCCACGGCACATGAAGCTGAAAGAAAATTTAAATAAAAGATAAATCTGAGAAAAGAAGGCGTTTGAGGAAGGCAGAAACTTCATCGATGAGGTAAAATAACAAAATTAAGGAAACGTCAAATTATTCATAGACACTAATAATTATTAAAGAAAAGAAAGTACGTAATTCATCGTAAAAGAGTGTACATGAAAACAAAAAGAGTTGGAAATACGATAGAAACGAAAGCCGGAGACTTAGTAAACTGAAAAAAAAACTCATAAGAAACAAATCGAGTGCGATGGGGATGGAGTCAATTTTAGCGGGGGTCAAAAAGTAATTTTAGCACTGAACGCGAATTACCATTGTACATAGATCTGGTCGCCATATTAGCAATTTGTTCCATGGTACTCTGTACTGGATTTGGTATCAGTAGGGCAGCGATCCATCTGTTGAGCCTGATGTTGGTGAAATTAGCGTCGATTTTATGTGTGGAGATGGAAACATTAAGAGACCTCAGATTCGGACTAGCCGTCGACCATATTCTCAGTAGATTCTGAGCACCGCTGGCGTTGACCGCATTTTCAGTCACGAATGGTGAAAGCAGGTGCCGCAGCTCGCTGTAAATAAAGTAAGTGCGGTTCATGGTGGTGGGTTCAACGTTTTTGTAGGTGGCGTTCAAGAATCCGTAGTTCAGCAAAGGCGTTGAGAGAGTAACGTTCCTGCAAGCCGGTAATATGCGGTTATTTTTAGCCTCTTGTTCGTTACACAGCCGAGAGACTGGACACTCTTCTACAAATTTCAGACGATCATCAGTTCTTAACAGTTTAATCTGAAAAACAATAGTTACATATTATCTTGAGCCAGTTAATTTTACAAACTGTTTGATTGTTTAAGACAAACCTCTCCGTTTAGAGTAAGACCACCTTTACATCTCGGACCGGTTTGCAGATTAATTGAGAGCGTGCTCGCGGGATCTACAGGAATATTACTCATCTTAGGCAACAAAGGTACATGCCTTATAATATCCAAACACGTCTGTGAACAGAAAGTGCAGTCAGAAGCATAGCATTTAGTGACTAATGGAATACGGTCATAAAGATAACTTGTTAGAATTTCCTATTTAAATTTATGTATGAAAATAGTGATATTATTGGGTACGTATGGATAAGTATTTTACTTTGGCTTAGCTACACTGATTCAGCGAGGCACAATCATAAATAAGTCAACTTCCCCTTACTGAAGTATGTCGGAACTTACATCGTCAGGATTTGCAGCTTCCGCAGGCCACGAGGAGGAACGCCACAGTACCACTGAGTTTGGATCCACTGGCGCAAAGGATTTGATGACCGAAGCCCAGAAAATCCCACGCTTAGGCCCTTCAAAAACTAAGCTCACGTTGTAAACCGACATAGCCCCTAGAATGCAACACTTCAATATGACTATAGTTTCATAAAATAATGTAACAAAATTAGTATTAACTTTGTATTTTTACTTGGAGCAATTGAAACAATGTTTTCCAAAGTTCTGGACTGGTCCATTTCCTCCAGTATCCTCTTCATTTCCGAACTCGTCTCCTCCTCCTTCTTATCGTTTTTATTACTTGAAGGTTCAACTTTATCTGTAAAAAAAATTTTAGAATTATATTCCAACCATTATAAACAATCCACCGGATTTGAACTGAATCTCTTTTTTACCGTAGTACGTTTTCAGCTCAAAAGCAGTTGCCGTTGATTCTTCTGGTAAGTGCCAAATGCTCATATTCCGATAGTATATTTCAGACTCGGGCAGACAGAAATGGAATACGGACAGAATGTCGGGCATTTTCTTGAATTTCTGGCCTAGCCAATATCGGTCTGTAAATTGGCGTTCGTGGAAATTGTCAAGGAGGAACGCCATACCGGTCATTTCTCGCCCGAAAACTTCTTTCACCTGCCGTACACGCAACGAATAATTATGAAATATACACTCATAATAAAATCAATAATGAAAATTATCGTAAAGTATTAACGTAAATATCAAATAGTTTCCGTTTGCCTCAGATAATGTTTTTTTTCGCTATTCTGTGAATATGATTGGTTGAATAATAATTAGTTCAAATTAAATTGATATAAAATGAATTCTTGGTCGCGGTATAATTATTAATAATGATGTACGTAAAAATTAATAAATTTAAAGAGAATAGAGGACTTAGGTTACAAATTTATTGCAAAAGGTTAAAAGTCTTTATCAATATTTTGATTTTATATTTAGAAGTAGATAAGGTAAATATTTAATCTTGTCATTTTTTTTATATTTTATCATTAACAAGTCGACAAGTATGAAACGACATTTAAATGAGATATTCGAGTTTCTAGTATATTTTCTCCATCATTCCACTATCACGGATTTTATACACCTCTATTCCTGTTTTTTTTTCGTAATATAGGAAAATTAACTGTTAAAGTTAGATTATTTTCAAAATATTTTGCCATGATAAAATCCCTTTATTTTCCCCATTATATATATAATTAAATAAATATATGTCCTAACACTTAGAAACGTGAGCATGTTGATACTATGGAAGTAAAGGAAACGCTAAAGCCACGCAAAATTATGAGAATTTTTATGTAATGTACATCACGTTTAAAATCTCATTAATCAATATATGAAACATGCATGTACATTATACAATATTACCTGTCTCGTTTCTCTAACGTGAATAATTTTCGCGTTAGGATCTGTATTGGCAGGTTTCAAAATGGAAGCTCCAGTGACTCTGGTATACGGTATGTCGACAACTTGAACCAGCCTCTTTTTGCCTCCTGTAGGTTCGACTCGCATCATGAAGGTAGAATTTTCACGATACGCATTGATGTCCACTTTCGCTGGCAAGTGGTATAATGATTTGTATTCTCGTCCAGATTCGTATACGTTTGCCGTATACACGAATGTAGAATAAACGCTTGTTGATAAGACTTGAGATGCCCTACAAGTTTAATTGGATGTTAATTGTGAATATGTTCAATATTATGGTATGTCAAAAGAGCTCTAAAAAAAACATTTCCTTACGTAAAATTAAAAGTAACTGTTGACTTTACTGTGGATGGTCCCTTAAAATGAATCCCAGATCCTTCTGCCAAATCCGGAACAGTAGTTGCGTGAATCTTTCCTTGTAATGAACACAGTGACTGATACAAATACACAATGTTGCTAGGAAAGCCGATGATGTTGGGGAAAGAAAACTTCACCGTTGCGGTATTGCTGAACATTGTTTTGTGGAATTGTTCACCTGATTTTAGCCGTCGGCTAATGTTCTTTATCACTGAAACGTGAAAGATATTTCATAAGGCGGCACTTAATTTATAAATATTTCGAACGTACGAGGGTGAATCAAATATAAACGAGACTTTTGGACCTGCGCGCGCAATAGTGATGGAAGAACGTTCCGCTGTTATTGGCTGTTAGGTTGATTTGTCAGGAGTGGGGGAAGCACGTGACTCATCATCATAGACTCGCTCAGTGTCCATCGTTACGATGTCCGAGCAGGAGGTACCTCCCTCTATTGCGCAACGTATTGTTATCAAGTTTTTAGCTGCAGAAGGTGTAAAACCGGCCGAAATCTTGAGAAGATTGACTGCACAGTTCGTGGAAGAGACGCTGTCGCGAGCTAGAGTGTTTGCTTGGCATAAACAGTTCGTGGAGGGCCGTGAACGTGTTGAAAATGAGAGCCATGACCGCAGACCCCGCACCAGCATTACAGCGGGCAACATCGACAGTGTTCGTCAACTTGTTGAAGGTGATAGGCGTCTAACAACTTCGGATATTGCAATTGAGGTTGGAATAAGTTATGGGAGCACTTACTCTATACTCTCAGAGGAGCTAGGGTATCGCAAGGTGGGTGCCATGTGGGTTCCTCGCCTTCTCACAGTTGACCAGAAACTGAATCGTTTTCAAGTGTGTGAGCGTCTTCTTGCACGATTTCGGGAAGAAGGAGACCCATTTCTTTCTCGCATTGTCACCTGTGATGAAACGTGGGTGCATCACTACACCCCTGAGTCGAAACAAGCGAGTATGGAGCGGAGGAAGAAAGGAGAAACCGGACCAGTGAAAGCCAAGTCACGATTATCTGCTGGCAAGGTTTTGGCTACCGTTTTTTTTGACCAGCGTGGCCTGCTGCACCTTGATTTTTTGCATGAGCGCAGAACAATTAATGCGGCATACTACTGCCAAATTTTGACTGAGGTCAGACTTGCATATCGCCGCAAAAGACGAGACCTTCCGATGCGAAAAGTGATTCTCCTCCATGACAATGCTCGCCCCCATACAGCAGCCCTGACCGTACAAAAATTGGAGTAACTGGGTTGGGGGACACTGGAACACCCTCCATACAGTCCAGACCTGTCTACCTGCGACTTCCATGTCTTTGGTCCTCTCAAGGAAGCTTTGGGAGGGCAAAAATTCCACAGCGATAATGAGGTTGAAGCATATGTGCGCAATTGGCTACATACACGACCTGACTCTTTTTACGTGGAAGGAATTAAAAAATTACCTATACGCTGGGAAAAATGTGTTTATAAATCAGGAGATTATGTAGAAAAATAAACTATGATTGTTTGTGCGTTTAAAATCAAAATAAATATTTAAAAAAATAAGTCTTGTTTGTATTTGATTCACCCTCGTATATACCTGTAAAACATACTTTCAGGGATGCGAGTAACTGTGTCTTCATCGAATGCGTAAAATGATGGAATGGAATTGAGATTTGTCCGGATATTGCCTTGTATTCTTTGACGGACAGGTGGAACAATTCCTAGTTGTTCTACAATGCTGCTCAGTGTATCCGAATATTTCGGATTGCCTTTGTCCTCTGTTAACAATTCGATCCGTTTCATCAAGTCCCCGATGCTGCTAATGGAAGCCTCAGCCTATAGTGAAGAGGAAAACTTATTAAAATTTGGTGTTCCGATACGTAAAAAGTAAGTAAATAATCATGAGAAATCAATTGTACATATTTTGAAGAGAGTACATAGTTGCAAGTTCCTTCACGTTGACCTAGAACGATATTAACCGTTACTCTGAATTATTGTGAAACTAAATATCAACGTCATTATAATCACAGTTTTCCAATTTAAACTAGCCTAGAAAATGTTTTTGTTTGAATGTAGCTAAAATGTGCATGTGAACTGAAATTGTTATTTTAACTATGTATGCATATATTTTAAATCGGTAAAATATAAACCCTAAATTTCCTCTTTCTATTTATTATAGAATGACTCTCGTACCTCTCTCTGCAGATGTTTGAAGCCTCCTATTATTTTGTGCAGATTGAATGAGAAACTTTTCGGGTAGAGGGAATCACGGCTTCCGAGGATTCTGATGGTCTGATCGTACTGCAAGTTGAAGGTGTCCACGACGAAGTTCCACCAGTGCAGTCCTGACTCGTGTAAACCAGTTTCGTTGGAGCTGAGCAGGTTAACTGCTTCTTGAGCGTTCTTCGCACTGTAAAACAACATAACATGTGTTGGAATCTCCACACATGGAATTTCTGTGGCTCATACGATGTTGTACGTTCATTTTTGTTGTCCTCCGAAACAAGATTTGTCAGCTTCAGTCTGATCAATGCTGTTATGCCAAGGACACGCGGCGTCGACAGGAAAATGAAATGGTCTAACCACGTCAAATTATCAGCAAAAGAACAACTGCAGCGTTTTGATATCACTTTGAAGAAAAAATTTTTTTTTATTATTTAAGCAATAATATTCGTGGTCATAAGTATGAGAAGATTTGATTGAAAATATGAAGCATTCGTCCACTGAGCAGTTGCTATTGACTCCTACAGAATAGATATTAGACTTATAAGTTCACTTACACATCTTGATGTAGAGACCCTCGTAGAGCAGCCGCCGACTTCAAGGCCGTCACCATCGCCGCGAGGACCTGCTTGTTCTTCTCCCAGATGCTGAGCTGTGCGATGTTCTTCAGGGAAGTTGCCGAGGGCTTGCTTTCTACGAACAGCATGACAGCTGCGCTCCTAATGGCGTCAGTATCAGCCATGTTGCGAAATAATTTGAACAACACAGGGCCAGCCGCTTTCGAGTCAGTCTCCACGATCCTATCCATTGCCATCGCCATTTGCAAGCGCTCAAAATCGGTCACATTCTTCTCAAGGAGTAGGTATGGCTGAAATATCTGCAATCCATTCGTGTAGCCGACGTTTCCGATGGCTCTCACATAAAGCTGACTATTGATGTAGTCACCTTTGCTGATGGCTGTGTCGAGGCCCTTCTTCAAGAACGGTAAGTATATTTCCTCGACGTCCGTGAAGTCGGGCAGAACCACCCGACGGAAGAATATCAGAGGATCGTATTTTTGGTGTGGATTGACTTGCGCGCTGTATACTAAGTTCGAGAATGCTAACAATCCAGTACTAAATAAAAACTTACAACTTTGAACAACATCACTCGTCACGAGATTCTGAAACATTACAAGTTATAAATGTATAATTTATTAAATTATATTCAGAGAAGCATGTTTATAGCTATAGAGAAAATGTGGATACAATTTTTATAGTATGAAAAGATAATTATAGAAAATCATTCGTGGACTATAAATCATAAAGCCTACGGAACATTTTCAGTAATTATTTACAAAAATCTTTGAAATAAGCAGGTTTCCAATACACAATACTAAAAATTGATAGAGGCAAATCAAAGGTGCAGAGTAAAGTGTAAAGAATTATTTTTGTGGGCTGGGTTTTTACATTAAACCAAAATAAATATTAGACCAATAAAGAAATTTTATATAAGTTTATTAAAGTTAAACATGAAAACTCTTATCTCAGGCACCTGTGGTTTTTACATAGAAGAGATCTGCTGCCCGTACCAAATGCGTACTGCTATACTCTGTTGTGTTGCCTGCTGTAGCTCTCGTACCGACGTACTGGCGTCGACTCAGGGGTTGATCACTGGCTAAGGCGTCGGCCTCCGGGATTGAATGCTGGCAAACCGTCGTACTAAATTGTGTGGTGCTATTCTGTGAACTCTTCACTAACAAATTGTGGCCCCTTTCTCACGACGATTCTGCCTCTATATCAGAGACAACAACTTTACGGAGCCTCTCTTAATCACATCCACCAGCTTCGGTGAGCGCAGAACAACTGTCCATTTCAAAAGCTTATCTCCTCCCTTATATCCTCCCAGTATTTTACTTTTTTCATTGTTAGAAAACTTCGTCAGTTTTACTGATTCTTCCATTGTCACAAGATTTATAGCACGCAGCTGCAGTTCCGTAGTCAACAATGACTAACTATTCTGTCATGTTGAGGCCAACAATCGGGACAGGACACGAAATTACTTCGATGGAAATATTTATCTCCTCCACCCCCACGCACGTGCACGGTTTCGAATTCTCAAGACCACACAAACAACACATCCGAGACAAAGAAAAACTTAAACCTAAATAAACGCGTTACAAAAGACAGTACAAAATTAGACTTTTCTTGTGCTGTGATCACATTTTATTTATTAGACATAACAGTTAAGCTCTGTAGTCAAAGGTGTGAAAAAGGGAAACTTCAGGTGTGTTTAGAAAAAATGTGATTTCGAGTATGTGGCATTACATTTTCTTATATATGTTGGATGAAGTTCTCTTCACCATTTCATTTTGAGCTGAATGTTGTTTAACAATGCAAAATTTAATTACACTTTGGCACTAAAAAGAATTGTGCAACAATTTGGAAGGAGGAAGTGTGTGTGGAATCCGTTTAACTAAAGTAAACTGTTTACAACTATACTAAAGTAATCTGTTAAGTTCACAAGTAATCACTTACGAAGTATTTGTGGACGAAAGCTCTGCTCGGCGTTCTCGCTGTCCTGGCAATCAAACCGAGCGCCCTTGCACCCAAAGTTCCGTTTAGATATTTCTTCTCTAGAAGTGTTTGTATGGCGGAGATACTTTCTCCTACTCCAGTTTGAGCCAACGCCTCGACGTAGGCAATCCTGCGTACAAATAGGAGTCAAGACAGGCGCGAATCCTTTGGAAGGCATTACACTAATTCTCTAAACAAAGAAATAATTGACACGTACTCAAGCTTTGTGTAACGATAATTTTTATTTTTTTATTTTTCCCAGTTTCCCACCTTTACGATAAACGATAAGTTTTACTGGTCTCGTGTATATATATATATATATATATATATATTGTAGCAATGTTTAATTAGGCCATTAAATTTATTAGGGATAATTTGAATTGTTTTGATAAATGAATTGTAGCGGTATTATCGACCAAAGCGACAATAGGGCTGAGCTCTGTTGCTTTGTTGAAGAGCCGAAATGGCGATTGAGCGCGCAAAAGTTAGTTCTCAGTCTACGGTCAGCCACGAGACGAGAGACATTAAAACAAATCTTCACCGAGATACATAGCAGTTCGATACAAATAGATAAATAAAACAGTAAAAGTCTAAAATCTGCAAATCCTGAGTTCCAGTAAGCAAGCAGATAGTTGGACAGAGATTTTCTAACTAGCCAACCGTGAAGCAAAGGTTGCTTCATTATAAAGTGTAGTGTTGAAGCTACATAAGAATGCTGGTACTAGTCGAACAATATGTGAGTTACCCAAAAACTTTGATAAGAATATTTGTAAACGATAACTAAAAGGGAAAAGGCAGATTTCGTTCATCTTTCATTTCGTTCAAGTTTAATTTCTTTACATTTAACTTTATTTCATTTATCGAGATATTGTTTTTGGGTAAATTTTAAACTGAATTGTTAATCAGTTTATTAAAACACTTTTTTTGTTAATTATCAAACCCAGTGGAGACCCTGAGAGAAGAGATCTTAATTTTATTGTATTTGTTTTAATTTCGGAAGCCACAAGTGAATAAATAATAAATTATTTTGTTTTTAATCGTTTAATTTAATTAATCTTTTCATTTTGATTCTTACATAAATGGCTACCACAACGTGGGGCAAATTTTAATTAATCACCTATCATTTGATTATTACAATATATTCCTATTTGTGCAGCCTGATTGTCCCGTTCCATTCCCGTTTACTTCTCTCTCTCTCACTCTCTCTCTCTACCTATATATATTAAAATTCACGAATTTTGTTATAAGTATAAGTTTCATAATTGTCAGATTATAAAATTTGTTGCGTAAGATAATGGCATTGAAAGAATATTTTGGATCAGTCAGTAAACCGTGAGAAAGTAGATTTGGGAGAGTTGCCAGACTTTTTTTTGTTGAGGTTTTATCTTGTGTTTTGGCTTAGCTACGACACAAACATCAAATGGCAACAATCCGATGTATGACAGACTGGACTATGTCAAGTTCCCACAGTGGCAACCTTATGGATGGGGTGATCAAGTCCGCAGTAGGACCCGGAATGTTATAATTTTTGAGATAGTAAAATTACAAAATATTCTACCGTCGTTGAAGAAGAATGTTGCCATTGGACGAGGTGGTCTGGACTTGTACTAGGAGTATGGAAGATTTCTAAAATAATTGGAACATTGTAATTGGCTGGTGACCAGATACGAACTACCTGCTGATTTATGCATTATTGTGGTCACTATTATACTGACCGGTTTTCCTGATAAAATATCTTGAATATAGGCGAATTGGCTTGAGGAGACGAGCGTAATTCTGTAGCCTGGAGGACTAAATGAATTAATTTGTGTGTGCAGTGGAAATGTTTTGAAATATAAAGGTCAGTTTAAAAATTAAGAGTGTTCATGTGTTTCAAATATGTGGTTTGAGTAAATTCTATGCAAGTCAAATTACAGATCGATCATAAATGGTACGTTTCTTTTAAATTTGGTAAATATCTTGTAAACTTTGTGTAATTATTGTATCGCCAAATTTAATTTAATTTATGGTTTTATTTTCGGGGAATATTTTAAAGTCTAACATTTGTAATGTAATCTGAATAACCTTTCTTGTAAATTACATATGTAATTTTAACTGTATACTTTTCTTAGGATTGATAAAATTCCTGTGATAAAGTTTAAGAGTCAAATTTAAATAAATAGCCGTGACGTAACATGTAAAACTTGTGTGAAATAATTTTTTAAAACTGTATTTTAATTAAATTTCAGTTCAACCATTCAATCCTATCACTAAATATTAAGAATTGCTATTACAATTTGATAAATTGAAAACTCCTAATTTTGTTTAAATGGTTAAGTAAAATTTAATTTTCTTTAAATAATTTAAAAGTCAATATTACATTGAATTGTTTATCAAAGTTAAATAAAGTAAATAGTTAGATATATTCAAGTTGTATATTACATTAGTTGGCTTTGAAACTTGAAAAAATTAAGTCTTATTTTTAAAATTTCTGTTTGTATATTACAATATATATAAATTTAATAATTTATTCTTTTGGTATCAATACAAGAAAGTTAGTTTGTTTCCGTGAGGTCAAAATACGCCTTTAAAGTTAAAAAGTTTTTACGTATTAAAGTAAATTAAAATTTCTGTTCTTATGATACATAAAATAAAAAATTTAATTTTGCATCGTCAGAAGTTCGTGATCTTTCTAATTTCTTTCTGTATTATGCTTACAACGTTTAGCATTTCTGTGTACTATAATGCATTTAATTAATCATAGTATGGAGTCAGTGTATCATGTGAAATGTTTCGTCATTCCAGAACAAAGTAATCTTTCGGTGTGATTAGCAAATTCATATTTTTACTCATTATATCTCATTGTGTTTTGTTTCAGAACCGAAAAATGTCCTTCAGGTAGGTAACATAAGATTTTTGGTTGTTATGTGACAAATATGTTATTATCAGAATATAACGATGTTTATAAATGTTTTTCGGGATTTTATAACATAAGATATTGAATTGTGACACAAAACATTGCTAACACGTAAAAAATGATAAGATCTGATCCGTTATTATCTTTTAACTTGGTTGTACTTACCAAGCAGCATATTTTGTCGCTTGCTGAGGGTTGTCTACATCATTTGGAAAATCTGCATACAACTTCTCTCCAAGTTCCACCATTTCAGAACTTTTAAATATCCGCATGAATTCAGCTAGCGTAAGGAAATCATGAAGAACGTTGTTGGAGACGATTTCTCCGGGGTTCTGAAGTTTCTCCGCAACCTGCCTCGCGATCTGCACAACTACGTCCGATGGGCTATCAACTCGCTCTTCTTTCACGTCACTTATGGGGTCTCTGTTCCCGCTGGGTACGTAAATCAGGGTGTCGTAGGTGATGGGTGTGATAATGCGCATTGGTGGGTCAGGATTTTCTTCCACGGAAAGCAGCACCGTTGTCAGCCGGCTGCCGAGGACTCCCTTCTGCTGGTTCCAGAGAAGCGGGTTCACCACAACGCTGTGTTTGCTATTTGTTGACTGGATTGTGAAATGTGACATTATCCCGGACAGTACAGACCTAGTAGTCGAGGAGATCTGTAAGTTAAACAAGTCATTATAAGGAGACTGATAGCGTGTGGCTACGAGAATGTAACTGTGATACGCCATTCTCCGATAATATCAAAGAATATAAACGATACTATCATAGGGAATATTGTAACCACCAAATGTTCATTCCTGGGTGGACCAGAGCATAGACTACTGTCCGAAATGTTGAATATCCTATGTTCAAGGACATATATAGTGAAAGAACTTCAAAACAACATTTGGGTCATCATTAATTTGTATCGGATGATGTTCGGAGATTTGTTAAACACCCGGAAGTATTCATCTAATAATCATTTGCTTCAAATATAACTGGAGCTTCTGCTCCGGAAAAGTTGAGAAGAGCAGAGAAGCATTAAACCACCCGTCGCTACCCACAGTCTGCATTTACGTGCCTCTCGTTTTCACAAGTATTTATAAGCTGATATTGCAAGTTGTGTGCCTCGCTTAACTATACATGTTTATAACAGAAAACTCACAGAATAAGCGACTCCTTCGTTCGCCTGCGGAGACTCCCAAAACGTTTGTCCGTTGAGACCAAATACGACGTCCGGGCGGGCCTCGCAGTTGGAGAAGTTGACCGCCTTGACGACGTCTATGAGTGTATTGTTCGCAGGAGGATCCCAGTTCTCAGGGTAACCCGCATCTTGCTGTCGCAGGGCGATGTACCGAGGCAATGGAACCACCGTATAATCCGTTGCACACATGCCCGTAACCGTGTCCTGGAAAACAAAATCTGCAACTACCACTGACGAAATTTTCTGATCTCTTCCAGATCCGATTGTATCAATAGATCTCAAAATATTGTACAGTCATTAAGTCTGAAAATAATTCAAACAGTCTAAAAAATGTACTTACTCTTTAAGTGAAAATCTATTCAGTTTCTACTGACAGAGCAAAAGAGATGTTCATAAATTTATGGCAAAATTAACATATATTTAATTTTGATGTTACCCTACTATAAAATATATTAACGCGTTTAAAACTAAACCATCTCAAGAAACCTCTAATTTGTTATAGGCCTTCGCATCAATTTTTTATGCCTATGGATGGAATCATGTTATGTTAACAGGTCTATTGAAATTGTTCTTCCAAAGAACGTTGCCTTCTATCAGATACAATAAGTTATACAGTACTTTCAATTTATTTTATTAATAATTTTTTGAGTAAAAATGGTTAAAACAACGGACCTGATAGCAATTTTCGTTTATTGGAAAACTACTGACGACTGTTTATAATTTGTTATTAATATAATTAATAATATAATTAATTATATAAATATTGGATGAAATCTGCAGAATATCAAAACTTGTTGTTTTTCTGTTAATAATAGTATATGACTCTGTTTGTAGGTAGGACTTCAGTCATTCAAGATGCCTTACCTCCATTGTCGTGTAACTCCCATAGGGATAATTCTGCGGAGGGGGATCCCCGCCAATGATAAATGAGCCCCGAGTGTCGAGCTGGAACTGACTTGCGAAGCTCCTCATCACGTTCATCTCCCATTGCGAAGTGCCGTTCACGAAGTGTGTTTTCCGGATCTGTAGACCAAAAGAAGATAAAGCCTCATATGGTACAACAATGTGCTACATAAGAATAACATACGGGTTAAGAGAAAACAATGACTATCGCCACGCGAACTGATAATGAAGGGAAAGAGATTGTGAGAAAGAAAAACATTGAAAAATAAGTGGTAACTGGTCTAAAAAAGGTTATTTTTATATACTCGTGGAGAACTGAAAAGTTATGGCCTCAACTTACTTGAAATTCCTTCATATTATTTTAGTACTGTCATTTAATTTCCTTATAAAAGCCTGTAATATATAAGATAGATTTGTGTCCAGTTATTTAATTTCAGCGATGTGATTTACGTACTGTGTTTGACTTTATCTCTCTATCAAACTATATAGTCCGTTTCTCAAAGTTTTATACCTTTTTAATATCAGATAACGTTACCGGATCTTCCACATCTCGTTCAAATACATGATTTTTGTCCGAATCGGTCAGTACTTCTTGAAGAAAAATTTTGTTTTCCAAAATCTATATATTTCTGAGGTTAAAATTTAGTAAAAATTTTCTTTTAGCATACATTTGGTTGTAACAATTCATTTTGGAGTCCGAGCTCACGTAATCATACCACATTTTTTCTTTTAAACTGGAAACAAAGCCCCATATTATATTCTTCATGTATATATCTTCAACTTAAGACAATCGCCAATTAATTTGTAGCTTCACCTCTAGATTAAAAACATTAAGTGCCGTTTCCTGAGGCCTTATAAATTATATCAATAAAGCTGTGTTCCTCTTACCACCGGATATAAATTACAACCTGATTTTACACAGATGTGAATTACGTAACTTTTAATACAGTTGTAAAACTTTTATCATTTCTTTAACAGTGTAAATGCCTTTCTATAATTCGCTATTTCATCAGACATTAAATGGACTGAGGTCGTTGAACAATTTTATGTGCGTCGTGAAGCCTAAAATCTAACTCTTAGGAATTATGGGGAAAAATATAATTATTTATTGAGATGCACTTTCGCATCGGCCATATCGTAAAAAATAACGGATCACCGGTATAATAAATATATTATTAAATGTTCTTGTAGTTTTAGTTGTCCATCTTAGTCTAAATAAGAGTTTACAGTAATATATCGAAATTCTGATTTATTTATGTACTAGCTGGGTGTACGGTGTTGCCCGGGTATTTATTTATATTAGCCTAGAAAACTATTTAATTACACACTAATCTCTTAATCAACACGAAATTTAACGAGCATCATAAGCGTCACGTTTTTGGACATTACCTCTATACCTAGCTTACCTATGCCACCGAAATATTAATTACATGATAACAGGTAGCCATGGTCGAGTCAAGAAATCTACTGGTACATTAAATAAGCACAGAACCTTAATAAGAGTCTGAAAAGAGAATTAAAAATACTTCCGGCACCCCAATTGAGTCAAAATTACTTCCGGTTACTTAACAGATTCAAAAATATTCCCGGTACCATAAGAGAGCCAAATAAACTCCAGGTATCCTTAAAGGCTCAAAAATCTCTTGGTACACTAAGTGAGTGAAACATACTTCCAGGTCCTTGAGACAATAAAAAATGTTCTCGATATTATAATAAAGTCAAAAATATTCCCAGTATCTTAAGAGAGCGTAAAATAATACCGGTAGCCTCAGAGAGTAAAAAAAGAATGCGGTACCATATGAGAGTCAAATATACTCTCGGTACACTGAGAGAAATTGAGCGTTTTACTCCCCGTAGCCTAAAACTGAAATACTCCCGGTAGCCTAAGAGAGTGAGACATACTCCCGTGAACTTGAGACAGTCTAAAATACTTTCGGTACCCTTGAAGAGTCAAAAATACTCCTGGTACCGAAAGAGAGTGAAAGATATTATCGGTACCCAAAGAGAGATTAAAAAATATTCCCGTTAACATAATACAGTAAAAAATAGTCGTGGTACACTAAGAGTGTCAAAAATACTATCGGTAAGATTTAGTAATAAAACTTTTATCAGTAAATATTTACGTATTTCAACGTTTTTTAATAAATCTTTATACTTAAATAATTCGTAATAATAATAATTATGATTTATTTTATATTTAAGCATACAATACGTTTATAACTATTCTGTTTACTTCAAAGCATTAATAGCTTTAATGTTGCCCAGGATACTTACCACACCAAATGTATATTCTATATGGAATGATTTGACTTTAAAATCAAATGTCTTGAAGTTTAGCAGGTCACTTGGGATCGGCGCCATCCATCCTCCAGGAAGCTGATCATTAAATTCCGCATACGAGAAGTTTTTTGGCTGTATAAAAATATGAAAAGAAAAACAGTTTTAAAAAAGTAAAAGAGAAGGGGGAATAATGACTAAGATAGTGAAATTTTGAATACCTTTATTTCAATGATACTATCTGTAACAGGTTGTATCTCCAGAAGACCTCTGAGAACAATTGTTGCATACTGATCCTTTACTTGATTAAGCCCGCTTACAGACACAGCCTCTAGACGATACGTGTAAATATTTCCATATCTGAAAGCTGTAAATATGATACAATATAATTATTGTCTAACCTTCAAAAATGCAAGTCATTCTAAAAATATATTGAATTAGAGAAATATCGATTGTTTCTCTCTACCTATAAATGTCCAACGCAAATGTACGAACGAAGAGAAGTAGTTTCTATTTGGACCGAACCTTTCGATTACGAGGGTAGTTCAATAAGTAATGCCTCCCATTTTTTCTCCTTAAACAAATTAGTTATGTAAAAATTTTGAAATTGGCGTGAATCCCCAAAATGTAATCTCCAATCCACTGCAGTGACAACTTCCTAGCTCAACAGGTGGCAGCACTGCATGCTCTTCAAAATGGCTGACATTGACGTACGTATTAGACAGCTTCCTGTGATTTAATACTTAAATACGGAAGGTGAAACGCCCATTTGCATTCATGAAAGGCTGAAAAATGTGTAAGGTGATGCAACAGTGGATGTCAGCACTGTTCGGCGACGGATTCGTCGCTCTGACGAAGCTGAAGATGAAGGGGCCGTGAAAACGTCTGTGCGTCGATGGCTTAGAAGCAAGATCACGCTTTTTACCGCAGTGGAATACATGCCCTTGTTAAAAGCTGGACGAAAACTGTGGAAAAGGATGGTTACAATATTCTAAAGGGAAAATTTAATCATCAATGTTGTGAGTTTATGCGGTGAAAATTGCATTTAATTGTCTTGATAAATAATAGTGAACGAAAAAAGAGGCATTGCCATTGCATCATTAACGTATTCTTTTACGCCTTGATAGTCAACTTTAGCTTCTGCTGTAAGATTATTTCAATACAGTTGAATTTGCAGAAATTTATTACAACATATATTTCTTTTCACAAATGGTATTTACTGCCATTATTATTATTGTGGTTGGGAAAAGTGTCTCTATTTCCTTATCACATTCGTTGACTCATGACTTTCGAAGTACAAAGTTCATGGATTTAGTGTGTCAGCAACTTCTGGCGTTCTTAAGCATATGTTTTAGTTTTTAAAAATCAATGCCGTTTCTTAGTTAATTGATGTTATAAATTATAATTATTTTCTGTTTTTGAGCCAATGAGTCTGGTCTGCACGAAACAAAAGACTATCGATAGTAGAACAGCGGGTAGGATAACTACGCTTGATGAATAAATTTTCAATATTAACTGGAGTCCCTTTTGAAGGGTGTTTTGATTTATGTACCCTTTCCGCTCATCTTGGCACGTGGTCATTTATAATTAACGAAGTTGCATGATTGTGTTGAATGTAGCTCCACCCACAATTAAAATAACATTATTTACGTCTTCTACCTTTAGTGTAAAATGAAACAGTTCAACCCATGAACTATCTGTTAGTAACTATTACATTCCTAAAGCAGTACATAATTATTTACAAGTATGTCTCCAGATGTCTGCAATGTTCTATGTTTGTAGAAAAGCCAGAACAGACTTTCTCTGTGATATATTCACAAACTTAGTAACGTTCTATAAAACCACATTCGGGAAATGTTAAGACGCTGGAAAACGCTATTTTAATTGGTATCAACTATAAAAGGACGTATCGATGGGATTGGATGTCGAATAATAAGATAATTGATAACGAATAATAATGCCAAGAACTAATGACATCATATAAAGCTCAATGATTAAATATATTGATTTTCTATAGAACGATGTGGAAAAAGTCAGAAGTTTTACACTTAAATTAATGTAGATAAGTATCATGTAATATAAAATAACTTATCTCATTAATTACTAACTGGGTGCCCGTCGTTGCCCGGTTTGGCAAAATTAAACTCAGCGACATCCAGAAGCCGGGATTTGACTCCAATATCTGTTGTTTTTGCGTTATTTCTATGTAACGTCCTTCCATCCCCCCCCCCCTACTATGCCGAAAAGGGTTGAAATTATACACAAAAATATCTTGAGTGACACTATCTATCCCATTCAGCCCTATTAATTTAACGAAAACATTTTGGAAAATTTCCTCCCTTACGCCGAGGGGTAGTAGTTCTCAATTATCCCCATGGGGTTTGCTTCCGTTTAGAAAGGAACACGAGAATAAATTTTAGTCAAATTTTCTTCACTGGTGTATGCGACACTTACACACATTGTTTTCCCCTTCCATCCTCATTCATAGGATTAGAAGTACAATTTCAGCGGAAAGTTGAATGTTATAATTAAACTCAGCGACATACATAACCCCGGATGTAACTCCAAACTCGGTTGTTTTTATGTTAATATTATTTAAATCCCCTCGACCCGCACCCCTAAGGGTGCTCCAGTCATATCCCGAAAGGTCCTAGTGTCGTGTCCCTTATTGCTCTATCGCAGTATGTCATGTGTTGTTTTATATGAGACGCTGACACTAAACCCCTCTCCCGCCTTCGAAACGGAGAGGGACAAGTGCCCAATGCCCGACCTACGTGGTGGAGGTTTTCTAGGGTTTGTCATGCATTACTTTTAATCCCTTCCTATGCTTTTAAAGGGGCGTTGCCACCATGTGGATTACCCTCATGTAGCCTGTTAGACTAAAAAAAACTAGGACGGTAAATTAGAGGCTGTGACAGCTGTTGTTAGCTCTCGCAGGAAAAATGTTTTAGGAGAGACGGAGAGGGCTACCTTTGGAGATGCTTTATTCTCTGTCTGCTTTTGAACTAAGATTCTCATAAGTCGAGGCACTTCGGCCTGTTTTGGAAGGTGTATGTTCCAGTGTCGCAGACCTTGGGCATACCGTAAGAGTTGTTCTCTGTTCCAATTGGAACAGTCGGCCAGCTGCCTCCTAAACTTGTCGCGCCATGGAGAAGGGAGTGCTGTGTCCCCACACCAAACTCCTCTACCGCTATCGGAAGGGCGTGGAACAAGAACCAAGAGCCCGACCTACCTGTGCACGTGGTCAAGGGTTTGTCCTGCATGACTTTTAGGCAAATACCGGGTAGGATCCTTAAAATACAGTCCGGATTCCTAGTTAACACTTGGATGCCTTCCTCTACCCTTCCCCATCCTTTCTTTCAAATCCCTTCCTATGCTATTAAAGGGTGGATTACCCTCAAGTAGCCTCGAATCCTAAAAAAAATAATTATGACTTTCATTTTGACTCTAAAGTCTTATAATAATTAAAGGCGACTAACACTTGAAGCTATTCAAATACAAACAGAATATATAATTAGTGGCTTTCATTTGGGCCAGTGAAGGTGCAGTAAAATTCATATATTTTTGGGCTGTTGGGCCACGTTCAATTCCGGAGGGTTTGCTTTTAGCTCGTGAAGTCCCAAAATTTTGAAGGCTAGGCGAAGACTGACGATAATTTTACTCCTGTTGTCATGGTTGACAATGGGCGCCCAAAATCACTCCGCCATCCACACGATTTGCATGGCACTGGGATTGTAACGCGTTGAGGAGTCGTGGTTAAAATTATGTGGACTCATATTTTGTGGTCCTATTGCTCCTCGCAACTTCCGATCTCAGTAAATATTTCCCTGGCAAGCGGATAAATTAAATTTCAGGAAAAGAATACATCTTTCCAGCTCCTTAATTCGGGTTTGCACGGCCGGTTGGATTCTTCTATGAAAGTTTCCTAGCATTCGCACGATATTTTGTATACAATTTTTTACCAGTATCTAATCCTATCTGTGTACATGGACATTTTAATTTCCATGTTATATGGGAGCCACTAAATTCGTTTCAAATGATGACCTGTCTTCATTGTCTCTCCTCTCATGCCACTGTTACATATTTTTTACGCTCCATAAAATACTTTGTTAATCATCGCTGGTTTTTCTTTCTGTCGTGAGACCCGGCATTGAAATACTTATTTTGGAATCAGGGTTGGTAGAGACACAGCGAAGGCCTGCGAGGGCTATTATCTCGCAGGCAGTACCTGCGAGGGATGTTCTCTCGCAAGTAGAACCTTGTAGGAGAGATACTAAGGGGCTACCTTTGGGGATGCCTTTTCCTCTCCGTTTTTGAACTAAGGTTCCCACAAGCCGAGGCACCTCGGCCAGTTTTGAGAGGAGTATGTTCTGGGGTCTCAGACCTTGGGCATACGGTAAGAGATGTTCGCTATTCCCATTGGAATAGTCGGCCAGCTGCCTCCTAAACTAGTCGAGGCACGGAGAAGAGAATGCTGCGTCCCCACAGCAAACTCCTCTCCCGCTATCGGAAGGGCGTGGGACAAGTACCCAATGCCCAACCTACCTGATGCAGGTTTTTCTAGGGTTTGTCCTGCATTTCTTTTAGGCGAATGCCGGGTAGGATCCTTAAACCATAGCCCGGGGGCCCTAGTAATCCTTGACTACCTTCCTCCACCCTTCCGCATCCCCATTTTCAAATCCCTTTCCTATCCTATAAGAGGGGAGTTGCCACTATGTGGATTACCCTATACATAGCCTGTCTACACCCCCCCAAAAAAAAAATTGGTAGAGACTAAAATCTTTGGCTAAAGAATAAACCCGAAGAAAATTTCTTATCATATTGAAAAGATTATTATGGAAACGTTCGCAATTTGCAGTCAACTCCATTCAGCCAATATTAACTTCGAATGAAATTCGTGCTGATACAAGAAACTGACCCATGGTGTTAATATGTCGTGTTTATAAGCAAAGATGAAGGTAAGCGCCCAGGATGATCCGTTGGTAATGATTGTAGATACCAATTATCACTTAGCTTACGTTAAATTTTGTTAATTCAGTGTGCAAGTACGTACCGTATTGATGGTCTTGAGCGCTCGCAGCGGCTGAAATGGTAAGAACAGTTTCAGTACTAATTCTGCAGCAGGAATCAGGTGCAAAGATGAATTATTGAGGACTTACCAAGAGCCGCCGTTACAAAGAAGACCCACATTGGCACTGCGCAAGGTCGCTATGTAAGACTGACGAGGACTGGCGTTTGCACGTCGTCAGCTTTCCTGAGGCCGCAGGTCAATGTCTTATCAACTTGCTCAACCTCACAAATAACTTACGGAAAAATAATCTCATCTACATTACTGCAAATCGTTCAATCAAGGAACTATGTAAGACGATGGAACATAAATTAATATTTCATTTCAGACGCTAGTTATCATTCCAATGACGATTCTGAACGAAAAATAAAGTATCGCTACATTCCGTTTCGTTGTTTGCGCGTAGTCAACAGACTAAGCTGGTTGAGAGAGAATTATGTAACGCGTTGAGGAGTCGTGGTTAAAATTACGTCGACTCATCAGGAACACGAAGAAGCCAATCCTCCTACATTTAATGAAATTTGCCATATTACCAACGACTTAAAAATTTTTAAAGCTTCTGGAACTGATTTTATCCCTGCTGAATTATTAAAATACGGAGGCAGAAACCTAAGAAAGGAAATACATAAAAGATTTCGAACAGCCAATGGAACGAAGGAGTCATCTGTCCAATTCTCAAGAAAGGTGATAGACACGTATGCAGCAACTATAGGCCAATAACAGTCCTAAATGTAACATATAAAATATTCTCTATTAAATAATAGACTTACAGAAAAACACTTAATGGGCTTTCGGCAAAACCGCTCCACGATTGACAATATATTCATAATAAGACAACTATATGAAAAGAGTCACGAACACGGAATAGAGTTATTTAATATGTTTATTGATTATAGACAAGCGTTTGACTCGATACATAGGGATCAAATTATGGAATGCCTGCAAATATAAAGTCCCAGCTAAATTAAGAGTGATGATTGCGCAAACACTAAGCAACAACAAAGCAAGAGTTAAAATTAACGTTCAGCTGAGTGGTGAGTTTGAAATAACCTCCGTTGTCAAGCAAGGCGATCCCCTCTCTGCAACCTTATTTACAATAGTCATAGATGTAATCATGACAAGAATGGAATTCAAAGGAAACATTACCACACGTTTAAGACAATGCATAGCTTATGCAGACGACCTATTGATAACAACAAGAACGTACAAAGGTACTCTTCTTAAACTTAAAACAATTTCCCTCGAAATTGGGTTAATTGGGTTAATAATTAACACCAACAAAACAAAATTTCTAAGATGTTAAAAAGGGGAGATTATCCCAATACGTGGAACTATAGGCGTCGAGAAATACGAAGAAGTAAAATCCTATCAGTATCTAGGCTCAGTGGTAAATGGGAGTAATAAGATCGAAGAGGAAATTAAGGAAATAATTGCTGCAGGGAACAGAGCATACTTTGCTAATACAGATTTATATAAAAGCTGATTACTCTCCAAATCTGCCAAAATAAGACTTTACAAAACCACAATAAGGCCTGTAGTGATTTATGCTGCAGCAACATAGACCCTCAATAAATAAGAAATCCAAAAACTAATGGTTTTTGAAAGAGAAGGATTTACGGACCGATTAAGCTAGCAGAAAATATCTGGAGACAAAGATATAACCATGAATTGGATCTGTTAATAAAAGAGAATAACATACTAAACCAAATCGAAGCCTCCAGAATAAGCTGGCTGGGTCACGTATATTGAATGGATGATGACAGGTTGGTAAAGAAAGGTTACCATTGGAACCCACAAACAACAAAACTAAGAGGAAGACCAAAAAATAGATGGAGGGATGATGTTCTGCAAGATCTTAAGAAGATGAACATCAAGAATTGGACGGAGAAAAAGTTGGAAGGCTATAGTAGAGCAGGCCAAGACGGTGAGATAAATCGTTGTTGCGCCTTCTAAGAAGAAGAAGAGAGGACTCATTTTTTTGTGTTCCTATGAGTCCTCGCAACTTCCGATCCCAATAAATTTCTGTCCACCGCTTTATGTCCTGCGTGTCATGAATCTCTGCTCGTTAAATTATTATTATTATTTTAGGGTAGCAGGCTACATGGTGGCAACTCCCCTTTAATAGCAAAGGAAGGGATTTAAAAGGGGGAGGCGGAAGGGTAGAGGAAGGTAGCCAAGGGTTAACAAGGGGCACCCGGGCTATAGTTTAAGGATCCTACCCGGCATTCGCCTGAAAGTAATGCAGGACAACCCTAAAAAACCTGCATCAGGGAAGTCGGGCATTGGGTACATGTCCCGCGACCTTCCGATAGCGGTAGAGGAGTTTGTTGTGGGGACGCAGCATTTCCTTCTCCGTGCCTTGACCAGTTAAGGAGGCAGCTGGCTGACTGTTCCAGTCTGAGAACGGTGAACAACTCATACCGTATGCCCAAGGTCTGTGACCCCGGATCATACACCTCTCAAAACAGGCCGAGGTGCCTCGGCTTGTGGGAACCTTAGTTCAAAAACTAAGAGAGGAAAAGGCATCCCCAAAGGTAGCCCCTTCCGTCCCTCCTACAAGGTTCTGCCTGCGAGAGAATAGCCCTCGCAGACAGATCTATGCGGACTTAATTTTTTTTTTGGGTGTAGACTGGCTATGTATAAGGTAATCCACATAGTGGCAACTCCCATCTTATAGCATAGGAAAGGGATTTGAAAGGGGGGATGCGGAAGGGTAGAGGAAGGTAGCTAAGGGTTACTAGGGCCTCCGGGCTATTGTTTAAGGATCCTACCCGGCATTCGCCTAAAGAAATGCAGGGAAAACCCTAGAAAAACCTGCATCTGGTAGGTTGGGCAATGGGAACTTGTCCCACGCCCATCCGATGCTGTGGGGAAGCAGCATTACCTTCTCCGTGCCTCGTCCAGTTTAGGAGGCAGCTGGCCGACTATTCCAATGGGAATAGCGGACAACACTTACCGTATGTCCAAGGTCTGCGACCCTGGAACATACACCTCTCAGAACAGGCCGAGGTGCCTCGGCTTGTGGGAACCTTAGTTCAAAAACGGAGAGGAAAAGGCATCCCCAAAGATAGCCCCTTCGTATATCTCCTACAAGGTTTTGCCTGCGAGAGAACATCCCTCGCAGGTTACCTGCGAGAGAATCCTCTCGCAGGCCTCATCGCAGGACAATGTAGGGTCGGTAAACTATATAAATTATGAATACAATAGTAGACTACGAGAATAAGCACTTAAAAATCTAAGGTATGATACTTAATCAACACAAGTTTTTCCTGAGAGATTCTGCTGACAATTGCTTGGTTCCATTTTTTATTATCCGATATTTTGTGTTCATACAAACAAGTTAATAAAGGTGATTAAACACTTCCACTAAACATGCAAAACTCCTAATAATTAAAAGTCGATGTGGAACAGTTTGTAATCGGGTAAATGAATTTAAACGAATAACGAATATCTTTCTCAACTGGAGTTGAGTACTTAAAGAAACACTCGATACGGTGTTGAGTGATAAAAGAGACTGAGCGAGGTTATTGAGGCCTTAGGCATATCCCATGCGTCAGTGGTTTCGATCAAGACATCAAGTCTAAGAAATATCTTAAGACGGGTGCCGCGTTTGCTCAGATTTCGCGATTCAGTGGCTGGTTTGACGCTCATTCGTCGCAATCCTTACGAGTTTCTTCGTCATGACATAACTTTTGACAAAACGTGTATCCACCACTACACTCTGGTCATAAAACACCGGTCAAAATTTCTGTTGGTGAACCGGATCCGAACACGAGAAGAGGATTAAACTGGCCTGCACGATGATTCCAGCGTAATTTTGGGATTCGTAATCGACATAGAAAAAGGACGAACCATAAATGTAAAATATTATGCAATGTCAATTGATCGTTTCAGCCAAGAAGACAGGGAAAAGTCCACAAAGTTACATTCTATCATGGATCCAAGGCGAAAATGTCGAATTTATAGTTAGAGAAACGTATTCACCAAATTCTCCCCATTCCCCTCCTCCTGCCACTTTTTTCTATTTCTATTTGTTGTTGGACTAGCTCTATGCTTCAGGACTAGCGAGCGGCCAGGGAAACAAATAGTGATTGGACAAGGGGGAGAAGGTAGTCGCTCAGAACACGGTTTGTCTGTGGTTGCTCTTAGCACTGAGTCTGTCCAATGAGGCTAATGAAAATATTCGGCTAACAGATTTTTATAGACCACCAGATGACAGAAATTATTATCACAATAGTTGTGGTATTTTTAATATTTATATAATACTTTGAAAACATGTAGTGTACTGTACTATAAATGTCTTTTTTTATTATTTGAAGTCGAAGCCCATGCACTCAGTTAAGGAGCACAGACACTGCAACCTAATTATGTAATCCCCATTCGAGGGATACATAAATAATATATAACTTGTTACGTGACGTGACCATAAACTACTAATAAAAAAATGTTCTATTACATTTCATATTGTCAATTATTTACCAATTTCTGTATTTTCCTGTTCATGCGTTCCACAACACATGAGCGTTGAATATTCTAACATCAACTATTTTCCTGCTAGCGTAGAATTATTAAATTTGAACAGATTAACTTTTTCCTGGCTTCCCCGATTAATCAGTTTCACGTTAATAATCTACTCCGTACTCTTGTAATCTTTATAATTAACTCGTCTCCTCGTTCCCTATTTTGGAGAATTTTTTCTTTAGTTTCAAACAAACAAACATGACAACTTTTTTAAGCGGGTGTTTTCCATATAATTTCATAGTCATGTCTCTCAAAAACTGTATGCACTGTGCTTATTGATTACATACAAGTTTTTCCACAGCAGTTTTTTCCTGCTCAGTATGTAGATTATATAATTCCTACACGCTGTATTTTGACGTTTTATTAGATGAAATTTAAAACGATCTATCTCGTTTCCTAGAGTAATGTGACTTACATATCTATTTGATAAACTGTCAAGCTTAGAATGTTCCGTAAATAGAAGAAACCTTAAAATAAATCTGATTGAAAATAAATAATACGAAAGATGGCCAAATGTAGACAAAAGAAGTGATAATATAAATACCACACAACGTTTCTGGAAGCCTTGTTCCTTTATTCAGGTACAGAAAAAACGTAGGATCCTAGAGAGACACAACTGTACGAGTCAGTTGACAAAACACAAAGTATGAAATACAATATTGCATAATGTATATAATATGAGCTCTTATACCGTTCCATCAGTTATAAATTGGACTTGCTGGTCTTCTGAATATGATTAAACCTTTATACGTTTCAAAATAGAAACATATTTATTTATATTGAACTGTTATAGAAAAAAAATATTGAAAAGAAGATATGAGTTAATGCACGGATAATATTAATAAAAAGATGAAATGAAATGCTCTTCTCTACTCTATTAACTGTTCTATGATCTGTATTTATACTCAAAGATTGAAGCCTTTCCCGGTGCAGTTGTTCAATATATTGTTCTCGGAGTTCAACCGGGTTTTGCATAATTGTAGAACGCAACGTTTCGACGACTAAAAGCTCTGTCGTCATCTTCTAGGCGAAGTGTCGGAACCATTCTATTGCATATTATATATATCCTCCACTGAATCATCACGCTGTGAGAGCCAATCAGCGCTCAGTCAACAGTGCTCAGTCATTCTGTTGACTGTTGACTGAGCGCTGATTGGCTCTCACAGCGTGATGATTCAGTGGAGGATATATATAATATGCAATAGAATGGTTCCGACACAGAATGAGGGATTTTCTCTCGCAGGCAGAACCTTTTAGGAGAGAAACGAAGGGGCTACCTTTGGGTATGCCTTTTCCTCTCCGTTTTTGAACTAAGGTTCCCTCAAGCCGAGGCACCTCGGCCTGTTTTGAGAGGTGTATGTTCCGGGGTCGCAGACCTTGGGCATACGGTAAGAGTTGTTCGCTATTCCCATTGGAATAGTCGGCCAGCTGCCTCCTAAACTGGTCGAGGCACGGAGAAGGAAATGCTGCGTCCCCACAGCAAACTCCTCTCCCGCTATCGGAAGGGCGTGGGACAAGTACCCAATGCCCGACCTACCCAATGCAGGTTTTTCTAGGGTTTTGCCTGCATTTCTTTAGGCAAATGCCAGGTAGGATCCTTAAAATATAGCCCGGGGGCCCTAGTTAACCCTTGGCTACCTTCCTCTACCCTTCCGCATCCCCCCTTTCAAATCCCTTCGTATGCTATTAAAGGGGAGTTGCCCAATGTGGATCACCCTCATGTAGCCTGTTGCCCTAAAAAAATTAAAAAAATTAAAAAAAAGGTTCCGACACTTCGCCTAGAAGATGACGACTGAGCTTTTAGTCGTCGAAACGTTGCGTTCTACAATTATGCAAAACCCGGTTGATCTCCGAGAACAATATATTGTATTTATACTTTCTGTTTGATGCTCCCCTTCGCTTCCAGACACATTCTGCTCTTTTCACTTTCTGTGCGCCGTACCTCAACAGTTGTCACATTTTTATGTCCTCTCATAGTCTTCTGTATTTACTTTGATGATATCTAATGAGTGATCAAGATCCACTGTCTAATATTTAATGATTTATTTTAAGAAAACGTCATCCTGCATCTCTATCCAGCATTATTGATTTTTCTTGTTTTCGTCTTCTCATATATCGGACGAGAATATTTTCTTCGTATCTAATTTTGTCCGGCGATAATTTGGTTCCTTAAATAGGTCCTTCGCTGCCAGCGAGTTGACAAAGACACTTAGCGACAACTGTTGCGGACTTCTTTTAAATACCTTAAAGCTCGGTACCGTTGCCAATATTTGGACGTAAATACAAATGGTAATGAATCACTAGTATCGAGTATAAGAGCTAATGCATTAATGTCCTAAATGTCACTGAATTTAAACTGTCTATAAATTCTCCTTCCATTTCTTTGGAGCTCTTATGACTGAATTGAAATGTTTCAAACCGAATTCATTATCATTCTTCGTTCTAGGTTCAGTGGTCAACTGAATAAAGGTTTAAAATTACCAGTAATGTTTCTTGCATTTGCGTGTTATTTAACTTGATGGCAGGAAACAGTGAAATGTGAGAAATGTTTAAAAGTAAAGATGAGAATGGGTGAAAGAAGGGAAAGATTTTTGGAACTGTATTTAGAAACAGTGTGGTGTCAGTTACTACCTTAAAATTGTGTTGTTTTCCATATATGTAGTAATTCAAAGCTTGAGCATTGAAGGTAATAAAATATAAATTTGCGTGCTAAATTTGAAAGAATTGCGATTGTTTCTTCTAAGTACAACGTTCCCAATAAATATATATTTAAAATAAAATAATTTGGTCACGGAGCTATAATTGTATAATTCTGCCACTTCGTTTAAAATAGGGTTTATGAAAGGAAACGAACCAAAGGTGTAACAAAGATTGCAGTAGTTTAATCTGTTAAATTTATTTAAGTGAATTTAATTATTCATAACAACATTTACAGACTCTGCTGCTTCCCATGTGGGCTTGATTTAGTGGAGGGGCTTGCAGGCAGTAGGCAGGGTGACGCGGTGAGAAGTGTGTCCTTTCTTCTTGAGGAGGAAGCCCAGGACCTCTCCGCGGCGGACCTTGTCAGCCCATTTGGATGCCGCTTCGGTCTTTGCCACGCAATGGAAGGTTACCGTCTCCTCAATCTCGGCCTTAGGTTCGCTCTTGTCGTTACACCTCCTCACAGGCCTAACGGAGAAGCACAATTTGCCTGAAATTTCCTTTAATAGGGTCTTGTACTCCATGTAGCGGTCGGATTTAAGGTCGACATCGTCGCCAGTTTCCTGTGTTTCTTCCAATGGCACGGCGTTCGTCACGATCTCAGGCTCCGAAGTGTCGTTGCCGACTATGATGACTTGTTTCACACAGATGTTGTACGGCGGTAGTGGTGTTGGCGGCGATTTGCATCCCTTAGGGAAGACATACTGCTGAGCAAACGCCGTCTCGTTTCCTAATATACAATTACGAGGTATTTTAAGGTCGGTCTTCCTCTGTCCGTCGAAGGTTCCACAGAGACCGCGGATGCTGTCCCTGTAGTAGTCCTCGGCCTGGAGTAGCAGGCGTTGGCCGTCGAAGCTGAAAATCATACCCATGGACTCCATGGTTACAGCGTCGTATTCTCCATAATAACGCAGCAACGGCTGTCCGTCGCGGCCGGGCACCACCTTATAATCGCCCTTCTTCACCTGGTAACTCTGACCGTTCACTACCAGTTCAATAGAGCTGTAAACGCCTTTTTCAGGCACTGAACTGGGCCTAAGTAAAACTTGGTCGTATGCAGTCAAAAACTGGACTTCCTGTAAGGAGAAGAGAATTAACATATTTTTAGATCTTATGAACCATTTGTACAAAATGTTCTTGTGTGTTAATTTATATGCCATTAACAGAATGAGGAAAGACATGAAGTGTAAAGTGCGCAACATTTCATTCAGAACTGAAAAAGCCTTCATAATAGCTTATTAGTTCTAGGATTAATTTAAAGTATGTAATTACCCTCTTGTTGTTTCCTGTGGAACGAATAAGCACTCCGCTATCTTGAGGAGTGCCAGGCGTGGGCACCGTTCCGTTGGCGTTTCGTCTGCGCGCCGTAAGAAGAACAGTGGTCCAACATTCTCCGATCTTCACAGGGTACGTGCTGTTGTCGAACGTGTTCACGAAAGAGCGATCAATTGAACAAGTAGCTGGAATGAAACAAAAAGCGTATTATTATATTTTAAGAATAATATAAAAGCTAGACGTGTTGTAGATAATACGTACCATTAGCCTGGCCTCTGGTAAGCATGTTACGTAAAACTTCTAAGGTGGTATAACGAGGATGAGTCATTAAAACGTTAGCCGCGTATCTGCTAAGGCGAACGTTGGTTACATTGGCATTCAAAATGTCGGAAACGACGACTGAAACGTTGGCGGAGCTCCTATCGGGATTGACAGTGAGCCATGCGGCAAATTTGCCTGGCCTTCCTGTGGCGTTGACGACGTTGACACTGGTCAATGGATAATAGCGCTGAGAAAGGAAGTGGAAGACTTTGTATGTGGCATTGGCAAAAAGCAAGTTAACGTTGGAATATGATCCAGTCAAATAGTATTGGTTAAGGAAGTATTTCATAACAGTGCTGTTTCTGCATGCGGTCTGTATCCTGTTTCCACTTTCCATCTGGCCCTTACACAGTTGGATAAGTGGTGCGTTTTCAATGTATTGTTGGCGTGAAAGGGTCCTCTGGATATTCACCTGAAAGGAGAAAAATACTCATTTACCTTTCTGGTATAATATGTGTTTTGTGTATTCATGAAGCAAATAATAATATTACCGTTGCACCTATTTCCATTCCCAGTGTGGTGTTTAACTTGATTGTAGCTGTTCCATCTGGATTAACGTTCTCTAGACTCATAAGTGGAACTAATGGGAAGTCTGTAGTAATGTTCAACAGAGCCTGAAAGTCAAAAGCACGTGGTGTACAGTACACAATATAAATTTTATAAACACGTAAATTTTTAATGATTCTTACCTAAGGTTGATGAATAGGCGCAATACAAAAAACGAGAAACAGGGGACTAAAAAGTGTTATTTATTTGTGGACTGTTTTATTTGAAGCTTAGAATAATTATTAAAAATTTAAAACTAATGACATGACCCATTAAAATAAATCAAATTTTAAGCGATTATATATAAAATAATTATTTTCCTTGCATGTATAAGTTCATAATGATCAATGCTAAGTCAGATTTTATCTTTAAATTTTCACGCGAAAAGGTACTTTAGTTGTAGTATTTTAAGGACTGATTATATTGTTTTCGATCAGATCTCTGATGCTGGTTGTTGAGACTAGCAGCATTCAGTACACAAATTTAAAAAATTCATAAAACACATACATATAATATACCTTGTTAACTTTAGTTGCAGTTATGTTCTGCCACTCAAGTTTGGCGAGAAGCCTGCTCGTGGTGTCAACAGGGCTGCCAGCAGTAGCAACTGCAACGCTATAACGTGAGGACTTAGGACCTTCGAACTCGACTGACACGTTCACTAGTGAACCCTCTCCATCTGAAACAATTCAAAAGCAGGATTTTATGGATAATCCACATTAAATATAAATCAAACAATGATAAAAGACTTGAAATGATAACTGGAATGCGCTTATGATAAGACCTATGTTATAACTAAAATACGTTTATGAAAAGGCATGTATTCAGATAATAAATATATCCTCTTGCTTTTAGTCATATTTCAATAGAGCACCTACATTTGATTCCGGATAGAGCTGCTTCCAGGAGATCGTTCTTGCCGGTGGTTGGTGTATACTGAGTACGTTTCAGGTTTCTGGGGTGAGACCGTCTAACTCTCGAGTGCTCAGCGTCATTTTGTCGCTCGTCTGTAAATTTATATGTTACCACATGAGTTACAGTTTTCTTAACAACTAAATTGATGAACTTTGGGATGAGAAACATACCGTAGTTCGCACGGATAACGACACTCTTGGCAGTGGACTGTTGAGGATCGTAGAAGACGCTAATGTTCCTATGTGCGATTTCTGAGTTGGTGAATGGTAAGATCAAGTGTTTCAATGGATTTGAGTCAAAGATGGAATAAAATAATTTCTTTCCACCTGGAAGCATTTCAGAGAGGTAATCGACTTGAAACACGAGCCCTGTAGATTGCTTTCCGTAATTGGCAGACCACTGAAACAGAAATTACTTTTCTTAATCTGATGAGAAACATAACAAATAACACTATTAGTCAAAATAGTTCGTTTGATAAAATAGGTATGAAAATAAAAAACGTACCACAGTTGGCTGACGCTTGTGGATGATAGTTAATTGTGGCTGTGAGAGGTCAGCTACTTTTTGTACATATGTGTATGGGGTTTGAGACAGGTGAAGTACTCTTTGTTTTTCGTTTTCAATGAGAGGATCTATTTTAAATGAAAAGAATCCACTTGTTAAATCGCCGTAAATACTAACTACAATGGGAATGTTAACTAAGGTCTTTGATTTGTATCCTGCATCGTAAACGGTTGAATCTTGGTACGGGAACACAAAGGAGATATCACCCCTCGCCATAGTTGAAACTCTGAAAAGAAAAAAAATTAAAATCGTAATACCAACTTAAATATAACCGAATTTTATCAGTAGCGATACTCACGCAATCGTTGCCTTTATTTTGGCTTTAATTGTTTGTGGCTTGACCACTTTATTCTTTGGCGAAACTTTCGTGATGTCTGGTGTAGTCGTAGCGGTTATATTTCCGTTGATTGACAGTATGAGTGGTTCCACGATATTAATGGACGTAGGCAAACCCAGTGCGTTAGGAACACCGAAATGTATTTGATCAGTCATAATAAACTTGTTCCAGGCAAAGGAAGTTCCCCTGCTGGCATTTCTCGCCATGTCCTTTAAGCCTGTGAAATATGGGCGTTATTAAAAAATTGCGAACTTTTCAAGTAGAATGTGAAATTTAGTATTTATTACGTACCTTCAGCAAAGTATGAAATTGTATTATTGTCATAGGTGACCAAGGTTGGCGTGTGTAGAGCCTCAGAGTAAACAAAAGCTTTCAAGACTTCTTTAATATCTGTTTTCAACTGGAAATATTTATTTACGTCATCTAATGAGAAAGGAATTGGACCAGATCGAGGTTGCACTTTCTCTTTTAAGGGTTTGATGTCATCCTCAGTAATAATTTGTTCGAGTATGTTTTCGATCACATCCCTGATGCTGCTTGTTAGTGCAACAGCCTGAGAATAAAAATTGTTTTTAGTACTGCGCAGATAAATTAGGCATTACATGTGGCGGGAAGGATTTACTCACTTTCCCAACAGGTGACGGGAATCCTCCTTCGTGTCTGGACGCGCGGATTGCCGCTCCTTTCGGGAGAATAGTATCCCAGCTACCGAAAGTATCGAAAATAGTTTCGTATGCAAGATTCAGTTCGGGTACTTCTCGACTTATCCAATATTCCGTGGAGCGTTGAATGCCTGTCATGTTGGTAGCCATTACTTTTGTAGCTGCTTGTGCATCTTTGGCTCTGTGATAAAAGGTTAAAACAACGTTTAGCGTCATTTACAAAAATCGGGTTATTATGGAAGAAACTAATTTTACTTACAGCTGCTCATATTCAAATCCCTCCAGCTTGGAAGCAGCCAGCAGCGCTGAGGAGCAAGCGGAAACCACATGACTATCTCGTTCCTCGCGTAGGTGTTGAGCCATTTTAATCATTTCAGCCAAATTGGGTTTAAATCTCATGAACATGAAGCAACTAAGGCTACGAACCGTTGAATCCTCACCAGGACTGGCAATATTCAGGTACACTTGTTTTACAGCCAACGTTCTGTTTCTTTTCCCAAGTTTCTCCAAGGCCATGACCATCGCTTGCCTTTGGAAACTACTTGAATATTCATCACCGTTGAAGTAAGGCTCAAAGACCTCGGCAACTTTGTCGCTTCCTGTGTTTCCAATGCTTCTAATGTACAGCTGCACTTCATGAGTCTTGTTCGCAGCCAGACTTCTCTGTAAAAGCTGTTCCAACTTTTCCACATACTCATCAGCGATATATTTATCCTTTCCTTCAATAGCTTTGCCGTAGACATTTTCCAGATCCCCCGTTACATCTCGGGCTTGTGTACCGAAGTACAGCATATCAGTAAAAGCCAGCATACCGGTAGTGTACACTGATTTAGTGTTTTTAACTTCAGCGCTTTGAAGAAGATCCTATAAAATAAAACAAAAGTAAATAAACTAATGTTTTCCATTTTGTACACACAACTTGAGGACCCTATAAGAGAATACAAAAGTAAAATAAATTATATTTTTGTGACTATTGATCACGTATAAAAAGTTCCCTGGGTTCCCCCGGGGCCATGAAGATACAAAGTGAAGATTTTATGCATGCAATTCACCAGTAAAGACTCGTTACTTATCTAAGATGTCCTTATACTATAACGGTATTAGAAGTACTACTACTAATTCACTCACCCAAAAAGCTTCAATGTAATCCCGGGTAGGGAAGAGAGCGAACTTGCCAAGTAATGCCAATGCCTGAGCTTGCCATTTTGTCGCTAAAATACCTCTCTTAATCAAGTCAGTAACAGTTGTAAGTGCTGGCTTGGTTCCTGACTGCGTCAAAGCGTGGATGAATGCAGTCCTGAAAAAATTAAATGAAAATTTGGGTGAAACATGTACACAGGTAATGAGTAAGAAAAACTATATCGAACAAACAATAAATTTAACATTGTAATAAACCAAAAACTCCCAGTGTATTGAATGCAATAGGAGATAAACTAAGACAACAGATGGAACCCACTGGAAATATTATATACTGACCATGTTATATTGGCTTCTTGTGAACCAGAGGGTCCTGGCTGCACTTTCTCTGCAATTTTAATCATACCAGTGTCGTTCAACAATCGGATAAGGTTTCTGACTCGAACGAATTTTTCATGGATATTTCGAGTCGTAATGTCTTGGGTGCAAAGCATGCCCGAGCCGATTTCTCGTAAAATTCTTACGGTTTCACCGATGACGTCGACGCCTTCAACATTAGTTAGAGGTTGTGCTCTGTTACCGAGGTACAACCTGTTGAAGGGAAACACGGGTGCCTGGTGCATATAGGTCTTGGAAAACAGGTGGCTGGCAGCTTCCTCGCTGCTGCTCGCGCTATCAGAACTGCTGTCAGAAGAGCTGTCTTCAGTGGCAAACTTTTTTCGGTAGTAATCAGGAGTCAAATGGGGTCTCACTGATCGGCGGAATCTTTTGGCACGTTGTTCCTCGCTGCTGCTGCTTTCACTGTCGTTAGATTCGTTACTCTGGCTGCTCTCGTCTGAGCTTCCACTTTCACCGCTGGAGCTGGAGCCACTGCTGTCACCCTCGCTGTCTTCGGAACTGCTACTACTATCATCTGGCAGATCTCCGACTCTTGAGCTTAACTGCCTCAGCTGTTCTTTCTGAGGGTATTCATATACCAGATCTGGGCTGGTCAATGGGTTGTCTATTTCGGGTGCTGGTACGGAACTTTCGACTATATTTTCGAGTCTAATGGAAATCGCGCTGCCGCTCATACCTTTCTGCTGACGATAAAGTAGGGGGTAGTACATGAGCTGGGTCTCAATACTTGAATATTGAACTCTGTAGTTGTAGAAAAATCCTGATAACATGACACGGGCATTGGTTGAGAGCTGTGAGGAAATAAATTTATTATCAGTCAAGTGTCAGAATCCATCAATAACCACTACTTTAGTCATTATGGGTACTTACCGAAAAGGCGTTGCCGTGAACATTTTGCATGACTTTGAAGGAGCCTTGCGCACCAAGGCCGACGAAAGCAACTGGGCGCTTGGAACAACGTGAGTAGTTCGTTGACTTTGATATGTCTATCAAAACACTTTCATCTTGCCAATTTTTAGGATCTCCCAACTGCGGTTGACGTAGAACGAGGTATTTTGGTATCTGGTTTACGGCGTACCGAACGTTGCACTTGCCAGTCACTCCACTCTGGATATATAATATTGGATATTATTGACTCAAATTGAGAAATAATTGAGTATGTAATTGACCTAGTTGTAAATATTTATTACCTCTGCATTAATAAATACGCCATATGGGTTGAAGGGATCGGGAGGTTGGCCAACTGCATGGGTTCCCATGGTGTCTATGTTTAATACGGTGGCTATGGCTTTACCCACGTTCCTTTCCCATGTTGGAGCATTAACATCAGCAGTGAAGTTTTGGACCTATGAAATGTGGAGTTACTGTTAGCTTTGTACATTTGGAAAGAGAATAAGAAACTTAAATTACATAATAAATAATGTTTCTTTTTAATAAATTAAGGATAGAAACTATGTTTGTTCATATGAATGTAACTGATGATATTGACGTGCATTTACGTGTAGAATAATACATTCATTGCACATTTATACTTTACATAACCCTGAATCATGCTTGATAAAGTAAAACCTAATAACTAATAATATAATTTTGATTTTGAAAACTTTTTAAGGGATTAACCAACCAAAATAAAGTGTGTTTAAAACGTTCTACTCCCACATTTACCGTCATTCGTTAATTAGATAAAGAGTGTTGGAATACTTACGTAGGTACCGTTCATACCAAGGTCGAACTGCTTCATCACCAATGCAAGCTGTTTAAAACGGTACTGCTCCTGGACAATAGGAGAATTCCATCCACCGTCGATATAATTGTCCACTTCAGCATATTCCAAAGTGGTCAACTAATTTTGGGAACAAAATAAAGCTACAGTGAAACGTTTTAAAGAAGAAAATAAATCTACAGAAGCGATTTTACAGATGGAATACCTTGACGGAAATGCAGGTATCGTTGCGACGCTGAACTGTCAAATTACCTCTCCATACTACACCACTGTACTTGTCGGCAACCTGGTGCAGGCCTACCAGAGATTTTGAAAGAAGGCTGTACTCGTACCTCCTTCCATATTGCCATACTGAAATGGATAGACAATAGGAAAATTACAAAGAAAACTATTATTTCATTCTTCTTATAACTACACAAGCAGTTTCACGGAAAAAAACCTTAATTTAGGCACCAATTGAATATAAAATAAATATTTAAGCAAATAAACACCTTTTCAATATATTGTGATCTGAATTTATTTTTAGTTTTTTGTTTACGCGAATTAATTTCCAAACTTAAGTAAAATATATTAAACTTCATAGCTGCTACCGCGAGAGTAAAATCGTGATCAGGTTGTGTTTGAACCGTCCATTAAGATTCGAGAACCATGTCTGGAGTGCGTCTTATACATGTTACTTTCCCAAGTGCATTAAGGTTTTCCGATAACGTCTTGCGTCACGCTGATCACTAATAGCGTTTCTGCATAATTTAACAATAATCGTGATGAGACGGTACAGGAAATAAGAAAGATTGCCAACAACGTTTCGGGCTTTACAAAACTTTGGATTTATCTGGAACTGACACAGTTAGATAAATAAATATAGAAACCTTTGCTTTACAGGCAAAGTTTAATGCAGATACTAAAAATATTTAAGAGCTTATAAGTACGTCGTGATTTTATACCACGCGTCAGTAAAGATGGCGTGAAAGACACTAAACTGGGAAATGTGACGCGCACTCTAGTTGCGACAGGATTCATATTTTAGCAATTATAAAATTAAAATAGTTAAAGACAAAAGAAATCAGAAATTATTTTCTCATAACTATATGTTATATACAAACATTAACCCATAACTACGATGTTATTGTAAAATATAGCGCTACACTTCATAAAACTTTTAATTGTTCTACTACACAAGACAAGCAAATCTCACGAATTTACACATCAGTGATGCAATCAGCGCTTTGTTATTTAATATTATTATTTTCTATTGATGACGCTCTTTATGGACGTTTCCAAATTGTCATAGATCGCCTTCCTATGGTGTTTTATCAGCATTATTGCATTCCAGCAAGTTATTTGCGGGTGTCTGCGTTGATGTGTGTGACTTTCCAAGCTTTCGTGTCTATCATGATTGTGCAGTGCAGAACTACGAACCCCAATTTACGATGGAAGTGTGTTTAAATTTACGTAAAAGTATTTCATTCTTTGGCCACGATCAAACAAATTTCTCTGCCGTCCGAAACAGAAAACGGAAAATTCTTACGGGGGTGGTAAACAATCAGAAAAATATCATTCACGGTTCGGTACTGATCGTTTTACTAGCGTAAAATTTCTAAAGAAATCGAATATGTTTATTTACAATCACAAAGAGAAGCTAATTATTAAACATTGTAATTGATTAGCCAATGTCGAGGTGTTTTTGTTAAAATTTCTGAGTAAATTTCGTAATTTCACGACACAATTACTTCCCCATATAAATAAAACTTTCTTCTGTTCATTGCTTAGAATGGAGTTTTCTTGAACGTTTAACGCAACTGCATATCCGAAACCGATGACATCCAAACTCCTATTTGTCTGACACGTTAAATTTGTTCGTTTTCCACAAAAAAAGAAAAATGTCGGGGCGATATCGACGAAACTTTACCTTACTGTTCTGTAGAGCAGTAAAAATGTACCCAACGATATTAAAGTTCCATTCGTAATATGGAGACAAAAAAGCCGACGTTCCAAACATCTTTTGTTATATAGACACGTGGTAAAGTAGATAGAAATTTCTAACTATCATCCTTTATATCGATACTCAATGACGAACGTTCCAAAAGCCGATTTTACCTGGATGAGTTTGGATGAGTTGTTCTAGCAAAACGGTACTTTGAGGCTGTCAATTTCAGCTATGCATTTACCAAAGATACATCTAAAAATTCAGAACGCTCAATTTACTTTTCTTTTAAAGGGGCATGTGAACAAATTGTTTGTTGTCAAGAGTTGGAGAAAAAATTATTTATATTCATCTGAGAAGTCAAAAAGTGTAATAAATTAATAAAACTTTAGTGCTAGTTGTGTTAAAGGAAAAAAAGATACCAATTTAGCATGTGAAGGACGTGAAGTGCGGTATTACAGCTGATTTATGAACCACGTCAAAATATGTCGAAAGTATACTTGCTGAATGGAAAAGCAAAGAAAACGTAGAACGATCCGAGGCATGAGAAACAACTGAAACGTTTTACTCACTCGGAGAAACGTCATTGGGCTTTAATTTAAACAATCAAAGGCCGCTACGATTTAGAAACTAAATTCCTTAGAAGATTGATGACATATTGCCCGAGGTTTAAATTTTAATTCGTTAGAGATAAGTGTTTGGAAAATGGTGTTCATCTTAGAAAGAAATTATCCACTCACCAACCAGATCATTTGATCTTGGCCTTGGACTAGACGCAGTTGCTCCAACTGAAACAAAGGAAGTAAAGAGTTAGAAAGCCACTCGTTGAGAAGACTTTCGGGCTCTGCGGCGACTGTCTTACCTAGGAGCCCGAAAATGACGAGTGCCCACATGGTTGTGAGTCCCGGAGCAGCTGGTACCCGGAGTCGTCGGACGGGCATCTTTATAGGAGCCCTAGCAAGCCGCGTCAGCGCATTCGGGGTCGCACGAGCGACTGCACCGCTCCTATCGGTCAATTTTACCGCATCTCAGCAGATGTGATCTTTGCTAGTTTGCATCATTGAACGAATCCAAACGCAAAGACAGATTTATCTACGACAATATTTTCACATACGAGCAAATATGTCAAAGTGTATTGAAATGATGTTACATGTGCTTTCATATTCCTATAATACATTGCCGTGGAAATAAAGTTTTAAGAAAAGAAAGGAGGCTGAATTATTTAAAAATCCTGTTTACGACGGTAAAACTCGTATTTGGCAAATCGCTTTCACATTTCGGACAGTTCTAGCACAGGAAGTACGTGGCACTGTGGTGCAATTCAAAAATATGTCGAAATTTGAGTGAACGTGCAGGAGGTAACCCCGTATAGTGTTGTTTTCTTATTCGAAGGAAAGCCCAGGCTTTGATTACATTTTCTATTCCGCGTCAACAATGTGTCGGTAATACTTCAGTCACGTCTTGACGTTTGTAGCCTTAAGGTGTGTAATACTCTGGACAGTTGTCCTTATCGTTCAAAGAGAGATCATCGTCTTAAAACGAAGATTTAATCTTATAATATTTCTGTGCCGTATATAATGTTGATAAAAAGTTGTTTATATATGGCCGCCATACTGCATCGTGGTACGGCCTTATTCGTGACAATTAATTAATTCCTCTCTAATACCTCGGGCTTTTATATGATATATAGATGTTGTATTCTATATTTTATAGTTCTCAAAATATTTCCACATACTTTTCAAGGTATTTCCGTAGTCATATATATATATATACTATATATTATATATATATATATCCGTAACCATATATATTTATACTATATATATATTTTGTATTTATATATATATATATATATATATATATATATATATATATATGATTACGGCAATACCTTGCAAAGTATTTGGAAAGATTGATATATATATATATATATATATATATATATATATATATATATGATTACGGCAATACCTTGCAAAGTATTTGGAAAGATTGATATATATATATATATATATATATAAAAGATAGTGTAAGGCAAAGCCATATACGTTGTCAGAAAATTTAAATAAAACAGAGAATCCAAATAACTGACGTAGGTAAATACTCTTTCGTAAATAGAACCGTAAGAGACTGGAATGATTTGCCTGCAAGCCTACTTTTCCGAAAAATGCTAAATCGTATAGAGACAGAATTAGGAATATTTTTTAAGTTAAATATTTACTATCGTGAATTTTATCCTTTGTTAGTATGGGTGAACAGGATGGAATTTTTAATATTAAGTAAATTAGTATATTATAATCTAAGTTATTTTGTATTATTACAGTATAAAATATATGTTGTCACCGAGCTCCGTCCATTGTGATGAAATAAATCTATCTAAATGGGGATATGACTGCGCTGCATCTGAGTTTGTTGTATATGTTTAATGAAACGAACTAATCAACAATGAAAATTGATGAATTAACAATGACAGAATGAAATCTAATAAATAAAATTCACTGTTCGTATATATGTGTGTATGTTCAGCATACAAATCTAAACGCGTGGAGAAATTTCGGCCAAATTTTGTTCGCAAGTTCCTTTCCAAACGAAAATAAACACTGTGTGGGAAAGACAAGACTACCACCCTTAGGGGCTGGGGTGGAGGGGGAAAACAACCGAGGGAATGGAAGTCGTTGACTTTAATTATGACATTCAACTTACTGTTTAAGTTGTACTTCAACCGCTAGGATGGAAAGGGAAAACAATGTTCTGAATACAATTTTTAACACGCGCAGTGAATTCTACCAATTGTACAGATGTTACTTACGAAACAAAACAAACATTGGATCGGTAAAACATCCTTATCAACTATAGAGGTGTCACTTTTCATTTGAAAGATATTCTAAATTACTTTAAGTTGCGTGAAATTTTTGGATCCTCTTTAGGTTCCCGGATTATTTTTAGACGGGAATATTAATCACTTACTTACGGTACCGAGAGTACTTCTGACACAGAAAGGGTAATAGAAGTAATTTTCTTCTTCTTAGGCTAAAAAGAATGTCTGATTCTGTTCACGTTATGAAAATATTTCTAACACGTATAAGATACCGGGTGTACTTTTGTCTCCCTGAAGGTACCGGGAGGATTTTTCACTCTATTAGGGCACGAGTACTATTTCTGACACTGTTAACGTAATTACGACATTTTTGTCGTTCTTAAAGTACCGTAAATAAATTTTATTTTGTTAAACTACCGGGAGCGTTAACTATGCTAAGGAACCGATAGTTTTTGTCATTCTCTTAGGCTACCGGTAACATGAGTATTTTTGACTCTCATAAGGTATGACAAATAATTTTGAATATTTTAAGGTACTGGGAATATTTTTTACTTTCACAACATACATGAAGAAACATTCCCTTAAGATATGGAAAAAAATACCAGGAGTATTTTTTATTCACTTAGCACATATTTAACACTCTTCAGGTAGCGCGAGTATTTTTGACTGAGTCCGAGAACTGAATTAAATACTTTTTCGGGCTTAAAAAAATTAATATCCGAGAAACGCCGGGCTCCGAAATAAAATAAAGCGTATATATAAGTCAAAGCAGAAGGAATCTGAGTAACCAAAGCTTTAATTTAGAACGAATGTCACCGTTTTTAGTTAAGTGAAATTAAACAAGCAAACAAGAATTATTAAATTTGGTACCTGCTGATTATCACTTTAGTCTTTCTCTGTGACTGAATTCACACTAAATTCTACAATAAAATTAATATTTCAGGTAAAATAGTGGAAACGATCAAATTTTAGTATAGTAAAAATATTACAACTATTAAAGTTCTAAGCACTACCTACAACAAATTTATTTTATGACTTCTGAGAAACAAACTTGTCTATCACTTTAATATATTGGATTTGATTTAGCTACAAACGTTAATTAGTAGAGAATAACATTTAGAGCATTGCTTTTGGTTTCTACCCAAATTAGTTGTATTTCAATATAATTATAAACAAGTGAGTATATTTAAATGTATATGTTGGCATGTTCACATGATTATTTATTACATCAGAAAGCTGTTCGTTGCCATTTTATCGGTTAAAATTAAGTTATACCAAAATAAAATTATTGGCAGCGAAACTGAATGCTAGAACGACTAACTTAAGTTTTCATTATTCCATTAGTAAATGCATTTATACCAAAGGAAATTGTATCTAAGAAAAATTCCCCTTATATATATATATATATATATATATATATACTCCGTGATTATCGTCGTAAGGGTAAGGTATTATGATAGTTCGAGACCATAAACAAACCGTGAATTTTAATTTTGGAATAAATAATATTTATTCAGTTTTTTACAAATAAGCCTGAATCGTACAGAAATATAGTGTCAATAACTTTCAGCAACAAGTTAAATGCTGGACTTAATTAATACTCCTTTTTCTACTGTTTGATTTAATAATTACTCTAATATATGCTTCATTTAAAATACAGAAATCAGTTATTTTATAAAAAGAAAATTTTATAATAATTAATATTCGACTAGTTCTCTTTTAAATGCGAATGTGAAATATCTTTTGTAATATTTTTTATGTTGCACAATTTAACTAGTATGATTTTAAGTAATTGCGTTACTAGTATTATACAACTCAATCTTACTTATTTTTATTAAGTTCTACCTGGGTGTCCGGCGTTTCCCGGTTTGGCAAAATTAAATTTAGCAACATCCATAACCCCAGATTTGACTCCAGTCTCGGTTGTTTTTTGCGTTATTTTTATGTAACACCCCTCCACCCCCATTCCTAAAGGTTCTCCCCTCCCATTCCTAAACGGATTGCAATAAATAAATAAAATATGAAGAAACGCTGTCTACCTCATTGACCACGAAAAAATTCTTTCGACGAAAATTTCAGCCGTTTTAATATGTTTGAAAACTCCGGGTAGTAGATGTGAATTGTCCCCACAGGGTTTGTTTCCTGTTCGAAGGAAGAATTGAACAAATGTTGGCCAAATTTGCTCCACGGGTGTATATTTGTTTGCGAAACATACACACAAACACACGTACAGTCTATTTATTTATTAGAAGATTGTCATTGTGCACTTTCTTATTTTCGCATTAAAGAATAGTGTTACAAGTCACTATAGCAGGATTCACGTATGATGACTGTGATGCAGATTGAGTGAGGGACGGGGAAGGGAGGCAGCGCGTAAACACACACTCAAAACGGTCTAACGCGGTTCACCTCTACGCGCTTACTGCAGCTGATTAGATGCGTGAAGGACACTAAACTGGACCGCCTAGATATTTGACGCGGACGATAGTAACCTGGAATATTCAGTCATCAGTTCGACATTATCGAACGACTACCTTCTAAATACCAAATTTTAGGACTATTCTCCAACCACTTCGCAATGTAGAATGGAAGTAAATACTCAAATTACAGATAACAAAACGAATAATATGGTTTCTTGAGATCGCGTTAGGTGCAATCAAACTGAAATCACAATTCCATGCAGTAACTGGGTTATTTACGCCGTTCACTAGGTCTCTGATGATGTGAACACGTACCCTGTTACTGTCAAAGATCAAGAGGACAGCGAGAAGTTAAAATTAGTTGAAATCAATGTTGGATAATTCTGTTCAGCCAGTTTCTGGTCAACAGTGGGCTAGACCTAATGAATCGGTCAAATATATATTGAGGGACTTATTCATGCCCGTTTCATCAATATCTTTCTGATTGATGTATCTATCTGGCCCTAAGAATGTGCAAGGTTCCATTCCAACAGACGGAAGTCGGAGGAGGAGATGAATGTGTCAATGGCGGTTCCGCTAAAAATGAGAAACAATATGGATCGCAGGACTTGGCAGTATTACGAATCTTGATATTGCGATCAGGGTTCCTCCGGTTCACTGACGTATTCATTCAATTCCAAAACACGGCTGTTATTCCTTGTTTGCCGATAGAAGCAGGTCAATCTGGTGATACTTTATGGTACCATTCAATATGTTTCCTGTGACGAAGGTGTTGGCGATTATCATTAGTAGTTAAATAGACTCGTATATGCAGAAAAATTGTTATCTGTGGTGGACACTACGGTCATCGAGATGGCCGAAAGGCCGACGTCTCAGGGAATTGAATAATCTAGTGAATAGTTATTTGAAACAACCTAATTGTTCTTTAGACTCATAGTTTCTAAGAGTATCAGGACCATCATGTCCTGTTTTTACAGGGACAGGACGTGTTGTAATCAACTCAGTATAGATCAGTACAAACGAAAAGTGAGACGTAATCGCAGCCTAACCCAACGCTCATGCTTTTTTTTTACATGTGCTAGTATAAGTTCATAGAGAAAACTAGTCATATTTAATTTCACCGTCCAATCTTTCTGGAAGCACATGCCCACTAGAGAACCTGTTCTACAAGGTATTGGTTTCTAGGGACGACACCTACGAGTGATCTCGGTCCCTTACCTAACTATAGTAAGAATTTCAGATAGGTTGTTTCAACTGATTAAACATTCCAAACACCTGTCAACGTCTTCAAAGGATTCTTCCCATACATAGAGAAAAAACATGCATGTACACAGTTTAAAGTGCGCTACTTATATTGTATAATAATTTCAGTTGAGAATACGAAGCTCTAATTTTATTAACAGATACAAACTATTACTCAAGGTTTAAATAATTTCTCATGTTCGCTGACGGAGTTCCACGTTATTCCGACAGATAGCGTAGCGTCAATGAAAACTACGTTGCTTGTGGATTAACATAAGAAATAAATAGATGTAATTCAATGCCTCTTGGTCAATACTGGTGACGCCATCCTAAGGGATGAGTAAAATCTATGACGCATGCATGCGTCAAACCAACTATTTAGAATTAAGTTCGTCATCAGAATATAATTATCATTACTAAACCAGAATACACGTTTCTGCACTTCGAATCTGTCGAAATTGCATATGATATATTAACTTGATTAACTAAGATTGTCTCTGAGAAACGCAATTGGATATAGAATCTACCTTATTAGATTCCATAAAGAAACCGAAAATTCAAAGGAACATCTACTACAATTAAATATACTTGTAAGGCATTGTTGATGTGTTAATTGAATGTTTACGATTATATTCATGTCGTAGTTTACAAATTTTCTATCCCTCTGTGTTACAAACATAAGTTCATCACTTTAAATATTAGTTGTGTATTTTCTTTTCTTTCAACATTCGAATATCGTTCAAAAGGCAGTTCATTGTGCCCTTTGTTTATTCCAGAAGCACATTTCAGTTTAAAATCGAACTGAGGATTGCGAACTCTTCCAGGGTGTATATTTTGCCGATTCCTACAACCAATATGGAAATAATGACTTCATATGCATTGAATTATTTAAATTTGATACACCATAATTAATAGATTCGATATTTACATTAAACAACAAGTTTTATGTTCAATCTTAGTACTAAATTTGCAAGGAATCAATTTTTTTGAAAACTCTAACTCACAACATTATTGGTAATGTAATCTGTGACAATTATGTTTATTATACAAAATCTTATTTCATATTCTCAGGATTCCGGATCTTGTTGTACTTCTTAAAGAAGAACCTTAGTCAAGAAAAATAATTTGCAGTATATCAATTGTAATTATAGTAAAATTTATTACAGATATGGTTACATATTACAATAAGAAAGCAAGCTTACGCTTTAGGTCACCCGAAGTTTCAGTTTAAAGCCAGTGTAGTGTACACAAGTGGGATAAAATAATTGGTGTTATTTTATTTTATTAATGTATTTTAATATGTTTTACGAAATAAAATATCTTGAGATTTTAATACCCTCGGCTTGAGTCTGGCGAGGGCAATTCTCGCTTCTCAGGTACACGCCGAAACGAAAACAACCCAGGCGCGGCATCACTTTCTACACATTAAAATATTGTGAGTGTCTGGTCTAGGCTAAATCTTCGATCACAAGTTTCTAGTACCTTCGTGCTAGACGCTCCACCAGATGGGCACGGCCCTGAATTTGGCTGTTAAAATAATTAAAATATTTAGATTTGTGGAGGCACAAATCTGATTCCTATTGGATGAAAACCGCCGAATCCAAGGCCCAATATATTTTGAAAAACTGAATTGTGAAGGGAGCTGGCAGAACAAGCGGAAGTTATCTAGTTTTGTAATGTTATAAGGAAGTCTGTTCGTGATGTTATAAGTTAGTTACTTCTGAGATGTTATAAGTTTGTTTGTTCAGGGATGTTATGATTTAGTTTTGTAGCTTGAGTTCGTGAAGTTTTGGGAGGTAATGAATAAGTTAGATAGTTTTTAGTTTTAGAGTGTGGAGGACAGTACGTTTCGTGATGTTATAAGTTACTTTTGGGGAAGTTATGAACAACTTTGGATTTGGAGAGGAAGGAGAGAGAGTTTTGGAATTGAGGACATTTGTATTGTTCTGCCGAATATAACCTGTAGACCATTTCCAGGAAATACAAGGGATTGCATCGTCCGCCTGAGCGACCTGAGAAGTCTACTCACATGCAAGTAGTAATGTACTATGGTGCGCCTTTAGTTATCAATTTGTTACAAAATATTTTTATAACTTTTGCCTAAATTACTGCCTGGAAACATGGAAACGTGGCTCTGCCGGGGTCGAGTAGCAGACAGAGGACAATGACGGGGTGGATTGGGAAAATCCGCAAGCCCCCAAACAAGGTCATGGTCGGCCAAGAAAGGGGTAGACTACAGGGAAGGTATGGCCCTAACCAGGAGAGAGGGATTTTGAGGACGCAGAGAGAGAAGTCTGCGAACACGGAAGAGATCGATCTGGACCGTCGGTGAGAGCAGTCAGAGAGAGTTGATCCTGGACCATTTTGGTTTGCACGTGGGTCTCCGGTCGTCTACTGCTGCTGCTGCAGAGAGAGAGTCACCAACGGGAATCGACCCTGTCCGAGCTGCAGACCTGGTGGCTTCCAACAAACCGCATACCATTAGTTAATTTGACCTTAAGCTCACCACAGTACTGGAAAATAATCCCATCAAAGTCGGTTCAATAAAGTCATATGACCACCGTATTTTGACCCACGAACCCCTCGCAGAAATTGTCTCTGTTTTCTATTTTGTTCTGTTTTGTTTATATGTGAAATAGCCCTGTGTATTTAAATTAATAATAATAGCAGGAGGTTAATTTTTGTGTTAATAAACTGTAAATTATTAATTATTGTAATTAATTCCACACTGAAATATATTTAAATATTTTTAGAGTTAAACAGCTGTTTAAAAAAATTAAATATCTTAAAAATAACTGGGTAAAATCCCATTATCCATGTAAAAAATTACACCAGTGCTCTTCAATTTTTTCGTAATTTTAAATAATTTACCTCTTGTAATGATTGGAAATACTGATTTCTCAAATCATTAATACATCATATTTTTTTTTTCCTGTTACAAAAGATTTTTTTTTAAGTTGCATGAAACTACTGGTCTTTGGCGACTGTTATTGTTGATACCTTCCATTGGGCTGTTGGTTACAATATGTTAAGGAGTTTTAGATCGGTAATGAAATTTATTGCAAGGTGTACTGCGTTTATAGTTTTGATTATGACTTTTACATTAGTGGAGATTTGACCTGTGTTTCTGTGAAGTTCTGCTGAATTGCATTCAAAGATATGCTTCTTTGGCTGTTACAGGATTCACAAAGTGTCGATGTATTTTTGGATATGATGTGTTCATGTGTTAGTGTGGAGTGTCCTATTCTTTAACGTGATGTGGTTCTTCTATTATATAATAGGATTTGTGTATTTCTTATATCAGCGAGTTGAGTAGGTCGTTTCTTTGTCCATTCTTTACCTAGGGTTTCAATTTCTTGGAATCTTTCTCTAATATTGTCGATGAATCGTTCTATTTTGTCATCATTATCGACGCTGGTGATGGTAGCCATTGAGTGTGTATTCACTAAACCTTTGGTTTCGGGTGAGTTTTGTTCTTTAATACCGCAGTATGGATGGCGAAGGTTTCGCAGAAGAAAGTCGAGCTTATGTCATTCAATTTGTACCTCGTAATTTCGTTATTACATACAATTGCGTATCCTGATCCGTTTGCAGTGACTGATCAGCCTATGAAAACTGGCTGATGTTCTGGATTTTGGCGGATAATTTGTTGAATCGAATACCGATATTTTTTCTCTGTTGTTCATATTAAAATGCAAACAAAAAGTAATAGGAGAAAAATTAGGTTTATGAACAACGTACAGTGAAATGAGTCGACGAGTGGAAGGAAAAAGTGTTTACACGACGAGGTCAAATTGTATGCTCTGCAGCCCCCGGGTTATCTCAGAGAAATGCTGAAACTCAGCGATGTCACAATCGAGGATTCAAAATACGATCCACTAGAGGTCAATTTTAGCTTAGCAACTTGCCACAAGTTTCACTGAAATCATGTTAATACATGAAGAAGTTAAAAAAAATTGTGGAACTAATCAGAAATTATGGAAAATTTACTCGTGTGCCAATAAAAGATACAAAGAATATGACTGATAGTTACTTCCAATCAAATTCATTTGCGTTAGCGTAAAATAACAACTTCTCTTCTACGAGATGAAATACCGGAATAAACATCATCAAACATATTTAAAATCTTCCACGACAAAGTAAAATACTTATTTTATCTGGTTGGTTTAAAAATTTTACAACATTGGTGCACATTCCATTAAGAATGAATGATTAGCGTCTAAATTCAAATTGCTGTTCGGAATTTAGAGCCCTAACAATTTTTGACCTACAAGATGGATTTAATATTTTTTCTTGTTTTGACAACTTTTATCTACAAGTAAAATAAATTTATCATTTATATGCTTATTCCAATAAACTAGAAGTTAAATTAAGTACACTTAGGAACTTATTTTCCTTTGGTCCATCAATAAGGAAACAGGATCAACCACAATATATAAACTGCTGTATAATTATTATTAAAAGAATAATATTTGGATAGTCGGAAAAGGATAACGTTTAAGTATCCGGCATTATTATCCATTGCTACTGGGAATTATTTATTATAAATTTCATGTTGTCAGGACAGCGTTTTTTACTATATCATGTAATAGATAAATGTAAAAAAAAATTACAATGGATGACCATGTAAATTTGTCAGCTGTTACATTATTCCATGCATTTAAAAACTGAACTAACTCATTTGTCCCCTTTTTTTATGACAGATTGTCTTATAAACGATTATCGTATTGAGATTTATTATGCAGTTACCATAAATAAATAAATTTGTCTTACCGCAGACAGGATTTTTAGGCAGAATCTGGTCTTGTATATCACGTATATATCATAAGTTATTCTCACCCAATTTAATTGAAAAAGATGAAGCGGAGAATATATACGTAACCAGGATATATAGGCAGTGGAAAAAAGGAGTAACAAAATTCAAACCTGGAAGGCTCCAATACTGTTTTAATTTTTTCTATCTGCAGACCATAACTAAGATTATCAATTTCTGAAGTATATCATACATACATATATATATATATCTATATAATAAAAAAGGATGTATATTTGTATGTATGTATGTATGTTTGTATTTACGTTGTTTTTTATACAAATTTTTTCGCGTGGACAGAATGCAACAACAATTGGTATACGTATTCTGCCAAAATCGAGAACCGGTACTGTGGGGGTGACAAACCCATAGCATAAAGGTGGAAAGAATTATAGTTGAATTATTTTTGCGAATTTTCCCATAAGAGTTAATGTTATTATTGAGTGTTAAATTACTGCGCGCCAGGAGACCGTGACGTCACGTACGTTGGCGAGACATAAAATATAGTTCCCTTTTTCCTAATGAAATAAAGCTGAAATGTTTTTATTGAATAAATAAAATTTAATCCAGCAATACTTCATCGCAATACTTCATCGAACGATAATAAAATACAATACGAAATACTTAAAGTTCCTTGCCGAAAATATAAGTTAAATTTTGCAACCATCTTTATTTTTAAAAATATGGCGTCGTTTGTTTACATTCTGTGTTTCGAATGTATGTCGGCGTAGAATTATTTAATTTTATTGTATAAAGCTGGTCATAAAGTTCTATTGTATCTTGTATATATACAGGTCGGATGGTATATATATATATATATATATATATATATATATATATATATATACCATCCGACCTGTCGACTTCCGTCTATTTCTTCAATTTTGTTTAGGGGGCAAGGTAATTTTTTTAGAATGAAATTACCAAAACTATTTTTTGTATGTAATTTATTTCTCGAGCAATGAGATTATTAAATTTCTTCAGGGAGTGATCATTATTTCATTTATAATACTTTAAAACTCCAATATTTGTATATTGACAATATATATATATATATATATATATATATATATTGTAACATGATAATGTGACATTGTTTGACGATAATAATTGTACTTTTACATTATTCTATAGTAACAAAATATTTGGAACTCTAACCCCGACGAGCCTATCATCCACACACGCGGCAAGAGGACGCCGACAAAGGCAATAATCCCACAATGTCACATTATCATGTTACAGTATGATAATGTTACAATATATATATATATATATATATATATATATATATATGTATATATATATATATATATACACATTGTAACATGATAATGTGACATTGTTTGACGATAATAATTGTATTTTTACATTATTCTATACTAACAAAATATTTTGCATTAATGTTACATCACAATAATTCGACTTCAATATATTTTACCTTTAAAACTGTTACAATATTTACACGGTAACAGTTGAATCTTTAGCGACATATGCCGCCCATTAAATGATGGAGTTCTGCGACTCACCAACAGCCATTTACAACCTTCTAGAATTTACTATCAGAACTGATTTATATAAAGTAATTTAAATGTAACGCAAATGTAAAACATAACATATGTAAGTCGCTACTGACCAATAGGTTTGTGCGACTATAAATCGTACATAATAATAAAAAAGAGTTGAATCTGTGGCTAGCTCGGAATTCCCTTAAATAATGCAACTTTTGTATCAGTGCGTCGGTTGAGACTAGTTAGAGACTAGCAAGTCCTGTTCTGTCATTTTCAACCTTACATTGGCCTTTATTATGGATTTATTAAAATAAGAAACAAGGACTACACGTCATCGATCGAAGTGTGAAAATGTATGAAAAGTGCATTCTTCATTGTAATTGGAGAGGCTATTTGATTTCATAGCCAATGAAAGTATAATATTATGCTATTGTATTGCGTGTTGCATTCCGGAAGGAGCGCTCAAGTTTTGTGACAAGGATTGTACATAAGGAGAAATTTTGGAAACAGATAGGAAATATATACATAAATAAGTAAATTGTGTAGTACTGTATATCGGAAATGGCTCCTAAACATGATATATTACCTGTACACATATGACGGTCGATTAGAGTTTACAACCAAAAGCAAAAAAGTATGCACAATGCCTGAAGTAAAGGAAATTGTTTGAGGGTGGAAAAAGGCATATGTAATACTACTATATACATACTGTTTGGTTAATTGTTCCAAGTATTTTGGGCAATCCTGGTGGTTGCGTTACATTGCTACATTATCCCAGTAGCTATGTCCAAAAAGAAGGCCGCCACGAGCAAAAAGTCGGGTATTTTTTTTACAACTTGTATATGTTGTAAGAAATAGTGAAAACTCAGTTTTTCCACTTCTGAAAAAGTTTCTGTCGCCTAAAAGCCAAGTAAACTTTGCACCTCTTTTCAGTTTTTCGCTAATAGCAAAAGTATGAAGCACTCTATTGAAAATAATATTCAGTAATAAATTCTAGAACATACAATAAGCGTATATACATATTGATGGAAGTTGGAAAAAAAATACCCGACCTTTTGCTACTGTGCTACTAATTATTGTTAATCTATTTAGTGGAGAAAATAAAAAATGCTTCTACCTTTTCTACATTTTTTCTATCTTTTCAAATATAAATTTATTATATGTTTAATTTCCTTCCAGAAATATGATCACCTTTGTTTCCTATCACATATTTTTATGGAGGTCATTTCATCCACTGTAAGTCGGTTCAAGAAATCTAACAATTATTTCTCTCCAAGCCGGGTGCCCTCTCAATGCGCTTAGTCGCGCCTTCTCTCTCCAAACCTTTAAATAATCCCAATTAATTACCATTCACCACAAACTTTGCAGCTACGTCTTTCACACTTTGCAGCGCATTTATGTCGCATCCACGGGAAATAAAGGAAGTAAAGAAGAGTTGAAAAATTACAGGCCAGTTACTCTACGCAAAAGATTCGCGAGGATAATAGCGAATAAGAGAGAAAGGATTCTGGATGAAAGTCAGCAAATGGGAACAACTAGGTTTCAGATGTTGATTCCGGTATTTAGTAGTTCGAGAGGTATCGTATTTTGAGCGGCCATTGCGTGAGCGGACACTTCCTCCCCCCCCCCCCCCCCCCGCGGCCCACCGTCACACCCGATTCTTTCCGCAATCCTGACCGCTGAGCAAACAGGTATAGAACAAATTTATTGCTTAAATAATCAGTCTTGGTTTTAACATTAAGTGAATGTATAACATTTCTGTCATTTATCTGGATTAATAATTTCTAACTATATCTAAAAATTTCCAATTGATAGTGACTTGTTTAATAAATATGCTTAGAAATGATCAATTAAGATACAAATCTTTTAACAGTTATATTTATCTGACGTCATTAAATAATGAATCTAGTGTATACCTTTAGGGGTTGCACTGGAGGGGCGGTAAGAGAAAATAACGCGAATACAACCGAAGTTGGAGTCAAATCCGGTTATGGATGTTGCTAAGATTAATTATGACATTCAACTTGCAGTTTAACCCCCACAGATATGTTGATCAGCCGATATTTGCGTCCAATATTTTTTTTTCGAGGTCAATTTAATTAATAATATTTCTGTAGATGTTCTATGTGTAAAATTTCAACCCATATAGGTATTGGAGGGGACCACGCTTAGGTGTTTCGTGGGGCGTTACATGAAATAACGTGAATACGACCGAAATTGGAGTCAAATCGGACTTGAGGATGTCACTGAGTTTATTTATGACAACCCGGATAACTCGCGGGGGTGGGAGGGCTGGACGGAGGAGGACAGGCGGGGGAGGGGGAATTAAATCATGTTAACTTGCCGATTTTTGCGTCGGATAAATTTTTTTCCGGATCAATGAGATTCATAAAATTTCTCTTCCTGTTCTCTGTGTATAATTTCAACCCATTTCGGGCTTGGGAGGGCAGCACCCTAAAGGGTGTGGGTGGAGTAGCAATACATAAAAAATAACGAAAAATCAATCGAGAGTCGAATTCGGGGTTATGGTTTTCTCTGTGTTTAATTATAACTTTCAACTTGCGTTTAACTCCCCAAAGCGGGAGTTCTCGGGGGTGGATATTTTCAAACATGTCAAATGGTCGATATTTTCGTGGAATAAATATTGGTCGGGGTCAACGACATTAATAGTATATTTACTGATGTTTGTGTGTTATTTAAGCCGCTTTCGATATGCGATAGGACTACACTTAGGCGTGGGAGTAGAGGGGCGTAACAAGAAAATTACGTGAAACAAACTGCGATTAATCAAATCCATGGTTATAGATGTCACTGATTTTACGTATGACAACCTGTGCAACGCATATTTGTTAGTTCCTCTCTCCGTTATTGGACTAAAGTTCCCAAAAGCTGTTCTCATTGGAACAGTTGGACAGCTGCCTCCTAAACTTATCCGACACGAAGAAGGGAATGCTGCGTCCCCACAGCAAACTTCTTACTATCGGAAGAGTGTGGGTCAACTACCCAACGCCCGGCCTACCTGATGCAGGTTTTCTACAGTTTTTCCTGCAATACTTTTAGGTTTATGCCGGGTAGGATACTTAAAATATAGCCCGGAGGCCCTAGTTAACCCTCGGATACCTTCCTTTACCCTTCCGCATCCCCCCTTTCAAATCCCTTCCTATGCTATTAAAGGGTAGGATTTACCCTCATGTAGGCTGTTACCCTAAAAAAAATTGTTTGTATTTGGTATCGGAAGTATGCTTCTCTTAATTCACAGGGGGAGAGGGGGGGTCAGATGAAATTAGTATTCCCTCTGCATAGGTAGGTTAAACCACTTCATGGCTAACAGATTAATATGGAATTAAATACTTTATAGGACTTATATAAATAAATACCCGGCAACGCCGTTCGCCAATATAGTCTAATAAATAAAAGCAACTGTTTGTGTGTGTATTCCGCATATAAATCTACACCCGCGGAGCAAATTCGACCAAATTTTGTACACGAGTTCTTATCTAACTGGAAACAAACACTATGGGGGTAAGACACATAAACCAACTCCAGGGGCGGGAGTGGACAGGGTGGGAAATTTTTAAACATGTGCGTCTCCACTTTAAGACACGTCTACCAACCTCAAAGGCTGGAGTGGACTGGGGTGGAAATTTTTAAACATGCTAGAAAAACCCTTATTGTGTCAAACAAAGAATTTTCAATGAGATTAATGGTTTTTATCCCGATGTTTTTGTGTATAATTTCTAACACTTTCTGTATTGGAGGGGAGCACCCTTTGGGATCGGGTGGAGGGGAATTACAAAAATATTGTGAAAACAACCGAGATTGGAGTGAAATTCGTGGTTATGGAAGTTGCTGACTTTAATTATGACATTGAACGTCCCGTTTTATCCTCTGGATGTGTGAAAACAACCGAGATTGGAGTGAAATTCGTGGTTATGGAAGTCGCTGACTTTAATTATGACATTGAACATCCCGTTTTATCCTCTGGATGCGTATTTGTAGTTTGAGGGACTCGATGTGAGTGTTTTAATGAAAATGGAAAAAATCTAGTATCGAGAAGTCATTAAATATTTATTTTCGAAAGGCAATACGCCTACTGTATGGGGGGCCTGTGCACCATCATTTGTGAAATTTTTGGGCAGCTGAATTTAAACGAGACCGTACCAGCTTTGAATACGGTGAAATTTCGGGACGTCCAAAACCTTCCAACCACTGACGATAATATCGCTCAAGTGTATCAAATGTGCTAGACAACCGTCGAATTAAACTGAGAGAGAGAGATATCAGAGGCTATAAATGTGTCTAAATAACGTGTTTGTCACATATTGAATCTATATTTAGGAACGAGAAAGCTGCCTGCTAGTTAGGTGCCGCGTTTTCTCATGTTAAACCAAAAACCTGTTCGAATGAGTATTTCCAATGCTCGGTTGTAGCAGTTTGGGCGCAATAAAGCAGAGTTTTGGCGCCGATTCATTACTGTAGATGAAACTTGAATTCACTGCAGAAATACAGTAAAAACTGTGGACTGCGAAGTGGGAATCGGCTCCAGAAATAGTGAAAACTGTTATTTTCTCGCCAGGGCAAATGATGGCGACTGCTTTTTGGGGATAGTCATGGACTTAGCTTAATGCATTATCTTCAAGAAGGAAAAACCATTACAGGAACATACTATGCATCATTTCTTGACAAGCTGAAGGCAGAATATGCGGTAGAAGGACAGATAGTTTCGTCAAATGAGGGAGACATCACCTACGCAATTAATTATTTTGCAGAGAAAGACGCCGAGTACTAATTGGGGCGTTTGAAGAGATGGGAGCATCGCTGGGGGAAGTGTGGAGACTTACAAGGAGACTATGTAGAAAAATAAAAATAAGTTTGAAGAAAAATGTCTTCTATCTTTGTTAGGTCGAAACTTTTCAGATCACCCTCATATATTTATATGTACGTATATTAAAACGGAGCCAGCTAGCGTTTGATTTATATTTTCTGCAACAGATGTGATTAAAAAACTAAATTGAAATGACATATATGTTGATCAAGTTTTGGTTCATCGCTCGGTAAAGCACTTAGATAGATACCTAAATTATTAGTCATAAATCCTTCATTTAATTGTCAATAAATAACATATATTTTATTTCTGCTTTCTTTCGTTCAATGTACATCTTCGATAAGAAAGGTTTTTTATGAACCAGTTTTCTTGCGTTAATGTTTGAATATAAACTATTGAAATTAATTAAGTATTAAGAGGTTGTTTTCATTTACAAATTTTTACTTGTTTATTAAACTTAATTAAATTATATTATTTTCGTTCCGAAAACGTTGGTGATAGCTGTAAATTAACTTACGCTTTACTTAATTATGAAGATAATAATGCTACCCTTTGTGTGACGAATAGTCTTTTTCAAATTAGGACTAAGGGAAAATAAATATAGTGCGAATATTTAAATTCACAAATTGAGATTAATTTTTGCCCAATTGGCAAGGAAAATATATTTATTTAGTGTTGAAGTTATGTATAGTCATTTAGTATTATTGTGTGGCTGGATGGAAAAAAGTTCTTTGCAAGTTGTGTGTTTAGTTCCCATGTATTTCTATCCCCCAAACCATACTTTCTTGTGAATAGGAGGAAATGGACGGACAGTGTTATAATAATACCTCAGTTAATAATTATATAAATCCCATTTATGTTATGTTTTGAAAATGTTTACTAGCATAGAAATAAGTTTTAAATAAAATCAAATTGATTTGATCATTACTTATCGGCAGATCTAAGAAAACAATAACATCGCCCATCAAATACTGTACACCTATGAGTGCTTTTAAAGATATAAGCTTTTTCTGGCACTTGTTACATATAGTTACCTAATTGTATATTAATCGTAGGCTTTGGTAATAGTTTTATAGACTAAATCCAACAAAAGTATGTTTATTAGGGTAAATAATAATAATTTGTTCTATTTAATAACTTTATTTCTCCAGTTACTATTTGGAAATTTACATAAGTTGCTCATTAAAATTCATATACTTAATTTTCCAGGTTGAAGCATTGTTTTAGATTAGTCTAAGGATGCATGGTGATCGGACCGTTCCCTTAAGATTCGCGGAAAGAGTCTCTTCCTGTCCTGACTTTCCTCTTGTCTTGGTTGGGGGTTGGGATGTCTTTGCTTATTTTGTTCTTGCTCTTCGCTAGAGCTTGAGGACGAGCTGGATCCGTTCTCATCGTTAGACTCGCTGCTTTCTGAGTTACTGCTGTTGGAAGAAGAGCTGTCGGAGTTGCTGTTTTCTCCCTGGGAGTCACCATCGCTGCTTGATGAACTATCGGAACTGTTTGAACTGTCGGAATTCTGGGAGTTTTCAGAGCTGTCGGAGCTGGATGAGCTATCGGAACTGTCCGAGCTATCTGAGGATTCGCCTTGACGGCCGCGTTCCTTACGTGTTTCTAAGTTATCATTTGTGGACTGGCCATGCACTGAAGTAGATCTTATCACTCTTTTCTCCAGGCAAGTAGTTCTCTTGTATTCTTCGATGGCCTGCAGAACTTCTTTGTCTTGACATACAGCGACGTTGTTGTCAACGTACGAAGCGACGAAAAGCCTTGGGTCGCCGAGAAGGCAGTTATCCTTGGTCGTGAAATCGGTCACCCATTCGCCGTCCAACGTACCACAAAGGCCACGTACGGAGCTCCTTTGAATGTTACTTGCCTTCAAGATCACCTGAACACCGTTGAATAGAACAGTGAGCTTCTCTCGCGGGAAAGTGACGACGACGGTGCCGTCAATTTGCGGGTAGGCTAGCAAAAGAATCTGATGGTCTGTGCCGTTAACTTGGGTAATGTTGTTTCTGTTGAGGGGGATCGTTTTATCGTTGACTTTAACAATAACTCTACTTGGGATGAGCCTGTTTCCTTCCATCTCGACCTTTTGGTTTCCAACCATCATACGAATTACCTGTAAATAATTAATTTTAGTATTTGAGTAATTCGAGAGAGTACATGGATAAATCCCTTAAGATAAACTGAGTAAACGTTACCCTAGTTCCTCGATTGGCTGCCAAAATAGTAACATTTCTCTGCTGTTTCGTAAGCTGTTCAAATTGCTCTTCGCAATCGCTAATGGGAGCAGTGTAAGCGGTTGTCAACAAAACTACCCAACAGCTAGAAAGAGTTGCAGAGTATGTGGAGTTATCGAACGTAGTTACGTATTTATTGTCCACAACGCAGGTAGCTAGAAAACGGATTGTATTTATAACAATACTGCTACATCTAAAGAATTTATATATTTGATGTTTGTCAACTAAGTGATCAATCTACCTATATTTATATCTGATATTATTATAATTCCTTCAATATTAATTTTTTATCAGATCATTAATTACAATATTAAAGTACATATTTCAATTATGTTTATATGAAGAGGCCATGCATTGTGTAATATTGAGCGTATTTAGTTCAGTAATCATGGCAATATTTATGTAAAGATATAGATGAATACTCACGCATATGTTTTCCGTTGGTCCGGTGTCCCTGCCAGCGTTGGTAAATGTTGTAGGTCTGATGGCTGGCGATCACGCGGGAGACGTAGGGGTCCGTTCGGACGTTGATGAACTGGACGGCGTAGTTGGGCAAACTGATAGAAGCGTTCAGAGTTTTCCAGCTTGGTGAGAACCAGAGAGATGCGTTGAAGGTTTTATTAATGTTGGATGCGTTAACAGCATTGATGTAAGCGTTTTCATGCAGTATGTGAACAACTTCCCTCAGTACATGACGGGTTATGTTTCTGGCTTCTTCGGATAAACTGTAACGAGCTTCGACTTCGTACTTGTCTCTGAACATAGCCTCACCAGTCGCGTTCCTACAGGCATGAAGTACTAAGTTCCCATCTTCCATCTGCTTCTCGCACAGACCGCCTAAACCGCTGTTTATGACCTTTTGTAGATATCTGTAGCTCTGTTCTAGTTTGACCTGGAACGAGATAAATGTTATTACATATGTGGCCGAAACTGGGTAGAACTGTTACGTTTGTGTGATCATTTACCTTGGCTTCAACATAGCCATGGCTGCTGTTGTAAGTCATCAATACCGTGGCATTGTGGTTGCTATATAAAACACGTTTGTAATTTATTCCAGGGGTAGGCTCTTCACGAATCTTCAGGGCCACGGTTGTCTGTAATATTGATTCAATATTATAGCTTCCGTTATATTTGCATGTATGATAATTGGAATAGTCTTATTACTCACATTTTCAGGATTCTTCTGTCTGATGTCACGAGAAATGTATACTAATCTAGCTTGTTTAATTGGTGAAATATGGCTAGAGACCACACTTGCGTTCCAGGCGTACTCACCGCCCTTGGGCTGGAAATCGGCTGAGAAACTTATCCAAGCCTTGGTACCGTCTGCGAATATATAATATAGCTCAATTAATTAAAGCATATATAGCCAAAATGAGATAAATTTCGTAGTTACAATACCCTGAAAATATATAATTTAAAATTGTGGTTATTCTTGATTGCAGCTGGGGGTCAGAAAATAAATTTCTAATGAATATTACAATACCGAAGATGAAATATGGCTACACAAATTTTCTTGCAGGTAATATTATTGAAATAAGATGAGATAGTAATGCATAATAAAGGAGATACGTCGACTATATCCTTCTTCAATTCTAACAAAAAAGGTTTCTGTATGTCAGAAAATAATATTATGTGTATACGTACTATGGCATTAGAAAATCGTATCCGAAAAGTTTAAAATGGGAGTCTTACGATAATTGTCTATCGTGAAGTACCAGAATACGACACGAAGCCTTCATTTCATTACATGACATATTTCACGCTACAATTTTCGTATTATTCCTAAATTAATAGTTTGTTCAGTAAAAACTTGGCAAGAAATATAACGCCACGGCCAATTTTCGTTATAAATTCTTATAGTCAAGATCCTGCAAAGTGAAATGTCGACTGAATGGCAATATGAGATAGATACATACTTAAGATTTCTTCAGTGTTCCAATCTTCAGCATCGGTTTCTTCAATCTCCTCTTGTCTGTGACCGCGCTTAGAGGACCGGCGGAGAGATCGTGGTCTCCTACTCGAACTTTTACTGTGTTTTTCTCCTGGCTGGCTATAACCTGGAAACAGAGCGCAGTCATTATTTACCAACAACTGTTGTGTATCGTTGGCATGCTCCTCATGTTTTACACTCACCATATGCAAATTCAAACGACGCGTTGGAAGCCGGGCTGTTCTTCTCGTAGAATAAAGTCACGTTGTAATGATAGATTGTGGTTTGAGCTTGAGGGAAGATTATCCTGGCGATATGGTCAAATCTCTCGTTTCTCTCTTCTCTCCATTGTCTGTCTTGGAACTGTATTTCAGATTTGTACTCTACGCGGAAGGCCATTCCAGTGCTGCTACTGCCGTAAGTTGTATTGGTCTACAAGTAAAGACAACCACCGTAATAATGGTAGTATTATTGAACCTACATCCTTATGCACAGACGCAAAATCACTTACCCAACGTGGTTGCCTCACGTGGACTATTTGCAGCTTTGGAGTTAGTTCTGGTGGAGTGAGGCTCCAGATTTCTTGAATAGTGGTGTACGGGATAGAGCTAACGTGCGCAATTGCGAAGTCCCTGTCTCCTCTGATTGGTGCAAAAGTAGTATTTAAGGTGTTTTCTGCGATATTCCATTTAGCACTTACGTTCAGAGGCAAGTTGACCTGCATCTTACTTTGAAGACCTGAAGTGTATACTTTTCCGTTGAAGGGCACGATAATTTGTGAAACTGCTAATTTGCTCCTCGAGTACCTAGAGTAGGGATGAGAAATTAGTATTTTAACAAGTTATATCATTTTAAAATGTACTCTTGTAAAATAAGTTGCTATCAGTAAAATCAACGTAAAGGTTAAATTACAAATTAAAATGAAAAAAAAACTTATAATTCTTTACTCATCTTCTGTTCTACTCATTTTGAGACGATACACTTCCAGCATAACAAACTTATTAACAAAATTGTGTGTCACAAGTGTTATTCGCAAAGTTTCATGAGTTCAAGAAACTCTAGGATTTTTGTAACTGATTCAATGCTCAATTGAAGAGAATAATTTTCACTTCTCAAATACTATCAAATTTTCTCGATCCTCAATTACGGTAGTCAATAATTCAGGTTGACAAACCTTTTATCAAACAGTATATTCTCTTTTCTTGCTGTCAATAAATCTAAATACTTAGATAACTTCATATTATTAATGAGTTGGTCTAGTTTCGTTTGATGAGATAGCTTATAACATAATGAAATGAAATGTATTCTTACAGCCATCTGGTCTTCATGGCGACGTTGACTTGGTCAGGTATATAGAAGATTTTTGAGCTTGGGTCCCTGCTGGAGTCGGGGTATGTTGTGACGATACCCTGGACTTTGGCGGAGATGATGCTGGGTTCGTTGTAGCTGAAGCGCACAGGCATACCCAACACACTGGGTAAACCAATAGTCACTGGGGCGACGTTCACGACCTGAGTGAAGTTATAACCCTTGCCAGATTTCAGGTACTGTAGCTGCTTCTTGAACTCTGAAAGGAGACGAATATATGAGTTTTATACACCTTCATCCAACATATGACTATAATACTTGTCTTTGTCTGTGAATCATTCAGACATATTTTCTCGTTTCACAGCCTTTGATTATTAGTCAGGTGTGACGAATTCTCACAGTCGTGTGTTCACGCTTTGTATAAACGATGTATCAAACAACGAACCTTGTCAAAATTTAAACGGGTTACGGAATCCAAATTAACCAGTCATCCTTATAATCTATTACGATACCCCGAGTCAACAATTAACGAAAATGACGGTTCTAATATTGTGAAATAACTTATTTTACCTCTAATACTGCTTTCCAGTGTGCAGTTGTTCTCCACGAACATCAAGTTAGTGAAATGGGCGGTTTTTAAATTCCAAACTGTTTCAAGCTCATCTGGAACTCCAACCTTGACTTTGAAGTGATTTCTGGGGTCTTCTCTTTCCACATCAATTGGCCGTGTGGGAACGAATCGGTTCTTCAAGAAATACCGGGCAACTGATTGGCTACTGACCACACCAAAAAACTGTAAATAAATCGATCATGAATATTTCTTCTTTACTACTTTCAGAAATATAGTATATATAACAAAAAATAACCTTCGATACTTCGGTGCGGAGACCTCCATATCTTTTGGCTAGCCTCATTTCAACACCTTGGTGCCAGATGCTATCTTCGCTGCCAATCATATTTAAAAGAAAGTTATATGAGAGGCCAGTTCGCTTGACGATATTACTGTAGTGTTTGCTCATGGAGTAGTGAGTCGAATAAGTCTTCGGGTTGAGTAGAGTTATTGCAGCTTGGGCTCCCCTTGCTCTGTTGTTGAGGAAAGTAACATGTGTAGTTAAGTTAAATGTATAAATTTGCCGAAACAAGTACTGGTCTTTCATGAACTTACATTTCTTTAAATTCTGGTGCCTTGAGAGAAGCCTTGCTCTCCAGGAGGGTTTTAACTGCAGCATTTACTTCGTTGTTTACGTCTTTGTTGGTAAATTCTGCCATTGACTGCATTAGGGAATTCGGGAGGTGGAGCTCGCTGAGAAGGTTGACAGCCTCGCAGCGGACGTCGTGAGTATTACCCAAACTCTCGTATAAACTGTGCAGAAACGGGATAGAAATTGTGGGGTTAATAATGGCCATGTAATCCAGAGACTTGACGGCAATGAATCTCTGCAGGTTGGTGACGTTTTTGGTGCCGTCAATGTACGGCCTCAATACGGGCAGTATGCTAGCATGGCCCATGTTGCCCAAACCTCTTATCCAGTAAAGCGTGACGTTGACGAATCCTGTGGCCACAGCGATATTCAGCTGGTTATCGTAATATTTAACGTATTTTTGAAGCATGTCCTCTGTTCGAGCTGTCAGATTACCGTACACGTGAACGGGGAAATGGTTGTGGGTAGTCCTAATGTCGACGAGTAAGTTGCGAACCATGTCTCCAAAGGCCATGATAGCCTTCCTGCGAACTGTAAAGTCTAAACTCTGATCCTGCACCGTTGCCTGAAACAAAAAATTATGGAATTGTATTAAGATCAATGATAAATTCCACCCTTACATATAAAATTATCACTTCATTCCTAACAATTATGAAAACATTTTTGTGGTATGGTCAAAATACACTAAATTAATGTAGTCCAATTAGAGTTTTACATGCAGATAATTTTGTAGTACGGAAGAAACATAAGGCTTGATGTGACGTATCTTACGTGAGAATATAAGAATAATAAGATATTTTAGTTTTCCCAGGCAATATTAATTGTAGTATTCCGTTGAGCTCATTTCTAAATACAATGACAACACAGACGCAGCTAGGGTATTTGATGGTTAGGGGACTTGAACTCACAAAATCCTTAGACGTATGTGTTTAATAGGCATTACAATTTTACTATTTGCTTACCCACATGGTGTCCAAGTATACATCGCTTGGAACGCGAATATGATGAGCAGCTAAAGCCAGCGCTAATCCTCCACGATGACCATGAAGCTTACGTTCTTTAACCAAATCGTTCACTAACTTGAACGAGGAGGGGCTGCCAGCCAATGCCAAAGAATCGACAAACGTAGTCCTGCAAAATTTAATTTAAGTTACCAATTCATACGAGCCTAAAAGGAAGACATTTCAAAGTTGAAAAACACTCACCAGGACGTGTAAAAGATTTCTTCTCTTTCAGTTGGATTCTGAGGTGCTTCGTAGTAGAGTTTATCGGCAGCCTGCCTGAGTTCTGTGGGATGAGAACTACGCATAACCTGGACCGCATTACTAATGCGAGCTAGGGTTCCTCGGAATGGAATTCTGTCAGGATCCTGTAATTCTTCTGCGATTCTCCTGAATTCCACGACAATCCAGTTGTATATTGGAAGGGTCTTGGTATCTTTCGCGTTACCGGAGAAGTAGACGCCGAATGGCGAAAACGGCGGGTAGAAAGGCTTGTCGGCATGTAAAGCTAAGGGTTCAAAATCCTCATCGGATTCATCGCTGCTGCTACTGCTGCTGCTATCTTCCTCCGACAAAGCTTGCTTCTTCAGCTTCTTCATGGATATAGAACGTGTATGCCTTTCACGTTCATCATTGAAGTCTTCAGAGGAGTAATCATCATCGTAGTTGCGTTCGGTTTGTGGTCTCCCATAATGCGGTTTCCTACCGTGACTTTCTTCCTTTCCGGAAAAATGCTTGCCCAGATCTAAGTCCACCCTACCACCGATAGATAATCCTCGTTTTTCCTTCCTGGGTTCGGGTATTACTAGAGGTTGATATTCCAAGCCTACAGCAACAGGGTTCTTCAGCTGTGGGGGTATGCCGAATGAAGGAGCTAAGTTGACCAGAATAGCACGCAAAGAGGATCCAATGACGCCGCTCTGTTCTTGGTAGAAGAACGGAGCTGTAGATAATTTTTGAACAACTTTCACAGAAATAACTGTGTAATTTTCCTGGTAGCCGACTCCCAACACATCAGTTTCAACCACATGCTGTAACAAATGTGAAATTTATTTAACGCATATGTATTTTCGGAAGTAGCCCTGTTATTAACTGAAAACTGTCTTACCGATGTAGTGTCACCCATACGGTTCTCCACAGGCTCCCAGTTTATTTCAGCATCAAAACCGTAGTTGTAAGCCACAATTTTACGTGCATTGGTAAAGTTAATCGATTTACCGATTTGAATTTCGTCACCGCTAAGACTCAAGAACTTCTCTAACAGCTGCTGGGGCTCCCTTAGGGAAGTGTAGCGAGGTTTGGGGGCCATATCGTACACCGTCTCATACTTTCCAAGAACGCTTGTCTGTAACATACAGTTAGAGTTAAATGTTGCAGTGGTTCGTAAACTTGAATTGTGCGATGGATGTTACGTACCTCCATGACATTGTAGGTAGCAGAAATGCCTTCCGGTTTCTCGTTATCATCCCTGCGAATGAGACCTGTACCACGGCTGTCGATCTGGAAGCAACTGACAATACCCCTCTTCAAGTTCACTTCCCATCTGGGCACGGTACTTTCGACGATCATGCGCACGATCTAGATAGAAACATATTTAAGCGTGTAATCTTGATTTAGCTATTGTGGGAAATACAAAACTACGATACTTACGACACCATCCTGATAGACAGCTTCGAAAGGTTCGGTGCCGATATCAACCTTTTCCCACTGGGGTTGTGGATTGGTCGGAAGAGGTCCTTCCCAACCGTTTGAAAAGTTTGATTGGATAGAAGCACATTGGTAGTCCCACAACTGGAAGAAAATTGTTGGTTTTCAAATTTCGAGCCTATTAATACACACAGAGTTGAGTAGTGCTTGGAAATTAAATTCTGGTACCTGAAACGAAACAGTGGATGCATTCCTGAGTAGTGCAGTGAGCCTGTATTTGCAGATGATTCCAGAGTACTGGTTATGAGTCTGTTCCAGGCCCGTAAAAGATCTTGTCTCCACTGTATAATCGTACTTTATTCGCATTTTCCAAACTGTGAGAGAGACAATTAATTTAAATTACAATTATAAACATTAATTATAGTAATGCATAGAATTCAAGTGAGAATAAAACAAACGCCTCAAAAATGTTTAACGAGCGTACGTAAAATGTAAAATTAAAATCTTACCATCTTGATCATTGGACGCAGTTGCTCCGACTGAAACATAAATAAACGCATATGAAAAATGTAAACTACATTAAAAAGTACTATAGCTAGGATTACAAATTTATAAAATCGCCGAACAAACGTGATTATAAGTCTGTAGTAAATACATTTCCATTTTAAACTTTCAAATTAATGCTTTATAGAATCAGATTACGAATCGCGTCAGTATTCGACATGAACGTGATTCATTAAGCTCTTTGTAAATCATTACAGCAACAAATCGTTTAGCCTAACATATTCAGGGGGGCGTTGACTAATTTTTCAACAATTTTTCTCATTCTGGTACCGAATTATTTCATTCTCTTCTAATGTACTTGTTTCTACTTTATTGACGTTAATAAATAATTAAAATACATGTGAAGTAAGTTTAACCATATTTAATATCAACTATAGTTGGCTCATTTACTACGGGAACTAATTATGAAACCAAAATGTAAATATACATTTTTTAGACTGATAAAATAGTGGTAAATTGATCAAGAATATCGTCTATGCAATAAATTCACTTTAACATTAACAAAAATATTTATGCGAATTTATTATAGAAACGGTTTTATATTAATATGAACGACGATGAGTTTTCTGTTCCAGAAAATGTGTATAAAACCGTTCCAGAAACACAAGCATTCAACGTTTTGGAGGTTGGAAAAAGCAAACTTATAGCGAAAATATAGACCAGCATTATATTAAAATATTATCGAAGAGTCGTGTTCAGTTTTTCAAGAGCATTAAAGGCAAATAATGCAGGTACTCGTGACTGGGGATAAAACGTAACTAGCCATATTTTCAACATTCATAAAAACATTGGAAAAATCAGTCAAACATATATTTTGGAGCGTTAACTGTCATTTCTATCGTGTTCCAACTAAAACAAAAAAAATTGAATACACGTTCTTTAAAGAACGGGAATGAATATCCGGGAGATGGTAAAAATTCATCATGATGTTCGTTCAACCAACTTTCACCGTGGCTGCGAACGATTCAACAATATATGTAATACTATTATACATAAACAAATTATTCACTATTGATTTACAACAGAAAACTAGGAATGTACTGATTTATAGGAGTTTAGATTAATAAGTTGTTGAGGACTATTTTGAAATAAGAAGTTAAATGTTTTTTTGAATAATTTGAAGGGAGACATTAAACGAGCTATACAGAACTATGATTCTTGATTTCCCCTTGAATAGCGCTATTAATTTATTTCTTAGCGCAAATCGGGTCCGTACTGCTTGAATGTACGATATAGGAACTTACCTAGGAGCCCCAATAAGAAGACCGCCCACATGTTTGCGTGGACTAGGAGCAGCTGGTACAGAGAAGAGCTGGGACGGGTCTTTTATATGGTCCTTCAGCTGAGATCAGCGCTGCCAAGGGTCATGCAACGCTAGCAATCATCCCAATCAGCTAGCAACATTCGCGATTTCGTTCTAAAGCACAGTAACCTTACGTTTCTTACATGCAATGGTTATGTGATAACTTCTCGAGTTTATTAACAACTCGCCATTATTTCACCTTCGGTTATGGATTTGAAACTATTGATCGCTTTGTTTATTAGTGTTGCATATGTTTCTGCGTGTTGCGTTTGGCGCGGTAAATTTAGGGTTTTTTTTCGGATAAAGAATGGTTTCACTTGTAATTAAGCAAAAGGGTGTGGCGGTAAACAGTAGCCAATATTTCTAGCCAGCATTAAATGCAAAACCCTAAGAAATAAAACAAGTTACGTTTTGTGGCATGCAAAAAGCATACAGAAATAAACTGTTATGAGGCATATTAGAATCTTTACTTCTTCATTCTATTTGTTGATATTATATTAAGTAAAGATACTTTAACATAACATTACAGAAAATAAAAGAAATAAATTCAATCTATTTTAAGACTTGGATCTCCGAAATAGTGTGATACTTCTTTCATTTATTGGATGTTAAACTCAACACATTATAAACTTGTAATCGGCACTTGGTGATCCTTATTTCGTTTTGAAAAAGAAATTGTCTGGACAGCTTCTGCTGCTAAGTTTTACATTTTTTAAGAAAATAAATAAATTTATTTTGCAAGGAACAATTCAGTTATTTTTAGAGTACACGAGAGTAATTGGCGTTGTGGCAACTCCTATTTATTAGCATAGGAACGGTATTGAAAGAGGGGATGCGGAAGGGTAGAGCCAAGGGCTAACTAGGGCCCCCGTTCTGTAGTTTAAGGAACCTACCCGGAACTCGCCTAAAAGTGATACAGGACAAACCCTAGAAAGCCTGCATCGGGTAAGTCGGGCATTTCGTACTTGCCCCTCGTCCTTCCGAAGGCGGCAGAGGGATTTGCTGTGGGGACGCAGCAATCCATTCTCCATGCCTCGACCAGATTAGGAGGCGACTGACCGACTATTATAATAGGAACAGCGAACAACTCTTACAGTATGCCCAAGGTCTGCGACCCCGGAACAGACACCTCCTAAAACATGTCGTGCGGCCTAAGTTTGTAGGAACCTCAGTTGAAAAACAGAGAGAGGCTTTCATTTCAATACATACAGTTTACTAAATTATTTAACAGTTAATCACAGTAGTTGAAATAATGGATTAATAATTTTAGACTTGGTCCTGAGGAAGTTTCCTTTGTGAGTTCTTTCGGGTGGAGAGTGACAAGCAGAATCGTTGGCCAGGTGGTTGACGTGACTGTTGATTGGTGTGTACACCTTGGAGTACGAATGCCATTCTATTTCCTGGGCCATAGGAACATACAGATACCTGTGAAGATTTGGGTTACTAAAGTAGTAAGGCGTAGGGATCTCATTTGTGTTACCTGAGTTTTCTTTCTTGTGAGAGGCCGCCGCTGACTCCTCAGGTCCTGTTCGTGTATGGCCACTTGGGACGAATTAAGGAGAGGCATATTAACCTTTATATTTGCTGTGTGCGATTTTCAATTTTGAATCAATAAAGAAAAGTAATTTACAGTTTTTGTTTCTCTCTGTCATTATTATTCTTCAAAGATTGAAGCCTTTCCCGGTGTATTTGTTCAATATATTGTTCTCGGAGTTAAACCAGGTTTTGCATAATTATATTAGAACGCAACGTTTCGACGACTAAAAGCTCGGTCATCTTCTAGGCGATGTGCCGAACCATTTTTTTTTGTGTAAACAGGCTATGTAGAGGGTAAAACACACAGTGGCAACTCCCCTCTTATAGCATAGGAAAGGGATTTGAAAGGGGGGATGCGGAAGGGTAGAGGAAGGTAGCCAAGGGTACCTAGGGCATTCGCCTAAAAGAAATGCAGGACAAACCCTAGAAAAACCTGCATCAGGTAGGTCGGGCATTGGGTACTTGTCCCACGCCCTTCCGATAGCGGGAGAGAAGTCTTCTGTGAGGACGAAGCATTCCCTTCTCCGTGCCTCGACCAGTTTAGGAGGCAGCTGGCCGACTATTCCAATGGGAATAGCGGACAACTCTTACCGTATGCCCAAGGTCTGTGACCCCGGAACATACACCTCTCAGAACAGGCCAAGGAGCTTGAACCATTTTTTTAGGGCAACAAGCTACATGAGAGTGATCCACATTGGGCAACTCCCCTTTAATAGCATAGGAAGGGATTAGAAAGGGGGTATGCGGAAGGGTAGAGGAAGGTAGCCAAGGGTTAACTAGGGCCCCCGGGCTATGGTTTAAGGATCCTACCCGGCATTCGCCTAAAGAAATGCAGGGAAAACCCTAGAAAAGCCTGCATCGGGCAGGTCGGGCATTTGGTACTTGTCCCACGCCCTTCCGATGACGGGAGAGGAGTTTGCTTTGGGGACGCAGCTTACCCCTCACCATGCCTTGGCCTGTTTAGGAGGCAGCTGGCCGACTATTCCAATAGGAATAGCGGACAACTCTTGCCGTATGCCCAAGGTCTGCGACCCCGGAACATACACCTCTCAAAACAGACCGAGGTGCCTCGGCATGTGGGAACCTTAGTTCAAAAAAACCAGAGAGATGTGAGAGCATCCCCAAAGGTCCATTCCATTTCATATTATATATATACTCCATTGCATCATCACGCTGTGAGAGTCAATCAGCGCTCAGTCAACAGTCCATATTATAGTTGTTTTTAATATTCATCAACGATTTACCAATTGGTGTAAATTCAAAGGTTCGACGTTTTGCAAACGGCTGTGTAATAAACAGGAAAATACGTGGTAAACATGATGTAAATGTCCTCCAAAACGGCTTAGATATACTAAGCACATGCGCTAAACGAAATAAAATGAAAATTAACAATTGCAAAAGTAAGGCGATCAGTTTCACAAAAATGCTCCTTGGTATACGAAATAGAAGGGGAAACAGTGGCTCAGGAGACAAACTGTAAATACCTAGGCATTTATTTAAACAGTAAGCTGGAGTGGGAGGAGCAGGTAAATTATGCTACAAGGAAAGCATGGAATACTTTCCACTTTCTAATGAGATCTCTGAAAAAGGGACATGCAAAATACATGGAAATGATGGAATGTGGAGCAGCTTGCTCGGATCCATAAAGGAAAACTCCCAGGTAGGTCAGAAAAAGACCCGCGAAATTCGTACAGATAGGACCTGGGCATGGGAGTGAAAAAGTAAAGTTGCTCGGGTGGGATACACTACAGACGAGAAGGGAAACAGCCAGGCTACACGCTTTCTTTAAAGCCTTTGCAAGTGAAAAACCCTGGCAAGGAATTAGAGATAGGTTAAAATAACCGACTCGGCACGTTTAAGTTAAATACCAGACAGAAAAAAACAGATATTGGAAAATACTCATTCCTAAATGGGACAGTAAATAACTGGAACAATTTACCTGCAAGAGTTTTCGGAGAAAGTCCTCGAACGGAAAGAAAATTTAGTCTTAATCTGAACTCTCTAGTGAATATAGGGTAGTGTAGTGATAGTGATAAGAAAAATGGTAACATTATTCGTCTCCTTAGATAGTTAGATAGTTTATCTCTTGTTTCAGATATCTTTCCACTTTTCAAGCCAGTACAATTTTAATTCCTTCTTTAACTTTTTCAAAATTATCCTTTAATTAATCTAATGTTATATACATGTATTTAAAGTTGAAATACTGTCCCGAAACGTAGCGTATATTTTAAAATAATTATATTAATTTACTCTATTTTCCTTTATTGTAAGGTCCCTTATTTAATTTGTAATTAAATTGTTATTTCATGTATCTATCACCTGGTGAACCCATTTGTAAATTAAATAAATACATACATAATCATCATCATCAATGCAGTAGTACGAAACTCCTTAAAAATGTATTTAATGAAATGCCAAGACTCATATCTTCAAAATGGAGTACATTTTTGTCGTTAGTCAGTACCCCATCAATTTATTTCAATTATTTCATTTTCTTATGTAATCCACAAATAACCGATTCATCAGTGTACTTCAACTAATAATTTGGTCTACTTATACGAAATACCTTAAACCTAATATAGATGCTATATGATTTCTTATGTATCAAGCAATAACGAAACCTCATATGACGTCGCATGTTACAAAACCAGCTGAAGATAATTCGTTTGAATCTTTGACTGCCTGTGGTCTTTCTCACAATAATGCATTAATGCACTGAATCACTTTATTGCCAATGCCTATTCTGTACATGTACTTTTAGACAAGAACAATTCCTTTCGAATAATTTTTGTTTCTCGCAGCAGTTCCTAGCAATATTTATGGTTCGAATTACAATTAACGTCGCTTAAGTAATTTTCATACATTGGTTTAATACAATTTGATGTATTTTTATTTATATATATTTAATTATGTTCTATACACTAATTGAATTTTTTTATTTACCAGAATATATTTGATAAATTGTAAGGGACAGTGTGGCTTCTTTTTGGAAATGATAGCATCTATCTATATATATATATATATGCTAGCCGGGTCCCTGCGTTTCCCGGGTTGTCATATATCTATGACCCCCTATTTTACTCCAATCTCGGTTGCTTTTACGTCATTTTTATGTAACGCACCTCGGCCCCTATCGCTACATATGCGCACCTCCCATACTGAAAAGAATTGAACTCATTGAACCCGAAAAAGTTTCTTTCGACGAATAAATCAGCCATTTTAGGAGGATCGAAAATTTCCACTCCAGTCCACCCCGTCTATTGTGGGTTAAACAAGAAGTTAAATGTCATAATTAAAATCAGCGATATCCATGTCCCCGGATTTGACTCGAATTTCGGTTCTTTTTGCGTTAACGCCGATTCACCCCACCCCGAAGCATGGTCCCCTCCCATGAAAGGGATTGAAATTATACACAAACAATGTCGGTAGAAATACTATCAATGTCAATGACCAGGAAAAATATTTATTATATTTAATCCACACAAGTATTGACCAATTAACATGTTTGAAAATAACCACGCCCGCTTGGGAGTGTTAAATGGCATGATGAATGTCATAAATAAACTCAATGACAACTATAACCCCGTATTCGCCTCAAATATAAGTGGTTTCAGCTTTAATTTTATGTAATGCCACTGCACCTCCACCCTTAATGGTGTTCCCCCACAAGCACGAAAGGGGATTGAAATTATACACAGAAAACACGTAATAAAATTTTATAAACCTCATTGTTCCCGTAAAATATATATTCGACGCAAAAATAGGCCGGTTAACATGTTTGAAAATTTAAACTTCCGCCCAGCCCCACACACCTTCACCCACCCCCGCACGTTTCCCACGTTCTCATAAATAAACTAAGCCACATCCATAAACCAGATTTGACTCGAATAATGGCTGTTTTGAATTTTTTCTATGAAACGCCCCTCCACCTCCACCCCTAAGTGTGCTACCATACCATGATGAAGAGGGTGGAAATGATACACAAACATCGGTAAAAACGCTATCAATGTCATTGACTCACAGAAATATTTATTCCACGCAAATATAAAATATAAACGGCCGTTTAACATATATGAAAATTTCCAATCCCGCTTGGGGGAGTTAAATGGCTAGGTGCTAATCATAATTAAACTTAGTACAACCATAACCTCGTATTCCACTCCAACCTCGGTTGCTTTTGCGTTATTTTCATGTAATACCCTTTCACCTCCACCCTTAAAGGTGCTTCCCTCCCATGCCGAAAGGGGTTGAAATTATACACAAACAACATCGGTACAAATACTAACAATGTAATTAACCGTGAGACATTTATTCAACGTAAACATCGGCCGTGTTTGCATTATGAAAAATTTACATCCCCGTCTGTCCTCGCCCCTAGGGGTTAAATGCCAAATATAGTGTCATAATTAAACTCAGCGACATCCAGAACCCTGGATTTGACTCCAATTTCAGTTGTATTCACATTATTTTCTTGTAACGCCCATCCAACCCCACCCTTAAGGGTGCTCATTTCCCATGCTCTACTGGGTTGAAATTATACACCCATAACATCGGTATAGAAACACTATCAATTTCTTTGACCCCAAAATATATTTATACGACTCAAATATCGGCCGTTTCAGCCTGTTTGAAATTTTCCACCCCAGTCCACCTCCGCTCCTGGGGGTGGTAGGCATGTCTCACACCTACGGTACCGTTTCTCGTGTTTTCAAGAATATGTGTACCAATTTTTGTTGCAATTTGTCCACGCGTTTAAATTTGTATAGAAATTAACTTAAATACATACTTATATATATAAAATAATATATATATAAAATTTGTACAAAGTTTAATTTTTTTGTGTTCCGTTTCGGTTATGCCTAATTACAGAAATGACTTACCCCAATTAGTCTTGCAAGTTTCATTCTCTTGCATTTTCCGACTTCTTTAATTTACTTTCTCACTCAGGTATTTCGTTATTCATAATTTTATTTCGCGCAAGAGATATTTCATATTTTCTCAGTAATGTATAAATATGTATATATTCATTTCCTCTCATTAGTGTATTATATTTAAGTAGATATACCTTAAATCTTCATATTTGTGATTTTCCAATCCAAAATTGTATTTTATATTTTCTCCATTTTCTGTGCATTATTTATGTATTTCATTGATACATGACGTGTCATATTTCCTCAATAGACTAACATAAATATTAAATTAAAAATCAATTCTACGTTAAAAATTCCTAAGAATGCATTAAATACCTGAAAATCTTAAAATCATAGTTATTTAATTCCACATACTTATCACTAAAATAAATAATATAGACTAGACATTTTGTTGCAGAAAACAAATCAACACCGATTCTTTCGTCCTGTGTTTATCATTATTTAATATTTGTATGCGTAAGTAGAATAATTATAACTATTATGTAAAAAATTTTATTGCTCGTTGTATCGCTGATTTCTTAGCTAACAGTATATTTTCTTGCATCGTACACTCTGATTTAAATAAGAAACAACAAATAAGAACCACGATTGTTAAAATTCTGCGAATATGTGAACATTTTACTAGTATTAACAACGTATCTGAAGACAAATCTTCCTACACTGTACAAATATCAAGTTCAACTTTATAAAAACTATACGATACGAGTTTTTCATCCCATTTTATCCCAAATTTAGCAGGGCATACGAATTTTTAATTATACATTACAAATAGAACATGAAGTAGGTCTTTTAAATAATATGTTTGGAACGGAGTGAATAAAGGACATTATCAACGAATAAGTGATAAAAAAATAATTAAAATCTTATAGTTGGAAGCTTTGAAATGTGCTCAATTAATCGTAATTACACAGGTAGTGAAATTGAATTATTTTACAGATAAATTGACGCATTTAAAACTGTCTTGACGGTAGTATACGTACTTTCTGAGACTACTATGTGTGTGAGGGACTGCCAGTCTTATAAACGAACGGAAATAAATATGTATCGTTGTTTTACGTTAAGATTGAAGAAAAAAAATCTATATTAGTTCCCAAGCTTCTAAGTCACATTAATAATTTCAAATTGTTCCACTGCGCTATTTCACGTGTCAATTTTTAATTATTATTGATTTCGTAGCGACATTTAAAATTTAAAGTTACTCCGACGATCTTGTTCCCAGAATAGAGAATTTTCCACATATGACATATGACATATGACATATGACAAAAAATGTTAACATTTGACTCACCGACAGAGGAAAAACATAAGTTTCAAACTGCGTAATTAACTTTGTAACAATGAATTAAATTAATTAAACCATTCCAAGCTAGACCGTTGTTGTTTTAAATAATAATACTTATAACTCTGCGTTCGTCTATTGCTGGATTTGGAACGACTTCAAAATTGCAAACCGAGCGTCTTAACAGACGACTGATGCACGGTCATGAGTGATCCTCTTTGTGTAGTTGATTTGCATTATATTATAATAAAAAAAACCTACTGTTTTACATTATTTTAAAATTCTTTCCATTGTAGACGAAACGGGAAAGAATGAATAAAATCATCTGGGGCTTCTAACCGAGTGAAAAATTTTGCTAGAAAAGATGACGGTGAAGTCATCGAAACGTCGCGCATACAATTTGTCACTCGGTTAGAAGTCCGAGAAGATTTTATTAATTCTTTACACCGAGAAAGACTGCATTCTTTATTTGCGGACGAATAGTCGGGCTTTCAGTATATAGATCAAGCAATTAAGAATGTCAGATATAGGAAATAATGTGATCTGAAGAGAATTGCTCTGGAGGGGGAAACACATTACATTGAGAGCCTCGTCATACCAGTCAATAGACTGACGGATGACACCCCCCCCCCCGAAAAAAAAAAAATAGGTTGCGAATTAAATTCTTACAAATCTATGTATACGGAACAGTATTTGTATACAAAAAAAATCTACCTGCGAATCGAGTATATCACAAAGGACCAGGATTGTTTAATTTAATACATACACACATATATATATATATATATATATATATATATATATATATATAATTCAAGATATTTAAATATATTAGGTACATGAGAAATTTTCAGAAATTTTATTTATCCATAAAAGGATTTTATCCCTAAAGAAGCGTACTTCATAGTTGTATTATATACATATAATATATATATATATATATATTAAATTTTCGGGAAATGTAACGCATTCTGTAGTAGATAATTGAAAAATTCTCACGAAGAAACGGGATATTAATGCAGGTTTGTAATATTTAAAATATAATCATGGCATAATTACATTCAAATGATCGTATTTTGAGACAAAGATTAATTGTATTACTTAATATCCCTTGTCCTTACCTGTATTACCCTTATTAATGCTTCATATATATTTTAGTTGTGAAAATAAGTAATTAAATATTAATTCAATGCGGCTTAATTTTTTGGAACAAAATTAAAGTAAATGAAACTCATTTCATTTTAAATTCTGATGTCTTTTAGAGCTGGTTGCATCTATATATATATATTATATTAATCTAAATATTTCAAATGAGCATATAATTACTCTACGTTCATTGTAATTGTTGTAGTTCGTAGTAAATCTCTAGTAACAAGTATTTAAACAATTTCCAACTTAAAAAATAAAGTATTTTATTCAATTACGGGTAATATAATCCCGGAAACTTCTTTGAAATGCTATGATCCAAAAACATGTTAAAAAGAAAGGAAAAAAATGGTCGTGAAATTCGGAGAGTGCAGCTTTAACTGGCTTCGAACGCATTAAAATCAAGTAATAAATAAAATAATTAATTTTGAAGGATATTTGTGGTTTGTCTTATAGTTTTGATCGTCAGAGACAGCTGTAATTCTTGTGATAAAAATCAGTGCATAAAATAAAGTGAAACTCTAGACACACGCCGCAATCCTTAGCAACAAAGAACAAAGTTGCTTCCCGTGCTGCTGAAAGCCTGAAAAAAGAAAACGATTAGTTTGGTATATCGCAAAGGCTGAACCTGCACATGATGGACGCAGCACAGAACTAATCTGATCGACCCGGCCGGAGGTCGGTCACAATTCGTTCATACACATGTCAGGAGCCGGCACGAGGCTAGCGCCATCAGCGAGTTTTTATCACAACAGTGGTAAACCACAGTAACGAAATAACGCCCACTGACTTCACATTATCTCCAATAAAATGCAAGAAAACATATATGTAAGTTCGTAGTTCACGATAAATGGCTGATTTTCGCTATCACAATTTTTTTTTGCACGTGTTGCAACCACCCAAAAGTTAAATGTTGAAACACTAATATTATGAACCGTCAAAGTTTCTAAAATCAATATAACAATCATCACCTAATTCTCCGTTGCTAACGAGAAACAGTTACCGTCGAAACACTGATTTTTCGAGAGGAACGACAAAATTCACTGGCAGATGAAGAGTAACACTTGCACAGAAGATCAACATGTGTAACAAGTCCTTTCATGTTCAGTATTCTGTAAGATATCCTATTTATCAACCGAAAATTGGTATTAAATTGACATTAAAGATTTTCAGACGCATTTCACCCCCAAAATTAGCTGACGTATTATTTTTGATTATTGTAATTCATTAAAACATAGTCCTCAGAACTTTATTTATTTATTTATTTAGACAATTTATCTTAAAACTAATTACATATGCTTCAATACGACTATTTACACATTACAATTTTCTTTATCTCTAGCAATAAAGTTAAAAAAAATACATTTAAACTATTCGTATTCTTTATTGTTAGAGGTAACATATTATATAATATTAATCCTCTATCAAACAACAGATTCAGATGCTCAAAAAAAAATTTTCCCTTCTCTTGGTATTATGATTATGGACATCTATTTACCTTTATTAAAAATATTTAAATACGCTGGCAACTGCCTCGTATCTATTGAATAAATAGAAATTAACACATCATACAAAATTTGGTCCCTAATATTTAACAATTATAATTTATTTAACATATCTTGAATCTTACAATATTTATTTTCATTTAAGGTAGCTCTTAATCCTCTATTCCATATTATTTCTAATTTATTTTTATTCAATCCTCTATTCCATATTATTTCTGATATATTTTCATTCAATTCTCTATTCCATATTATTTCTAATTTATTTTCATTCAATCCTCTATTCCATATTATTTCTAATTTATTTTCATTCAATCCTCTATTCCATATTATTTCTAATTTATTTTCATTCAATCCTCTATTCCATATTATTTCTAATATATTTTCATTCAATCCTCTATTCCATATTATTTCTGATATATTTTCATTCAATCCTCTATTCCATATTAATTCTAATTTATTAATAACATTACTACTTATACCAAACAATAATTAATTACAATAACGTATATGAGGAACGACTATTGACATAAATACTATTATTTTAAATATAAGGGACAAAATATTTCTTAACCTACAGACTACTCCTATTTTTTTGCTTATTTCTTTTCAACATACTCTGTATCTTTATTAAATTTTAGCTCACAATCAATAATAACTCGTAGGTACTTAAAATGTTTAACCCTCTCTATCACCTCATTTCCTACAATTTATTATTATTGGTTTCCTTAGTATTTAAACTTAACTTGTTGACACATACCCTATTTATAATATTTACAAGCTCATCATTAATTTTATTTACAATGTCTTTACATTTTTTACCAGATAAGAAAATCAGTATGTCATCAGCAAACAGATGAATTTTTACTTCCTTCACTACTTTTAGTAATTCATTAATGTACAAAATGAATAACAGTGGCCCTAATTTACTGCCTTGAGGCACCCCGAAATCGACTTCTTTATGAGCCACAAACGTCGTTGCAAACACTTTGACCCAAGGAAGATTATGCAGCTGATGTAATTCTAAAATTTAAGTCTTGCCATCCGTATAAAAATATAAAATGTTCAGATAGCTGTAAGTATTACCGAAGAGCAATATCGTAAAGAAATAATACAGAAACTGTTACAAGACAATTGGCCCACAATGTAGCCAATTAAGAAATTTCTGAAAATCAGACAGAAAGTGATATGTGATAAAAAAAACTTAAAAACACGTATGATTGATTAAAAAAAATAGTGTACCACAATCTTGTGGATATATTTGTGAGATAATTAACAATAGTTGTATACGAGGACTATTCAAGTATTTATATTATTGAAACTGAAGATAGTCTGTGTGGAAGCTGTCATATTACTAAAAGTCAAGCAAATAAGGAATGTATTATACAGCTACGTACTGTGTCGGTATTTCGTACTGTTGTTTTTAGCCGCGTTTTAACTGGCATTCTTGCCCACGTTTCGTTCGATAGCTCCGAACATTTTCAACGCTAGCCAGAACAAACTGCGGCCTAAAAACCCAAAAATTGGTACAAAATTCCGACAATGTGAGTATTAGTTCAACGTATATCAAGGGGGTTTCGGAGAAATTAATTATGTTCATACTGCTATTAAACCGGTAAATAAAATTAATAATTACGCCAGTATTATTAAAAATAAGGTAAGACTAACGGGTAGAAAAATTATATTGCGAAAAGTACTACATTGGCTATGCCAATATGCAATTTTAACTTCAAAGATCATGCAAAAACTAATACATAGATGTCACTGCATATGAAACAATGCAAACACAAAGTGAATTGGGAAACGCTAAAAGTTTTTTTTAAAAATTATAGTTTAATGTCGCATTAACCTTTTGGTCATTAGCGACTTGCATCCGTTAAGTTCTACATTTTTATAACAATTAAATTACTTTATACAACTCAGTTTTCATCGTAAAGTCTATGAGGTTGTTTATTGCTGCTGATGAGTTGCAAATCTCCATCATTGAATGGACGGCTATGGTTGATCTTCTTATCTCGCTATATTTGGGGCAGCCAAAGAGGACGTGAGGAATTGTGGGCTCCTTGAACGAGCTGCAGACCGGCTGCGGAGATCTGGAGATCAAGAATGAGTGAGTGAAACTGGAGTGCAATGTTCTTATTCTGGCTACAACAACCTGTTGCCTTCGAGATAGTTCTTTCGGGTGCGATATTTCTCTGATGCTGTTGACATTTCTGAGGATGACTCCGCATTCCTCTGGTTTCACTGGTCTACTCCACTTTTCCTCCAGTTCCTTGTAGAGCCCTACTCTGCAGTCCCTGCTGGTGCAGATTGGCAGGTTGTTGGATCTTCCTTGATGATCAGCTTCCATCTTCGCCCTGTCGTGTCCTACTATGTCCTTATGCGCCGGTAGCCAGGCTATAGTGATCCGGTTTCCGTTTCCTTGGATTTTCAATATATTCCCTCTAATTCGATTTATGCAACCATTTCTGTGCACTGTAGTGGTTATTCTGTGTATTGCGTCCTTGGAGTCTGTTAAGATATTGTTGGCCTCCAGACAGTTCCGTGGCCATGAAGATGGCGTATAATTCTGCTGAAATTATCGATGCATTATGGTTTATAGCGATATAATTTTCTTTGCCTGTCGTAACTATTGCGCACCCAACTCCATTTGAATTTTTGGACCCATCGGTATAAATGACTCTTGGAGAGTTATATCTTTGTAGTAACTGATAGACTTCAGCGTTCCAGTTTGTGTGGTGAGGGTTGTTTACTTTAAGTTTATGTAGCGAAATATCGATTGGCAGTTCGTTAAGCTTCCATGGGGATATGCTTGCCGTGGTTTCGTGGTCTATCTCTGGAAAAGTCATTCCTTCCTTTCGTAATATATCCTTTAGTGTAGTGTAGTACGGGGTTAGGTTTCTAGGTGGTTGTTCACAAAGAAAATAATGTAGTAAAAAGTATAATTTCAGAAGGCATTTATATACAAATAAATATTGATAATATATTAGAAAGTGTTGTCGGGACAACAGTGATTGATCCACGACGTTCCGACGTCAAACATGCAGAGACGGTTCATGGCAAAGAGCTGTTAATATGGGTTGTGCCGTTGTGGAAACTTGAGCCTACTTAAAAAGCGGAAAAAGGCTGACAAAAGGGAGAACTATTTTTAATTAGGGGTCTTTAACGGCTCTTAGACATAATGTCTGACGGACATCGGAACAAAACCCCAAAGGAAGATGACAACAGTTTTTTGTTGACATCCAATTATAAGATAAGGAAATGTTTATTTAACAATATTGAGTAGCTCTCTTAGCCTGAGAAAGCCGGATGAGGTCCGAACGTGGGAAATCAAAACTGTGGGAAAAGGGAATATTCTGGAGAGGGGGAAGCTGATAGAAAAATTTGTTGGAAGCCAGAGTGCGAACAAGTTAGTTGGATGTCAGAGAGCAAGGGAGGAGGACGAGGTTGCAGAGAGCAGAGATTGGTCATCGATAAGAAATGTAGGCATAACGTGGACGGTTTTGGCAGTAAATAAATCCAAAGTAATGAAGAATTTAGAAGTTGGTGTTGGAATTGAATAATGTTTGTGTAAGAGATTTTAGAGGAGAAAGACATAGAAGTTGATGTCATAGCTGGAAATCAACTACATCGGGAAAACCTTCCATCTTAGAACGAAAATCAGTTGGTTTGTTTGATCTATTTTATGCTAACTAATGAAATGTAACTGATGAATTAAATTGCAAATTATTCAAAATCAAAAGTTGAAATTTTATTATAAAGAATTTGTATAAAATAAAATGTAAATTATCTCTCTATAATATTGACACAGAAGTGGGGACGAAAAACAACCGCATAAAATGAGTGGAGTTGTTTTAATTAGTCAATGACAAGGTTGTGGAACAGCATTTTAATATAAAATTCTTCTAAGTCTGTCAGAAAAACATGCTCCCAATCAAGTTCCAAAAATCGAAAAAGTAACGTTTAAGCAATCCTCTGTCAAGAAAAGCTTTCCGAGTTTATGAAGTCAAAATAGGGGCAAATAAAGTACTTCAGATCAGTATGAATTAACCTGTCCTTAATGCAACCAAAATTTGTTTCCACCTGGTGAATTTCCAGTAACTTTGTACTGTAATAAGTATCATGGACGGTAAAAATGTCGACCGGACCAGGCGCTTGGCGGGCGGACGCTCTCCCATCTGAGCTACACCCGTACGCAACAGATGATCGAGTATGACGGCAGTTCTGAAACTTTTAAACGGCAAGGATGGCTGATATAATTTTGTTGTTCAATTACAGGTAAATCTACATTACAAACGAACTGCATCCTTTACATTTCAATATTCAGGTTTAATCCTCCGGTAAATAATTTTTTATTTTGCTATATTGTGACTTGTCAAAATGTTTTTTTTCCCCATTTTTTTTACCGCGTGGTAAAATTATTCTACCTAATGTAAAAACCTTACAAATTACATGCCTACCCTTTTCTATAATGACCAAGATAAACTATGCAAACCTTTAGAAATTTCTACGTTTCTGAAATTTATTTTAATTTAATTTACGAACTTAAAAATTCAAAAATCTTAGAATAATTATATAAAACTTTATAAAAGTTAGAAAAAATAAGTTTTTAGATGAATTATAAAATCATTTAAAATTCGATACACATAATTTTAGAGTCGATAAATTTTAAAATTGGAATGCACGTCTATTTATTTTAAATACCGATAAGTTAATTATAACATAGTAATTAAATAAATTTGACGGTCAGAAACGTTGGGAATGTATGTAATATTTTAACATTGGTTCCTGATTTTAGAAATTTTATCCATAATGACCGAGTAGTGTTTATATAACAATTTACTGGAGTTCCGTACACTAAATACACATTTTACAGGTGATACCAATGAAGCTCATAAAATTAATATAAATTTAAAGAACATTGAAAATTTTGAAGTAGTCATTTATACATATATGGAGAGAGAGTGGGGGGGGGAGGTATGATAAATATGAAAACGTTTGGCCTTAAAAATGTCGATTATTATAATGGTATACATGGTAATAGTATTAATACTTATATTTCTGATGTTAGATTGCTATAGAAATTGCCGAAATCTTCTTTGTCAATTAAAATTAATAAGAAATGGAACAAAGTTATGTAAATGCTTATTTTTAAAATTCTGTATGAATAAAAAAGTTAATGATTTTATTTAGTATTTTCCGTTCAACCAAAGTTAAAGACTTCTGAACTCGAAACACGGTATTGCTTTCTTGTATTCTGTGCTGCCATCTAATTTCAGTTTGAAGACGTAGAAAAAACAACAACAATTCTTTCGTGTACGCTGTGATCATCTAGTGGCAGTTTTGTGATTCCTCGGCATTCCCCGCTACCATCTAGTGGTAGACTGCAGGAACTTACTCGACATGACAACGATTGGAAACATTCCATAGCCTTCTATGCTTCAAAGAGACCATTTTAGATCTGCAAAGAAAATCCCTCGATACTGCATGGTGGTACAGTTGATTTATACACTCCCTCCTGCTGTAGTTAATGTAATGAATCATATAATAGGTATATGCCATTTATAGGAATACGAATCTTTTTTTACTCCAGTTATAAACCAGAAGAGATGGAATAAAGTTAATTTTTTGTTCCACATCAGTTCATCAGCAATTAATGTAATTTATAATCGAATCTTACTCAAATAAAACAGGGTTTGTATGTATGAATGTGTGTTTGCTTATATAAATATAATAAAAGCAGGATGGACAGGGGTGGAAATATTCAAACATGCTAAACCGGCCGATATTTAAGTCGGATAAATATTTTCAGAGGTAAAACAGATTGTTTATACCGATGTTGTTTGTGTATAATTTAAACCGCTTTTGGGATTGGGATGGGAGCACCCTTACGGGTGGAGGTAGATCGGCGTAACATAAATAACGCATAAAGAATCCAGATTGAAGTTGAATCCGCGGGTATGCTTGTCACTCAGTTTAATTATGACATTAAAGTTGCCGTTCTCCAAGTGGGGGTGGCCGGGGGAGGGGTGCAATTTTCAAACATGTCAAACGGTCGGTATTTGCGTGAATATATATTTATCAGGGTCACTGACATTGATAGTATTTCTATGGATTGTCTTTGTATATAATTTCAACCCCTTTCGGCATGAAAAGGAAGCACGCTAATGGATGGGGGTGGAAGGAAGTAACAAAAAAAATGACGGGAAAACAACAGATATTCGAGTAAAATCGGGGTTATGGATGTCGCTGTGTTGGTCTGTGACTGCCTACGCAACACGCGGGGGTGGGAGGTGTTTCGGAGGTTGGCGGGGGTAGAAATTTTGAAATTACGATACGGCCGATATTTGCGTAGAATAAATATTTTTCGAGGTTAATGAGATTCATAATATTTCTCTAGATACAGTGTAAAATTACAACCACTTTCATTTTGAGGCAGAGCACACTTAAAGATGGGGGTGGAATGGCATTACACTTTTCATAACACTAAAACATCCGAGATTTGTAACCGAATTCGGTGTAATGGGTGTCGCTGATTGTAATTATAGCAACCAAACACCAATTGATTATTTTCAAACCTGTAAACACAGCAGAAGATTCCGTTGAATAAATATTTTTCATGATAGGACTACTAGCGATGTTGCTTTCGTAAATTTTCAAAACATGTTTAAGAATACGTTGTGTGTAATTTTTATTGAAATATGGGACAGTATTTAAAAAAATAACATTTTGTAACTCAATTCGAATACCATATCTTCAAAGTTCGATATAGAATCTTGGTGAGACATCACGTATCTTGGTGAGACATCACGCATCCGTAAGCAGAATTCCATAGTCTAGTGCCCATAAAGGATGTAATTGTCTGATGTGAAATTGTGATTTCCAAGAAAAAATACCCTAATTTCGAAATTAAAACTCTTCATTAGTTTTAAAAAGTTTGTGGTTTTGTAAATTCAGAGAAAGTGATACTGAAGGTTAAGCAAATTTGGTATGTAATTACATTATTTTAAATTTGAAAAATACCTTGTAAAAATTGAACAATTATTAGTACCGTCAGATTCCATTTAATTATGATCGTATTATGGGGGAGTATTTTAAATTATAACATTCTGTAAATCAATCCAAATAAATTTTCTATAAATATTTCATTTTTAATCTACATCTGTGCTGAGGTGTGCGATAAAACAACCAAAAGGCTTTCCTTAAAGTTCGAAAGATGTCTTTCATTTGAATTTTACATTATTTTATGGTATTTAGACTTTATGTTCTTATAGTGCGGGGTATCTCCAGACCCACACAAAGACAAAACTTTTTTTTTGGGGGGGGGGGAGGCTACTTAAGGGTAAAGCACTTAAATAGCATAGGAAGGGATTTGAAAGGGGGGATTCGGAAGGCTGGAGAAAGGTAGCCAAGGGTTAACTAGGGCCCCCGGGCCATAGTTTAAGGATCCTACCCGGCATTCGCCTAAAAGAAATGCAGGACAAACCCTAGAAAACCTGCACCAGGTAGGTCGGGCATTGGTTACTCATCCCACGCCCTTCCGATGACGGGAGAGGGGTTTGCTGTGGGGACGCAGCATTCCCTTCTTCGAGCCTCGGCCAGGTTAGGAGGCAGCTGGCCGACTGTTCCAATAGGAACAGCGAACAACACTTACCGCATGCCCAAGATCTGTGACCCCGGCACATACACCTCACAAAACAGGTCGAAGTACCTCGGCTTGTGGGAGACTTAGTTCAAAGATGGAGAGAGGAGAAGGCATCCCCAAAGGTAGCCCACTCCGTCTCTCCTAAAAAAAAATGTGCCTCCGAGGGATCATACCTCGAAGGTTCTTTCTCAACGACAAAACTCACTTGGTGAATATTTATACCCAAGATGAAAATAAATAGCAGCGACCGGTAACAAGGTCAATGTTTTCCAACTTCCCCACTACAATTCTAAATGAGGAGAATTTTGTAGAAGGAGACGTAACGCGAAATTCCGCGACCAGCGACATTGCGTTACTTCTGAAGGGAATCGAAAAATCGCGATAATACCAAAGAATACCGTCGCTTGAAGCAAATTGCTTTCGAAAATACATTATGTCTCACCAGTGTGCCAGTAGATGGAAGCACAAGAGTCAAGAAAAGCGAGAGATCGATTGTCGACATTTCGATTTCTATCTGCAGGCAGTATTTCAGTTTGCTGTTTACAATTGTCACCTTCCAAACTCTACCTGTCGTGAAGTGAACGAAAAAAATACATACGTGTCGTACACTATCATCTGATCAGATGTCATGAATACTTTGCACTTCAACTAACACTAATTTCATAATTTTATTCACAAAATATAAACCTGATCAGACTGGTCGAGCTACAAATACAATTAAGCCTTTTCCATGACTGGAAATGTTGTGTTATATGGTGCAATTGAAACCCTGAATCCGTATATTAAACAGATAAAGAGATGATAATTTTTAAATAATTTCATATTGAGAAAACCAGAGATTTTAAATTATGCAATCTACAAATCCTTGCTCTCCTTATAAAATAAACTGTGTTTATTTGAATAGTAATGAAGGTTATCCAGATTAATCCTTAAATTTCCGTTTTTATGACACGTTGCTATGACATTCTCACGTAAGAAGTTCCGCCAGTCTCCTACCAGGTAGCAGGACAGATGCACACAAATCGAGAGATCGAGTGTTGAAAACTCGATATCGCAGATGCTGTCAGTACTAATGGAGTTAACTCAAGGAATCTTTCAAAGCAAGGTCTCGGATACCTATTTTAAAAAATTTTCTTCCGCAAGTCGAATATTCGATGTTGTTCGTCTGCCGAAGATGACAATGAAGTAGTACAGATTATTTCAAATTAATGTGTTTAAATGTCGTCTATGAAGAATATTCGAATGCCTATTTCCAAACATGTATATCATCAATTGACCGCATCTTGTACCATATATTATGCTGGCCGCTTCGCACAGAAACGCGGCATGTCCATTTATTTCGTAGGCATTGGATACGATTCTGTATACGTAAACTGTCTCTGTAAGCACCTTTGTCAAATTGGAATATTTATACACTATTACTAATTAGTATTTTCGTTATAACGGGTGCTGAAAATTCAGTCGGAAAAAATTATTCCTAGGGACGAACTTATAAAATAGCGTGCAGGTGACGTCGTTGAAGTGAATCATATCGGAGGATAATATGATAATTTGAGCCCGAAAGGTAAAGAACCTCCTGACAGGAACTTCCTTATCTATCAGCTCCGAACAATGAAAGATCGCCAGCATCTGCAAATATTTCATCCGTCTTTAATGCGCAAGTGAATGATTGACGTCACCATTTAACTTGAGACGGGATTAATTTTTATTTAATGTGTTAAACACATTATGTCACTTTCAACAATTATATTACTAAATTCCCTCTAGATGTACTCTATTAATTTAAACCCCGCGAAATTTCACGTTAATGCCTGATACTGACTATCAGTTTCCTTTGAAGCTTACGATTAAGCCACTGCACTACTTCAAGGATTGTGGATATCTCGATTCGTATTTATTTCAATTGAATTTATCTATGGTGAAGACACACCATGGGTTGAGTATCTATTTAGAATAAATCTTAGAAATGGAAAATAATTTTTCACTCTCACCTTAGTGTAACAATATATATGGAATTGATCATGCCGTTGTTTTAACATGTCTATGGCATTCATTATAAATAGAAACAGTTAAAGTAAATTAATGGAAGGACTGAACGAAAGATCGATTGTTCACAGGTCCATATCATAGGATTTGTCAGTCTTTGACGCTCCAAAATAATGTTACTTCGCCCCAGTTACTTGTCTCAACGAAATGTTAAAAATTAATTCGAATGAGTGTGATTTTCAAGTATTACTTTCAAATTAATTTTTTATAATAATTCGTAGTTTGCATTTGTCTGAATCGAAAGGGATAACGGAAAAAAGTAGATGTATAACTTCAATGCATATAGAACACATTCGATTTACTCTACTATATATTATTCTAAACATAACCATTAAGAGCATGATATTTTATATTTTTAAAAACTGAATTTTTACGATTTACTTTTGTGAATCAAACACCAAAAAAATATAGTCGAATGTAAAAATCGATTCCAATATTGAAATTCGTCAAAAAAATCGTCTCGGAGTCGAAAAGGCTGGAAATATAAAGGTAAATTTCAAATAGGGATTTCTTTTTCGATATATGGCCATTTCAGAACATCCTAAAGTTATTATTGTTAGTGCAAAGAATTTATAAAGACATGACGCCACCGAAATTCCATAGAAACGAAAGAATAGGCAGAATTGGCAGGAAAAAACACTAATCGCAAGCCGATGCAGTCAGCTGACTAAAACAGTAGGTTGCAGCAATCCAAAATCACAGAGAATAACGAAATGAAAATACAGAGCTAAGAATTTCTCTTCTCTGTTCTAAATGTTATTATCTTAAAGAATTATCAGATAATTGCAGTTTACTGCGTAGAAAAATGATATTAAAATATATTACGTAGAAAGATATAGATAAGTTATCAGTTCCTTTTTTTTAGGACAACAGGCTACATGAGGCTAATCCACGTTGGGCATCTCCCCTTTAATAGCACAGGAAGGGATTTGAAAGGGGGGATGCAGAAAGGTAGAGGAAGGTAGCCAAGAGTTAACTAGGGCCCCGAATTATATTTTAAAGATCCTACCCGGTATTCGACTAAAGAAATACAGGGAAAACCCTATAAAAACCTGCATCAGGTAGGTCGGGCAGTGGGTACTTGTCCCACTCCCTTCCGATAGCGGGAGAGGAGTCTACTGTGGGGACGCAGCATTCCCTTATCCGTGCCACGACCAGTTTAGGGGGCAGCTGGCCGACTGCTTATGATCCTACTTTGCCGTTACTATTAAATTATTACAAACATTGTAGTCTACACGTTAACTATCATTCATTGCACTTCTTCATGGCTAAGGGCTACAATGAGTTACGATTGATTTTATATACATACAAATAAAGACAGTATAGAGTAAATGTGTTGTCTCAGATATCCCTGGCATTAACGAAACGTAATGACAACTATGTTTGTGATTCAGATTTCTACCGTGTCGCAATGACACGGTTCCAAAAATTATGCAAACAGGAGCAGAGCTGAATGCTTAGGGATACGATAAAAGTTGATTTTTTTGTTATTTTACATTATTTTACTGTTTTTTTTGGATTTTATTTCTTCTAGTCCGAATTACCTTCAGACCCACACAACGACAAAACTCACTTGGTGAATATTTATACCCAAGACGACAATAAATTGCAGCGACCGGTAACAAGGTCTACGATTTCCAACTTCCACACTACAATTCGTAATGAGGAGAATTTTGTATAAGGAAACGTAACACGAAAATCCACGACCAGCGACATTGCGTTTCTTCTGAAGGGAATCGCAAAATCGCGATAATTCCGAATAATACCGTCGCTTGGAGAAAATTGCTATCAAATTCAAACAAACACACAAAGTCTCACCAGTGTGCTAGTAGATGGAAGCACTGAGCCAAGGAAAGCGAGAGATCGATTGTTGGCATTTCGATTTCTATCTGTAGTCAGTATTTCAAGATGCAGTTTACAATTGTCATCTTCCAAACTCTATCTTTCGTCAAATGAACGAATAAAAACATAATTTTCGTACCACAATCATTTGATCTAAAGTCATGAGTATTTTGCACTTCAACTTCCACTAATTTCAAAATTTTATTCACAAAATATAATAATATATACAAAATATATAATCAGATTGGTCGAGGAATCCATACTTTTAGGCCATTTCAATGAATGTTGGGTTATATGGTACATTTGCAATCCTGACACAGTATATTTAACAGATAAAGTCCTGAGATTTTATAAATAATTTCATATTAAGAAAACCAGAGAATTTAAATGATGAAATCAACAAATCCTTGCTCTCTTTATTAAATAAAATGTTTTTATTTTAAAAATAATGCTAGATATAGAGATTAATCCTTAAATTTACAATTTTATGACACATTGCTATGACATTCTCACGTAAGGAGTTCCGCCAGTCTCCTACCAGGTAGCAGCACTGATGCACACAAAACGAGAGATCGAGTGTTGACAACTCGATATTGCAGATGCTGTCAGTACTAAGGGAGTTAACTCAATGAATCTTTAAAACCTATAATCTCGAATACTTATTTTAAAGTTTTTAGTTCCGTAAGTCGAATATTGGTTGTTGTTAATGACGTAGTACAGATCAATACAAATTAATGTGTCTAAATTGCGTCTATGAAGAATATTCGAATGCCTATTTACAATCATGTATATCATCAATTGATTGCATCTTTAACCATATATTAAGCTGGTCGCTCCCCACAGAAACGTGGCATGTCCATTTAATTCTTAGGCATTTGATACGCTTCTGTATACGTAAAATGTCTGAGTAAGCACCTTCGTCAATTTTTGTTCTGGAATATATATACATTATTATGATTTCGTATTTTCATTATAACGGACGCTGAAAATTCAGTCGGAAGAATTTATTCCTAGGAACGAATAGCTTAGATGAACTTAGAAAATAGCGGGCAGGAGTGAATCACCTCGTAAAGAGAATATGAATAATTGTTCTCGAAAGGTTAACCGCGAAGCAGCAGCTGACTGGAAGGTCCTTATCTATCAGCTCAGAACAACGGAAGATCGCCAGCATCTGCAAATATTTCTTCCGTCTTTATTGCGCATGTGAATGATTGACGTCACCATTTAACTTGAGACGGGATTAATTTTTATTTAATATGTTAATGACATTGTGACACTTTCAATAATTATATTACTAAATTCCCTCTAGATGTACTCTATTAATTTAATCCACGCGATATTTCACGTTAATGCCTTTTACTGACTATCAGTTTCCTTTGAAGTTTCCGATTAAGTCACTGCAATACTCCAAGGATTGTGGATATCTCGATGCGTATTTATTTCCATTGAACTTATTTATGGTGAGGACACAACATGCGTTAAGTATCTATTTAGAATAAATTTTAGATTTGGAATGATAATATTTTACTTTCACCTCAGTGTATCAATACATATATAATTAAGCATGCCGTTATTTTACCTCAGGTCTTTCGCGTTAATTATAAATCGAAACAGTTAAGCCATATTAATGGAAGGACTGAACGACCTGAACGACGGATCGATTTTTCACAGGTCCATATCATAGGATTCGTCAGTAAACACGCTCCAAAGTAAAGTTACTTCTTCCCACAAACTCGTTGTCTCATCGAAATGTTAAAAATTAATTCGAATCAGTTATCCAAAATCATTTAAACATATTTCGTAATTTGCACATGTCTGAATCGAACTGGAAAACAGAAAAAATTAGATGTGTGTTTTCAATCATATCGACAATATTTGAATTACTTTACTATTACTTATTCTAACCTTTACCCTTAAATGCATGATATTTTATATTTTTAAAAACTGAATTTTTACAATGTATTTTTGTGAATAAAAAAAACATAAAATATGGTTGAGTGTAAAAATCGATTCCTATATTGAACTTTGTCGAAAAATATATTTGGAGTCAAATCAGGCTGTTAATATAAATGTTAATTTCAAATAGTGATTTATTTTACGATATATGACCATTTCAGAATATACTGAAGTTATGATTGTAACTTCACAGGAGACGTTAAGTAATGACGGCACCGTAACTCTATACAAACGAAACAAATCGGCAGAAGTGGCAGGAAAAACACTAATCGCAAGCTGATCCAGTCAGGCATCTAACCAGTCAGGGAAACCAAAATCACAGAGACAAACGAAAGAAAAAAAGAGATCTAAGAATTTCTCTTCTCTGTTCTAAATGTTATTATCTTAAAGACGTCTCAGATAATTGCAGTTTACTGCGTATAAAAAGGATATTAAAATATCTTACATAGAAATGTATAGAAAAGTTATCTGTTCCTTTTTTTTGAGAGGGGTGGAGGGGTAACAGGTAACATGAGGGTATTCCACGTTGGGTAACTCCCCTTTAATAGAATAGGAAAGGATTTGAAAAAGGGGGATGCGTAAGGGTAAAGGAAGGTAGCCAAGGATTAACTAGAACCCCCGGGCTATATTTTAAGGATCCTACCCGGCATTCGCGTAAAGAAATGCAGGGAAAACCCTAGAAAAACCTGCATCAGGTAGGTCTGGCAGTGGGTACTTGTCCCACTCCCTTCCGATAGCGGGAGAGGAGTTTACTGTGGGGACGCAGCATTCCCTTATCCGTGCCACGACCAGTTTAGGGGGCAGCTGGCCAACTATTCCAATGGGAATAGAGGACAACTCTTACCGTCTGCCCAAGGTCTACGTTGCGTTTGTGATAACGTCTGCGAGAAAGAGAGAGAGACGGCACAAATAATTCTTTTTGTCAGTTATAAAATTTTGCTTTAGACATTTAATTTTAATTAAACACATGCGATAAGGAACATTTACGGGTTATACTTATGATCCTACTTTGCCGTTACTATTAAATTATTACAAACATTGTAGTCTACACGTTAACTATCATTCATTGCACTTCTTCATGGCTAAGGGCTACAATGAGTTACGATTGGTTTTATATACATACAAATAAAGACAGTATACAGTAAATGTGTTGTTCCAGATTTCCCTGGCATTAACGAAACGTAATGACAACTATGTTTGTGATTCAGATTCAATGACACGGTTCCAAAAATTATGCAAACAGGAGAAGAGCTGAATGCTTAGGGATGTATTAAAAAGTTGATTTTTTTGTTATTTTACATTATTTTACTGTTTTTTTTGGATTTTATTTCTTCTAGTCCGAATTACCTTCAGACCCACACAACGACAACACTCACTTGGTGAATATTTATACCCAAGACGACAATAAATGGAAGCGACCGGTAACAAGGTCAACGACTTCCATCTTCCCACAAAAATTCGAAATGTGGAGAATTTTATATTAGGAGACGTAACGCGCAAATCCACGACCAGCGACATTGCGTTTCTTCTGAAGGGAATCGCAAAATCGCGATAATTCCGAATAATACCGTCGCTTGGAGCTAATTGCTATCGAATTCAAACAAACACACAAAGTCTCACCAGTGTGCTAGTAGATGGAAGCACTGAGCCAAGGAAAGCGAGAGATCGATTGTCGACATTTCGATTTCTATCTGTAGTCAGTATTTCCAGATGCAGTTTCTAATTGTCATCTTCCAAACTCTAGCTTTCGTCAAATGAACGAATAAAATAGATAATTTTCGTACCACAATCATCTGATCTGACGTCATGAATACTCTGCACTTTACCTATCACTAATTTCATAATTTTATTCACAAAATACAAACCACTTCTTATTGTTCGAGGTATCAATACTTTTAGGCCATTTCGATGAACGTTGACTTATATGATGCATGTGCAATCCTGAGTCTGTATATCGACCGATTAAAGTGCTAAAAACTTTCTAAATAATTTTTATATTCCGAAATCGAATGAATTTAAATTATGCAATCTACAAATCTATGTTCACCTTAATAAATAAATTGTGCTATTTTGTAAAGTAATCCAAGTCATCCATGAAATGCTTAAAATTCCGATTTCATTACACATTGCTATGGAATTTATTCCACACGTGAATCTGTTACCAGGGGAAACAAAACGAGAGATCGATTGTTATGTCCATTTCAATCTTTCTTTTCTAATTTCCCTGTAGATGTACTCTATTAATTTATTCCCCGCGAAATTTCACATTCATGCCTTATAGTGTCTATCGGTTTACTTTGAAGCTTTCGTTTAAGAAACTGCACTACGTAAAGGATTGTGGATATCGCTATGCGTATTAATTTCCATTGAAATTAGTTATGGTGAAGACACACCATGGGTTAAGTATCTATTTAGAATAAATCTTAGAAATGAAAACATAATATTTTACTCTCACCTTAGTGTATTAATAGATATGGAATTGATCATTCCGTTGCTTTTAACACATGTCTAAGGCATTCATTATAAATTCAAACAGTTCCACCAGTGTGATTAAAAAAGAACTTAAGGTTGGATCGATTGTTCACAGTTATATATCATAGGATTGGTCAGTCTTTCAAGCTCCAAAGTAATGTTACTTCTTCTCAGAATCTGGTTGTCTCAGCCAAATGTTAAAAATTAATTCGAATGAAACTGATTTTCAAGTTTAACTTTCAAAATTATTTGGAGACGGGTGAGAGATCGAAATATTCAAACCTGCTAAAACGACCTATATTTAAGTCGGCTAAATATATTCAGAGGTCAAAGAGATTACTAGTGTTTCTACCGACGTTGTTTGTGTATAATTTTCACCCCTTTCGGTATGGTGGTGGAGCGGGAGTTGGCGAGGGAAGGAGGAGGTGCTGGGGTGAACTGGCGACGGCAGAAATATTCAAACATGTTGACCGGCCGTTATTGGCATCTAATAAATATATTTCGGCATAATTGCGATTTATTTATTTTCTCTACACGTCTTCATGTATATTCTCAAACCCTTTCGGGATTGGGACGGGGGCACCGTTAAGGGTGGGGGAAGAAAGGTCAGTACATAAAAATCACGCGAATACAACCGAGATTGGAATCGAATCAGCGGTACTCAATATATAACAACATCGGCAACGCCGGGCACCCAGCTAGCTAGTATAAAATTCAAAGTTGTTAAAAAATAACGAGTGTAAAAATCGATTCCTATATTAATATTGGCTGCTGACAAATTAACTTAGAGCCGAAACCGGTCGGAAAAAGAAATTATAAATTTATGAATAGGGACTTCCTTTACGATATATGGTTATTTCAGAACATACCAAGATTATGATTCTTACTGCACTGGAGATATGAAGTAATGACGGCACCTAAACTTCATAGAAAAGAAATAATCGGTAGAAATGGCAGGAAAAATACAAATATCAAGCTGATAAGAATCCAGTGTGACGTCTAAGAAAGTGGGCTGCCGTAATCCAAAATCACCAACACAAAAGAAAGCAAAACTGATAGCTAAGAATTTCTCTTCTCTGTTCTAAATGTTAAAATCCTAAAGACTTTTCAGATATTTGCAGTTTACTGCGTATAAAGAAACTAATAAAGAAATTCTATACAAAGGTAGACAAACGATATCTGTTCCTTTTATATATATATATATATATATATATATATATATTTAGGGCAACAGGCTACATGAGGGTAATCCACGTTGGGCAATTCCCCTTTAATAGCATAGGAAAGCATTTGAAAGGAGGGATGCGGAAGCCGGTAGCCCCGATCGCTTTAAAACTTTGCGTTTGTGAAAAGTCTGCCAGAAAAAGAGATGGAGACAGCACGAGGAATCCGTGCGTCACCGACACAATGTTTCATTACTCACTAGTTCTAGCAGGGGTGAAGAAGCTTTTTTAAACTTTACGCCAATATATCTGAGATTGGTGTCGATTCCGAGTTTATGGACGTCACTGAGTTTAATAATGCTATTGTAAATGTCGTTAAGTTTTAGTTATGCCCAAAGGAATGCGGATTGAGGGTCGAAAAAGAAAACAATGTTCCGAACACAATCGCAAACTCGTATAGCTGAAGAGTTATGATTATAACATTATTCCCTCTGCATAAGGTTGGGAAATCATTTCTTGACTCATCTACGAAAGTGTAATTATATACCTTGTGGGGCTTACATAAATAAGTAAACTAGGACGGTTCACGTCTTGTGGGAACGTGTATTGTAATAACCATCAGATAATGTTAGTGTGAGTGGAGAGAGGGTGAATTTGGGTAGATACATTTATGAGTTCGTCGTCATAGATGGTCGACAGAGTTCATCAGTGGATGTGAGGTCCTCATGAGGAGGGACAATGTCGTTCGGAATCGGAAAGTATTATTGAAAGTAAAGTTGTATTGGTTGTGTTTAAAACGTACTGTATTAAAAATTTCATTATTTTGTATATCCTCGTTTAATAAAAATATCTCACTTGAGCACGGTTCTATAGAGACCTACTAGGATTGGAATTTTTATATAAATATTTGAACTCTGTAACTGCCTGGTCCATGGCGAAGAACTGCCTGGTGAAGTATAGAATATATTCGACATAATTATATATTCCTTGGAAACAGCATCTTGGTCGTACATCAGGCATAAGTAAGCGCAATTTTATAGTCTACTGACCTTGTAATTGACTGATGTGAAAGTGTGTTTTGCCAAAAAAATAGCCTATTTTCGAAATTAAAACTTCTCATTATTTTTAAAGTATGTGGTTTTCTTAATTCATAGAAATGGAAACAGAAAGTCAAGAAAATTAGGGATGTATTTGCATTATAAAATTTGTAAAACATCTGTTAAATATTTAACAACTATTACTCCTGTCAGATTCCAATTAATTACCATCGTATAATGAGGAATTATTTTAAAGTATAATATTTTGTAATTCATTCCCAATAACTTTTGTTCAAAATTTAATATTTCGTTTTGTTTGTTCTTATTTGTGCTGAGCCCTGATGAATCCTCTTCGAGCAAACTAAGAGTATTATAAAAATAACTATCTATGGAAATATTTAATGTAAACTGAGTTGTAAAATTTCATTTTGTGTGTTTTAATTATTCTTTAGATAATTCATAATAATTACATTAACTTACTTCTTAACCTGTCATTATATATTTATTGATTCTATTGAATTTTAAAAGACGAAAATTACATTTATGTGGTTTAAATTGTAAAATAAATATATATTAAATTTCCTTTAAAAATTACAAAAGTCAAATTACATTAAATTCTGTAATTATTAAATATTGAAGTTGTATATTAATTGAATCCGCTCTGAAACGTTATAAATTAAAAGCAACCCTTTGGTTGGAATTCATAACTTGTCTTATTGTCGGGGGACGACATAACCGATAGAGCGGGTGCTGATACTTGGGATAAGGAACTTTTACGGCTTTTACTTATGATACTCCTTTGCCTTTACAATTCAATTATTACTAACTTTGTAGTCTTCACGTTAAGTAATTATCATTGCACTTCTTCATGTCATGTCTGAGTTACGATTGCTTTAATATACATACAAATAAAGACAGTATAAAGTAAATGTGTTGCTCAAGAATCCTCTGCCATTAACGAAACGCAATGACAACTATGTTTGTGATTCAGATTTCTACCGTGTCGCAATGACACGGTTACAAAAATTATGCAAACAGGAGCACAGCTGAATGCTTAGGGATGTATTAAAAAGTTGATTTTTTTGTTATTTTACATTATTTTACTGTTTTTTTTGGATTTTATTTCTTCTAGTCCGAATTACCTTCAGACCCACACAACGACAAAACTCACTTGCTGAATATTTATACCCAAGACGACAATAAATGGCAGCGACCGGTAACAAGGTCAACGATTTCCAACTTCCACACTACAATTCGTAATGAGGAGAATTTTGTATAAGGAAACGTAACACGAAAATCCACGACCAGCGACATTGCGTTTCTTCTGAAGGGAATCGCAAAATCGCAATAATTCCAAACAATAACGTCGCCGGGAAAAAATTGCTTTCGAATTCAAACAAATACACAAAGTCTCACCAGTGTGCTAGTAGATGGAAGCACTGAGCCAAGGAAAGCTAGAGATCGATTGTCGACATTTCGATTTCGATCTGTAGTCAGTATTTCCAGATGCAGTTTACTATTGTCATCTTCCAAACTCTACCTTTCGTCAAATGAACGAATAAAATACATAATTTTAGTACCACATTTATCTGATCTGACGTCATAAATACTTGCAACTTCAACTCCCACTAATTTCATAATTTTATTCACAAAATATTAACCTGACTAGATTGGTCGAGCAAAAAATACATTTAGGCCTTTTCGATGACTGGAAGTGTTGGGTTATATGGTGCAATTGAATTACTGACCCCGTTTATTAAACACATAAAGAGATGAAATGTTTTAAATAAATTGACATTTTAAAAAATCAGAGATTTTAATTGATGCAACCTACAAATCTTTCCTCTCCATATTAAATAAATTAGGTTTATTTAAAAAATAATGAAGGTATTCCAGATTAATTCTTAAATTTCCGAATTTATGACACACTGCATTGACATTCTCACGTAAGGAGTTCTGCCAGTCTCCTACCAGGTAGCAGCACTGATGCAAACAAAACGAGAGATCGAGTGTTGATAAGTCGTTATCGCAAGTGCCGTCAGTACTACGGTAGTTAACTCAATGAATCTTTAAAACCAAGGTCTCGAATACTTATTTTAAAGGTTTTTTTCCGTAAGTCGAATATTGGATGTTGTTCTTCCACCGATTATGTCAATGACGTAGTACAGATTAATTCAAATTAATGTATTTAAATGTCGTCTATGAAGAACATTTGAAGTCCAATTTCCAATCAAGTATATCATCAATTGACCGTATCTTGTATTATATATTCAGCTGGCCGCTTCCCACAGAAACGCGGCATGTCCATTTAATTCTTAGGCTTTGGATACGCTTCTCTATACGTAAATTGTCTGTGGAAGTAGCTTCGTCAATTTTTGTTCTTGAATATTTACAAATAATTATGAATTTGTATTTTCATTATGAAAATTAGGTCGGAAAATATGATTCCAAGGGAAAAGCAGCAGAGATGAACTTATAAAAGAGCGGGCCGGTGACGTTGTTGAAGTGAATCACCTCGTAAAAAGAATTTGATAATTTGTGCTGGAAAGGAAGTCAGCAGATGACAGGAACGTCCTTATGAATGAGCGAATAGCAAAGAAAGATCGCGAGCATCTGCATATATTTCTTCCGTACTTGACAAGAATGTGAATGATTGACGTCACGATGAGCCGAATTTATATTTTATTTAATGTGTAAATGAAAATATGTCATTTTAAATAATTATATTAAATAATATCCTCTAGAGGTACTCTATTAATTTTAATCCCCTCGATATTTAACGTTAATGTCTTCTACAGACTATCAGTTTCCTTTGAAGCTTACGATTAAGCCCCTGCACTACTTCAAGGATTGTGGATATCGCTATGCGTATTAATTTCCATTGAAATTAGTTATGGTGAAGACACACCATGGGTTAAGTATCTATTTAGTATAAATCTTAGAAAGGAAAGATAATATTTTACTCTCACCTTAGTGCAACAATATATATGGAATTGATCATGCCGTTGACTTTAACATGTCTATGGCATTCATTATAAATAGAAACAGTTAAAGTAAATTAATGGAAGGACTGAACGAAAGATCGATTGTTCACAGGTCCTTATCATACGATTTGGCAGACTTTGACGCTCCAAAATAATGTTACTTCGCCCCAGTTACTTGTCTCAACGAAATGTTAAAAATTAATTCGAATGAGTGTGATTTTCAAGTATTACTTTCAAATTAATTTTTTATAATAATTCGTAGTTTGCATATGTCTGAATCGAAAGGATTAACGGAAAAAAGTAGTTGTATAACTTCAATGCATATAGATAACATTCGATTTACTCTACTATATATTATTCTAAACATAATTATTAAGAGCATGATATTTTTTATTTTTAAAAACTGAATTTTTATGATTTACTTTTGTGAATCAAATACCAAAAAAATATATTCGAATGTAAAAATCGATTCCAATATTGAAATTTGTCAAAAAAATCATCTCGGAGTCGAAAATGTGGGAAATATAAAGGTAAATTTCAAATAGGGATTTCTTTTTCGATATATGGCCATTTCAGTACATACTTAGGTTATGATTGTTAGTGCAAAGAATTTATAAAGTCATGACGCCACCGAAATTCCATAGAAACGAAAGAATAGGCAGAATTGGCAGGAAAAACCACTAATCGCAAGCCGATGCAGTCAGGTGACTAAAACAGTAGGTTGCAGCAATTTAAAATCACAGAGACTAACGAAATGAAAATAGAGAGCTAAGAATTTCTCTTCTCTGTTCTAAATGTTATTATCTTAAAGAATTATCAGATAATTGCAGTTTACTGCGTAGAAAAATGATATTAAAATATATTACGTAGAAAGATATAGATAAGTTATCAGTTCCTTTTTTTTAGGACAACAGGCTACATCTGGGTAATCCACGTTGGGCATCTCCCCTTTAATAGCACAGGAAGGGATTTGAAAGGGGGGATGCGGAAAGGTAGAGGAAGGTTGCCAAGAGTTAACTAGGGCCCCGAGCTATATTTTAAAGATCCTACCCGGTATACGACTAAAGAAATGCAGGGAAAACCCTAGAAAAACCTGCATCAGGTAGTCTGGCAGTGGGTACTTGTCCCACTCCCTTCCGATAGCGGGAGAGGAGTTTACTGTGGGGACGCAGCATTCCCTTATCCGTGCCACGACCAGTTTAGGGGGCAGCTGGCCGACTATTCCAATGGGAATAGCGCACAACTCTTACCGTATGCCCAAGGTCTACGTTGCGTTTGTGATATTGTCTGCGAGAAAGAGAGAGAGACGGAAAAAATAATTCTTTTTGTCAGTTATAAAATTTTGCTACAGACATTTAATGTTAATTAAACACATGCGATAAGGAACATTTACGGGTTATACTTATGATCCTACTTTGCCGTTACTATTAAATTATTACAAACATTGTAGTCTACACGTTAACTATCATTCATTGCACTTCTTCATGGCTAAGGGCTACAATGAGTTACGATTGGTTTTATATACATACAAATAAAGACAGTATACAGTAAATGTGTTGTTCCAGATTTCCCTGGCATTAACGAAACGTAATGACAACTATGTTTGTGATTCAGATTTCTACCGTGTCGCAATGACACGGTTCCAAAAATTATGCAAACAGGAGAAGAGCTGAATGCTTAGGGATGTATTAAAAAGTTGATTTTTTTGTTATTTTACATTATTTTACTGTTTTTTTTGGATTTTATTTGTTCTAGTCCGAATTACCTTCAGACCCACACAACGACAAAACTCACTTGGTGAATATTTATACCCAAGACGACAATAAATGGAAGCGACCTGTAACAAGGTCAACGATTTCCATCTTCCCCACAAAAATTCGAAATGTGGAGAATTTTATATTAGGAGACGTAACGCGCAAATCCGCGACCAGCGACATTGCGTTTCTTCTGAAGGGAATCGCAAAATCGCAATAATTCCAAACAATACCGTCGCCGGAAGCAAATTGCTTTCGAATTCAAACAAATACACAAAGTCTCACCAGTGTGCTAGTAGATGGAAGCACTGAGCCAAGGAAAGCGAGAGATCGATTGTCGACAATTCGATTTCTATCTGTAGTCAGTATTTCCAGATGCAGTTTCTAATTGTCATCTTCCAAACTCTAGCTTTCGTCAAATGAACGAATAAAATAGATAATTTTCGTACCACAATCATCTGATCTGACGTCATGAATACTCTGCTCTTTACCTATCACTAATTTCATAATTTTATTCACAAAATACAAACCACTTCTTATTGTTCGAGGTATCAATACTTTTAGGCCATTTCGATGAACGTTGACTTATATGATGCATGTGCAATCCTGAGTCTGTATATCGACCGATTAAAGTGCTAAAAACTTTTTAAATAATTTTTATATTCCGAAATCGAATGAATTGAAATTATGCAATCTACAAATCTATCTTTACCTTAATAAATAAATTGTGCTATTTTGTAAAGTAATCCAGGTCATCCAGTAAAATGCTTAAAATTCCGATTTCATTACACATTGCTATGGAATTTATTCCACACGTGAATCTGCTACCAGGGGAAACAAAACGAGAGATCGATTGTTATGTCCATTTCAATCTTTCTTTTCTAATTTCCCTCTAGATGTACTCTATTAATTTATTCCCCGCGAAATTTCACATTCATGCCTTATAGTGTCTATCGGTTTACTTTGAAGCTTTCGTTTAAGAAACTGCACTACGTAAAGGATTGTGGATATCGCTATGCGTATTAATTTCCATTGAAATTAGTTATGGTGAAGACACACCATGGGTTAAGTATCTATTTAGAATAAATCTTAGAAATGAAAACATAATATTTTACTCTCACCTTAGTGTATTAATAGATATGGAATTGATCATTCCGTTGCTTTTAACACATGTCTAAGGCATTCATTAAAAATTCAAACAGTTCCACCAGTGTGATTAAAAAAGAACTTAAGGTTGGATCGATTGTTCACAGGTCCATATCATAGGATTGGTCAGTCTTTCAAGCTCCAAAGTAATGTTACTTCTTCCCAGAATCTGGTTGTCTCAGCCAAATGTTAAAAATTAATTCGAATGAAACTGATTTTCAAGTTTAACTTTCAAAATTATTTATAAATACTTCGTAGTTTGCATTTGTGTATTTCATTATTAAATAAAAGTTGCACATACAATTAATTTCTTACTTACGGGGAGTAAAATTGAAGGATCGTGAAGCTTTATTAGTTATCGAGTCCAATCTTGGAAAAAGACGACGTATTTAGAAAAATAATTCCAAATCGAACGGGACACCAGAAAAAAGTTGCTGTGTTACTAAAATCCTATGGAACATCTTGGCATTACTTTATGATCTATTAACCCTTAAGTGCATGATTTTTTATATGTTACAAAATCGAAATTATAGGATGTATTTTTGCGAAAACAATACGGATAAAAAACCAAAAAATATGGTTGAAACTTTTATAATATTAATTGAGCACTGTTATTCATTTTAATATGCAACCTACGTTTTAATAATGACTAGTCATTAATCAATTACTTTAAGCTCTCTTTTTGTTCAAAGAAATCCACAAAACTTCATTCCGGACTCCAATCATCTTTAAATATTAATTAAGGAATATGGATGGACCTTTCGCTTACCAAAGGGCAGCTCTGATCACTAAGACCATCCAAGTCACCTCCCGGTGCAAAATTCCTCCATCCTTAAGCCACACCACTGTAGTCGAGCCTGAAGTGGACGGTTGATTCCCGAGCCGCTCTTATAATATATTCTCTAAAAACAAAACAGAGTGTTTGTTTGCATCTATGTGCCTGATGTATATGTACATGCGTGGAGTACATTTTACCAAATTTCGTATGCTTGTTCATTGCGACCTACAAACAAACACTATCACGTCTACCACCGTAGGAGACGGGTGAGAGTTCGAAATATTCAAACCTGCTAAAACAGCCTATATTTGAGTCGGCTAAATATATTCAGAGGTCAAAGAGATTACTAGTGTTTCTACCGACGTTGTTTGTGTATAATTTGCACCCCTTTCGGTATGGTGGTGGAGCGGGAGTTGGCGAGGGAAGGAGGAGGTGCTGGGGTGAACTGGCGACGGCAGAAATATTCAAACATGTTGACCGGCCGTTATTGGCATCTAATAAATATATTTCGGCATAATTGCGATTTATTTATTTTCTCTACACGTCTTCATGTATATTCTCAAACCCTTTCGGGATTGGGACGGGAGCACCGTTAAGGGTAAGGGAAGAAAAGTCGGTACATAAAAATCACGCGAATACAACCGAGATTGGAATCGAATCAGCGGTACTCAATATATAACAACATCGGCAACGCCGGGCACCCAGCTACCTAGTGTAAAATTCAAAGTTGTTAAAAAATAACGAGTGTAAAAATCGATTCCTATATTAATATTGGCTGCTGACAAATTAACTTAGAGCCGAAACCGGTCGGAAAAAGAAATTATAAATTTATGAATAGGGACTTCTTTTACGATATATGGTTATTTCAGAACATACTAAGATTATGATTGTTACTGCACTGGAGATATGAAGTAATGACGGCACCTAAACTTCATAGAAACGAAATAATCGGTAGAAATGGCAGGAAAAATACAAATATCAAGCTGATAAGAATCCAGTGTGACGTCTAAGAAAGTGGGCTGCCGTAATCCAAAATCACCAACACAAAAGAAAGCAAAACTGATCGCTAAGAATTTCTCTTCTCTGTTCTAAATGTTATAATCTTAAAGACTTTTCAGATAATTGCAGTTTACTGCGTATAAAGAAACTAATAAAGAAATTCTATTCAAATGTAGAGAAACGATATCTGTTCCTTTTATATATATATATATATATATTTTTAGGGCAACAGGCTACATGAGGGTATTTCACGTTGGGCAATACCCCTTTAATAGCATAGGAAGGCATTTGAAAGGAGGGATGCGGAAGCCTTTTTTTTTTTTTTTTTTTTTTAGGGCAACAGGCTACATGAGGGTGATCCACATTGGGCAACTCCCCTTTAATAGCATAGGAAGGGATTAGAAAAGGGAGGATGCGGAAGGGTAGAGGAAGGTAGCCAAGGGTTTACTAGGGCCCCCGGGCTATGGTTTAAGGATCCTACCCGGCATTCGCCTAAAGAAATGCAGGGAAAACCCTAGAAAAACCTGCATCGGGTAGGTCGGGCATTGGGTACTTGTCCCACGCCCTTCCGATAGCGGGAGAGGAGTTTGCTGTGGGGACGCAGCATTCCCTTCTCCGTGCCTCGACCAGTTTAGGAGGCAGCTGGCCGACTATTCCAATAGGAATAGCGGACAACTCTTGCCGTATGCCCAAGGTCTGCGACCCCGGAACATACACCTCTCAAAACAGACCGAGGTGCCTCGGCATGTGGGAACCTTAGTTCAAAAAAACCAGAGAGATGTGAAGGCATCCCCAAAGGTAGCCTCCGCCAGAGCTCTCTGGGATGGTTCACCTGCGAGAAATCCTCTCGCAGGCTTTTGCCGCTTGGATGCGGAAGCCGGTAGCCCCGATCGCTTTAAAACTTTGCGTTTGTGAAAAGACTGCCAGAAAAAGAGATAGAGACAGCACGAGGAATCCGTGCGTCACCGACACAATGTTTTATTACTCACTAGTTCTAGCAGGGGTGAAGAAGCTTTTTTAAACATTACGCCAATATATCTGAGATTGGTGTCGATTCCGAGTTTATGGACGTCACTGAGTTTAATAATGCTATTGTAAATGTCGTTAAGTTTTAGTTATGCCCAAAGGAATGCGGATTGAGGGTCGAAAAAGAAAACAATGTTCCGAACACAATCGCAAACTCGTATAGCTGAAGAGTTATGATTATAACATTATTCCCTCTGCATAAGGTTGGGAAATCATTTCTTGACTCATCTACGAAAGTGTAATTATATACCTTGTGGGGCTTACATAAATAAGTAAACTAGGACGGTTCACGTCTTGTGGGAACGTGTATTGTAATAACCATCAGATAATGTTAGTGTGAGTGGAGAGAGGGTGAATTTGGGTAGATACATTTATGAGTTCGTCGTCATAGATGGTCGACAGAGTTCATCAGTGGATGTGAGGTCCTCATGAGGAGGGACAATGTCGTTCGGAATCGGAAAGTATTATTGAAAGTAAAGTTGTATTGGTTGTGTTTAAAACGTACTGTATTAAAAATTTCATTATTTTGTATATCCTCGTTTAATAAAAATATCTCACTTGAGCACGGTTCTATAGAGACCTACTAGGATTGGAATTTTTATATAAATATTTGAACTCTGTAACTGCCGGGTCCATGGCGAAGAACTGCCTGGTGAAGTATAGAATATATTCGACATAATTATATATTCCTTGGAAACAGCATCTTGGTCAGACATCAGGCATAAGTAAGCACAATTTCATAGTCTACTGACCTTGTAATTGACTGATGTGAAAGTGTGTTTTGCCAAAAAAATAGCCTATTTTCGAAATTAAAACTTCTCATTATTTTTAAAGTATGTGGTTTTCTTAATTCATAGAAATGGAAACAGAAAGTCAAGAAAATTAGGGATGTATTTGCATTATAAAATTTGTAAAACATCTGTTAAATATTTAACAACTATTACTCCTGTCAGATTCCAATTAATTACCATCGTATAATGAGGAATTATTTTAAAGTATAATATTTTGTAATTCATTCCCAATAACTTTTGTTCAAAATTTAATATTTCGTTTTGTTTGTTCTTATTTGTGCTGAGCCCTGATGAATCCTCTTCGAGCAAACTAAGAGTATTATAAAAATAACTATCTATGGAAATATTTAATGTAAACTGAGTTGTAAAATTTCATTTTGTGTGTTTTAATTATTTCTTTAGATAATTCATAATAATTACATTAACTTACTTCTTAACCTGTCATTATATATTTATTGATTATATTGAATTTTAAAAGACGAAAATTACATTTATGTGGTTTAAATTGTAAAATAAATATATATTAAATTTCCTTTAAAAATTACAAAAGTCAAATTACATTAAATTCTGTAATTATTAAATATTGAAGTTGTATATTAATTGAATCCGCTCTGAAACGTTATAAATTAAAAGCAACCCTTTGGTTGGAATTCATAACTTGTCTTATTGTCGGGGGACGACATAACCGATAGAGCGGGTGCTGATACTTGGGATAAGGAACTTTTACGGCTTTTACTTATGATACTCCTTTGCCTTTACAATTCAATTATTACTAACTTTGTAGTCTTCACGTTAAGTAATTATCATTGCACTTCTTCATGTCATGTCTGAGTTACGATTGCTTTAATATACATACAAATAAAGACAGTATAAAGTAAATGTGTTGCTCAAGAATCCTCTGCCATTAACGAAACGCAATGACAACTATGTTTATGATTCAGATTTCTACCGTGTCGCAATGACACGGTTCCAAAAATTATGCAAACAGGAGCACAGCTGAATGCTTAGGGATGTATTAAAAAGTTGATTTTTTTGTTATTTTACATTATTTTACTGTTTTTTTTGGATTTTATTTCTTCTAGTCCGAATTACCTTCAGACCCACACAACGACAAAACTCACTTGCTGAATATTTATACCCAAGACGACAATAAATGGCAGCGACCGGTAACAAGGTCAACGATTTCCAACTTCCACACTACAATTCGTAATGAGGAGAATTTTGTATAAGGAAACGTAACACGAAAATCCACGACCAGCGACATTGCGTTTCTTCTGAAGGGAATCGCAAAATCGCAATAATTCCAAACAATAACGTCGCCGGGAAAAAATTGCTTTCGAATTCAAACAAATACACAAAGTCTCACCAGTGTGCTAGTAGATGGAAGCACTGAGCCAAGGAAAGCTAGAGATCGATTGTCGACATTTCGATTTCGATCTGTAGTCAGTATTTCCAGATGCAGTTTACTATTGTCATCTTCCAAACTCTACCTTTCGTCAAATGAACGAATAAAATACATAATTTTCGTACCACAATCGTCTGATCTGACGTCATGAATACTTGCAACTTCAACTACCATTAATTTCATAATTTTATTCACAAAATAGTAACCTGACCATTTTGGTCGAGCTACAAATACATTTAGGCCTTTTCGATGACTGGAAGTGTTGGGTTATATGGTGCAATTGAAATACTGACCCCGTTTATTAAACACATAAAGAGATGAAAATTTTTAAATAAATTCATATTTTAAAAATCAGAGATTTTAATTGACTTAACCTACAAATACTTTCTCTCCATGCTAAATAAATTAGGTTTATTTAAAAAATAATGAAGGTATTCCAGATTAATTCTTAAATTTCCGATTTTATGACACACTACATTGACTTTCTCTTGTAGGAAGTTCCGCCAGTCTCCTAACAGGTAGCAGCACGGATGCAAAAAAAAACGAGAGATCGAGTGTTGACAAGTCGATATCGCAAGTGCTGTCAGTACTACGGAAGTTAACTCAATGAATACTTATTTTAAAGGTTTTTTTCCGTAAGTCGAATATTGGATGTTCTTCTTCCACCGATGATGTCAATGACGTAGTACAGATTAATTCAAATTAATGTGTTTAAATGTCGTCTATGAAGGACATTTGAAGTCCAATTTCCAATTAAGTATATCATCAATTAACAGTATCTTGTATTATATATTCAGCTGGCCGCTTCCCACAGAAACGCGGCACGTCCATTTAATTCTTAGGCATTGGATACGCTTTTCTATACATAAATTGTCTGTGGAAGTACCTTCGTCAATTTATGTTCTAGAATATTTACACATTATTATGAATTTGTATTTTCGTTATAACGGGGGCTGACAATTAGGTCGGAAAATATGATTCCAAGGGAAAAGCAGAAGAGACGAACTTAGAAAAGAGCGGGCCGGTGACGTTGTTTAAGTGAAACACCTCGTAAAAAGAATATGATAATTTGTGCTGTAAAGGAAGTCAGCAGATGACAGGAACGTCCTTATGTATGAGCTAATAGCAAAGGAAGATCGCAAGCATCTGCATATATTTCTTCCGTACTTGACATGAATGTGAATGATTGACGTCACGATGAGCCGAGTTTAATTTTATTTAATGTGTAAATGACATTATGTCATTTTCAATAATTATATTACTTAATTTCCTCTAGAGGTATTATATTAATTTAATCGCTCCGATATTTAACGTTAATGTCTTATACAGACTATCAGATCCCTTTGAAGCTTCCGATTAAGCCACTGCACTACTATAATGATACTGGATATCTCTATGCGTATTTTCTTTTCATTTAACTTATTTAGAGTAAAGATTCACCATGGATTAAGTATCTATTTAGAGTAAATATTAGAATTGGAAAGACAATTGTTGCTAATAATTAAAGACAAAATTTTCCCTGACCTTACTGTAATATGGAATTGATCATTTCGTTGATATTAACACATTTCTATGTCATTCATTATAAATGGAAACATTTCAACCATATTGATGGAAGGACTGAACCAGGGTTCGATTTTTCAAAGGTCCATATCATAGAATTGGTCAGTCCTTCACGCTCGAAAGTAATGTTACTTCTACCTACAACCTCGTTGTTTCATTGAAATGTTAAAAATCAATTCCAATAAGTTTTCAAAATAATTAATAACAAAGAAGTTATGAAATAATGACGCCACCGAAACTCCATAGAAACGAAAAAATCGGCAGAAATGGCAGGAAAAAACACTAATCTCAAGCTGATCCAGTAACACTTTTAACACAGTAGCTTGCAACATACAAAAATCACATACACAAACGGAAGCAAAACAGACAGCTAAGAATTCCTCTTCTCTGTTCTACAAGTTATTATGTTAAAGACTTCTCAGGTAATTGCAGTTTACTGCGTATAAAAAAGAAGAATACCGTCGCTGTGAGCAAATTGCTTTCGAATTCAAAAAAATACAAAACGTCTCACCAGTGTTCTAGTAGATGGAAGCACTGAGCCAAGAAAAGCGAGAAATCGATTGTTGAGAATTCGATATGTATATATAGTCACTATTTCCAGATGCAGGTTACGGTTGTCACCTTACAAACTCTAGCTGTTATCAAATGAACGAATAAAATACACACTTCTCGTACCACAATCATCTGATCTGACGTCATGAATACTTTGTACTTCAACTACCAATAATTTCATAATTTATAAACCTTATCAGATTCATCAAGTAACCCATACTTTAAGGGCATTTTGACGAAAGTCAAGGATTTGCAATCCTGACTCAGTATACTAAACAGATAAGGAGCTGGGAATTTTATAAATAATTTCATATTAAGAAAACTAGAGAATTTTAATGATAAAATCAAAAAATCCTTGCTCTACTTATTAAATAAATTGTGTTTATTTCTAAAGTAATGCAGGTTATCCTGATTAATCCTTAAATTTCCGATTTTATGACACATTGCTATGACTTTCTCACGTAAGGAGTTCCGCCAGTCTCCTACCAGGTAGCAGGACAGATGCACACAAAAAGAGAGATCGAGTGTTGACAACGTGATATCTCAGGTGCTGTCAGTACTAATGGAAGTTAAATCAAGGAATCTTTAGATAGATAGATAGATAGATTTATTCACCATTAGCCCTCTAAAGAGGAAATAGGATTCGTCACAAATGTACAGTAGATAAATTGCATATAAACTTTTAATACACAAAAACACACACAAAAATTCATATCTGTTTATATTGGTCTAGTCACTACAATCATACACACTATTTTTAGGAAACACGCACACGACACAAATCACTTCCTGGTATTAATCTCCTGTCGCTAGGTACGGAGGGATGTCGTCATAGATATTTACTAAAACAGAAAGCAGAGGCAGGAAAACAGAACCAAAAGGGGAAAACTGGACAAACTATTTACATATTTATAGCATATTCGGCAATTTTGTAGGCAAGGCAGTTCAACGAATGTCAGACCGATTCAAAAATTCGTGTACGGAGTAATAAGTTCCATTGACAAGGAAAGTTTTACACTCCTTTACGAATAAGTTGTAGTTGTTGATGTTCTTTACATGATCAGGAAGGCTGTTAAATAGTGCGATACCGGAATAATGAACGCTAGACTCATAGAGACTGAGGCTGTGCTTGTCAGACCTGAGAACTGAACGGTTTCTTGTGTCATAGCCATGATTGTCCCCGTTACTTGCAAAAAGGTTCATGTTGCGTTTAACAAATTTTAGTATTTCTAATATGTAAGCGCTAGGTAGAGTCAGAATATGGAGTCTTTTGAACAGCGGCCTGCAGCTTTCTCTAGCATCTGAACCTGATATAATTCTAATGGCTCGTTTTTGCAGTTTGAAAACATCCACACTACGAGAACAATTGCCCCAGTTGGCAATACCGTAACACATATGTGAATGAAAGTAGGCAAAGTAGACTAGTGAAGCAGTTTTGGTATCAACTTGTTGCGTCAATAGTCTCAATGAGTAACAAACAGAACTAAGTTTGCGCACGAGGCGATCAATGTGCAAGTTCCATTTTAATTTCATGTCGACTTGCAAGCCGAGGAAAATCGCATGATCAGAGAACTTATCCGTTACGATGTTGTTGGTTTCTGTTGTAAAACGAACTAACTTAGTTTTCTGTACATTGAGTGTTAATTTATTGGCGGCGAACCAAGTATTTAGGTCTCTAGATGCAGTCTCCAACTTCGCATTGAGATTATTTAAATCAATGTCCGTAATTAACAAATTAGTGTCATCTGCGTATAAGACAGATTTTATAGGGTCCATATATTCTGGAAGATCGTTAATATACAAAAGAAAAAGCAGGGGACCTAATATTGAGCCCTGAGGCACGCCACAAGAAATGCTCTCCCATTCTGACAAGTGCACCTCACCAGCTTTGTTTTTTAAAGCTACCTTCTGTTTCCGATTGTTGAGATAAGATTCAAAGAGTGCCAAAGCGTTGCCTCTGATCCCATAATATTCTAATTTTTGGAGGAGTATGCTGTGGTCTACAAGATCAAATGCCTTCGAGAGATCAGCAAAAATTCCGGCTACCTTCAGTTTTTCATCAAGGGAATTTTGTATACTCTGAATAAACTCGTACATAGCGGTGCTCGTGGATTTTTGTTTGAGGAAGCCGTGTTGAGCAGGAGTAATTACTTTATACTTCGTCAAGAATTCAAGTAACTTTTTGTGTAAAATTTTTTCTAGTATTTTTGAAAATATCGGAAGTAGAGAAATTGGTCTGTAATTTGATGCGTCGGTGGGCGAACCCTTTTTGAAGATCGGAATAACTTTAGCAGCTTTAAGAGAGTCGGGAAAAATGCCGGTAGAAAGACACGCGTTGAATATGATTTGAAGGGGAGTAGCTATGACTTCGGCACAGTAGTTCACGACTTTGCTTGAGATGCCATATATATCCGCAGATTGGGTACATTTTAGCTTTCTTATTACGTTTATTATTTCGATACTGGTAACCGGTTGAAGAAAAATTGAATTCTGAACACTCGGTACGGCGTTTTGTAACAGTTTATAAAAAGCACGAGCTTCTGATGGCTTATTATTAGAAAATTGATCCGACACATGAACAAAATATGAATTAAATATACCCGCAGCGTCTCTGTTGGTGAAAGTTTTACCGTTGTCGACAAGCTTAATATCTGCCACGTTATAATTGACTTTACCTGAGATATTTTTAATCACCTCCCAAGTTGCTTTTATTTTGTTATTTGAGTTTGCTATATACTCCGATGTATGTAATTTTTTAGCAGCTACAAGCACTTTCCTGTAGATACGTCTATAAGATCGGAAGAAAGTCAAGAATTGTGGCGATGAATTAATATTTTTAAATTTATTCATTTGGCAGAGCCTTTCGCGAGAAACTAGTATGCCTTTAGTTATCCAATTTTTTACTTTGATATTGGGTCTATTCTTTAATTTAAGTGGAGCTGTCTCGTTGATGACTAATAAGAAATAATTTAGAAAAGTTTCAAACATGTCATCAGCATTTTTAGTTTTATTAACATCTAAAATAAAATCCCATTGTACGGTCTCTAGTCTATTTGCGATAATTCTGAGTTTTGCAGAGTTAAGGTTTCTAGTAAGTAGTACTGAGTCTTTAGGGCTAGGTTTGCAGATTATTTCACTCTTTATGTTCATTAACATACCCTTGTGATCGGATAAATCTGTTTCTATTATATTAACATTGTAAGAATCTATGTGAAGGTTACACAACAAATAGTCAATGCAAGTTTCTGAAAAGGCAACTCTAGTGGGATCTAAGTTAGTGACGGAAATGCCGTAGGATTTAAGCATGGTCCCAAGGTCGCGTTTATTACTGGACTCGCGCAGGTAGTCAACGTTGAAGTCGCCTGATACAATAACAGTCTTATTTTCCGCGTTGATTTTCCTTAATACACGGTCTAAAAGCGAAATAAAACTTGCACAATCGCTACCCGGTTGGCGATAAATTGATAAAAATATGACATTTTTAGAATTATTAACGGTTGTTAGATCAACTGCACTGCACTCGAAAACACATTCACGACTGAGATTACGAATGTCTGGCCTATCTTTGCTCTTTTCTAATAGCTCGTTTTTAATGAAAATGCACGACCCCCCATTTTTCATTATTGTTCGACTGAAATTTGATACCCTAGCATAACCCTCTAGGACAAAGCAATTGGCTTCGTCTTCATTTTGCCAGTGCTCCGTCAAGGAAAGAACATCAATTTTATTCAAAATTAGATTTTAAACAAACATTTCGAGCTTTTTAACCACTTCATGCGAATACTTTTTAGGAAATGGCTCTACTTCTATATCCGATAAAAAAAAATATTTCGAAAAGATTTATTCGTATCAGAATTCTGATTTTATAACAAATTTACTCAATTTCGCTACATTAGGTCGATTTTTTTGGGACAATTTAAAATATTGTTCAACGTCTAACTGATGAATAATAAAAATGTTTACCGTATTGATCTGTGTAAAATTAAGTGATTATAAATATATCGATATCTTGAACACTGTTAAGATATCTAACTGAAAACTCGCGAATAAAGTACAGATTCTGCATATAGATAGATAGATTTATTCACCATTAGCCCTCTAAAGAGGAAATAGGATTCGTCACAAATGTACAGTAGATAAATTGCATATAAACTTATAATACACAAAAACACACACAAAAATTCATATCTGTTTATATTAGTCTAGTCACTACAATCATACACACTATTTTTAGGAAACACGCACACGACACAAATCACTTCCTGGTATTAATCTCCTGTCGCTAGGTACGGAGGGATGTCGTCATAGATATTTACTAAAACAGAAAGCAGAGGCAGGAAAACAGAACCAAAAGGGGAAAACTGGACAAACTATTTACATATTTATAGCATATTCGGCAATTTTGTAGGCAAGGCAGTTCAACGAATGTCAGACCGATTCAAAAATTCGTGTACGGAGTAATAAGTTCCATTGACAAGGAAAGTTTTACACTCCTTTACGAATAAGTTGTAGTTGTTGATGTTCTTTACATGATCAGGAAGGCTGTTAAATAGTGCGATACCGGAATAATGAACGCTAGACTCATAGAGACTGAGGCTGTGCTTGTCAGACCTGAGAACTGAACGGTTTCTTGTGTCATAGCCATGATTGTCCCCGTTACTTGCAAAAAGGTTCATGTTGCGTTTAACAAATTTTAGTATTTCTAATATGTAAGCGCTAGGTAGAGTCAGAATATGGAGTCTTTTGAACAGCGGCCTGCAGCTTTCTCTAGCATCTGAACCTGATATAATTCTAATGGCTCGTTTTTGCAGTTTGAAAACATCCACACTACGAGAACAATTGCCCCAGTTGGCAATACCGTAACACATATGTGAATGAAAGTAGGCAAAGTAGACTAGTGAAGCAGTTTTGGTATCAACTTGTTGCGTCAATAGTCTCAATGAGTAACAAACAGAACTAAGTTTGCGCACGAGGCGATCAATGTGCAAGTTCCATTTTAATTTCATGTCGACTTGCAAGCCGAGGAAAATCGCATGATCAGAGAACTTATCCGTTACGATGTTGTTGGTTTCTGTTGTAAAACGAACTAACTTAGTTTTCTGTACATTGAGTGTTAATTTATTGGCGGCGAACCAAGTATTTAGGTCTCTAGATGCAGTCTCCAACTTCGCATTGAGATTATTTAAATCAATGTCCGTAATTAACAAATTAGTGTCATCTGCGTATAAGACAGATTTTATAGGGTCCATATATTCTGGAAGATCGTTAATATACAAAAGAAAAAGCAGGGGACCTAATATTGAGCCCTGAGGCACGCCACAAGAAATGCTCTCCCATTCTGACAAGTGCACCTCACCAGCTTTGTTTTTTAAAGCTACCTTCTGTTTCCGATTGTTGAGATAAGATTCAAAGAGTGCCAAAGCGTTGCCTCTGATCCCATAATATTCTAATTTTTGGAGGAGTATGCTGTGGTCTACAAGATCAAATGCCTTCGAGAGATCAGCAAAAATTCCGGCTACCTTCAGTTTTTCATCAAGGGAATTTTGTATACTCTGAATAAACTCGTACATAGCGGTGCTCGTGGATTTTTGTTTGAGGAAGCCGTGTTGAGCAGGAGTAATTACTTTATACTTCGTCAAGAATTCAAGTAACTTTTTGTGTAAAATTTTTTCTAGTATTTTTGAAAATATCGGAAGTAGAGAAATTGGTCTGTAATTTGATGCGTCGGTGGGCGAACCCTTTTTGAAGATCGGAATAACTTTAGCAGCTTTAAGAGAGTCGGGAAAAATGCCGGTAGAAAGACACGCGTTGAATATGATTTGAAGGGGAGTAGCTATGACTTCGGCACAGTAGTTCACGACTTTGCTTGAGATGCCATATATATCCGCAGATTGGGTACATTTTAGCTTTCTTATTACGTTTATTATTTCGATACTGGTAACCGGTTGAAGAAAAATTGAATTCTGAACACTCGGTACGGCGTTTTGTAACAGTTTATAAAAAGCACGAGCTTCTGATGGCTTATTATTAGAAAATTGATCCGACACATGAACAAAATATGAATTAAATATACCCGCAGCGTCTCTGTTGGTGAAAGTTTTACCGTTGTCGACAAGCTTAATATCTGCCACGTTATAATTGACTTTACCTGAGATATTTTTAATCACCTCCCAAGTTGCTTTTATTTTGTTATTTGAGTTTGCTATATACTCCGATGTATGTAATTTTTTAGCAGCTACAAGCACTTTCCTGTAGATACGTCTATAAGATCGGAAGAAAGTCAAGAATTGTGGCGATGAATTAATATTTTTAAATTTATTCATTTGGCAGAGCCTTTCGCGAGAAACTAGTATGCCTTTAGTTATCCAATTTTTTACTTTGATATTGGGTCTATTCTTTAATTTAAGTGGAGCTGTCTCGTTGATGACTAATAAGAAATAATTTAGAAAAGTTTCAAACATGTCATCAGCATTTTTAGTTTTATTAACATCTAAAATAAAATCCCATTGTACGGTCTCTAGTCTATTTGCGATAATTCTGAGTTTTGCAGAGTTAAGGTTTCTAGTAAGTAGTACTGAGTCTTTAGGGCTAGGTTTGCAGATTATTTCACTCTTTATGTTCATTAACATACCCTTGTGATCGGATAAATCTGTTTCTATTATATTAACATTGTAAGAATCTATGTGAAGGTTACACAACAAATAGTCAATGCAAGTTTCTGAAAAGGCAACTCTAGTGGGATCTAAGTTAGTGACGGAAATGCCGTAGGATTTAAGCATGGTCCCAAGGTCGCGTTTATTACTGGACTCGCGCAGGTAGTCAACGTTGAAGTCGCCTGATACAATAACAGTCTTATTTTCCGCGTTGATTTTCCTTAATACACGGTCTAAAAGCGAAATAAAACTTGCACAATCGCTACCCGGTTGGCGATAAATTGATAAAAATATGACATTTTTAGAATTATTAACGGTTGTTAGATCAACTGCACTGCACTCGAAAACACATTCACGACTGAGATTACGAATGTCTGGCCTATCTTTGCTCTTTTCTAATAGCTCGTTTTTAATGAAAATGCACGACCCCCCATTTTTCATTATTGTTCGACTGAAATTTGATACCCTAGCATAACCCTCTAGGACAAAGCAATTGGCTTCGTCTTCATTTTGCCAGTGCTCCGTCAAGGAAAGAACATCAATTTTATCCTGACATATACGTTGCGATTCGGCTATTTGTAACCTTTATGCTTAGGGTTTCGTCATAATTACGCATTGCATCGCAAAACAGTAGAGATATCTAAAAAAACATACTTTATTTTATTCAAAATTATATATTAAACAAACATTTCGAGCTTTTTACCACATCATGCGAATACTTTTTAGGAAATGGCTCTACTTATATTTTCGATAAAAAAAATATTTCGAAAAGTATTATTCGTATCAGAATTATGATTTCATAACAAATTTAAACAGTTTTGCTACTTTAGGACGATTTTTTTGAGACAATTTTAAATATTGTTCAACGTCTAACTGATGAATAACAAAAATGTTTACCGTATTGTTCAGTGTAAATTTAAGTGATTATAAATATATCGATATCTTGAACACTGTTAAGAAATCTAACTAAAAACACGAGAATAAAGTACAGATTCTGCATATACGTTGCGATTAGGTTATTTGAAACTTTTGTGCTTAAGTTTTCGTCAAAATTACGCATTACGTCGCTAAACAGTTGCGATATTGAAGAAAAACATACTTTATTTTATTTAAAATTACATTTTTAACAAACATTTCGAGCTTTTTAGCCACATCATACGAATACTTTTTAAGAAAATGGCTCTACTTTTATTTACGATAAAGAAAAATGTTCGAAAAGTTTTATTCGTATCAGAATTCTAATTTCATAACAAATTTACTCAATTTCGCTACATTAGGTCGTTTTTTTTTAGACAATTTAAAATATTTTTCAACGTCTAACTGATGACTAACAAAAATGTTTACCGTAATGTTCCGTGTAAGTTAAAGTGATTATAAATATATCGATATCTTGAATACTGTTAAGAAATCTAACTGAAAACTGATAAAATAAAGTACAGATTCTGAATGTTCGTTGCGATTCGGCTATTTGTAACCTTTATGCTTAGGGTTTCGTCAAATTTACGCATTACATCGCTAAACAGTTTCGATATCTAAAAAAGAACATACTTTATTATATTCAAAATTACATTTTAAACAAACAATTCGAGCTTTTTAACCACATCATACGAATACTTTTTAAGAAAATGGCTCTACTTCTATTTCCGATAAAGAAAAATATTTCGAAAAGTATTATTCGTATCAGAATTATGATTTCATAATAAATTTACTCAATTTCGATACATTAGGTCGATTTTTTGAGACAATTTAAAATATTTCTCAACGTCTAACTGATGACTAACAAAAAATGTTTACCGTAATGTTCCGTGTAATTTTAAGTGATTATAAATATATCGATATCATGAACACTATTAAGATATCTAACTGAAAACTCGCGAATAAAGTACAGATTCTGCATATACGTTGCGATTCGGCTAGTTGTAACCTTTATGCTTAGGGTTTCGTCATAATTACGCATTGCATCGCAAACAAGTAGAGATATCTAAAAGAAACAGACTTTATTTTATTCAAAATTACATTTTAAGCGAACATTTCGAGCTTTTTAGCCACATCATACGAATACTTTTTAAGAAAATGGCTCTACTTCTATTTCCGATAAAAAAAAATATTTCGAAATGTTTTATTCGTATCAGAATTATGATTTCATAACAAATTTACTCAATTTCGCTACATTAGGACGATTTTTTTGAGACAATTTAAAATATTTTTCAACGTCTAACTGATGAATAACAAAAATGTTTACTGTATTGTTCCGTGTAAATTAAAGTGATTATAATTATATCGATATCTTAAACACTGTTAAGAAATCTAACTGAAAACTCGCTAATAAAGTATTGCTTCTGCATGTTGCGATTCGGCTAGTTGTAACCTTTATGCTTAGGGTTTCATCATAATTACGCTTTGCATCGCAAACAAGTAGAGATATCTAAAAAAAACATACTTTATTTTATTCAAAATTACATTTGAAACGAACATTCCGAGCTTTTTAGCAACATCATACAAATACTTTTTTAGAAAATGGCTCTACTTGTATTTCCGATAAAGAAAAATATTTCGAAAAGTTTTATTCGTATCAGAATTCTGATTTCATAACAAATTTACTTAATTTCGATACATTAGGTCGATTTTTTTGAGACAATTTAAAATATTTCTCAACGTCTAACTGATGAATAATAAAAATGTTAACCGTATTGTTCCGTGTAAATTTAAGTTATTATAAATATATATATCTTTATATTGAACACTGTTAAAAAATCTAACTAAAAACTCGAGAATAAAGTACAGATTCTGCATGTTGCGATTCGGCTAGTTGTAACCTTTATGCTTAGGGTTTCGTCATAAATAAGCATTGCATCGCAAAACAGTAAAGATATCTAAAAAAAACATACTTTATTATATTAAAAATTACGTTTTAAACAAACTTTCCAAGCTTTTTAGCCACATCATACACATCCTTTTTAAGAAAATGGCTCTACTTTTATTTACGATAAAGAAAAATGTTCGAAAAGTTTTATTCGTATCAGAATTCTAATTTCATAACAAATTTACTCAATTTCGCTACATTAGGTCGTTTTTTTTTAGACAATTTAAAATATTTTTCAACGTCTAACTGATGACTAACAAAAATGTTTACCGTAATGTTCCGTGTAAGTTAAAGTGATTATAAATATATCGATATCTTGAATACTGTTAAGAAATCTAACTGAAAACTGATAAAATAAAGTACAGATTCTGAATGTTCGTTGCGATTCGGCTATTTGTAACCTTTATGCTTAGGGTTTCGTCAAATTTACGCATTACATCGCTAAACAGTTTCGATATCTAAAAAAGAACATACTTTATTATATTCAAAATTACGTTTTAAACCAACATTCCGGGCTTTTTAGACACATCATACGAATACATTTTAAGAAAATGGCTCTACTTCTATTTCCGATAAAGAAAAATATTTCGAAAAGATTTATTCTTATCAGAATTGTGATTTCATAACAAATTTAAACAGTTTCGCTACATTAGGACGATTTTTTTTAAAAACAATTTAAAATATTTTTCAACGTCCAACTGATGAATAACAAAAATGTTTACCTCTATGTTCCGTGTAAATTTTTGTGATTATAAATATATCGATATCTTGAATACTGTTAAGAAATCTAACTAAAAACTCGCTAATAAAGTACAGATCCTGAATGTTCGTTGCGATTCGGCTATTGGTAACCTTTATGCTTAGGGTTTTGTCAAAATTACGCATTACATCGCTAAACAGTTGCGATATCTAAAAAGAACATACTTTATTTTATTCAAAATTACATTTGAAACGAACATTCCGAGCTTTTTAGCAACATTATACAAATACTTTTTAAGAAAATGACTCTACTTCTATTTCCGATAAAGAAAAATATTTCGAAATGTTTTATTCGTATTAGAATTCTGATTTCATAACAAATTTACTCAATTTCGCTACATTAGGACGATTTTTTTGAGACAATTTAAAATATTTCTCAACGTCTAACTGATGAATAACAAAAATGTTTACTGTATTGTTCAGTGTAAATTTAAGTGATTATAAACATATCGATATCTTGAACACTGTTAGGAAGCTAACTGAAAACTCGCTAATAAAGTACAGATTCGGCATGTACGTTGCGATTCGGCTATTTGTGACCTTTATGCTTAGGGTTTCGTCATAATTACGCATTGCATCGCAAACAAGTAGAGATATCTAAAAGAAACAGACTTTATTTTATTCAAAATTACATTTTAAACAAACATTTCGAGCTTTTTAACCTCATCATGCGAATACTAATTTAGGAAATTGCTCTACTTCTATTTCCAATAAAAATTTTTTTCGAAAAGTTTTATTCGTATCAGAATTCTGATTTCATAACAAATTTAAACAGTTTCGCTACATTTGGACGATTTTTTTGAGACAATTTAAAATATTTTTCAACGTCTAACTGATGATAAACAAAAATGTTTACTGTATTGTTCAGTGTAAATTTAAGTGATTATAAATATATCGATATCTTGAACACTGTTAGGAATCTAACTGAAAACTCGCTAATAAAGTACAGATTCGGCATGTACGTTGCGATTCGGCTATTTGTGACCTTTATGCTTAGGGTTTCGTCAAAATTACGCATTGCATCGCAAAACAGTAAAGATATCTAAAAAAAAACATACTTTATTATATTAAAATTACGTTTTAAACAAACTTTCCAAGCTTTTTAGCCACATCATGCGAATACTTTTTAGGAAATGGCTCTACTTCTATATCCGATAAAAAAAAATATTTCGAAAAGTTTTATTCGTATCAGAATTCTGATTTCATAACAAATTTACTCAATTTCGCTACATTAGGTCGATTTTTTTGGGACAATTTAAAATATTGTTCAACGTCTAACTGATGAATAATAAAAATGTTTACCGTATTGATCTGTGTAAAATTAAGTGATTATAAATATATCGATATCTTGAACACTGTTAAGATATCTAACTGAAAACTCGCGAATAAAGTACAGATTCTGCATATAGATAGATAGATTTATTCACCATTAGCCCTCTAAAGAGGAAATAGGATTCGTCACAAATGTACAGTAGATAAATTGCATATAAACTTATAATACACAAAAACACACACAAAAATTCATATCTGTTTATATTAGTCTAGTCACTACAATCATACACACTATTTTTAGGAAACACGCACACGACACAAATCACTTCCTGGTATTATTGTCCTGTCGCTAGGTACGGAGGGATGTCGTCATAGATATTTACTAAAACAGAAAGCAGAGGCAGGAAAACAGAACCAAAAGGGGAAAACTGGACAAACTACTAACATATTTATAGCATATTCGGCAATTTTGTAGGCAAGGCAGTTCAACGAATGTCAGACCGATTCAAAAATTCGTGTACGGAGTAATAAGTTCCATTGACAAGGTAAGTTTTACACTCCTTTATGAATAAGTTGTAGTTGTTGATGTTCTTTACATGATCAGGAAGGCTGTTAAACAGTGCGATACCGGAATAATGAACGCTAGACTCATAGAGACTGAGGCTGTGCTTGTCAGACCTAAGAACTGAACGGTTTCTTGTGTCATAGCCATGATTGTCCCCGTTACTTGCAAAAAGGTTCATGTTGCGTTTAACAAATTTTAGTATTTCTAATATGTAAGCGCTAGGTAGAGTCAGAATATGGAGTCTTTTGAACAGCGGCCTGCAGCTTTCTCTAGCATCTGAATGTGATATAATTCTAATGGCTCGTTTTTGCAGTTAGAAGACATGCACACTACGAGAACAATTGCCCCAGTTGGCAATATCGTAACACATATGTGAATGAAAGTAGGCAAAGTAGACTAGTGAAGCAGTTTTGGTATCAACTTGTTGCGTCAATAGTCTCAATGAGTAACAAACAGAACTAAGTTTGCGCACGAGGCGATCAATGTGCAAGTTCCATTTTAATTTCATGTCGACTTGCAAGCCGAGGAAAGTCGCATGATCAGAGAACTTATCCGTTACGATGTTGTTGGTTTCTGTTGTAAAACGAACTAACTTAGTTTTCTGTACATTGAGTGTTAATTTATTGGCGGCGAACCAAGTATTTAGGTCTCTAGATGCAGTCTCAATCTTCGCATTGAGATTATTTAAATCAATGTCCGTAATTAACAAATTAGTGTCATCTGCGTATAAGACAGATTTTATAGGGTCCATATATTCTGGAAGATCGTTAATATACAAAAGAAAAAGCAGGGGACCTAATATTGAGCCCTGAGGAACGCCACAAGAAATGCCCTCCCATTCTGACAAGTGCACCTCACCAGCTTTGTTTTTTAAGGCTACCTTCTGTTTCCGATTGTTGAGATAAGATTCAAAGAGTGCCAAAGCGTTGCCTCTGATCCCATAATATTCTAATTTTTGGAGGAGTATGCTGTGGTCTACAAGATCAAATGCCTTCGAGAGATCAGCAAAAATTCCGGCTACCTTCAGTTTTTCATCAAGGGAATTTTGTATACTCTGAATAAACTCGTACATAGCGGTGCTCGTGGATTTTTGTTTGAGGAAGCCGTGTTGAGCAGGAGTAATTACTTTATACTTCGTCAAGAATTCAAGTAACTTTTTGTGTAAAATTTTTTCTAGTATTTTTGAAAATATCGGAAGTAGAGAAATTGGTCTGTAATTTGATGCGTCGGTGGGCGAACCCTTTTTGAAGATCGGAATAACTTTAGCAGCTTTAAGAGAGTCGGGAAAAATGCCGGTAGAAAGACACGCGTTGAATATGATTTGAAGGGGAGTAGCTATGACTTCGGCACAGTAGTTCACGACTTTGCTTGAGATGCCATATATATCCGCAGATTGGGTACATTTTAGCTTTCTTATTACGTTTATTATTTCGATACTGGTAACCGGTTGAAGAAAAATTGAATTCTGAACACTCGGTACGGCGTTTTGTAACAGTTTATAAAAAGCACGAGCTTCTGATGGCTTATTATTAGAAAATTGATCCGACACATGAACAAAATATGAATTAAATATACCCGCAGCGTCTCTGTTGGTGAAAGTTTTACCGTTGTCGACAAGCTTAATATCTGCCACGTTATAATTGACTTTACCTGAGATATTTTTAATCACCTCCCAAGTTGCTTTTATTTTGTTATTTGAGTTTGCTATATACTCCGATGTATGTAATTTTTTAGCAGCTACAAGCACTTTCCTGTAGATACGTCTATAAGATCGGAAGAAAGTCAAGAATTGTGGCGATGAATTAATATTTTTAAATTTATTCATTTGGCAGAGCCTTTCGCGAGAAACTAGTATGCCTTTAGTTATCCAATTTTTTACTTTGATATTGGGTCTATTCTTTAATTTAAGTGGAGCTGTCTCGTTGATGACTAATAAGAAATAATTTAGAAAAGTTTCAAACATGTCATCAGCATTTTTAGTTTTATTAACATCTAAAATAAAATCCCATTGTACGGTCTCTAGTCTATTTGCGATAATTCTGAGTTTTGCAGAGTTAAGGTTTCTAGTAAGTAGTACTGAGTCTTTAGGGCTAGGTTTGCAGATTATTTCACTCTTTATGTTCATTAACATACCCTTGTGATCGGATAAACCTGTTTCTATTATATTAACATTGTAAGAATCTATGTGAAGGTTACACAACAAATAGTCAATGCAAGTTTCTGAAAAGGCAACTCTAGTGGGATCTAAGTTAGTGACGGAAATGCCGTAGGATTTAAGCATGGTCCCAAGGTCGCGTTTATTACTGGACTCGCGCAGGTAGTCAACGTTGAAGTCGCCTGATACAATAACAGTCTTATTTTCCGCGTTGATTTTCCTTAATACACGGTCTAAAAGCGAAATAAAACTTGCACAATCGCTACCCGGTTGGCGATAAATTGATAAAAATATGACATTTTTAGAATTATTAACGGTTGTTAGATCAACTGCACTGCACTCGAAAACACATTCACGACTGAGATTACGAATGTCTGGCCTATCTTTGCTCTTTTCTAATAGCTCGTTTTTAATGAAAATGCACGACCCCCCATTTTTCATTATTGTTCGACTGAAATTTGATACCCTAGCATAACCCTCTAGGACAAAGCAATTGGCTTCGTCTTCATTTTGCCAGTGCTCCGTCAAGGAAAGAACATCAATTTTATCCTGACATATACGTTGCGATTCGGCTATTTGTAACCTTTATGCTTAGGGTTTCGTCAAAATTACGCATTGCATCGCAAAACAGTAGAGATATCTAAAAAAACATACTTTATTTTATTCATAATTACATTTTAAACAAACAATTCGAGCTTTTTAACCACATCATACGAATACTTTTTAAGAAAATGGTTCTACTTCTATTTTCGATAAAAAAAAATATTTCGAAAAGTATTATTCGTATCAGAATTATGATTTCATAACAAATTTAAACAGTTTTGCTACTTTAGGACGATTTTTTTGAGACAATTTTAAATATTGTTCAACGTCTAACTGATGAATAACAAAAATGTTTACCGTTTTGTTCCGTGTAAATTTAAGTGATTATATACATATCGATATCTTGAACACTGTTAGGAATCTAACTGAAAACTCGCTAATAAAGTACAGGTTCGGCATGTACGTTGCGATTCGGCTATTTGTGACCTTTATGCTTATGGTTTCGTCATAATTACGCATTGCATCGCAAAACAGTAGAGATATCTAAAAAAACATACTTTATTTTATTCAAAATTACATTTTAAACAAACAATTCGAGCTTTTTAACCACATCATACGAATACTTTTTAAGAAAATGGCTCTACTTCTATTTCCGATAAAGAAAAATATTTCGAAAAGTATTATTCGTATCAGAATTATGATTTCATAATAAATTTACTCAATTTCGATACATTAGGTCGATTTTTTGAGACAATTTAAAATATTTCTCAACGTCTAACTGATGACTAACAAAAAATGTTTACCGTAATGTTCCGTGTAATTTTAAGTGATTATAAATATATCGATATCATGAACACTATTAAGATATCTAACTGAAAACTCGCGAATAAAGTACAGATTCTGCATATACGTTGCGATTCGGCTAGTTGTAACCTTTATGCTTAGGGTTTCGTCATAATTACGCATTGCATCGCAAACAAGTAGAGATATCTAAAAGAAACAGACTTTATTTTATTCAAAATTACATTTTAAGCGAACATTTCGAGCTTTTTAGCCACATCATACGAATACTTTTTAAGAAAATGGCTCTACTTCTATTTCCGATAAAAAAAAATTTTTCGAAATGTTTTATTCGTATCAGAATTATGATTTCATAACAAATTTACTCAATTTCGCTACATTAGGACGATTTTTTTGAGACAATTTAAAATATTTTTCAACGTCTAACTGATGAATAACAAAAATGTTTACTGTATTGTTCCGTGTAAATTAAAGTGATTATAATTATATCGATATCTTAAACACTGTTAAGAAATCTAACTGAAAACTCGCTAATAAAGTATTGCTTCTGCATGTTGCGATTCGGCTAGTTGTAACCTTTATGCTTAGGGTTTCATCATAATTACGCTTTGCATCGCAAACAAGTAGAGATATCTAAAAAAAACATACTTTATTTTATTCAAAATTACATTTGAAACGAACATTCCGAGCTTTTTAGCAACATCATACAAATACTTTTTTAGAAAATGGCTCTACTTGTATTTCCGATAAAGAAAAATATTTCGAAAAGTTTTATTCGTATCAGAATTCTGATTTCATAACAAATTTACTTAATTTCGATACATTAGGTCGATTTTTTTGAGACAATTTAAAATATTTCTCAACGTCTAACTGATGAATAATAAAAATGTTAACCGTATTGTTCCGTGTAAATTTAAGTTATTATAAATATATATATCTTTATATTGAACACTGTTAAAAAATCTAACTAAAAACTCGAGAATAAAGTACAGATTCTGCATGTTGCGATTCGGCTAGTTGTAACCTTTATGCTTAGGGTTTCGTCATAAATAAGCATTGCATCGCAAAACAGTAAAGATATCTAAAAAAAACATACTTTATTATATTAAAAATTACGTTTTAAACAAACTTTCCAAGCTTTTTAGCCACATCATACACATCCTTTTTAAGAAAATGGCTCTACTTTTATTTACGATAAAGAAAAATGTTCGAAAAGTTTTATTCGTATCAGAATTCTAATTTCATAACAAATTTACTCAATTTCGCTACATTAGGTCGTTTTTTTTTAGACAATTTAAAATATTTTTCAACGTCTAACTGATGACTAACAAAAATGTTTACCGTAATGTTCCGTGTAAGTTAAAGTGATTATAAATATATCGATATCTTGAATACTGTTAAGAAATCTAACTAAAAACTCGCTAATAAAGTACAGATCCTGAATGTTCGTTGCGATTCGGCTATTGGTAACCTTTATGCTTAGGGTTTTGTCAAAATTACGCATTACATCGCTAAACAGTTGCGATATCTAAAAAGAACATACTTTATTTTATTCAAAATTACATTTGAAACGAACATTCCGAGCTTTTTAGCAACATTATACAAATACTTTTTAAGAAAATGACTCTACTTCTATTTCCGATAAAGAAAAATATTTCGAAATGTTTTATTCGTATTAGAATTCTGATTTCATAACAAATTTACTCAATTTCGCTACATTAGGACGATTTTTTTGAGACAATTTAAAATATTTCTCAACGTCTAACTGATGAATAACAAAAATGTTTACTGTATTGTTCAGTGTAAATTTAAGTGATTATAAACATATCGATATCTTGAACACTGTTAGGAAGCTAACTGAAAACTCGCTAATAAAGTACAGATTCGGCATGTACGTTGCGATTCGGCTATTTGTGACCTTTATGCTTAGGGTTTCGTCATAATTACGCATTGCATCGCAAACAAGTAGAGATATCTAAAAGAAACAGACTTTATTTTATTCAAAATTACATTTTAAACAAACATTTCGAGCTTTTTAACCTCATCATGCGAATACTAATTTAGGAAATTGCTCTACTTCTATTTCCAATAAAAATTTTTTTCGAAAAGTTTTATTCGTATCAGAATTCTGATTTCATAACAAATTTAAACAGTTTCGCTACATTTGGACGATTTTTTTGAGACAATTTAAAATATTTTTCAACGTCTAACTGATGAATAACAAAAATGTTTACTGTATTGTTCCGTGTAAATTAAAGTGATTATAATTATATCGATATCTTAAACACTGTTAAGAAATCTAACTGAAAACTCGCTAATAAAGTATTGCTTCTGCATGTTGCGATTCGGCTAGTTGTAACCTTTATGCTTAGGGTTTCATCATAATTACGCTTTGCATCGCAAACAAGTAGAGATATCTAAAAAAAACATACTTTATTTTATTCAAAATTAGATTTTAAACAAACATTTCGAGCTTTTTAACCACATCATGCGAATACTTTTTAGGAAATGGCTCTACTTCTATATCCGATAAAAAAAAATATTTCGAAAAGTTTTATTCGTATCAGAATTCTGATTTCATAACAAATTTACTCAATTTCGCTACATTAGGTCGATTTTTTTGGGACAATTTAAAATATTGTTCAACGTCTAACTGATGAATAATAAAAATGTTTACCGTATTGATCTGTGTAAAATTAAGTGATTATAAATATATCGATATCTTGAACACTGTTAAGATATCTAACTGAAAACTCGCGAATAAAGTACAGATTCTGCATATAGATAGATAGATTTATTCACCATTAGCCCTCTAAAGAGGAAATAGGATTCGTCACAAATGTACAGTAGATAAATTGCATATAAACTTATAATACACAAAAACACACACAAAAATTCATATCTGTTTATATTAGTCTAGTCACTACAATCATACACACTATTTTTAGGAAACACGCACACGACACAAATCACTTCCTGGTATTATTGTCCTGTCGCTAGGTACGGAGGGATGTCGTCATAGATATTTACTAAAACAGAAAGCAGAGGCAGGAAAACAGAACCAAAAGGGGAAAACTGGACAAACTACTAACATATTTATAGCATATTCGGCAATTTTGTAGGCAAGGCAGTTCAACGAATGTCAGACCGATTCAAAAATTCGTGTACGGAGTAATAAGTTCCATTGACAAGGTAAGTTTTACACTCCTTTATGAATAAGTTGTAGTTGTTGATGTTCTTTACATGATCAGGAAGGCTGTTAAACAGTGCGATACCGGAATAATGAACGCTAGACTCATAGAGACTGAGGCTGTGCTTGTCAGACCTAAGAACTGAACGGTTTCTTGTGTCATAGCCATGTTTGTCCCCGTTACTTGCAAAAAGGTTCATGTTGCGTTTAACAAATTTTAGTATTTCTAATATGTAAGCGCTAGGTAGAGTCAGAATATGGAGTCTTTTGAACAGCGGCCTGCAGCTTTCTCTAGCATCTGAATGTGATATAATTCTAATGGCTCGTTTTTGCAGTTAGAAGACATGCACACTACGAGAACAATTGCCCCAGTTGGCAATATCGTAACACATATGTGAATGAAAGTAGGCAAAGTAGACTAGTGAAGCAGTTTTGGTATCAACTTGTTGCGTCAATAGTCTCAATGAGTAACAAACAGAACTAAGTTTGCGCACGAGGCGATCAATGTGCAAGTTCCATTTTAATTTCATGTCGACTTGCAAGCCGAGGAAAGTCGCATGATCAGAGAACTTATCCGTTACGATGTTGTTGGTTTCTGTTGTAAAACGAACTAACTTAGTTTTCTGTACATTGAGTGTTAATTTATTGGCGGCGAACCAAGTATTTAGGTCTCTAGATGCAGTCTCAATCTTCGCATTGAGATTATTTAAATCAATGTCCGTAATTAACAAATTAGTGTCATCTGCGTATAAGACAGATTTTATAGGGTCCATATATTCTGGAAGATCGTTAATATACAAAAGAAAAAGCAGGGGACCTAATATTGAGCCCTGAGGAACGCCACAAGAAATGCCCTCCCATTCTGACAAGTGCACCTCACCAGCTTTGTTTTTTAAGGCTACCTTCTGTTTCCGATTGTTGAGATAAGATTCAAAGAGTGCCAAAGCGTTGCCTCTGATCCCATAATATTCTAATTTTTGGAGGAGTATGCTGTGGTCTACAAGATCAAATGCCTTCGAGAGATCAGCAAAAATTCCGGCTACCTTCAGTTTTTCATCAAGGGAATTTTGTATACTCTGAATAAACTCGTACATAGCGGTGCTCGTGGATTTTTCTTTGAGGAAGCCGTGTTGAGCAGGAGTAATTACTTTATACTTCGTCAAGAATTCAAGTAACTTTTTGTGTAAAATTTTTTCTAGTATTTTTGAAAATATCGGAAGTAGAGAAATTGGTCTGTAATTTGATGCGTCGGTGGGCGAACCCTTTTTGAAGATCGGAATAACTTTAGCAGCTTTAAGAGAGTCGGGAAAAATGCCGGTAGAAAGACACGCGTTGAATATGATTTGAAGGGGAGTAGCTATGACTTCGGCACAGTAGTTCACGACTTTGCTTGAGATGCCATATATATCCGCAGATTGGGTACATTTTAGCTTTCTTATTACGTTTATTATTTCGATACTGGTAACCGGTTGAAGAAAAATTGAATTCTGAACACTCGGTACGGCGTTTTGTAACAGTTTATAAAAAGCACGAGCTTCTGATGGCTTATTATTAGAAAATTGATCCGACACATGAACAAAATATGAATTAAATATACCCGCAGCGTCTCTGTTGGTGAAAGTTTTACCGTTGTCGACAAGCTTAATATCTGCCACGTTATAATTGACTTTACCTGAGATATTTTTAATCACCTCCCAAGTTGCTTTTATTTTGTTATTTGAGTTTGCTATATACTCCGATGTATGTAATTTTTTAGCAGCTACAAGCACTTTCCTGTAGATACGTCTATAAGATCGGAAGAAAGTCAAGAATTGTGGCGATGAATTAATATTTTTAAATTTATTCATTTGGCAGAGCCTTTCGCGAGAAACTAGTATGCCTTTAGTTATCCAATTTTTTACTTTGATATTGGGTCTATTCTTTAATTTAAGTGGAGCTGTCTCGTTGATGACTAATAAGAAATAATTTAGAAAAGTTTCAAACATGTCATCAGCATTTTTAGTTTTATTAACATCTAAAATAAAATCCCATTGTACGGTCTCTAGTCTATTTGCGATAATTCTGAGTTTTGCAGAGTTAAGGTTTCTAGTAAGTAGTACTGAGTCTTTAGGGCTAGGTTTGCAGATTATTTCACTCTTTATGTTCATTAACATACCCTTGTGATCGGATAAACCTGTTTCTATTATATTAACATTGTAAGAATCTATGTGAAGGTTACACAACAAATAGTCAATGCAAGTTTCTGAAAAGGCAACTCTAGTGGGATCTAAGTTAGTGACGGAAATGCCGTAGGATTTAAGCATGGTCCCAAGGTCGCGTTTATTACTGGACTCGCGCAGGTAGTCAACGTTGAAGTCGCCTGATACAATAACAGTCTTATTTTCCGCGTTGATTTTCCTTAATACACGGTCTAAAAGCGAAATAAAACTTGCACAATCGCTACCCGGTTGGCGATAAATTGATAAAAATATGACATTTTTAGAATTATTAACGGTTGTTAGATCAACTGCACTGCACTCGAAAACACATTCACGACTGAGATTACGAATGTCTGGCCTATCTTTGCTCTTTTCTAATAGCTCGTTTTTAATGAAAATGCACGACCCCCCATTTTTCATTATTGTTCGACTGAAATTTGATACCCTACCATAACCCTCTAGGACAAAGCAATTGGCTTCGTCTTCATTTTGCCAGTGCTCCGTCAAGGAAAGAACATCAATTTTATCCTGACATATACGTTGCGATTCGGCTATTTGTAACCTTTATGCTTAGGGTTGCGCAATAATTACGCATTGCATCGCAAAACAGTAGAGATATCTAAAAAAACATACTTTATTTTATTCAAAATTACATTTTAAGCGAACAATTCGAGCTTTTTAACCACATCATACGAATACTTTTTAAGAAAAAGGCTCTACTTATATTTTCGATAAAAAAATATTTCGAAATGTTTTATTCGTATCAGAATCCTGATTTCATAACAAATTTAAACAGTTTCGCTACATTAGTACGATTTTTTTGAGACAATTTAAAATATTTTTCAACGTCTAACTGATGAATAATAAAAATGTTAACCGTATTGTTCCGTGTAAATTTAAGTGATTATAAATATATATATATCTTTATATTGAACACTGTTAAGAAATCTAAGTAAAAACTCGAGAATAAAGTACAGCTTCTGCATGTTGCGATTCGGCTAGTTGTAACCTTTATGCTTAGGGTTTCGTCATAAGTAAGCATTGCATCGCAAAACAGTAAAGATATCTAAAAAAACACATACTTTATTTTATTCAAAATTACATTTTAAACAAACATTCCCAGAATTTTAGCCACATCTAACGAAAAGTTTTTAAGAAAATGGCTCTACTTCTATTTCCGATAAAGAAAAATATTTTGAAAAGTTTTATTCGTATCAGAGTTCTGATTTCATAACAAATTTAAACAGTTTCGCTACATTAGGACGATTTTTTTGAGACAATTTAAAATATTTTTCAACGTCTAACTGATAAATAATAAAAATGTTTACCGTATTGATCCGTGTAAATTTAAGTGATTATAAATATATCGATATCTTGAACACTGTTAGGAATCTAACTGAAAACTCGCTAATAAAGTACAGATTCGGCATGTACGTTGCGATTCGGATATTTGTGACCTTTATGCTTATGGTTTCGTCATAATTACGCATTGCATCGCAAAACAGTAGAGATATCTAAAAAAAACATAATTTATTTTATTAAAAATTACATTTTAAACAAACATTTCGAGCTTTTTAACCTCATCATGCGAATACTTTTTAGGAAATTGCTCTACTTCTATTTCCAATAAAAATTTTTTTCGAAAAGTTTTATTCGTATCAGAATTCTGATTTCATAACAAATTTAAACAGTTTCGCTACATTTGGACGATTTTTTTGAGACAATTTAAAATATTTTTCAACGTCTAACTGATGAATAATAAAAATGTTAACCGTATTGTTCCGTGTAAATTTAAATGATTATAAATATATATATCTTTGTATTGAACACTGTTAAGAAATCTAACTAAAAACTCGAGAATAAAGTACAGCTTCTACATGTTGCGATTCGGCTAGTTGTAACCTTTATGCTTAGGGTTTCGTCATAATTGCGCATTGCATCGCAAACAAGTAGAGATATCTAAAAAAAACATACTTTATTTTATTCAAAATTAGATTTTAAACAAATATTTTGAGCTTTTTAGCCACATCATACGAATACTTTTTTAAAAAAATGGCTCTACTTCTATTTCCGATAAAGAAAAATATTTCAAAATGTTTTATTCGTAATAAAAATCTGATTTCATAAAACATTTACGCATTTTCAGTACATTAAGACCAGTTTTTTGTGAACATTTTAAAAATTTTTGAACTTCTTACTGATGAATATCAAAAATATTTAGCGTATTTTTCTGTGTAAATTGATGTAATTATAAATATATCGATATCATGAACACTGTTAAGAAATCTAACTGAAAACTCGCTAATAAAGTACAGATCCTGAATGTTCGTTGCGATTCGGCTATTTGTAACCTTTATGCTTAGGGTTTCGTCAAAATTACGCATTGCATCGCAAAACAGTAAAGATATCTAAAAAAAAACATACTTTATTATATTAAAAATTACGTTTTAAACAAACTTTCCAAGCTTTTTAGCCACATCATACACATCCTTTTTAAGAAAATGGTTCTACTTCTATTTTCGATAAAAAAAAATATTTCGAAAAGTATTATTCGTATCAGAATTATGATTTCATAACAAATTTACTCAATTTCGCTACATTAGGTCGATTTTTTTGAGACAATTTAAAATATTTCTCAACGTCTAACTGATGAATAACAAAAATGTTTACTGTATTGTTCAGTGTAAATTTAAGTGATTATAAACATATCGATATCTTGAACACTGTTAGGAAGCTAACTGAAAACTCGCTAATAAAGTACAGATTCGGCATGTACGTTGCGATTCGGCTATTTGTGACCTTTATGCTTAGGGTTTCGTCATAATTACGCATTGCATCGAAAAACAGTAGAGATATAAAAAAAAACACATACTTCATTTTATTCAAAATTACATTTTAAACAAACATCTTGAGCTTTTTAACCACATCATACAAATACTTTTTAAGAAAATGGTTCTACTTCTATTTTCGATAAAAAAAAATATTTCGAAAAGTATTATTCGTATCAGAATTATGATTTCATAACAAATTTACTCAATTTCGCTACATTAGGTCGATTTTTTTGGGACAATTTAAAATATTTTTCAACGTCTAACTGATGAATAATAAAAATGTTTACCGTATTGTTCCGTGTAAATTTAAGTGATTATAAATATTTCGATATCTTGAACTCTGTTAAGAAATCTAACTGAAAACTCGCTAATAAAGTATAGCTTCTGCATGTTGCGATTCGGCTAGTTCTAACCTTTATGCTTAGGGTTTCGTCATAATTACGCATTGCATCGCAAACAAGTAGAGATATCTAAAAAAAACATACTTTATTTTATTCAAAATTAGATTTTAAACAAACATTTCGAGCTTTTTAACCACTTCATGCGAATACTTTTTAGGAAATGGCTCTACTTCTATATCCGATAAAAAAAAATATTTCGAAAAGTTTTATTCGTATCAGAATTCTGATTTTATAACAAATTTACTCAATTTCGCTACATTAGGTCGATTTTTTTGGGACAATTTAAAATATTGTTCAACGTCTAACTGATGAATAATAAAAATGTTTACCGTATTGATCTGTGTAAAATTAAGTGATTATAAATATATCGATATCTTGAACACTGTTAAGATATCTAACTGAAAACTCGCGAATAAAGTACAGATTCTGCATATAGATAGATAGATTTATTCACCATTAGCCCTCTAAAGAGGAAATAGGATTCGTCACAAATGTACAGTAGATAAATTGCATATAAACTTATAATACACAAAAACACACACAAAAATTCATATCTGTTTATATTAGTCTAGTCACTACAATCATACACACTATTTTTAGGAAACACGCACACGACACAAATCACTTCCTGGTATTATTGTCCTGTCGCTAGGTACGGAGGGATGTCGTCATAGATATTTACTAAAACAGAAAGCAGAGGCAGGAAAACAGAACCAAAAGGGGAAAACTGGACAAACTACTAACATATTTATAGCATATTCGGCAATTTTGTAGGCAAGGCAGTTCAACGAATGTCAGACCGATTCAAAAATTCGTGTACGGAGTAATAAGTTCCATTGACAAGGTAAGTTTTACACTCCTTTATGAATAAGTTGTAGTTGTTGATGTTCTTTACATGATCAGGAAGGCTGTTAAACAGTGCGATACCGGAATAATGAACGCTAGACTCATAGAGACTGAGGCTGTGCTTGTCAGACCTAAGAACTGAACGGTTTCTTGTGTCATAGCCATGATTGTCCCCGTTACTTGCAAAAAGGTTCATGTTGCGTTTAACAAATTTTAGTATTTCTAATATGTAAGCGCTAGGTAGAGTCAGAATATGGAGTCTTTTGAACAGCGGCCTGCAGCTTTCTCTAGCATCTGAATGTGATATAATTCTAATGGCTCGTTTTTGCAGTTAGAAGACATGCACACTACGAGAACAATTGCCCCAGTTGGCAATATCGTAACACATATGTGAATGAAAGTAGGCAAAGTAGACTAGTGAAGCAGTTTTGGTATCAACTTGTTGCGTCAATAGTCTCAATGAGTAACAAACAGAACTAAGTTTGCGCACGAGGCGATCAATGTGCAAGTTCCATTTTAATTTCATGTCGACTTGCAAGCCGAGGAAAGTCGCATGATCAGAGAACTTATCCGTTACGATGTTGTTGGTTTCTGTTGTAAAACGAACTAACTTAGTTTTCTGTACATTGAGTGTTAATTTATTGGCGGCGAACCAAGTATTTAGGTCTCTAGATGCAGTCTCAATCTTCGCATTGAGATTATTTAAATCAATGTCTGTAATTAACAAATTAGTGTCATCTGCGTATAAGACAGATTTTATAGGGTCCATATATTCTGGAAGATCGTTAATATACAAAAGAAAAAGCAGGGGACCTAATATTGAGCCCTGAGGCACGCCACAAGAAATGCCCTCCCATTCTGACAAGTGCACCTCACCAGCTTTGTTTTTTAAGGCTACCTTCTGTTTCCGATTGTTGAGATAAGATTCAAAGAGTGCCAAAGCGTTGCCTCTGATCCCATAATATTCTAATTTTTGGAGGAGTATGCTGTGGTCTACAAGATCAAATGCCTTCGAGAGATCAGCAAAAATTCCGGCTACCTTCAGTTTTTCATCAAGGGAATTTTGTATACTCTGAATAAACTCGTACATAGCGGTGCTCGTGGATTTTTGTTTGAGGAAGCCGTGTTGAGCAGGAGTAATTACTTTATACTTCGTCAAGAATTCAAGTAACTTTTTGTGTAAAATTTTTTCTAGTATTTTTGAAAATATCGGAAGTAGAGAAATTGGTCTGTAATTTGATGCGTCGGTGGGCGAACCCTTTTTGAAGATCGGAATAACTTTAGCAGCTTTAAGAGAGTCGGGAAAAATGCCGGTAGAAAGACACGCGTTGAATATGATTTGAAGGGGAGTAGCTATGACTTCGGCACAGTAGTTCACGACTTTGCTTGAGATGCCATATATATCCGCAGATTGGGTACATTTTAGCTTTCTTATTACGTTTATTATTTCGATACTGGTAACCGGTTGAAGAAAAATTGAATTCTGAACACTCGGTACGGCGTTTTGTAACAGTTTATAAAAAGCACGAGCTTCTGATGGCTTATTATTAGAAAATTGATCCGACACATGAACAAAATATGAATTAAATATACCCGCAGCGTCTCTGTTGGTGAAAGTTTTACCGTTGTCGACAAGCTTAATATCTGCCACGTTATAATTGACTTTACCTGAGATATTTTTAATCACCTCCCAAGTTGCTTTTATTTTGTTATTTGAGTTTGCTATATACTCCGATGTATGTAATTTTTTAGCAGCTACAAGCACTTTCCTGTAGATACGTCTATAAGATCGGAAGAAAGTCAAGAATTGTGGCGATGGATTAATATTTTTAAATTTATTCATTTGGCAGAGCCTTTCGCGAGAAACTAGTATGCCTTTAGTTATCCAATTTTTTACTTTGATATTGGGTCTATTCTTTAATTTAAGTGGAGCTGTCTCGTTGATGACTAATAAGAAATAATTTAGAAAAGTTTCAAACATGTCATCAGCATTTTTAGTTTTATTAACATCTAAAATAAAATCCCATTGTACGGTCTCTAGTCTATTTGCGATAATTCTGAGTTTTGCAGAGTTAAGGTTTCTAGTAAGTAGTACTGAGTCTTTAGGGCTAGGTTTGCAGATTATTTCACTCTTTATGTTCATTAACATACCCTTGTGATCGGATAAACCTGTTTCTATTATATTAACATTGTAAGAATCTATGTGAAGGTTACACAACAAATAGTCAATGCAAGTTTCTGAAAAGGCAACTCTAGTGGGATCTAAGTTAGTGACGGAAATGCCGTAGGATTTAAGCATGGTCCCAAGGTCGCGTTTATTACTGGACTCGCGCAGGTAGTCAACGTTGAAGTCGCCTGATACAATAACAGTCTTATTTTCCGCGTTGATTTTCCTTAATACACGGTCTAAAAGCGAAATAAAACTTGCACAATCGCTACCCGGTTGGCGATAAATTGATAAAAATATGACATTTTTAGAATTATTAACGGTTGTTAGATCAACTGCACTGCACTCGAAAACACATTCACGACTGAGATTACGAATGTCTGGCCTATCTTTGCTCTTTTCTAATAGCTCGTTTTTAATGAAAATGCACGACCCCCCATTTTTCATTATTGTTCGACTGAAATTTGATACCCTACCATAACCCTCTAGGACAAAGCAATTGGCTTCGTCTTCATTTTGCCAGTGCTCCGTCAAGGAAAGAACATCAATTTTATCCTGACATATACGTTGCGATTCGGCTATTTGTAACCTTTATGCTTAGGGTTTCGTCATATTTACGCATTGCATCGCAAACAAGTAGAGATATCTAAAAGAAACAGACTTTATTTTATTCAAAATTACATTTTAAGCGAACATTTCGAGCTTTTTAGCCACATCATACGAATACTTTTTAAGAAAATGGCTCTACTTCTATTTCCGATAAAAAAAAATATTTCGAAATGTTTTATTCGTATCAGAATCCTGATTTCATAACAAATTTAAACAGTTTCGCTACATTAGTACGATTTTTTTGAGACAATTTAAAATATTTTTCAACGTCTAACTGATGAATAATAAAAATGTTAACCGTATTGTTCCGTGTAAATTTAAGTGATTATAAATATATATATATCTTTATATTGAACACTGTTAAGAAATCTAAGTAAAAACTCGAGAATAAAGTACAGCTTCTGCATGTTGCGATTCGGCTAGTTGTAACCTTTATGCTTAGGGTTTCGTCATAATTGCGCATTGCTTCGCAAACATGTAGAGATATCTAAAAAAACAGACTTTATTTTACTCCCAATTACATTTTAAACAAATATTTCGAGCTTTTTATCCACATCATATGAATTTTTTTTAAAAAAAATGGCTTCACTTCTGATGTTGAAAAAGTAGAATATATCGAAAAGTTTTATTCCTATTAGAAATCTGATTTCATCAAAAATTTACGCATTTTCAATAAATTAAGACAAGTTTTTTGTGAAAACTTAAAATATTTTTGAACTTCTTACTAATGAATAACAAAATTATTTAGCGTATTTTTCTGTGTAAATTTATGTGATTATAAATATATTGATATCTTGTACACTGTTAAGATATCTAACAGATATCAAGCTAATAAAGTTCATATTCTGCATATACATTGCGATTCGGCTATTTGTAACCTCTATGCTTGGGGTAGCGTAACAATTACGCATTACATCGCAAAACAGTAGAGATATCTAAAAAAAAAATACTTTATTTTATTTAAAATTACATTTGAAACGAACATTCCGAGCTTTTTAGCAACATCATAGAAATACTTTTTTAGAAAATGGCTCTCCTTGTATTTCCGATAAAGAAAAATATTTCGAAAAGTTTTATTCGTAATAAAAATCTGATTTCATAAAACATTTACGCATTTTCAGTACATTAAGACCAGTTTTTTGTGAACATTTTAAAAATTTTTGAACTTCTTACTGATGAATATCAAAAATATTTAGCGTATTTTTCTGTGTAAATTGATGTAATTATAAATATATCGATATCATGAACACTGTTAAGAAATCTAACTGAAAACTCGCTAATAAAGTACAGATCCTGAATGTTCGTTGCGATTCGGCTATTGGTAACCTTTATGCTTAGGGTTTTGTCAAAATTACGCATTACATCGCTAAACAGTTGCGATATCTAAAAAGAACATACTTTATTTTATTCAAAATTACATTTGAAACGAACATTCCGAGCTTTTTAGCAACATTATAAAAATACTTTTTAAGAAAATGACTCTACTTCTATTTCCGATAAAGAAAAATATTTCGAAATGTTTTATTCGTATTAGAATTCTGATTTCATAACAAATTTACTCATTTTCGCTACATTAGGACGATTTTTTTGAGACAATTTAAAATATTTCTCAACGTCTAACTGATGAATAACAAAAATGTTTACTGTATTGTTCAGTGTAAATTTAAGTGATTATAAATATATCGATATCTTGAACACTGTTAGGAATCTAACTGAAAACTCGCTAATAAAGTACAGATTCGGCATGTACGTTGCGATTCGGCTATTTGTGACCTTTATGCTTAGGGTTTCGTCATAATTATGCATTGCATCGCAAACAAGTAGAGATATCTAAAAAAACATACTTTATTTTATTCAAAATTAGATTTTAAACCAATATTTTGAGCTTTTTAGCCACATCATACGAATACTTTTTTAAAAAAATGGCTCTACTTCTATTTCCGATAAAGAAAAATATTTCAAAATGTTTTATTCGTAATAAAAATCTGATTTCATAAAACATTTACGCATTTTCAGTACATTAAGACCAGTTTTTTGTGAACATTTTAAAAATTTTTGAACTTCTTACTGATGAATATCAAAAATATTTAGCGTATTTTTCTGTGTAAATTGATGTAATTATAAATATATCGATATCATGAACACTGTTAAGAAATCTAACTGAAAACTCGCTAATAAAGTACAGATCCTGAATGTTCGTTGCGATTCGGCTATTTGTAACCTTTATGCTTAGGGTTTCGTCAAAATTACGCATTGCATCGCAAAACAGTAAAGATATCTAAAAAAAAACATACTTTATTATATTAAAAATTACGTTTTAAACAAACTTTCCAAGCTTTTTAGCCACATCATACACATCCTTTTTAAGAAATAGCTCTACTTTTATTTACGATAAAGAAAAATGTTCGAAAAGTTTTATTCGTATCAGAATTCTAATTTCATAACAAATTTACTCAATTTCGCTACATTAGGTCGTTTTTTTTTAGACAATTTAAAATATTTTTCAACGTCTAACTGATGACTAACAAAAATGTTTACCGTAATGTTCCGTGTAAGTTAAAGTGATTATAAATATATCGATATCTTGAATACTGTTAAGAAATCTAACTGAAAACTGATAAAATAAAGTACAGATTCTGAATGTTCGTTGCGATTCGGCTATTTGTAACCTTTATGCTTAGGGTTTCGTCAAATTTACGCATTGCATCGAAAAACAGTAGAGATTTAAAAAAAAAACACATACTTCATTTTATTCAAAATTACATTTTAAACAAACATCATGAGCTTTTTAACCACATCATACAAATACTTTTTAAGAAAATAGTTCTACTTCTATTTTCGATAAAAAAAAATATTTCGAAAAGTATTATTTGTATCAGAATTATGATTTCATAACAAATTTACTCAATTTCGCTACATTAGGTCGATTTTTTTGGGACAATTTAAAATATTTTTCAACGTCTAACTGATGAATAATAAAAATGTTTACCGTATTGTTCCGTGTAAATTTAAGTGATTATAAATATTTCGATATCTTGAACTCTGTTAAGAAATCTAACTGAAAACTCGCTAATAAAGTACAGCTTCTGCATGTTGCGATTCGGCTAGTTCTAACCTTTATGCTTAGGGTTTCGTCATAATTACGCATTGCATCGCAAACAAGTAGAGATATCTAAAAAAAACATACTTTATTTTATTCAAAATTAGATTTTAAACAAACATTTCGAGCTTTTTAACCACATCATGCGAATACTTTTTAGGAAATGGCTCTACTTCTATATCCGATAAAAAAAAATATTTCGAAAAGTTTTATTCGTATCAGAATTCTGATTTCATAACAAATTTACTCAATTTCGCTACATTAGGTCGATTTTTTTGGGACAATTTAAAATATTGTTCAACGTCTAACTGATGAATAATAAAAATGTTTACCGTATTGATCTGTGTAAAATTAAGTGATTATAAATATATCGATATCTTGAACACTGTTAAGATATCTAACTGAAAACTCGCGAATAAAGTACAGATTCTGCATATAGATAGATAGATTTATTCACCATTAGCCCTCTAAAGAGGAAATAGGATTCGTCACAAATGTACAGTAGATAAATTGCATATAAACTTATAATACACAAAAACACACACAAAAATTCATATCTGTTTATATTAGTCTAGTCACTACAATCATACACACTATTTTTAGGAAACACGCACACGACACAAATCACTTCCTGGTATTATTGTCCTGTCGCTAGGTACGGAGGGATGTCGTCATAGATATTTTCTAAAACAGAAAGCAGAGGCAGGAAAACAGAACCAAAAGGGGAAAACTGGACAAACTACTAACATATTTATAGCATATTCGGCAATTTTGTAGGCAAGGCAGTTCAACGAATGTCAGACCGATTCAAAAATTCGTGTACGGAGTAATAAGTTCCATTGACAAGGTAAGTTTTACACTCCTTTATGAATAAGTTGTAGTTGTTGATGTTCTTTACATGATCAGGAAGGCTGTTAAACAGTGCGATACCGGAATAATGAACGCTAGACTCATAGAGACTGAGGCTGTGCTTGTCAGACCTAAGAACTGAACGGTTTCTTGTGTCATAGCCATGATTGTCCCCGTTACTTGCAAAAAGGTTCATGTTGCGTTTAACAAATTTTAGTATTTCTAATATGTAAGCGCTAGGTAGAGTCAGAATATGGAGTCTTTTGAACAGCGGCCTGCAGCTTTCTCTAGCATCTGAATGTGATATAATTCTAATGGCTCGTTTTTGCAGTTAGAAGACATGCACACTACGAGAACAATTGCCCCAGTTGGCAATATCGTAACACATATGTGAATGAAAGTAGGCAAAGTAGACTAGTGAAGCAGTTTTGGTATCAACTTGTTGCGTCAATAGTCTCAATGAGTAACAAACAGAACTAAGTTTGCGCACGAGGCGATCAATGTGCAAGTTCCATTTTAATTTCATGTCGACTTGCAAGCCGAGGAAAGTCGCATGATCAGAGAACTTATCCGTTACGATGTTGTTGGTTTCTGTTGTAAAACGAACTAACTTAGTTTTCTGTACATTGAGTGTTAATTTATTGGCGGCGAACCAAGTATTTAGGTCTCTAGATGCAGTCTCAATCTTCGCATTGAGATTATTTAAATCAATGTCCGTAATTAACAAATTAGTGTCATCTGCGTATAAGACAGATTTTATAGGGTCCATATATTCTGGAAGATCGTTAATATACAAAAGAAAAAGCAGGGGACCTAATATTGAGCCCTGAGGAACGCCACAAGAAATGCCCTCCCATTCTGACAAGTGCACCTCACCAGCTTTGTTTTTTAAGGCTACCTTCTGTTTCCGATTGTTGAGATAAGATTCAAAGAGTGCCAAAGCGTTGCCTCTGATCCCATAATATTCTAATTTTTGGAGGAGTATGCTGTGGTCTACAAGATCAAATGCCTTCGAGAGATCAGCAAAAATTCCGGCTACCTTCAGTTTTTCATCAAGGGAATTTTGTATACTCTGAATAAACTCGTACATAGCGGTGCTCGTGGATTTTTGTTTGAGGAAGCCGTGTTGAGCAGGAGTAATTACTTTATACTTCGTCAAGAATTCAAGTAACTTTTTGTGTAAAATTTTTTCTAGTATTTTTGAAAATATCGGAAGTAGAGAAATTGGTCTGTAATTTGATGCGTCGGTGGGCGAACCCTTTTTGAAGATCGGAATAACTTTAGCAGCTTTAAGAGAGTCGGGAAAAATGCCGGTAGAAAGACACGCGTTGAATATGATTTGAAGGGGAGTAGCTATGACTTCGGCACAGTAGTTCACGACTTTGCTTGAGATGCCATATATATCCGCAGATTGGGTACATTTTAGCTTTCTTATTACGTTTATTATTTCGATACTGGTAACCGGTTGAAGAAAAATTGAATTCTGAACACTCGGTACGGCGTTTTGTAACAGTTTATAAAAAGCACGAGCTTCTGATGGCTTATTATTAGAAAATTGATCCGACACATGAACAAAATATGAATTAAATATACCCGCAGCGTCTCTGTTGGTGAAAGTTTTACCGTTGTCGACAAGCTTAATATCTGCCACGTTATAATTGACTTTACCTGAGATATTTTTAATCACCTCCCAAGTTGCTTTTATTTTGTTATTTGAGTTTGCTATATACTCCGATGTATGTAATTTTTTAGCAGCTACAAGCACTTTCCTGTAGATACGTCTATAAGATCGGAAGAAAGTCAAGAATTGTGGCGATGAATTAATATTTTTAAATTTATTCATTTGGCAGAGCCTTTCGCGAGAAACTAGTATGCCTTTAGTTATCCAATTTTTTACTTTGATATTGGGTCTATTCTTTAATTTAAGTGGAGCTGTCTCGTTGATGACTAATAAGAAATAATTTAGAAAAGTTTCAAACATGTCATCAGCATTTTTAGTTTTATTAACATCTAAAATAAAATCCCATTGTACGGTCTCTAGTCTATTTGCGATAATTCTGAGTTTTGCAGAGTTAAGGTTTCTAGTAAGTAGTACTGAGTCTTTAGGGCTAGGTTTGCAGATTATTTCACTCTTTATGTTCATTAACATACCCTTGTGATCGGATAAACCTGTTTCTATTATATTAACATTGTAAGAATCTATGTGAAGGTTACACAACAAATAGTCAATGCAAGTTTCTGAAAAGGCAACTCTAGTGGGATCTAAGTTAGTGACGGAAATGCCGTAGGATTTAAGCATGGTCCCAAGGTCGCGTTTATTACTGGACTCGCGCAGGTAGTCAACGTTGAAGTCGCCTGATACAATAACAGTCTTATTTTCCGCGTTGATTTTCCTTAATACACGGTCTAAAAGCGAAATAAAACTTGCACAATCGCTACCCGGTTGGCGATAAATTGATAAAAATATGACATTTTTAGAATTATTAACGGTTGTTAGATCAACTGCACTGCACTCGAAAACACATTCACGACTGAGATTACGAATGTCTGGCCTATCTTTGCTCTTTTCTAATAGCTCGTTTTTAATGAAAATGCACGACCCCCCATTTTTCATTATTGTTCGACTGAAATTTGATACCCTACCATAACCCTCTAGGACAAAGCAATTGGCTTCGTCTTCATTTTGCCAGTGCTCCGTCAAGGAAAGAACATCAATTTTATCCTGACATATACGTTGCGATTCGGCTATTTGTAACCTTTATGCTTAGGGTTGCGCAATAATTACGCATTGCATCGCAAAACAGTAGAGATATCTAAAAAAACATACTTTATTTTATTCAAAATTACATTTTAAGCGAACAATTCGAGCTTTTTAACCACATCATACGAATACTTTTTAAGAAAAAGGCTCTACTTATATTTTCGATAAAAAAATATTTCGAAATGTTTTATTCGTATCAGAATCCTGATTTCATAACAAATTTAAACAGTTTCGCTACATTAGTACGATTTTTTTGAGACAATTTAAAATATTTTTCAACGTCTAACTGATGAATAATAAAAATGTTAACCGTATTGTTCCGTGTAAATTTAAGTGATTATAAATATATATATATCTTTATATTGAACACTGTTAAGAAATCTAAGTAAAAACTCGAGAATAAAGTACAGCTTCTGCATGTTGCGATTCGGCTAGTTGTAACCTTTATGCTTAGGGTTTCGTCATAAGTAAGCATTGCATCGCAAAACAGTAAAGATATCTAAAAAAACACATACTTTATTTTATTCAAAATTACATTTTAAACAAACATTCCCAGAATTTTAGCCACATCTAACGAAAAGTTTTTAAGAAAATGGCTCTACTTCTATTTCCGATAAAGAAAAATATTTTGAAAAGTTTTATTCGTATCAGAGTTCTGATTTCATAACAAATTTAAACAGTTTCGCTACATTAGGACGATTTTTTTGAGACAATTTAAAATATTTTTCAACGTCTAACTGATAAATAATAAAAATGTTTACCGTATTGATCCGTGTAAATTTAAGTGATTATAAATATATCGATATCTTGAACACTGTTAGGAATCTAACTGAAAACTCGCTAATAAAGTACAGATTCGGCATGTTGCGATTCGGCTAGTTGTAACCTTTATGCTTAGGGTTTCGTCATAATTGCGCATTGCATCGCAAACAAGTAGAGATATCTAAAAAAAACATACTTTATTTTATTCAAAATTAGATTTTAAACAAATATTTTGAGCTTTTTAGCCACATCATACGAATACTTTTTTAAAAAAATGGCTCTACTTCTATTTCCGATAAAGAAAAATATTTCAAAATGTTTTATTCGTAATAAAAATCTGATTTCATAAAACATTTACGCATTTTCAGTACATTAAGACCAGTTTTTTGTGAACATTTTAAAAATTTTTGAACTTCTTACTGATGAATATCAAAAATATTTAGCGTATTTTTCTGTGTAAATTGATGTAATTATAAATATATCGATATCATGAACACTGTTAAGAAATCTAACTGAAAACTCGCTAATAAAGTACAGATCCTGAATGTTCGTTGCGATTCGGCTATTTGTAACCTTTATGCTTAGGGTTTCGTCAAAATTACGCATTGCATCGCAAAACAGTAAAGATATCTAAAAAAAAACATACTTTATTATATTAAAAATTACGTTTTAAACAAACTTTCCAAGCTTTTTAGCCACATCATACACATCCTTTTTAAGAAAATGGCTCTACTTTTATTTACGATAAAGAAAAATGTTCGAAAAGTTTTATTCGTATCAGAATTCTAATTTCATAACAAATTTACTCAATTTCGCTACATTAGGTCGTTTTTTTTTAGACAATTTAAAATATTTTTCAACGTCTAACTGATGACTAACAAAAATGTTTACCGTAATGTTCCGTGTAAGTTAAAGTGATTATAAATATATCGATATCTTGAATACTGTTAAGAAATCTAACTGAAAACTGATAAAATAAAGTACAGATTCTGAATGTTCGTTGCGATTCGGCTATTTGTAACCTTTATGCTTAGGGTTTCGTCAAATTTACGCATTACATCGCTAAACAGTTTCGATATCTAAAAAAGAACATACTTTATTATATTCAAAATTACGTTTTAAACCAACATTCCGGGCTTTTTAGACACATCATACGAATACATTTTAAGAAAATGGCTCTACTTCTATTTCCGATAAAGAAAAATATTTCGAAAAGATTTATTCTTATCAGAATTGTGATTTCATAACAAATTTAAACAGTTTCGCTACATTAGGACGATTTTTTTTAAAAACAATTTAAAATATTTTTCAACGTCCAACTGATGAATAACAAAAATGTTTACCTCTATGTTCCGTGTAAATTTTTGTGATTATAAATATATCGATATCTTGAATACTGTTAAGAAATCTAACTAAAAACTCGCTAATAAAGTACAGATCCTGAATGTTCGTTGCGATTCGGCTATTGGTAACCTTTATGCTTAGGGTTTTGTCAAAATTACGCATTACATCGCTAAACAGTTGCGATATCTAAAAAGAACATACTTTATTTTATTCAAAATTACATTTGAAACGAACATTCCGAGCTTTTTAGCAACATTATACAAATACTTTTTAAGAAAATGACTCTACTTCTATTTCCGATAAAGAAAAATATTTCGAAATGTTTTATTCGTATTAGAATTCTGATTTCATAACAAATTTACTCAATTTCGCTACATTAGGTCGATTTTTTTGGGACAATTTAAAATATTTTTCAACGTCTAACTGATGAATAATAAAAATGTTTACCGTATTGTTCCGTGTAAATTTAAGTGATTATAAATATTTCGATATCTTGAACTCTGTTAAGAAATCTAACTGAAAACTCGCTAATAAAGTACAGCTTCTGCATGTTGCGATTCGGCTAGTTCTAACCTTTATGCTTAGGGTTTCGTCATAATTACGCATTGCATCGCAAACAAGTAGAGATATCTAAAAAAAACATACTTTATTTTATTCAAAATTAGATTTTAAACAAACATTTCGAGCTTTTTAACCACTTCATGCGAATACTTTTTAGGAAATGGCTCTACTTCTATATCCGATAAAAAAAAATATTTCGAAAAGTTTTATTCGTATCAGAATTCTGATTTTATAACAAATTTACTCAATTTCGCTACATTAGGTCGATTTTTTTGGGACAATTTAAAATATTGTTCAACGTCTAACTGATGAATAATAAAAATGTTTACCGTATTGATCTGTGTAAAATTAAGTGATTATAAATATATCGATATCTTGAACACTGTTAAGATATCTAACTGAAAACTCGCGAATAAAGTACAGATTCTGCATATAGATAGATAGATTTATTCACCATTAGCCCTCTAAAGAGGAAATAGGATTCGTCACAAATGTACAGTAGATATATTGCATATAAACTTATAATACACAAAAACACACACAAAAATTCATATCTGTTTATATTAGTCTAGTCACTACAATCATACACACTATTTTTAGGAAACACGCACACGACACAAATCACTTCCTGGTATTATTGTCCTGTCGCTAGGTACGGAGGGATGTCGTCATAGATATTTACTAAAACAGAAAGCAGAGGCAGGAAAACAGAACCAAAAGGGGAAAACTGGACAAACTACTAACATATTTATAGCATATTCGGCAATTTTGTAGGCAAGGCAGTTCAACGAATGTCAGACCGATTCAAAAATTCGTGTACGGAGTAATAAGTTCCATTGACAAGGTAAGTTTTACACTCCTTTATGAATAAGTTGTAGTTGTTGATGTTCTTTACATGATCAGGAAGGCTGTTAAACAGTGCGATACCGGAATAATGAACGCTAGACTCATAGAGACTGAGGCTGTGCTTGTCAGACCTAAGAACTGAACGGTTTCTTGTGTCATAGCCATGATTGTCCCCGTTACTTGCAAAAAGGTTCATGTTGCGTTTAACAAATTTTAGTATTTCTAATATGTAAGCGCTAGGTAGAGTCAGAATATGGAGTCTTTTGAACAGCGGCCTGCAGCTTTCTCTAGCATCTGAATGTGATATAATTCTAATGGCTCGTTTTTGCAGTTAGAAGACATGCACACTACGAGAACAATTGCCCCAGTTGGCAATATCGTAACACATATGTGAATGAAAGTAGGCAAAGTAGACTAGTGAAGCAGTTTTGGTATCAACTTGTTGCGTCAATAGTCTCAATGAGTAACAAACAGAACTAAGTTTGCGCACGAGGCGATCAATGTGCAAGTTCCATTTTAATTTCATGTCGACTTGCAAGCCGAGGAAAGTCGCATGATCAGAGAACTTATCCGTTACGATGTTGTTGGTTTCTGTTGTAAAACGAACTAACTTAGTTTTCTGTACATTGAGTGTTAATTTATTGGCGGCGAACCAAGTATTTAGGTCTCTAGATGCAGTCTCAATCTTCGCATTGAGATTATTTAAATCAATGTCTGTAATTAACAAATTAGTGTCATCTGCGTATAAGACAGATTTTATAGGGTCCATATATTCTGGAAGATCGTTAATATACAAAAGAAAAAGCAGGGGACCTAATATTGAGCCCTGAGGCACGCCACAAGAAATGCCCTCCCATTCTGACAAGTGCACCTCACCAGCTTTGTTTTTTAAGGCTACCTTCTGTTTCCGATTGTTGAGATAAGATTCAAAGAGTGCCAAAGCGTTGCCTCTGATCCCATAATATTCTAATTTTTGGAGGAGTATGCTGTGGTCTACAAGATCAAATGCCTTCGAGAGATCAGCAAAAATTCCGGCTACCTTCAGTTTTTCATCAAGGGAATTTTGTATACTCTGAATAAACTCGTACATAGCGGTGCTCGTGGATTTTTGTTTGAGGAAGCCGTGTTGAGCAGGAGTAATTACTTTATACTTCGTCAAGAATTCAAGTAACTTTTTGTGTAAAATTTTTTCTAGTATTTTTGAAAATATCGGAAGTAGAGAAATTGGTCTGTAATTTGATGCGTCGGTGGGCGAACCCTTTTTGAAGATCGGAATAACTTTAGCAGCTTTAAGAGAGTCGGGAAAAATGCCGGTAGAAAGACACGCGTTGAATATGATTTGAAGGGGAGTAGCTATGACTTCGGCACAGTAGTTCACGACTTTGCTTGAGATGCCATATATATCCGCAGATTGGGTACATTTTAGCTTTCTTATTACGTTTATTATTTCGATACTGGTAACCGGTTGAAGAAAAATTGAATTCTGAACACTCGGTACGGCGTTTTGTAACAGTTTATAAAAAGCACGAGCTTCTGATGGCTTATTATTAGAAAATTGATCCGACACATGAACAAAATATGAATTAAATATACCCGCAGCGTCTCTGTTGGTGAAAGTTTTACCGTTGTCGACAAGCTTAATATCTGCCACGTTATAATTGACTTTACCTGAGATATTTTTAATCACCTCCCAAGTTGCTTTTATTTTGTTATTTGAGTTTGCTATATACTCCGATGTATGTAATTTTTTAGCAGCTACAAGCACTTTCCTGTAGATACGTCTATAAGATCGGAAGAAAGTCAAGAATTGTGGCGATGGATTAATATTTTTAAATTTATTCATTTGGCAGAGCCTTTCGCGAGAAACTAGTATGCCTTTAGTTATCCAATTTTTTACTTTGATATTGGGTCTATTCTTTAATTTAAGTGGAGCTGTCTCGTTGATGACTAATAAGAAATAATTTAGAAAAGTTTCAAACATGTCATCAGCATTTTTAGTTTTATTAACATCTAAAATAAAATCCCATTGTACGGTCTCTAGTCTATTTGCGATAATTCTGAGTTTTGCAGAGTTAAGGTTTCTAGTAAGTAGTACTGAGTCTTTAGGGCTAGGTTTGCAGATTATTTCACTCTTTATGTTCATTAACATACCCTTGTGATCGGATAAACCTGTTTCTATTATATTAACATTGTAAGAATCTATGTGAAGGTTACACAACAAATAGTCAATGCAAGTTTCTGAAAAGGCAACTCTAGTGGGATCTAAGTTAGTGACGGAAATGCCGTAGGATTTAAGCATGGTCCCAAGGTCGCGTTTATTACTGGACTCGCGCAGGTAGTCAACGTTGAAGTCGCCTGATACAATAACAGTCTTATTTTCCGCGTTGATTTTCCTTAATACACGGTCTAAAAGCGAAATAAAACTTGCACAATCGCTACCCGGTTGGCGATAAATTGATAAAAATATGACATTTTTAGAATTATTAACGGTTGTTAGATCAACTGCACTGCACTCGAAAACACATTCACGACTGAGATTACGAATGTCTGGCCTATCTTTGCTCTTTTCTAATAGCTCGTTTTTAATGAAAATGCACGACCCCCCATTTTTCATTATTGTTCGACTGAAATTTGATACCCTAGCATAACCCTCTAGGACAAAGCAATTAGCTTCGTCTTCATTTTGCCAGTGCTCCGTCAAGGAAAGAACATCAATTTTATCCTGACATATACGTTGCGATTCGGCTATTTGTAACCTTTATGCTTAGGGTTTCGTCATATTTACGCATTGCATCGCAAACAAGTAGAGATATCTAAAAGAAACAGACTTTATTTTATTCAAAATTACATTTTAAGCGAACATTTCGAGCTTTTTAGCCACATCATACGAATACTTTTTAAGAAAATGGCTCTACTTCTATTTCCGATAAAAAAAAATATTTCGAAATGTTTTATTCGTATCAGAATCCTGATTTCATAACAAATTTAAACAGTTTCGCTACATTAGTACGATTTTTTTGAGACAATTTAAAATATTTTTCAACGTCTAACTGATGAATAATAAAAATGTTAACCGTATTGTTCCGTGTAAATTTAAGTGATTATAAATATATATATATCTTTATATTGAACACTGTTAAGAAATCTAAGTAAAAACTCGAGAATAAAGTACAGCTTCTGCATGTTGCGATTCGGCTAGTTGTAACCTTTATGCTTAGGGTTTCGTCATAATTGCGCATTGCTTCGCAAACATGTAGAGATATCTAAAAAAACAGACTTTATTTTACTCCCAATTACATTTTAAACAAATATTTCGAGCTTTTTATCCACATCATATGAATACTTTTTAAAAAAAATGGCTTCACTTCTGATGTTGAAAAAGTAGAATATATCGAAAAGTTTTATTCCTATTAGAAATCTGATTTCATCAAAAATTTACGCATTTTCAATAAATTAAGACAAGTTTTTTGTGAAAACTTAAAATATTTTTGAACTTCTTACTAATGAATAACAAAATTATTTAGCGTATTTTTCTGTGTAAATTTATGTGATTATAAATATATTGATATCTTGTACACTGTTAAGATATCTAACAGATATCAAGCTAATAAAGTTCATATTCTGCATATACATTGCGATTCGGCTATTTGTAACCTCTATGCTTGGGGTAGCGTAACAATTACGCATTACATCGCAAAACAGTAGAGATATCTAAAAAGAACATACTTTATTTTATTTAAAATTACATTTGAAACGAACATTCCGAGCTTTTTAGCAACATCATAGAAATACTTTTTTAGAAAATGGCTCTCCTTGTATTTCCGATAAAGAAAAATATTTCGAAAAGTTTTATTCGTAATAAAAATCTGATTTCATAAAACATTTACGCATTTTCAGTACATTAAGACCAGTTTTTTGTGAACATTTTAAAAATTTTTGAACTTCTTACTGATGAATATCAAAAATATTTAGCGTATTTTTCTGTGTAAATTGATGTAATTATAAATATATCGATATCATGAACACTGTTAAGAAATCTAACTGAAAACTCGCTAATAAAGTACAGATTCGGCATGTACGTTGCGATTCGGCTATTTGTGACCTTTATGCTTAGGGTTTCGTCATAATTATGCATTGCATCGCAAACAAGTAGAGATATCTAAAAAAACATACTTTATTTTATTCAAAATTAGATTATAAACCAATATTTTGAGCTTTTTAGCCACATAAAACGAATACTTTTTTAAAAAAATGGCTCTACTTCTATTTCCGATAAAGAAAAATATTTCAAAATGTTTTATTCGTAATAAAAATCTGATTTCATAAAACATTTACGCATTTTCAGTACATTAAGACCAGTTTTTTGTGAACATTTTAAAAATTTTTGAACTTCTTACTGATGAATATCAAAAATATTTAGCGTATTTTTCTGTGTAAATTGATGTAATTATAAATATATCGATATCATGAACACTGTTAAGAAATCTAACTGAAAACTCGCTAATAAAGTACAGATCCTGAATGTTCGTTGCGATTCGGCTATTTGTAACCTTTATGCTTAGGGTTTCGTCAAAATTACGCATTGCATCGCAAAACAGTAAAGATATCTAAAAAAAACATACTTTATTATATTAAAAATTACGTTTTAAACAAACTTTCCAAGCTTTTTAGCCACATCATACACATCCTTTTTAAGAAATAGCTCTACTTTTATTTACGATAAAGAAAAATGTTCGAAAAGTTTTATTCGTATCAGAATTCTAATTTCATAACAAATTTACTCAATTTCGCTACATTAGGTCGTTTTTTTTTAGATAATTTAAAATATTTTTCAACGTCTAACTGATGACTAACAAAAATGTTTACCGTAATGTTCCGTGTAAGTTAAAGTGATTATAAATATATCGATATCTTGAATACTGTTAAGAAATCTAACTGAAAACTGATAAAATAAAGTACAGATTCTGAATGTTCGTTGCGATTCGGCTATTTGTAACCTTTATGCTTAGGGTTTCGTCAAATTTACGCATTACATCGCTAAACAGTTTCGATATCTAAAAAAGAACATACTTTATTATATTCAAAATTACGTTTTAAACCAACATTCCGGGCTTTTTAGACACATCATACGAATACATTTTAAGAAAATGGCTCTACTTCTATTTCCGATAAAGAAAAATATTTCGAAAAGATTTATTCTTATCAGAATTGTGATTTCATAACAAATTTAATTAGTTTCGCTACATTAGGACGATTTTTTTTAAAAACAATTTAAAATATTTTTCAACGTCCAACTGATGAATAACAAAAATGTTTACCTCTATGTTCCGTGTAAATTTTTGTGATTATAAATATATCGATATCTTGAATACTGTTAAGAAATCTAACTGAAAACTGATAAAATAAAGTACAGATTCTGAATGTTCGTTGCGATTCGGCTATTTGTAACCTTTATGCTTAGGGTTTCGTCAAATTTACGCATTACATCGCTAAACAGTTTCGATATCTAAAAAAGAACATACTTTATTATATTCAAAATTACGTTTTAAACCAACATTCCGGGCTTTTTAGACACATCATACGAATACATTTTAAGAAAATGGCTCTACTTCTATTTCCGATAAAGAAAAATATTTCGAAATGTTTTATTCGTATTAGAATTCTGATTTCATAACAAATTTACTCAATTTCGCTACATTAGGACGATTTTTTTGAGACAATTTAAAATATTTCTCAACGTCTAACTGATGAATAACAAAAATGTTTACTGTATTGTTCAGTGTAAATTTAAGTGATTATAAACATATCGATATCTTGAACACTGTTAGGAAGCTAACTGAAAACTCGCTAATAAAGTACAGATTCGGCATGTACGTTGCGATTCGGCTATTTGTGACCTTTATGCTTAGGGTTTCGTCATAATTACGCATTGCATCGAAAAACAGTAGAGATATAAAAAAAAAACACATACTTCATTTTATTCAAAATTACATTTTAAACAAACATCTTGAGCTTTTTAACCACATCATACAAATACTTTTTAAGAAAATAGTTCTACTTCTATTTTCGATAAAAAAAAATATTTCGAAAAGTATTATTCGTATCAGAATTATGATTTCATAACAAATTTACTCAATTTCGCTACATTAGGTCGATTTTTTTGGGACAATTTAAAATATTGTTCAACGTCTAACTGATGAATAATAAAAATGTTTACCGTATTGATCTGTGTAAAATTAAGTGATTATAAATATATCGATATCTTGAACACTGTTAAGATATCTAACTGAAAACTCGCGAATAAAGTACAGATTCTGCATATAGATAGATAGATTTATTCACCATTAGCCCTCTAAAGAGGAAATAGGATTCGTCACAAATGTACAGTAGATAAATTGCATATAAACTTATAATACACAAAAACACACACAAAAATTCATATCTGTTTATATTAGTCTAGTCACTACAATCATACACACTATTTTTAGGAAACACGCACACGACACAAATCACTTCCTGGTATTATTGTCCTGTCGCTAGGTACGGAGGGATGTCGTCATAGATATTTTCTAAAACAGAAAGCAGAGGCAGGAAAACAGAACCAAAAGGGGAAAACTGGACAAACTACTAACATATTTATAGCATATTCGGCAATTTTGTAGGCAAGGCAGTTCAACGAATGTCAGACCGATTCAAAAATTCGTGTACGGAGTAATAAGTTCCATTGACAAGGTAAGTTTTACACTCCTTTATGAATAAGTTGTAGTTGTTGATGTTCTTTACATGATCAGGAAGGCTGTTAAACAGTGCGATACCGGAATAATGAACGCTAGACTCATAGAGACTGAGGCTGTGCTTGTCAGACCTAAGAACTGAACGGTTTCTTGTGTCATAGCCATGATTGTCCCCGTTACTTGCAAAAAGGTTCATGTTGCGTTTAACAAATTTTAGTATTTCTAATATGTAAGCGCTAGGTAGAGTCAGAATATGGAGTCTTTTGAACAGCGGCCTGCAGCTTTCTCTAGCATCTGAATGTGATATAATTCTAATGGCTCGTTTTTGCAGTTAGAAGACATGCACACTACGAGAACAATTGCCCCAGTTGGCAATATCGTAACACATATGTGAATGAAAGTAGGCAAAGTAGACTAGTGAAGCAGTTTTGGTATCAACTTGTTGCGTCAATAGTCTCAATGAGTAACAAACAGAACTAAGTTTGCGCACGAGGCGATCAATGTGCAAGTTCCATTTTAATTTCATGTCGACTTGCAAGCCGAGGAAAGTCGCATGATCAGAGAACTTATCCGTTACGATGTTGTTGGTTTCTGTTGTAAAACGAACTAACTTAGTTTTCTGTACATTGAGTGTTAATTTATTGGCGGCGAACCAAGTATTTAGGTCTCTAGATGCAGTCTCAATCTTCGCATTGAGATTATTTAAATCAATGTCCGTAATTAACAAATTAGTGTCATCTGCGTATAAGACAGATTTTATAGGGTCCATATATTCTGGAAGATCGTTAATATACAAAAGAAAAAGCAGGGGACCTAATATTGAGCCCTGAGGCACGCCACAAGAAATGCCCTCCCATTCTGACAAGTGCACCTCACCAGCTTTGTTTTTTAAGGCTACCTTCTGTTTCCGATTGTTGAGATAAGATTCAAAGAGTGCCAAAGCGTTGCCTCTGATCCCATAATATTCTAATTTTTGGAGGAGTATGCTGTGGTCTACAAGATCAAATGCCTTCGAGAGATCAGCAAAAATTCCGGCTACCTTCAGTTTTTCATCAAGGGAATTTTGTATACTCTGAATAAACTCGTACATAGCGGTGCTCGTGGATTTTTGTTTGAGGAAGCCGTGTTGAGCAGGAGTAATTACTTTATACTTCGTCAAGAATTCAAGTAACTTTTTGTGTAAAATTTTTTCTAGTATTTTTGAAAATATCGGAAGTAGAGAAATTGGTCTGTAATTTGATGCGTCGGTGGGCGAACCCTTTTTGAAGATCGGAATAACTTTAGCAGCTTTAAGAGAGTCGGGAAAAATGCCGGTAGAAAGACACGCGTTGAATATGATTTGAAGGGGAGTAGCTATGACTTCGGCACAGTAGTTCACGACTTTGCTTGAGATGCCATATATATCCGCAGATTGGGTACATTTTAGCTTTCTTATTACGTTTATTATTTCGATACTGGTAACCGGTTGAAGAAAAATTGAATTCTGAACACTCGGTACGGCGTTTTGTAACAGTTTATAAAAAGCACGAGCTTCTGATGGCTTATTATTAGAAAATTGATCCGACACATGAACAAAATATGAATTAAATATACCCGCAGCGTCTCTGTTGGTGAAAGTTTTACCGTTGTCGACAAGCTTAATATCTGCCACGTTATAATTGACTTTACCTGAGATATTTTTAATCACCTCCCAAGTTGCTTTTATTTTGTTATTTGAGTTTGCTATATACTCCGATGTATGTAATTTTTTAGCAGCTACAAGCACTTTCCTGTAGATACGTCTATAAGATCGGAAGAAAGTCAAGAATTGTGGCGATGAATTAATATTTTTAAATTTATTCATTTGGCAGAGCCTTTCGCGAGAAACTAGTATGCCTTTAGTTATCCAATTTTTTACTTTGATATTGGGTCTATTCTTTAATTTAAGTGGAGCTGTCTCGTTGATGACTAATAAGAAATAATTTAGAAAAGTTTCAAACATGTCATCAGCATTTTTAGTTTTATTAACATCTAAAATAAAATCCCATTGTACGGTCTCTAGTCTATTTGCGATAATTCTGAGTTTTGCAGAGTTAAGGTTTCTAGTAAGTAGTACTGAGTCTTTAGGGCTAGGTTTGCAGATTATTTCACTCTTTATGTTCATTAACATACCCTTGTGATCGGATAAACCTGTTTCTATTATATTAACATTGTAAGAATCTATGTGAAGGTTACACAACAAATAGTCAATGCAAGTTTCTGAAAAGGCAACTCTAGTGGGATCTAAGTTAGTGACGGAAATGCCGTAGGATTTAAGCATGGTCCCAAGGTCGCGTTTATTACTGGACTCGCGCAGGTAGTCAACGTTGAAGTCGCCTGATACAATAACAGTCTTATTTTCCGCGTTGATTTTCCTTAATACACGGTCTAAAAGCGAAATAAAACTTGCACAATCGCTACCCGGTTGGCGATAAATTGATAAAAATATGACATTTTTAGAATTATTAACGGTTGTTAGATCAACTGCACTGCACTCGAAAACACATTCACGACTGAGATTACGAATGTCTGGCCTATCTTTGCTCTTTTCTAATAGCTCGTTTTTAATGAAAATGCACGACCCCCCATTTTTCATTATTGTTCGACTGAAATTTGATACCCTAGCATAACCCTCTAGGACAAAGCAATTAGCTTCGTCTTCATTTTGCCAGTGCTCCGTCAAGGAAAGAACATCAATTTTATCCTGACATATACGTTGCGATTCGGCTATTTGTAACCTTTATGCTTAGGGTTTCGTCATAATTACGCATTGCATCGCAAACAAGTAGAGATATCTAAAAGAAACAGACTTTATTTTATTCAAAATTACATTTTAAGCGAACATTTCGAGCTTTTTAGCCACATCATACGAATACTTTTTAAGAAAATGGCTCTACTTCTATTTCCGATAAAAAAAAATATTTCGAAATGTTTTATTCGTATCAGAATCCTGATTTCATAACAAATTTAAACAGTTTCGCTACATTAGTACGATTTTTTTGAGACAATTTAAAATATTTTTCAACGTCTAACTGATGAATAACAAAAATGTTAACCGTATTGTTCCGTGTAAATTTAAGTGATTATAAATATATATATATCTTTATATTGAACACTGTTAAGAAATCTAAGTAAAAACTCGAGAATAAAGTACAGCTTCTGCATGTTGCGATTCGGCTAGTTGTAACCTTTATGCTTAGGGTTTCGTCATAATTGCGCATTGCTTCGCAAACATGTAGAGATATCTAAAAAAACAGACTTTATTTTACTCCCAATTACATTTTAAACAAATATTTCGAGCTTTTTATCCACATCATATGAATACTTTTTAAAAAAAATGGCTTCACTTCTGATGTTGTAAAAGTAGAATATATCGAAAAGTTTTATTCCTATTAGAAATCTGATTTCATCAAAAATTTACGCATTTTCAATAAATTAAGACGAGTTTTTTGTGAAAACTTAAAATATTTTTGAACTTCTTACTAATGAATAACAAAATTATTTAGCGTATTTTTCTGTGTAAATTTATGTGATTATAAATATATTGATATCTTGTACACTGTTAAGATATCTAACAGATATCAAGCTAATAAAGTACATATTCTGCATATACATTGCCATTCGGCTATTTGTAACCTCTATGCTTGGGGTAGCGTAACAATTACGCATTACATCGCAAAACAGTAGAGATATCTAAAAAAAAAATACTTTATTTTATTTAAAATTACATTTGAAACGAACATTCCGAGCTTTTTAGCAACATCATACAAATACTTTTTTAGAAAATGGCTCTACTTGTATTTCCGATAAAGAAAAATATTTCGAAAAGTTTTTTTCGTATCAGAATTCTGATTTCATAACAAATTTACTCAATTTCGCTACATTAGGACGATTTTTTTGAGACAATTTAAAATATTTTTCAACGTTTAACTGATGAATAACAAAAATGTTTACCGTATTGTTCTGTGTAAATTAAAGTGATTATAAATATATCGATATCTTGAACACTGTTAAGAAATCAAACTGAAAACTCGCTAACAAAGTACAGATTCTGCATATACATTGCGATTCGGCTACTTGTAAACTCTAGGCTTAGAGTATCGTCATAATTATGCATTATATCGCAAAACAGTAGAGATATCTAAAAAAAACATACTTTATTTTATTCAAAATTACATTTGAAACGAACATTCCGAGCTTTTTAGCAACATTATACAAATACTTTTTAAGAAAATGACTCTACTTCTATTTCCGATAATGAAAAATATTTTGAAAAGTTTTATTCGTATCAGGATTCTGATTTCATCAGAAATTTAAACAGTTTCGCTACATTAAGACGATTTTTTTGAGACAATTAAAAATATTTTTCAACGTCTAACTGATGAATAACAAAAATGTTTACTGTATTGTTCAGTGTAAATTTAAGTGATTATAAATATATCGATATCTTGAACACTGTTAGGAATCTAACTGAAAACTCGCTAATAAAGTACAGATTCGGCATGTACGTTGCGATTCGGCTATTTGTGACCTTTATGCTTAGGGTTTCGTCATAATTACGCATTGCATCGAAAAACAGTAGAGATATAATAAAAAACACATACTTCATTTTATTCAAAATTACATTTTAAACAAACATCTTGAGCTTTTTAACCACATCATACAAATACTTTTTAAGAAAATGGTTCTACTTCTATTTTCGATAAAAAAAAATATTTCGAAAAGTATTATTCGTATCAGAATTCTGATTTCATAACAAATTTACTCAATTTCGCTACATTAGGTCGATTTTTTTGGGACAATTTAAAATATTTTTCAACGTCTAACTGATGACTAACAAAAATGTTTACCGTAATGTTCCGTGTAATTTTAAGTGATTATAAATATATCGATATCATGAACACTGTTAAGATATCTAACTGAAAACTCGCGAATAAAGTACAGTTTCGACATGTACCATGCGATTCGGCTATTTGTAACCTTTTTTCTTAGGGTTTCGTCATAATTATGCATTGCATCGAAAACAAGTAGAGATATCTATAAAAAACAGACTTTATTTTATTCCCAATTACATTTAAAACAAATATTTCGAGCTTTTTAGCAACATCATACGAATACTTTTTTAAAAAAATGGCTTCACTTCTAATGTTGAAAAAGTGAAATATTTCGAAAAGTTTTATTCGTATCAGAATTCTGATTTCATAACAAATTTAAACAGTTTCGCTACATTAGGACGATTTTTTTGAGACATATTAAAATATTTTTCAACGTCTAACTGATGAATAATAAAAATGTTTACCGTATTGTTCCGTGTAAATATAAGTGATTATAAATATTTCGATATCTTGAACACTGTTAAGAAATCTAACTGAAAACTCGCTAATAAAGTACAGCTTCTGCATGTTGCGATTCGGCTAGTTCTAACCTTTATGCTTAGGGTTTCGTCATAATTACGCATTGCATCGCAAACAAGTAGAGATATCTAAAAAAACATACTTTATTTTATTCAAAATTAGATTTTAAACAAACATTTCGAGCTTTTTAACCACATCATGCGAATACTTTTTAGGAAATGGCTCTACTTCTATATCCGATAAAAAAAAATATTTCGAAAAGTTTTATTCGTATCAGAATTCTGATTTCATAACAAATTTACTCAATTTCGCTACATTAGGTCGATTTTTTTGGGACAATTTAAAATATTGTTCAACGTCTAACTGATGAATAATAAAAATGTTTACCGTATTGATCTGTGTAAAATTAAGTGATTATAAATATATCGATATCTTGAACACTGTTAAGATATCTAACTGAAAACTCGCGAATAAAGTACAGATTCTGCATATAGATAGATAGATTTATTCACCATTAGCCCTCTAAAGAGGAAATAGGATTCGTCACAAATGTACAGTAGATAAATTGCATATAAACTTATAATACACAAAAACACACACAAAAATTCATATCTGTTTATATTAGTCTAGTCACTACAATCATACACACTATTTTTAGGAAACACGCACACGACACAAATCACTTCCTGGTATTATTGTCCTGTCGCTAGGTACGGAGGGATGTCGTCATAGATATTTACTAAAACAGAAAGCAGAGGCAGGAAAACAGAACCAAAAGGGGAAAACTGGACAAACTACTAACATATTTATAGCATATTCGGCAATTTTGTAGGCAAGGCAGTTCAACGAATGTCAGACCGATTCAAAAATTCGTGTACGGAGTAATAAGTTCCATTGACAAGGTAAGTTTTACACTCCTTTATGAATAAGTTGTAGTTGTTGATGTTCTTTACATGATCAGGAAGGCTGTTAAACAGTGCGATACCGGAATAATGAACGCTAGACTCATAGAGACTGAGGCTGTGCTTGTCAGACCTAAGAACTGAACGGTTTCTTGTGTCATAGCCATGATTGTCCCCGTTACTTGCAAAAAGGTTCATGTTGCGTTTAACAAATTTTAGTATTTCTAATATGTAAGCGCTTGGTAGAGTCAGAATATGGAGTCTTTTGAACAGCGGCCTGCAGCTTTCTCTAGCATCTGAATGTGATATAATTCTAATGGCTCGTTTTTGCAGTTAGAAGACATGCACACTACAAGAACAATTGCCCCAGTTGGCAATATCGTAACACATATGTGAATGAAAGTAGGCAAAGTAGACTAGTGAAGCAGTTTTGCTATCAACTTGTTGCGTCAATAGTCTCAATGAGTAACAAACAGAACTAAGTTTGCGCACGAGGCGATCAATGTGCAAGTTCCATTTTAATTTCATGTCGACTTGCAAGCCGAGGAAAGTCGCATGATCAGAGAACTTATCCGTTACGATGTTGTTGGTTTCTGTTGTAAAACGAACTAACTTAGTTTTCTGTACATTGAGTGTTAATTTATTGGCGGCGAACCAAGTATTTAGGTCTCTAGATGCAGTCTCAATCTTCGCATTGAGATTATTTAAATCAATGTCCGTAATTAACAAATTAGTGTCATCTGCGTATAAGACATATTTTATAGGGTCCATATATTCTGGAAGATCGTTAATATACAAAAGAAAAAGCAGGGGACCTAATATTGAGCCCTGAGGCACGCCACAAGAAATGCCCTCCCATTCTGACAAGTGCACCTCACCAGCTTTGTTTTTTAAGGCTACCTTCTGTTTCCGATTGTTGAGATAAGATTCAAAGAGTGCCAAAGCGTTGCCTCTGATCCCATAATATTCTAATTTTTGGAGGAGTATGCTGTGGTCTACAAGATCAAATGCCTTCGAGAGATCAGCAAAAATTCCGGCTACCTTCAGTTTTTCATCAAGGGAATTTTGTATACTCTGAATAAACTCGTACATAGCGGTGCTCGTGGATTTTTGTTTGAGGAAGCCGTGTTGAGCAGGAGTAATTACTTTATACTTCGTCAAGAATTCAAGTAACTTTTTGTGTAAAATTTTTTCTAGTATTTTTGAAAATATCGGAAGTAGAGAAATTGGTCTGTAATTTGATGCGTCGGTGGGCGAACCCTTTTTGAAGATCGGAATAACTTTAGCAGCTTTAAGAGAGTCGGGAAAAATGCCGGTAGAAAGACACGCGTTGAATATGATTTGAAGGGGAGTAGCTATGACTTCGGCACAGTAGTTCACGACTTTGCTTGAGATGCCATATATATCCGCAGATTGGGTACATTTTAGCTTTCTTATTACGTTTATTATTTCGATACTGGTAACCGGTTGAAGAAAAATTGAATTCTGAACACTCGGTACGGCGTTTTGTAACAGTTTATAAAAAGCACGAGCTTCTGATGGCTTATTATTAGAAAATTGATCCGACACATGAACAAAATATGAATTAAATATACCCGCAGCGTCTCTGTTGGTGAAAGTTTTACCGTTGTCGACAAGCTCAATATCTGCCACGTTATAATTGACTTTACCTGAGATATTTTTAATCACCTCCCAAGTTGCTTTTATTTTGTTATTTGAGTTTGCTATATACTCCGATGTATGTAATTTTTTAGCAGCTACAAGCACTTTCCTGTAGATACGTCTATAAGATCGGAAGAAAGTCAAGAATTGTGGCGATGAATTAATATTTTTAAATTTATTCATTTGGCAGAGCCTTTCGCGAGAAACTAGTATGCCTTTAGTTATCCAATTTTTTACTTTGATATTGGGTCTATTCTTTAATTTAAGTGGAGCTGTCTCGTTGATGACTAATAAGAAATAATTTAGAAAAGTTTCAAACATGTCATCAGCATTTTTAGTTTTATTAACATCTAAAATAAAATCCCATTGTACGGTCTCTAGTCTATTTGCGATAATTCTGAGTTTTGCAGAGTTAAGGTTTCTAGTAAGTAGTACTGAGTCTTTAGGGCTAGGTTTGCAGATTATTTCACTCTTTATGTTCATTAACATACCCTTGTGATCGGATAAACCTGTTTCTATTATATTAACATTGTAAGAATCTATGTGAAGGTTACACAACAAATAGTCAATGCAAGTTTCTGAAAAGGCAACTCTAGTGGGATCTAAGTTAGTGACGGAAATGCCGTAGGATTTAAGCATGGTCCCAAGGTCGCGTTTATTACTGGACTCGCGCAGGTAGTCAACGTTGAAGTCGCCTGATACAATAACAGACTTATTTTCCGCGTTGATTTTCCTTAATACACGGTCTAAAAGCGAAATAAAACTTGCACAATCGCTACCCGGTTGGCGATAAATTGATAAAAATATGACATTTTTAGAATTATTAACGGTTGTTAGATCAACTGCACTGCACTCGAAAACACATTCACGACTGAGATTACGAATGTCTGGCCTATCTTTGCTCTTTTCTAATAGCTCGTTTTTAATGAAAATGCACGACCCCCCATTTTTCATTATTGTTCGACTGAAATTTGATACCCTAGCATAACCCTCTAGGACAAAGCAATTGGCTTCGTCTTCATTTTGCCAGTGCTCCGTCAAGGAAAGAACATCAATTTTATCCTGACATATACGTTGCGATTCGGCTATTTGTAACCTTTATGCTTAGGGTTTCGTCAAAATTACGCATTGCATCGCAAAACAGTAGAGATATCTAAAAAAACATACTTTATTTTATTCAAAATTACATTTTTAACAAACAATTCGAGCTTTTTAACCACATCATACGAATACTTTTTAAGAAAATGGTTCTACTTCTATTTTCGATAAAAAAAAATATTTCGAAAAGTATTATTCGTATCAGAATTATGATTTCATAACAAATTTAAACAGTTTTGCTACTTTAGGACGATTTTTTTGAGACAATTTTAAATATTGTTCAACGTCTAACTGATGAATAACAAAAATGTTTACCGTATTGTTCAGTGTAAATTTAAGTGATTATAAATATATCGATATCTTGAACACTGTTAAGAAATCTAACTAAAAACACGAGAATAAAGTACAGATTCTGCATATACGTTGCGATTCGGTTATTTGAAACTTTTGTGCTTAAGTTTTCGTCAAAATTACGCATTACGTCGCTAAACAGTTGCGATATTGAAGAAAAACATACTTTATTTTATTTAAAATTACATTTTTAACAAACATTTCGAGCTTTTTAGCCACATCATACGAATACTTTTTAAGAAAATGGCTCTACTTCTATTTCCGATAAAGAAAAATATTTTGAAAAGTTTTATTCGTATCAGAATCCTGATTTCATAACAAATTTAAACAGTTTCGCTACATTAAGACGAATTTTTTGAGACAATTTAAAATATTTTTCAACGTCTAACTGATGAATAACAAAAATGTTTACCGTTTTGTTCCGTGTAAATTTAAGTGATTATATACATATCGATATCTTGAACACTGTTAGGAATCTAACTGAAAACTCGCTAATAAAGTACAGGTTCGGCATGTACGTTGCGATTCGGCTATTTGTGACCTTTATGCTTATGGTTTCGTCATAATTACGCATTGCATCGCAAAACAGTAGAGATATCTAAAAAAACATACTTTATTTTATTCAAAATTACATTTTAAACAAACAATTCGAGCTTTTTAACCACATCATACGAATACTTTTTAAGAAAATGGCTCTACTTCTATTTCCGATAAAGAAAAATATTTCGAAAAGTATTATTCGTATCAGAATTATGATTTCATAATAAATTTACTCAATTTCGATACATTAGGTCGATTTTTTGAGACAATTTAAAATATTTCTCAACGTCTAACTGATGACTAACAAAAAATGTTTACCGTAATGTTCCGTGTAATTTTAAGTGATTATAAATATATCGATATCATGAACACTATTAAGATATCTAACTGAAAACTCGCGAATAAAGTACAGATTCTGCATATACGTTTCGATTCGGCTAGTTGTAACCTTTATGCTTAGGGTTTCGTCATAATTACGCATTGCATCGCAAACAAGTAGAGATATCTAAAAGAAACAGACTTTATTTTATTCAAAATTACATTTTAAGCGAACATTTCGAGCTTTTTAGCCACATCATACGAATACTTTTTAAGAAAATGGCTCTACTTCTATTTCCGATAAAAAAAAATATTTCGAAATGTTTTATTCGTATCAGAATTATGATTTCATAACAAATTTACTCAATTTCGCTACATTAGGACGATTTTTTTGAGACAATTTAAAATATTTTTCAACGTCTAACTGATGAATAACAAAAATGTTTACTGTATTGTTCCGTGTAAATTAAAGTGATTATAATTATATCGATATCTTAAACACTGTTAAGAAATCTAACTGAAAACTCGCTAATAAAGTATTGCTTCTGCATGTTGCGATTCGGCTAGTTGTAACCTTTATGCTTAGGGTTTCATCATAATTACGCTTTGCATCGCAAACAAGTAGAGATATCTAAAAAAAACATACTTTATTTTATTCAAAATTACATTTGAAACGAACATTCCGAGCTTTTTAGCAACATCATACAAATACTTTTTTAGAAAATGGCTCTACTTGTATTTCCGATAAAGAAAAATATTTCGAAAAGTTTTATTCGTATCAGAATTCTGATTTCATAACAAATTTACTTAATTTCGATACATTAGGTCGATTTTTTTGAGACAATTTAAAATATTTCTCAACGTCTAACTGATGAATAATAAAAATGTTAACCGTATTGTTCCGTGTAAATTTAAGTTATTATAAATATATATATCTTTATATTGAACACTGTTAAAAAATCTAACTAAAAACTCGAGAATAAAGTACAGATTCTGCATGTTGCGATTCGGCTAGTTGTAACCTTTATGCTTAGGGTTTCGTCATAAATAAGCATTGCATCGCAAAACAGTAAAGATATCTAAAAAAAACATACTTTATTATATTAAAAATTACGTTTTAAACAAACTTTCCAAGCTTTTTAGCCACATCATACACATCCTTTTTAAGAAAATGGCTCTAATTTTATTTACGATAAAGAAAAATGTTCGAAAAGTTTTATTCGTATCAGAATTCTAATTTCATAACAAATTTACTCAATTTCGCTACATTAGGTCGTTTTTTTTTAGACAATTTAAAATATTTTTCAACGTCTAACTGATGACTAACAAAAATGTTTACCGTAATGTTCCGTGTAAGTTAAAGTGATTATAAATATATCGATATCTTGAATACTGTTAAGAAATCTAACTGAAAACTGATAAAATAAAGTACAGATTCTGAATGTTCGTTGCGATTCGGCTATTTGTAACCTTTATGCTTAGGGTTTCGTCAAATTTACGCATTACATCGCTAAACAGTTTCGATATCTAAAAAAGAACATACTTTATTATATTCAAAATTACGTTTTAAACCAACATTCCGGGCTTTTTAGACACATCATACGAATACATTTTAAGAAAATGGCTCTACTTCTATTTCCGATAAAGAAAAATATTTCGAAAAGATTTATTCTTATCAGAATTGTGATTTCATAACAAATTTAAACAGTTTCGCTACATTAGGACGATTTTTTTTAAAAACAATTTAAAATATTTTTCAACGTCCAACTGATGAATAACAAAAATGTTTACCTCTATGTTCCGTGTAAATTTTTGTGATTATAAATATATCGATATCTTGAATACTGTTAAGAAATCTAACTAAAAACTCGCTAATAAAGTACAGATCCTGAATGTTCGTTGCGATTCGGCTATTGGTAACCTTTATGCTTAGGGTTTTGTCAAAATTACGCATTACATCGCTAAACAGTTGCGATATCTAAAAAGAACATACTTTATTTTATTCAAAATTACATTTGAAACGAACATTCCGAGCTTTTTAGCAACATTATACAAATACTTTTTAAGAAAATGACTCTACTTCTATTTCCGATAAAGAAAAATATTTCGAAATGTTTTATTCGTATTAGAATTCTGATTTCATAACAAATTTACTCAATTTCGCTACATTAGGACGATTTTTTTGAGACAATTTAAAATATTTCTCAACGTCTAACTGATGAATAACAAAAATGTTTACTGTATTGTTCAGTGTAAATTTAAGTGATTATAAACATATCGATATCTTGAACACTGTTAGGAAGCTAACTGAAAACTCGCTAATAAAGTACAGATTCGGCATGTACGTTGCGATTCGGCTATTTGTGACCTTTATGCTTAGGGTTTCGTCATAATTACGCATTGCATCGCAAACAAGTAGAGATATCTAAAAGAAACAGACTTTATTTTATTCAAAATTACATTTTAAACAAACATTTCGAGCTTTTTAACCTCATCATGCGAATACTAATTTAGGAAATTGCTCTACTTCTATTTCCAATAAAAATTTTTTTCGAAAAGTTTTATTCGTATCAGAATTCTGATTTCATAACAAATTTAAACAGTTTCGCTACATTTGGACGATTTTTTTGAGACAATTTAAAATATTTTTCAACGTCTAACTGATGATAAACAAAAATGTTTACTGTATTGTTCAGTGTAAATTTAAGTGATTATAAATATATCGATATCTTGAACACTGTTAGGAATCTAACTGAAAACTCGCTAATAAAGTACAGATTCGGCATGTACGTTGCGATTCGGCTATTTGTGACCTTTATGCTTAGGGTTTCGTCAAAATTACGCATTGCATCGCAAAACAGTAAAGATATCTAAAAAAAAACATACTTTATTATATTAAAAATTACGTTTTAAACAAACTTTCCAAGCTTTTTAGCCACATCATGCGAATACTTTTTAGGAAATGGCTCTACTTCTATATCCGATAAAAAAAAATATTTCGAAAAGTTTTATTCGTATCAGAATTCTGATTTCATAACAAATTTACTCAATTTCGCTACATTAGGTCGATTTTTTTGGGACAATTTAAAATATTGTTCAACGTCTAACTGATGAATAATAAAAATGTTTACCGTATTGATCTGTGTAAAATTAAGTGATTATAAATATATCGATATCTTGAACACTGTTAAGATATCTAACTGAAAACTCGCGAATAATGTACAGATTCTGCATATAGATAGATAGATTTATTCACCATTAGCCCTCTAAAGAGGAAATAGGATTCGTCACAAATGTACAGTAGATAAATTGCATATAAACTTATAATACACAAAAACACACACAAAAATTCATATCTGTTTATATTAGTCTAGTCACTACAATCATACACACTATTTTTAGGAAACACGCACACGACACAAATCACTTCCTGGTATTATTGTCCTGTCGCTAGGTACGGAGGGATGTCGTCATAGATATTTACTAAAACAGAAAGCAGAGGCAGGAAAACAGAACCAAAAGGGGAAAACTGGACAAACTACTAACATATTTATAGCATATTCGGCAATTTTGTAGGCAAGGCAGTTCAACGAATGTCAGACCGATTCAAAAATTCGTGTACGGAGTAATAAGTTCCATTGACAAGGTAAGTTTTACACTCCTTTATGAATAAGTTGTAGTTGTTGATGTTCTTTACATGATCAGGAAGGCTGTTAAACAGTGCGATACCGGAATAATGAACGCTAGACTCATAGAGACTGAGGCTGTGCTTGTCAGACCTAAGAACTGAACGGTTTCTTGTGTCATAGCCATGATTGTCCCCGTTACTTGCAAAAAGGTTCATGTTGCGTTTAACAAATTTTAGTATTTCTAATATGTAAGCGCTAGGTAGAGTCAGAATATGGAGTCTTTTGAACAGCGGCCTGCAGCTTTCTCTAGCATCTGAATGTGATATAATTCTAATGGCTCGTTTTTGCAGTTAGAAGACATGCACACTACGAGAACAATTGCCCCAGTTGGCAATATCGTAACACATATGTGAATGAAAGTAGGCAAAGTAGACTAGTGAAGCAGTTTTGGTATCAACTTGTTGCGTCAATAGTCTCAATGAGTAACAAACAGAACTAAGTTTGCGCACGAGGCGATCAATGTGCAAGTTCCATTTTAATTTCATGTCGACTTGCAAGCCGAGGAAAGTCGCATGATCAGAGAACTTATCCGTTACGATGTTGTTGGTTTCTGTTGTAAAACGAACTAACTTAGTTTTCTGTACATTGAGTGTTAATTTATTGGCGGCGAACCAAGTATTTAGGTCTCTAGATGCAGTCTCAATCTTCGCATTGAGATTATTTAAATCAATGTCCGTAATTAACAAATTAGTGTCATCTGCGTATAAGACAGATTTTATAGGGTCCATATATTCTGGAAGATCGTTAATATACAAAAGAAAAAGCAGGGGACCTAATATTGAGCCCTGAGGCACGCCACAAGAAATGCCCTCCCATTCTGACAAGTGCACCTCACCAGCTTTGTTTTTTAAGGCTACCTTCTGTTTCCGATTGTTGAGATAAGATTCAAAGAGTGCCAAAGCGTTGCCTCTGATCCCATAATATTCTAATTTTTGGAGGAGTATGCTGTGGTCTACAAGATCAAATGCCTTCGAGAGATCAGCAAAAATTCCGGCTACCTTCAGTTTTTCATCAAGGGAATTTTGTATACTCTGAATAAACTCGTACATAGCGGTGCTCGTGGATTTTTGTTTGAGGAAGCCGTGTTGAGCAGGAGTAATTACTTTATACTTCGTCAAGAATTCAAGTAACTTTTTGTGTAAAATTTTTTCTAGTATTTTTGAAAATATCGGAAGTAGAGAAATTGGTCTGTAATTTGATGCGTCGGTGGGCGAACCCTTTTTGAAGATCGGAATAACTTTAGCAGCTTTAAGAGAGTCGGGAAAAATGCCGGTAGAAAGACACGCGTTGAATATGATTTGAAGGGGAGTAGCTATGACTTCGGCACAGTAGTTCACGACTTTGCTTGAGATGCCATATATATCCGCAGATTGGGTACATTTTAGCTTTCTTATTACGTTTATTATTTCGATACTGGTAACCGGTTGAAGAAAAATTGAATTCTGAACACTCGGTACGGCGTTTTGTAACAGTTTATAAAAAGCACGAGCTTCTGATGGCTTATTATTAGAAAATTGATCCGACACATGAACAAAATATGAATTAAATATACCCGCAGCGTCTCTGTTGGTGAAAGTTTTACCGTTGTCGACAAGCTTAATATCTGCCACGTTATAATTGACTTTACCTGAGATATTTTTAATCACCTCCCAAGTTGCTTTTATTTTGTTATTTGAGTTTGCTATATACTCCGATGTATGTAATTTTTTAGCAGCTACAAGCACTTTCCTGTAGATACGTCTATAAGATCGGAAGAAAGTCAAGAATTGTGGCGATGAATTAATATTTTTAAATTTATTCATTTGGCAGAGCCTTTCGCGAGAAACTAGTATGCCTTTAGTTATCCAATTTTTTACTTTGATATTGGGTCTATTCTTTAATTTAAGTGGAGCTGTCTCGTTGATGACTAATAAGAAATAATTTAGAAAAGTTTCAAACATGTCATCAGCATTTTTAGTTTTATTAACATCTAAAATAAAATCCCATTGTACGGTCTCTAGTCTATTTGCGATAATTCTGAGTTTTGCAGAGTTAAGGTTTCTAGTAAGTAGTACTGAGTCTTTAGGGCTAGGTTTGCAGATTATTTCACTCTTTATGTTCATTAACATACCCTTGTGATCGGATAAACCTGTTTCTATTATATTAACATTGTAAGAATCTATGTGAAGGTTACACAACAAATAGTCAATGCAAGTTTCTGAAAAGGCAACTCTAGTGGGATCTAAGTTAGTGACGGAAATGCCGTAGGATTTAAGCATGGTCCCAAGGTCGCGTTTATTACTGGACTCGCGCAGGTAGTCAACGTTGAAGTCGCCTGATACAATAACAGTCTTATTTTCCGCGTTGATTTTCCTTAATACACGGTCTAAAAGCGAAATAAAACTTGCACAATCGCTACCCGGTTGGCGATAAATTGATAAAAATATGACATTTTTAGAATTATTAACGGTTGTTAGATCAACTGCACTGCACTCGAAAACACATTCACGACTGAGATTACGAATGTCTGGCCTATCTTTGCTCTTTTCTAATAGCTCGTTTTTAATGAAAATGCACGACCCCCCATTTTTCATTATTGTTCGACTGAAATTTGATACCCTACCATAACCCTCTAGGACAAAGCAATTGGCTTCGTCTTCATTTTGCCAGTGCTCCGTCAAGGAAAGAACATCAATTTTATCCTGACATATACGTTGCGATTCGGCTATTTGTAACCTTTATGCTTAGGGTTGCGCAATAATTACGCATTGCATCGCAAAACAGTAGAGATATCTAAAAAAACATACTTTATTTTATTCAAAATTACATTTTAAGCGAACAATTCGAGCTTTTTAACCACATCATACGAATACTTTTTAAGAAAAAGGCTCTACTTATATTTTCGATAAAAAAAATATTTCGAAATGTTTTATTCGTATCAGAATCCTGATTTCATAACAAATTTAAACAGTTTCGCTACATTAGTACGATTTTTTTGAGACAATTTAAAATATTTTTCAACGTCTAACTGATGAATAATAAAAATGTTAACCGTATTGTTCCGTGTAAATTTAAGTGATTATAAATATATATATATCTTTATATTGAACACTGTTAAGAAATCTAAGTAAAAACTCGAGAATAAAGTACAGCTTCTGCATGTTGCGATTCGGCTAGTTGTAACCTTTATGCTTAGGGTTTCGTCATAAGTAAGCATTGCATCGCAAAACAGTAAAGATATCTAAAAAAACACATACTTTATTTTATTCAAAATTACATTTTAAACAAACATTCCCAGAATTTTAGCCACATCTAACGAAAAGTTTTTAAGAAAATGGCTCTACTTCTATTTCCGATAAAGAAAAATATTTTGAAAAGTTTTATTCGTATCAGAGTTCTGATTTCATAACAAATTTAAACAGTTTCGCTACATTTGGACGATTTTTTTGAGACAATTTAAAATATTTTTCAACGTCTAACTGATGAATAATAAAAATGTTAACCGTATTGTTCCGTGTAAATTTAAATGATTATAAATATATATATCTTTGTATTGAACACTGTTAAGAAATCTAACTAAAAACTCGAGAATAAAGTACAGCTTCTGCATGTTGCGATTCGGCTAGTTGTAACCTTTATGCTTAGGGTTTCGTCATAATTGCGCATTGCATCGCAAACAAGTAGAGATATCTAAAAAAAACATACTTTATTTTATTCAAAATTAGATTTTAAACAAATATTTTGAGCTTTTTAGCCACATCATACGAATACTTTTTTAAAAAAATGGCTCTACTTCTATTTCCGATAAAGAAAAATATTTCAAAATGTTTTATTCGTAATAAAAATCTGATTTCATAAAACATTTACGCATTTTCAGTACATTAAGACCAGTTTTTTGTGAACATTTTAAAAATTTTTGAACTTCTTACTGATGAATATCAAAAATATTTAGCGTATTTTTCTGTTTAAATTGATGTAATTATAAATATATCGATATCATGAACACTGTTAAGAAATCTAACTGAAAACTCGCTAATAAAGTACAGATCCTGAATGTTCGTTGCGATTCGGCTATTTGTAACCTTTATGCTTAGGGTTTCGTCAAAATTACGCATTGCATCGCAAAACAGTAAAGATATCTAAAAAAAAACATACTTTATTATATTAAAAATTACGTTTTAAACAAACTTTCCAAGCTTTTTAGCCACATCATACATATCCTTTTTAAGAAAATGGCTCTACTTTTATTTACGATAAAGAAAAATGTTCGAAAAGTTTTATTCGTATCAGAATTCTAATTTCATAACAAATTTACTCAATTTCGCTACATTAGGTCGTTTTTTTTTAGACAATTTAAAATATTTTTCAACGTCTAACTGATGACTAACAAAAATGTTTACCGTAATGTTCCGTGTAAGTTAAAGTGATTATAAATATATCGATATCTTGAATACTGTTAAGAAATCTAACTGAAAACTGATAAAATAAAGTACAGATTCTGAATGTTCGTTGCGATTCGGCTATTTGTAACCTTTATGCTTAGGGTTTCGTCAAATTTACGCATTACATCGCTAAACAGTTTCGATATCTAAAAAAGAACATACTTTATTATATTCAAAATTACGTTTTAAACCAACATTCCGGGCTTTTTAGACACATCATACGAATACATTTTAAGAAAATGGCTCTACTTCTATTTCCGATAAAGAAAAATATTTCGAAAAGATTTATTCTTATCAGAATTGTGATTTCATAACAAATTTAAACAGTTTCGCTACATTAGGACGATTTTTTTTAAAAACAATTTAAAATATTTTTCAACGTCCAACTGATGAATAACAAAAATGTTTACCTCTATGTTCCGTGTAAATTTTTGTGATTATAAATATATCGATATCTTGAATACTGTTAAGAAATCTAACTAAAAACTCGCTAATAAAGTACAGATCCTGAATGTTCGTTGCGATTCGGCTATTGGTAACCTTTATGCTTAGGGTTTTGTCAAAATTACGCATTACATCGCTGAACAGTTGCGATATCTAAAAAGAACATACTTTATTTTATTCAAAATTACATTTGAAACGAACATTCCGAGCTTTTTAGCAACATTATACAAATACTTTTTAAGAAAATGACTCTACTTCTATTTCCGATAAAGAAAAATATTTCGAAATGTTTTATTCGTATTAGAATTCTGATTTCATAACAAATTTACTCAATTTCACTACATTAGGACGATTTTTTTGAGACAATTTAAAATATTTCTCAACGTCTAACTGATGAATAACAAAAATGTTTACTGTATATTTCAGTGTAAATTTAAGTGATTATAAACATATCGATATCTTGAACACTGTTAGGAAGCTAACTGAAAACTCGCTAATAAAGTACAGATTCGGCATGTACGTTGCGATTCGGCTATTTGTGACCTTTATGCTTAGGGTTTCGTCATAATTACGCATTGCATCGAAAAACAGTAGAGATATAAAAAAAAACACATACTTCATTTTATTCAAAATTACATTTTAAACAAACATCTTGAGCTTTTTAACCACATCATACAAATACTTTTTAAGAAAATGGTTCTACTTCTATTTTCGATAAAAAAAAATATTTCGAAAAGTATTATTCGTATCAGAATTATGATTTCATAACAAATTTACTCAATTTCGCTACATTAGGTCGATTTTTTTGGGACAATTTAAAATATTTTTCAACGTCTAACTGATGAATAATAAAAATGTTTACCGTATTGTTCCGTGTAAATTTAAGTGATTATAAATATTTCGATATCTTGAACTCTGTTAAGAAATCTAACTGAAAACTCGCTAATAAAGTACAGCTTCTGCATGATGCGATTCGGCTAGTTCTAACCTTTATGCTTAGGGTTTCGTCATAATTACGCATTGCATCGCAAACAAGTAGAGATATCTAAAAAAAACATACTTTATTTTATTCAAAATTAGATTTTAAACAAACATTTCGAGCTTTTTAACCACTTCATGCGAATACTTTTTAGGAAATGGCTCTACTTCTATATCCGATAAAAAAAAATATTTCGAAAAGATTTATTCGTATCAGAATTCTGATTTTATAACAAATTTACTCAATTTCGCTACATTAGGTCGATTTTTTTGGGACAATTTAAAATATTGTTCAACGTCTAACTGATGAATAATAAAAATGTTTACCGTATTGATCTGTGTAAAATTAAGTGATTATAAATATATCGATATCTTGAACACTGTTAAGATATCTAACTGAAAACTCGCGAATAAAGTACAGATTCTGCATATAGATAGATAGATTTATTCACCATTAGCCCTCTAAAGAGGAAATAGGATTCGTCACAAATGTACAGTAGATAAATTGCATATAAACTTATAATACACAAAAACACACACTAAAATTCATATCTGTTTATATTAGTCTAGTCACTACAATCATACACACTATTTTTAGGAAACACGCACACGACACAAATCACTTCCTGGTATTATTGTCCTGTCGCTAGGTACGGAGGGATGTCGTCATAGATATTTACTAAAACAGAAAGCAGAGGCAGGAAAACAGAACCAAAAGGGGAAAACTGGACAAACTACTAACATATTTATAGCATATTCGGCAATTTTGTAGGCAAGGCAGTTCAACGAATGTCAGACCGATTCAAAAATTCGTGTACGGAGTAATAAGTTCCATTGACAAGGTAAGTTTTACACTCCTTTATGAATAAGTTGTAGTTGTTGATGTTCTTTACATGATCAGGAAGGCTGTTAAACAGTGCGATACCGGAATAATGAACGCTAGACTCATAGAGACTGAGGCTGTGCTTGTCAGACCTAAGAACTGAACGGTTTCTTGTGTCATAGCCATGATTGTCCCCGTTACTTGCAAAAAGGTTCATGTTGCGTTTAACAAATTTTAGTATTTCTAATATGTAAGCGCTAGGTAGAGTCAGAATATGGAGTCTTTTGAACAGCGGCCTGCAGCTTTCTCTAGCATCTGAATGTGATATAATTCTAATGGCTCGTTTTTGCAGTTAGAAGACATGCACACTACGAGAACAATTGCCCCAGTTGGCAATATCGTAACACATATGTGAATGAAAGTAGGCAAAGTAGACTAGTGAAGCAGTTTTGGTATCAACTTGTTGCGTCAATAGTCTCAATGAGTAACAAACAGAACTAAGTTTGCGCACGAGGCGATCAATGTGCAAGTTCCATTTTAATTTCATGTCGACTTGCAAGCCGAGGAAAGTCGCATGATCAGAGAACTTATCCGTTACGATGTTGTTGGTTTCTGTTGTAAAACGAACTAACTTAGTTTTCTGTACATTGAGTGTTAATTTATTGGCGGCGAACCAAGTATTTAGGTCTCTAGATGCAGTCTCAATCTTCGCATTGAGATTATTTAAATCAATGTCCGTAATTAACAAATTAGTGTCATCTGCGTATAAGACAGATTTTATAGGGTCCATATATTCTGGAAGATCGTTAATATACAAAAGAAAAAGCAGGGGACCTAATATTGAGCCCTGAGGCACGCCACAAGAAATGCCCTCCCATTCTGACAAGTGCACCTCACCAGCTTTGTTTTTTAAGGCTACCTTCTGTTTCCGATTGTTGAGATAAGATTCAAAGAGTGCCAAAGCGTTGCCTCTGATCCCATAATATTCTAATTTTTGGAGGAGTATGCTGTGGTCTACAAGATCAAATGCCTTCGAGAGATCAGCAAAAATTCCGGCTACCTTCAGTTTTTCATCAAGGGAATTTTGTATACTCTGAATAAACTCGTACATAGCGGTGCTCGTGGATTTTTGTTTGAGGAAGCCGTGTTGAGCAGGAGTAATTACTTTATACTTCGTCAAGAATTCAAGTAACTTTTTGTGTAAAATTTTTTCTAGTATTTTTGAAAATATCGGAAGTAGAGAAATTGGTCTGTAATTTGATGCGTCGGTGGGCGAACCCTTTTTGAAGATCGGAATAACTTTAGCAGCTTTAAGAGAGTCGGGAAAAATGCCGGTAGAAAGACACGCGTTGAATATGATTTGAAGGGGAGTAGCTATGACTTCGGCACAGTAGTTCACGACTTTGCTTGAGATGCCATATATATCCGCAGATTGGGTACATTTTAGCTTTCTTATTACGTTTATTATTTCGATACTGGTAACCGGTTGAAGAAAAATTGAATTCTGAACACTCGGTACGGCGTTTTGTAACAGTTTATAAAAAGCACGAGCTTCTGATGGCTTATTATTAGAAAATTGATCCGACACATGAACAAAATATGAATTAAATATACCCGCAGCGTCTCTGTTGGTGAAAGTTTTACCGTTGTCGACAAGCTTAATATCTGCCACGTTATAATTGACTTTACCTGAGATATTTTTAATCACCTCCCAAGTTGCTTTTATTTTGTTATTTGAGTTTGCTATATACTCCGATGTATGTAATTTTTTAGCAGCTACAAGCACTTTCCTGTAGATACGTCTATAAGATCGGAAGAAAGTCAAGAATTGTGGCGATGAATTAATATTTTTAAATTTATTCATTTGGCAGAGCCTTTCGCGAGAAACTAGTATGCCTTTAGTTATCCAATTTTTTACTTTGATATTGGGTCTATTCTTTAATTTAAGTGGAGCTGTCTCGTTGATGACTAATAAGAAATAATTTAGAAAAGTTTCAAACATGTCATCAGCATTTTTAGTTTTATTAACATCTAAAATAAAATCCCATTGTACGGTCTCTAGTCTATTTGCGATAATTCTGAGTTTTGCAGAGTTAAGGTTTCTAGTAAGTAGTACTGAGTCTTTAGGGCTAGGTTTGCAGATTATTTCACTCTTTATGTTCATTAACATACCCTTGTGATCGGATAAACCTGTTTCTATTATATTAACATTGTAAGAATCTATGTGAAGGTTACACAACAAATAGTCAATGCAAGTTTCTGAAAAGGCAACTCTAGTGGGATCTAAGTTAGTGACGGAAATGCCGTAGGATTTAAGCATGGTCCCAAGGTCGCGTTTATTACTGGACTCGCGCAGGTAGTCAACGTTGAAGTCGCCTGATACAATAACAGTCTTATTTTCCGCGTTGATTTTCCTTAATACACGGTCTAAAAGCGAAATAAAACTTGCACAATCGCTACCCGGTTGGCGATAAATTGATAAAAATATGACATTTTTAGAATTATTAACGGTTGTTAGATCAACTGCACTGCACTCGAAAACACATTCACGACTGAGATTACGAATGTCTGGCCTATCTTTGCTCTTTTCTAATAGCTCGTTTTTAATGAAAATGCACGACCCCCCATTTTTCATTATTGTTCGACTGAAATTTGATACCCTAGCATAACCCTCTAGGACAAAGCAATTAGCTTCGTCTTCATTTTGCCAGTGCTCCGTCAAGGAAAGAACATCAATTTTATCCTGACATATACGTTGCGATTCGGCTATTTGTAACCTTTATGCTTAGGGTTTCGTCATAATTACGCATTGCATCGCAAACAAGTAGAGATATCTAAAAGAAACAGACTTTATTTTATTCAAAATTACATTTTAAGCGAACATTTCGAGCTTTTTAGCCACATCATACGAATACTTTTTAAGAAAATGGCTCTACTTCTATTTCCGATAAAAAAAAATATTTCGAAATGTTTTATTCGTATCAGAATCCTGATTTCATAACAAATTTAAACAGTTTCGCTACATTAGTACGATTTTTTTGAGACAATTTAAAATATTTTTCAACGTCTAACTGATGAATAATAAAAATGTTAACCGTATTGTTCCGTGTAAATTTAAGTGATTATAAATATATATATATCTTTATATTGAACACTGTTAAGAAATCTAAGTAAAAACTCGAGAATAAAGTACAGCTTCTGCATGTTGCGATTCGGCTAGTTGTAACCTTTATGCTTAGGGTTTCGTCATAATTGCGCATTGCTTCGCAAACATGTAGAGATATCTAAAAAAACAGACTTTATTTTACTCCCAATTACATTTTAAACAAATATTTCGAGCTTTTTATCCACATCATATGAATACTTTTTAAAAAAAATGGCTTCACTTCTGATGTTGTAAAAGTAGAATATATCGAAAAGTTTTATTCCTATTAGAAATCTGATTTCATCAAAAATTTACGCATTTTCAATAAATTAAGACGAGTTTTTTGTGAAAACTTAAAATATTTTTGAACTTCTTACTAATGAATAACAAAATTATTTAGCGTATTTTTCTGTGTAAATTTATGTGATTATAAATATATTGATATCTTGTACACTGTTAAGATATCTAACAGATATCAAGCTAATAAAGTACATATTCTGCATATACATTGCCATTCGGCTATTTGTAACCTCTATGCTTGGGGTAGCGTAACAATTACGCATTACATCGCAAAACAGTAGAGATATCTAAAAAAAAAATACTTTATTTTATTTAAAATTACATTTGAAACGAACATTCCGAGCTTTTTAGCAACATCATACAAATACTTTTTTAGAAAATGGCTCTACTTGTATTTCCGATAAAGAAAAATATTTCGAAAAGTTTTTTTCGTATCAGAATTCTGATTTCATAACAAATTTACTCAATTTCGCTACATTAGGACGATTTTTTTGAGACAATTTAAAATATTTTTCAACGTTTAACTGAAGAATAACAAAAATGTTAACCGTATTGTTCTGTGTAAATTAAAGTGATTATAAATATATCGATATCTTGAACACTGTTAAGAAATCTAACTGAAAACTCGCGAATAAAGTACAGATTCTGCATATACGTTGCGATTAGGCTAGTTGTAACCTTTATGCTTAGGGTTTCGTCATAATTACGCATTGCATCGCAAACAAGTAGAGATATCTAAAAAAACAGACTTTATTTTATTCCCAATTACATTTTAAACAAATATTTCTAGCTTTTTATCCACATCATACGAATACTTTTTAAAAAAAATGGCTTCACTTCTAATGTTGAAAAAGTAAAATATATCGAAAAGTTTTATTCCTATTAGAATTCTGATTTTATCAAAAATTTACGCCTTTTCATTACATTAAGACGAGTTTTTTGTGAAAACTTAAAATATTATTGAACTTCTTACTATTGAATAACAAAATTATTTAGCGTATTGTTCTGTGTAAATTTATGTGATTATAACTATATTGATATCTTGTTCACTGTAAAGATATCTAACAGATATCTAGCTAATAAAGTACATATTCTGCATATACATTGCGATTCGGCTATTTGTAACCTCTAGGCTTAGAGTATCGTCATAATTATGCATTATATCGCAAAACAGTAGAGATATCTAAAAAAAACATACTTTATTTTATTCAAAATTACATTTGAAACGAACATTCCGAGCTTTTTAGCAACATTATACAAATACTTTTTAAGAAAATGACTCTACTTCTATTTCCGATAATGAAAAATATTTTGAAAAGTTTTATTCGTATCAGGATTCTGATTTCATCAGAAATTTAAACAGTTTCGCTACATTAAGACGATTTTTTTGAGACAATTAAAAATATTTTTCAACGTCTAACTGATAAATAACAAAAATGTTTACTGTATTGTTCAGTGTAAATTTAAGTGATTATAAATATATCGATATCTTGAACACTGTTAGGAATCTAACTGAAAACTCGCTAATAAAGTACAGATTCGGCATGTACGTTGCGATTCGGCTATTTGTGACCTTTATGCTTAGGGTTTCGTCATAATTACGCATTGCATCGCAAAACAGTAGAGATATCTAAAAGAAACAGACTTTATTTTATTCAAAATTACATTTTATGCGAACATTTCGAGCTTTTTAGCCACATCATACGAATACTTTTTAAGAAAATGGCTCTACTTCTATTTCCGATAAAAAAAAATATTTCGAAATGTTTTATTCGTATCAGAATTATGATTTCATAACAAATTTACTCAATTTCGCTACATTAGGACGATTTTTTTGAGACAATTTAAAATATTTTTCAACGTCTAACTGATGAATAACAAAAATGTTTACTGTATTGTTCCGTGTAAATTAAAGTGATTATAATTATATCGATATCTTAAACACTGTTAAGAAATCTAACTGAAAACTCGCTAATAAAGTATTGCTTCTGCATGTTGCGATTCGGCTAGTTGTAACCTTAATGCTTAGGGTTTCATCATAATTACGCTTTGCATCGCAAACAAGTAGAGATATCTAAAAAAAACAGACTTTATTTTATTCCCAATTATATTTTAAACAAATATTTCGACCTTTTTAGCCACATCATACGAATACTTTTTAAAAAAATGGCTTCACGTCTAATGTTGAAAAAGTAAAATATATCGAAAAGTTTTATTCCTATTAGAATTCTGATTTTATCAAAAAATTACGCATTTTCATTACATTAGGACGAGTTTTTTGTGAAAGTTTAAATATTTTTGAACTTCTTACTGATGAATAACAAAAATATTAACCGTATTGTTCCGTGTAAATTTATGTGATTTTAAATATATCAAAATCTGGTACACTGTTAAGCTATCTAACAGATATCTCGCTAATAAAGTACAGATTCTGCATTTACATTGCGATTCGGCTATTTGTAACCTCTATGCTTGGGGTAGCGTAACAATTACGCATTACATCGCAAAACAGTAGAGATATCTAAAAAAAACATACTTTATTTTATTCAAAATTACATTTGAAACGAACATTCCGAGCTTTTTAGCCACATCATACAAATACTTTTTAAGAAAATGGCTCTACTTCTATTTCCGATAAAGAAAAATATTTCGAAAAGTTTTATTCGTATCAGAATTCTGATTTCATAACAAATTTACTTAATTTCGATACATTAGGTCGATTTTTTTGAGACAATTTAAAATATTTTTCAACGTCTAACTGATGAATAACAAAAATGTTTACCGTAAAGTTCCGTGTAAATTTAAGTGATTATAAACATATCGATATCTTGAACACTGTTAGGAAGCTAACTGAAAACTCACGAATAAAGTACAGATTCTGCATATACGTTGCGATTCGGCTATTTATGACCTTTATGCTAAGGGTTTCGACATAATTACGCATTGCATCGCAAACAGTAGAGATATCTAAATAAAAACAGACTTTATTTTATTCAAAATTACATTTTAAACAAATATTTCGAGCTTTTTAGACACATCATACGAATACTTTTAAAGAAAATGGCTCTACTTCTATTTCCGATAATGAAAAATATTTTGAAAAGTTTTATTCGTATCAGGATTCTGATTTCATCAGAAATTTAAACAGTTTCGCTACATTAAGACGATTTTTTTGAGACAATTAAAAATATTTTTCAACGTCTAACTGATGAATAACAAAAATGTTTACTGTATTGTTCAGTGTAAATTTAAGTGATTATAAATATATCGATATCTTGAACACTGTTAGGAATCTAACTGAAAACTCGCTAATAAAGTACAGATTCGGCATGTACGTTGCGATTCGGCTATTTGTGACCTTTATGCTTAGGGTTTCGTCATAATTACGCATTGCATCGAAAAACAGTAGAGATATAAAAAAAAACACATACTTCATTTTATTCAAAATTACATTTTAAACAAACATCTTGAGCTTTTTAACCACATCATACAAATACTTTTTAAGAAAATGGTTCTACTTCTATTTTCGATAAAAAAAAATATTTCGAAAAGTATTATTCGTATCAGAATTATGATTTCATAACAAATTTACTCAATTTCGCTACATTAGGTCGATTTTTTTGGGACAATTTAAAATATTTTTCAACGTCTAACTGATGAATAATAAAAATGTTTACCGTATTGTTCCGTGTAAATTTAAGTGATTATAAATATTTCGATATCTTGAACTCTGTTAAGAAATCTAACTGAAAACTCGCTAATAAAGTACAGCTTCTGCATGTTGCGATTCGGCTAGTTCTAACCTTTATGCTTAGGGTTTCGTCATAATTACGCATTGCATCGCAAACAAGTAGAGATATCTAAAAAAAACATACTTTATTTTATTCAAAATTAGATTTTAAACAAACATTTCGAGCTTTTTAACCACATCATGCGAATACTTTTTAGGAAATGGCTCTACTTCTATATCCGATAAAAAAAAATATTTCGAAAAGTTTTATTCGTATCAGAATTCTGATTTCATAACAAATTTACTCAATTTCGCTACATTAGGTCGATTTTTTTGGGACAATTTAAAATATTGTTCAACGTCTAACTGATGAATAATAAAAATGTTTACCGTATTGATCTGTGTAAAATTAAGTGATTATAAATATATCGATATCTTGAACACTGTTAAGATATCTAACTGAAAACTCGCGAATAAAGTACAGATTCTGCATATAGATAGATAGATTTATTCACCATTAGCCCTCTAAAGAGGAAATAGGATTCGTCACAAATGTACAGTAGATAAATTGCATATAAACTTATAATACACAAAAACACACACAAAAATTCATATCTGTTTATATTAGTCTAGTCACTACAATCATACACACTATTTATAGGAAACACGCACACGACACAAATCACTTCCTGGTATTATTGTCCTGTCGCTAGGTACGGAGGGATGTCGTCATAGATATTTACTAAAACAGAAAGCAGAGGCAGGAAAACAGAACCGAAAGGGGAAAACTGGACAAACTACTAACATATTTATAGCATATTCGGCAATTTTGTAGGCAAGGCAGTTAAACGAATGTCAGACCGATTCAAAAATTCGTGTACGGAGTAATAAGTTCCATTGACAAGGTAAGTTTTACACTCCTTTACGAATAAGTTGTAGTTGTTGATGTTCTTTACATGATCAGGAAGGCTGTTAAACAGTGCGATACCGGAATAATGAACGCTAGACTCATAGAGACTGAGGCTGTGCTTGTCAGACCTAAGAACTGAACGGTTTCTTGTGTCATAGCCATGATTGTCCCCGTTACTTGCAAAAAGGTTCATGTTGCGTTTAACAAATTTTAGTATTTCTAATATGTAAGCGCTAGGTAGAGTCAGAATATGGAGTCTTTTGAACAGCGGCCTGCAGCTTTCTCTAGCATCTGAATGTGATATAATTCTAATGGCTCGTTTTTGCAGTTAGAAGACATGCACACTACGAGAACAATTGCCCCAGTTGGCAATATCGTAACACATATGTGAATGAAAGTAGGCAAAGTAGACTAGTGAAGCAGTTTTGGTATCAACTTGTTGCGTCAATAGTCTCAATGAGTAACAAACAGAACTAAGTTTGCGCACGAGGCGATCAATGTGCAAGTTCCATTTTAATTTCATGTCGACTTGCAAGCCGAGGAAAGTCGCATGATCAGAGAACTTATCCGTTACGATGTTGTTGGTTTCTGTTGTAAAACGAACTAACTTAGTTTTCTGTACATTGAGTGTTAATTTATTGGCGGCGAACCAAGTATTTAGGTCTCTAGATGCAGTCTCAATCTTCGCATTGAGATTATTTAAATCAATGTCCGTAATTAACAAATTAGTGTCATCTGCGTATAAGACAGATTTTATAGGGTCCATATATTCTGGAAGATCGTTAATATACAAAAGAAAAAGCAGGGGACCTAATATTGAGCCCTGAGGCACGCCACAAGAAATGCCCTCCCATTCTGACAAGTGCACCTCACCAGCTTTGTTTTTTAAGGCTACCTTCTGTTTCCGATTGTTGAGATAAGATTCAAAGAGTGCCAAAGCGTTGCCTCTGATCCCATAATATTCTAATTTTTGGAGGAGTATGCTGTGGTCTACAAGATCAAATGCCTTCGAGAGATCAGCAAAAATTCCGGCTACCTTCAGTTTTTCATCAAGGGAATTTTGTATACTCTGAATAAACTCGTACATAGCGGTGCTCGTGGATTTTTGTTTGAGGAAGCCGTGTTGAGCAGGAGTAATTACTTTATACTTCGTCAAGAATTCAAGTAACTTTTTGTGTAAAATTTTTTCTAGTATTTTTGAAAATATCGGAAGTAGAGAAATTGGTCTGTAATTTGATGCGTCGGTGGGCGAACCCTTTTTGAAGATCGGAATAACTTTAGCAGCTTTAAGAGAGTCGGGAAAAATGCCGGTAGAAAGACACGCGTTGAATATGATTTGAAGGGGAGTAGCTATGACTTCGGCACAGTAGTTCACGACTTTGCTTGAGATGCCATATATATCCGCAGATTGGGTACATTTTAGCTTTCTTATTACGTTTATTATTTCGATACTGGTAACCGGTTGAAGAAAAATTGAATTCTGAACACTCGGTACGGCGTTTTGTAACAGTTTATAAAAAGCACGAGCTTCTGATGGCTTATTATTAGAAAATTGATCCGACACATGAACAAAATATGAATTAAATATACCCGCAGCGTCTCTGTTGGTGAAAGTTTTACCGTTGTCGACAAGCTTAATATCTGCCACGTTATAATTGACTTTACCTGAGATATTTTTAATCACCTCCCAAGTTGCTTTTATTTTGTTATTTGAGTTTGCTATATACTCCGATGTATGTAATTTTTTAGCAGCTACAAGCACTTTCCTGTAGATACGTCTATAAGATCGGAAGAAAGTCAAGAATTGTGGCGATGAATTAATATTTTTAAATTTATTCATTTGGCAGAGCCTTTCGCGAGAAACTAGTATGCCTTTAGTTATCCAATTTTTTACTTTGATATTGGGTCTATTCTTTAATTTAAGTGGAGCTGTCTCGTTGATGACTAATAAGAAATAATTTAGAAAAGTTTCAAACATGTCATCAGCATTTTTAGTTTTATTAACATCTAAAATAAAATCCCATTGTACGGTCTCTAGTCTATTTGCGATAATTCTGAGTTTTGCAGAGTTAAGGTTTCTAGTAAGTAGTACTGAGTCTTTAGGGCTAGGTTTGCAGATTATTTCACTCTTTATGTTCATTAACATACCCTTGTGATCGGATAAACCTGTTTCTATTATATTAACATTGTAAGAATCTATGTGAAGGTTACACAACAAATAGTCAATGCAAGTTTCTGAAAAGGCAACTCTAGTGGGATCTAAGTTAGTGACGGAAATGCCGTAGGATTTAAGCATGGTCCCAAGGTCGCGTTTATTACTGGACTCGCGCAGGTAGTCAACGTTGAAGTCGCCTGATACAATAACAGTCTTATTTTCCGCGTTGATTTTCCTTAATACACGGTCTAAAAGCGAAATAAAACTTGCACAATCGCTACCCGGTTGGCGATAAATTGATAAAAATATGACATTTTTAGAATTATTAACGGTTGTTAGATCAACTGCACTGCACTCGAAAACACATTCACGACTGAGATTACGAATGTCTGGCCTATCTTTGCTCTTTTCTAATAGCTCGTTTTTAATGAAAATGCACGACCCCCCATTTTTCATTATTGTTCGACTGAAATTTGATACCCTAGCATAACCCTCTAGGACAAAGCAATTAGCTTCGTCTTCATTTTGCCAGTGCTCCGTCAAGGAAAGAACATCAATTTTATCCTGACATATACGTTGCGATTCGGCTATTTGTAACCTTTATGCTTAGGGTTTCGTCAAAATTACGCATTGCATCGCAAAACAGTAGAGATATCTAAAAAAAACATACTTTATTTTATTCAAAATTATATATTAAACAAACATTTCGAGCTTTTTACCACATCATGCGAATACTTTTTAGGAAAGGGCTCTACTTCTATTTCCGATGAAAAAAAATATTTCGAAAAGTTTTATTCGTATCAGAATTCTGATTTCATAACAAATTTAAACAGTTTTGCTACTTTAGGACGATTTTTTTGAGACAATTTTAAATATTGTTCAACGTCTAACTGATGAATAACAAAAATGTTTACCGTATAGTTCAGTGTAAATTTAAGTGATTATAAATATATATATATCTTTATATTGAACACTGTTAAGAAATCTAAGTAAAAACTCGAGAATAAAGTACAGCTTCTGCATGTTGCGATTCGGCTAGTTGTAACCTTTATGCTTAGGGTTTCGTCATAATTGCGCATTGCTTCGCAAACATGTAGAGATATCTAAAAAAACAGACTTTATTTTATTCCCAATTACATTTTAAACAAATATTTCGAGCTTTTTATCCACATCATATGAATACTTTTTAAAAAAAATGGCTTCACTTCTGATGTTGAAAAAGTAGAATATATCGAAAAGTTTTATTCCTATTAGAAATCTGATTTCATCAAAAATTTACGCATTTTCAATAAATTAAGACGAGTTTTTTGTGAAAACTTAAAATATTTTTGAACTTCTTACTAATGAATAAGAAAATTATTTAGCGTATTTTTCTGTGTAAATTTATGTGATTATAAATATATTGATATCTTGTACACTGTTAAGATATCTAACAGATATCAAGCTAATAAAGTTCATATTCTGCATATACATTGCGATTCGGCTATTTGTAACCTCTATGCTTGGGGTAGCGTAACAATTACGCATTACATCGCAAAACAGTAGAGATATCTAAAAAAAAAATACTTTATTTTATTTAAAATTACATTTGAAACGAACATTCCGAGCTTTTTAGCAACATCATAGAAATACTTTTTTAGAAAATGGCTCTCCTTGTATTTCCGATAAAGAAAAATATTTCGAAAAGTTTTTTTCGTATCAGAATTCTGATTTCATAACAAATTTACTCAATTTCGCTACATTAGGTCGATTTTTTTGGGACAATTTAAAATATTGTTCAACGTCTAACTGATGAATAATAAAAATGTTTACCGTATTGATCTGTGTAAAATTAAGTGATTATAAATATATCGATATCTTGAACACTGTTAAGAAATCAAACTGAAAACTCGCTAACAAAGTACAGATTCTGCATATACATTGCGATTCGGCTACTTGTAAACTCTAGGCTTAGAGTATCGTCATAATTATGCATTATATCGCAAAACAGTAGAGATATCTAAAAAAAACATACTTTATTTTATTCAAAATTACATTTGAAACGAACATTCCGAGCTTTTTAGCAACATTATACAAATACTTTTTAAGAAAATGACTCTACTTCTATTTCCGATAAAGAAAAATATTTCGAAATGTTTTATTCGTATTAGAATTCTGATTTCATAACAAATTTACTCAATTTCGCTACATTAGGACGATTTTTTTCAGACAATTTAAAATATTTCTCAACGTCTAACTGATGACTAACAAAAAATGTTTACCGTAATGTTCCGTGTAATTTTAAGTGATTATAAATATATCGATATCATGAACACTATTAAGATATCTAACTGAAAACTCGCGAATAAAGTACAGATTCTGCATATACGTTGCGATTCGGCTAGTTGTAACCTTTATGCTTAGGGTTTCGTCATAATTACGCATTGCATCGCAAACAAGTAGAGATATCTAAAAAAACAGACTTTATTTTATTCCCAATTACATTTTAAACAAATATTTCTAGCTTTTTATCCACATCATACGAATACTTTTTAAAAAAAATGGCTTCACTTCTAATGTTGAAAAAGTAAAATATATCGAAAAGTTTTATTCCTATTAGAATTCTGATTTTATCAAAAATTTACGCATTTTCATTACATTAAAACGAGTTTTTTGTGAAAACTTATAATATTATTGACCTTCTTACTATTGAATAACAAAATTATTTAGCGTATTGTTCTGTGTAAATTTATGTGATTATAACTATATTGATATCTTGTTCACTGTAAAGATATCTAACAGATATCTAGCTAATAAAGTACATATTCTGCATATACATTGCGATTCGGCTATTTGTAACCTCTAGGCTTAGAGTATCGTCATAATTATGCATTATATCGCAAAACAGTAGAGATATCTAAAAAAAACATACTTTATTTTATTCAAAATTACATTTGAAACGAACATTCCGAGCTTTTTAGCAACATTATACAAATACTTTTTAAGAAAATGACTCTACTTCTATTTCCGATAATGAAAAATATTTTGAAAAGTTTTATTCGTATCAGGATTCTGATTTCATCAGAAATTTAAACAGTTTCGCTACATTAAGACGATTTTTTTGAGACAATTAAAAATATTTTTCAACGTCTAACTGATGAATAATAAAAATGTTTACCGTATTGTTCCGTGTAAATTTAAGTGATTATAAATATTTCGATATCTTGAACACTGTTAAGAAATCTAACTGAAAACTCGCTAATAAAGTACAGCTTCTGCATGTTGCGGTTCGGCTAGTTCTAACCTTTATGCTTAGGGTTTCATCATAATTACGCTTTGCATCGCAAACAAGTAGAGATATCTAAAAAAAACAGACTTTATTTTATTCCCAATTATATTTTAAACAAATATTTCGACCTTTTTAGCCACATCATACGAATACTTTTTAAAAAAATGGCTTCACGTCTAATGTTGAAAAAGTAAAATATATCGAAAAGTTTTATTCCTATTAGAATTCTGATTTTATCAAAAAATTACGCATTTTCATTACATTAGGACGAGTTTTTTGTGAAAGTTTAAATATTTTTGAACTTCTTACTGATGAATAACAAACATATTAACCGTATTGTTCCGTGTAAATTTATGTGATTTTAAATATATCAAAATCTGGTACACTGTTAAGCTATCTAACAGATATCTCAATAATAAAGTACAGATTCTGCATTTACATTGCGATTCGGCTATTTGTAACCTCTATGCTTGGGGTAGCGTAACAATTACGCATTACATCGCAAAACAGTAGAGATATCTAAAAAAAACATACTTTATTTTATTCAAAATTACATTTGAAACGAACATTCCGAGCTTTTTAGCAACATTATACAAATACTTTTTAAGAAAATGACTCTACTTCTATTTCCGATAAAGAAAAATATTTCGAAATGTTTTATTCGTATTAGAATTCTGATTTCATAACAAATTTACTCAATTTCGCTACATTAGGACGATTTTTTTGAGACAATTTAAAATATTTCTCAACGTCTAACTGATGAATAACAAAAATGTTTACCGTAAAGTTCCGTGTAAGTTTAAGTGATTATAAATATATCGATATCTTGAACACTGTTAAGAAATCTAACTAAAAACACGAGAATAAAGTACAGATTCTGCATATACGTTGCGATTCGGTTATTTAAAACTTTTGTGCTTAAGTTTTCGTCAAAATTACGCATTACGTCGCTAAACAGTTGCGATATTGAAGAAAAACATACATTATTTTATTTAAAATTACATTTTTAACAAACATTTCGAGCTTTTTAGCCACATCATACGAATACTTTTTAAGAAAATGGCTCTACTTCTATTTCCGATAAAGAAAAATATTTTGAAAAGTTTTATTCGTATCAGAATCCTGATTTCATAACAAATTTAAACAGTTTCGCTACATTAAGACGAATTTTTTGAGACAATTTTAAATATTGTTCAACGTCTAACTGATGAATAACAAAAATGTTTACCGTATTGTTCAGTGTAAATTTAAGAGATTTTAAATATATCGATATCGTGAACACTGTTAGGAATCTAACTGAAAACTCGCTAATAAAGTACAGGTTCGGCATGTACGTTACGATTCGACTATTTGTAACCTTTATGCTTAGGGTTGCGTCAAATTACGCATTGCATCGCAAAACAGTAGAGATATCTAAAAAAACATACTTTATTTTATTCAAAATTACATTTGAAACAAACAATTCGAGCTTTTTAACAACATCATACGAATACTTTTTAAGAAAAAGGCTCTACTTATATTTTCGATAAAAAAAATATTTCGAAAAGTATTATTCGTATCAGAATTCTGATTTCATAACAAATTTACTCAATTTCGATACATTAGGTCGATTTTTTTGAGACAATTTAAAATATTTCTCAACGTCTAACTGATGAATAATAAAAATGTTAACCGTATTGTTCCGTGTAAATTTAAGTTATTATAAATATATATATCTTTATATTGAACACTGTTAAGAAATCTAACTAAAAACTCGAGAATAAAGTACAGATTCTGCATGTTGCGATTCGGCTAGTTGTAACCTTTATGCTTAGGGTTTCGTCATAATTACGCATTGCATCGCAAACAGTAGAGATATCTAAATAAAAACAGACTTTATTTTATTCAAAATTACATTTTAAGCCAACATTTCGAGCTTTTTAGCCACATCATACGAATACTTTTTAAGAAAATGGCTCTACTTCTATTTCCGATAAAGAAAAATATTTCGAAAAGTTTTATTCGTATCAGAATTCTGATTTCATAACAAATTTACTTAATTTCGATACATTAGGTCGATTTTTTTGAGACAATTTAAAATATTTCTCAACGTCTAACTGATGAATAATAAAAATGTTAACCGTATTGTTCCGTGTAAATTTAAGTTATTATAAATATATATATCTTTATATTGAACACTGTTAAGAAATCTAACTAAAAACTCGAGAATAAAGTACAGATTCTGCATGTTGCGATTCGGCTAGTTGTAACCTTTATGCTTAGGGTTTCGTCATAATTACGCATTGCATCGCAAACAGTAGAGATATCTAAATAAAAACAGACTTTATTTTATTCAAAATTACATTTTAAACAAATATTTCGAGCTTTTTAGACACATCATACGAATACTTTTAAAGAAAATGGCTCTACTTCTATTTCCGATAATGAAAAATATTTTGAAAAGTTTTATTCGTATCAGGATTCTGATTTCATCAGAAATTTAAACAGTTTCGCTACATTAAGACGATTTTTTTGAGACAATTAAAAATATTTTTCAACGTCTAACTGATGAATAACAAAAATGTTTACTGTATTGTTCAGTGTAAATTTAAGTGATTATAAATATATCGATATCTTGAACACTGTTAGGAATCTAACTGAAAACTCGAGAATAAAGTACAGATTCTGCATGTTGCGATTCGGCTATTTGTGACCTTTATGCTTAGGGTTTCGTCATAATTACGCATTGCATCGAAAAACAGTAGAGATATAAAAAAAAACACATACTTCATTTTATTCAAAATTACATTTTAAACAAACATCTTGAGCTTTTTAACCACATCATACAAATACTTTTTAAGAAAATGGTTCTACTTCTATTTTCGATAAAAAAAAATATTTCGAAAAGTATTATTCGTATCAGAATTATGATTTCATAACAAATTTACTCAATTTCGCTACATTAGGTCGATTTTTTTGGGACAATTTAAAATATTTTTCAACGTCTAACTGATGACTAACAAAAATGTTTACCGTAATGTTCCGTGTAATTTTAAGTGATTATAAATATATCGATATCATGAACACTGTTAAGATATCTAACTGAAAACTCGCGAATAAAGTACAGATTCGACATGTACCATGCGATTCGGCTATTTGTAACCTTTTTTCTTAGGGTTTCGTCATAATTATGCATTGCATCGCAAACAAGTAGAGATATCTATAAAAAACAGACTTTATTTTATTCCCAATTACATTTAAAACAAATATTTCGAGCTTTTTAGCAACATCATACGAATACTTTTTTAAAAAAATGGCTTCACTTCTAATGTTGAAAAAGTGAAATATTTCGAAAAGTTTTATTCGTATCAGAATTCTGATTTCATAACAAATTTAAACAGTTTCGCTACATTAGGACGATTTTTTTGAGACATATTAAAATATTTTTCAACGTCTAACTGATGAATAATAAAAATGTTTACCGTATTGTTCCGTGTAAATTTAAGTGATTATAAATATTTCGATATCTTGAACTCTGTTAAGAAATCTAACTGAAAACTCGCTAATAAAGTACAGCTTCTGCATGTTGCGATTCGGCTAGTTCTAACCTTTATGCTTAGGGTTTCGTCATAATTATGCATTGCATCGCAAACAAGTAGAGATATCTAAAAAAAACATACTTTATTTTATTCAAAATTAGATTTTAAACAAACATTTCGAGCTTTTTAACTACATCATGCGAATACTTTTTAGGAAATGGCTCTACTTCTATATCCGATAAAAAAAAATATTTCGAAAATTTTTTTTCGTATCAGAATTCTGATTTCATAACAAATTTACTCAATTTCGCTACATTAGGTCGATTTTTTTGGGACAATTTAAAATATTGTTCAACGTCTAACTGATGAATAATAAAAATGTTTACCGTATTGATCTGTGTAAAATTAAGTGATTATAAATATATCGATATCTTGAACACTGTTAAGATATCTAACTGAAAACTCGCGAATAAAGTACAGATTCTGCATATAGATAGATAGATTTATTCACCATTAGCCCTCTAAAGAGGAAATAGGATTCGTCACAAATGTACAGTAGATAAATTGCATATAAACTTATAATACACAAAAACACACACAAAAATTCATATCTGTTTATATTAGTCTAGTCACTACAATCATACACACTATTTTTAGGAAACACGCACACGACACAAATCACTTCCTGGTATTATTGTCCTGTCGCTAGGTACGGAGGGATGTCGTCATAGATATTTACTAAAACAGAAAGCAGAGGCAGGAAAACAGAACCGAAAGGGGAAAACTGGACAAACTACTAACATATTTATAGCATATTCGGCAATTTTGTAGGCAAGGCAGTTAAACGAATGTCAGACCGATTCAAAAATTCGTGTACGGAGTAATAAGTTCCATTGACAAGGTAAGTTTTACACTCCTTTATGAATAAGTTGTAGTTGTTGATGTTCTTTACATGATCAGGAAGGCTGTTAAACAGTGCGATACCGGAATAATGAACGCTAGACTCATAGAGACTGAGGCTGTGCTTGTCAGACCTAAGAACTGAACGGTTTCTTGTGTCATAGCCATGATTGTCCCCGTTACTTGCAAAAAGGTTCATGTTGCGTTTAACAAATTTTAGTATTTCTAATATGTAAGCGCTAGGTAGAGTCAGAATATGGAGTCTTTTGAACAGCGGCCTGCAGCTTTCTCTAGCATCTGAATGTGATATAATTCTAATGGCTCGTTTTTGCAGTTAGAAGACATGCACACTACGAGAACAATTGCCCCAGTTGGCAATATCGTAACACATATGTGAATGAAAGTAGGCAAAGTAGACTAGTGAAGCAGTTTTGGTATCAACTTGTTGCGTCAATAGTCTCAATGAGTAACAAACAGAACTAAGTTTGCGCACGAGGCGATCAATGTGCAAGTTCCATTTTAATTTCATGTCGACTTGCAAGCCGAGGAAAGTCGCATGATCAGAGAACTTATCCGTTACGATGTTGTTGGTTTCTGTTGTAAAACGAACTAACTTAGTTTTCTGTACATTGAGTGTTAATTTATTGGCGGCGAACCAAGTATTTAGTTCTCTAGATGCAGTCTCAATCTTCGCATTGAGATTATTTAAATCAATGTCCGTAATTAACAAATTAGTGTCATCTGCGTATAAGACAGATTTTATAGGGTCCATATATTCTGGAAGATCGTTAATATACAAAAGAAAAAGCAGGGGACCTAATATTGAGCCCTGAGGCACGCCACAAGAAATGCCCTCCCATTCTGACAAGTGCACCTCACCAGCTTTGTTTTTTAAGGCTACCTTCTGTTTCCGATTGTTGAGATAAGATTCAAAGAGTGCCAAAGCGTTGCCTCTGATCCCATAATATTCTAATTTTTGGAGGAGTATGCTGTGGTCTACAAGATCAAATGCCTTCGAGAGATCAGCAAAAATTCCGGCTACCTTCAGTTTTTCATCAAGGGAATTTTGTATACTCTGAATAAACTCGTACATAGCGGTGCTCGTGGATTTTTCTTTGAGGAAGCCGTGTTGAGCAGGAGTAATTACTTTATACTTCGTCAAGAATTCAAGTAACTTTTTGTGTAAAATTTTTTCTAGTATTTTTGAAAATATCGGAAGTAGAGAAATTGGTCTGTAATTTGATGCGTCGGTGGGCGAACCCTTTTTGAAGATCGGAATAACTTTAGCAGCTTTAAGAGAGTCGGGAAAAATGCCGGTAGAAAGACACGCGTTGAATATGATTTGAAGGGGAGTAGCTATGACTTCGGCACAGTAGTTCACGACTTTGCTTGAGATGCCATATATATCCGCAGATTGGGTACATTTTAGCTTTCTTATTACGTTTATTATTTCGATACTGGTAACCGGTTGAAGAAAAATTGAATTCTGAACACTCGGTACGGCGTTTTGTAACAGTTTATAAAAAGCACGAGCTTCTGATGGCTTATTATTAGAAAATTGATCCGACACATGAACAAAATATGAATTAAATATACCCGCAGCGTCTCTGTTGGTGAAAGTTTTACCGTTGTCGACAAGCTTAATATCTGCCACGTTATAATTGACTTTACCTGAGATATTTTTAATCACCTCCCAAGTTGCTTTTATTTTGTTATTTGAGTTTGCTATATACTCCGATGTATGTAATTTTTTAGCAGCTACAAGCACTTTCCTGTAGATACGTCTATAAGATCGGAAGAAAGTCAAGAATTGTGGCGATGAATTAATATTTTTAAATTTATTCATTTGGCAGAGCCTTTCGCGAGAAACTAGTATGCCTTTAGTTATCCAATTTTTTACTTTGATATTGGGTCTATTCTTTAATTTAAGTGGAGCTGTCTCGTTGATGACTAATAAGAAATAATTTAGAAAAGTTTCAAACATGTCATCAGCATTTTTAGTTTTATTAACATCTAAAATAAAATCCCATTGTACGGTCTCTAGTCTATTTGCGATAATTCTGAGTTTTGCAGAGTTAAGGTTTCTAGTAAGTAGTACTGAGTCTTTAGGGCTAGGTTTGCAGATTATTTCACTCTTTATGTTCATTAACATACCCTTGTGATCGGATAAACCTGTTTCTATTATATTAACATTGTAAGAATCTATGTGAAGGTTACACAACAAATAGTCAATGCAAGTTTCTGAAAAGGCAACTCTAGTGGGATCTAAGTTAGTGACGGAAATGCCGTAGGATTTAAGCATGGTCCCAAGGTCGCGTTTATTACTGGACTCGCGCAGGTAGTCAACGTTGAAGTCGCCTGATACAATAACAGTCTTATTTTCCGCGTTGATTTTCCTTAATACACGGTCTAAAAGCGAAATAAAACTTGCACAATCGCTACCCGGTTGGCGATAAATTGATAAAAATATGACATTTTTAGAATTATTAACGGTTGTTAGATCAACTGCACTGCACTCGAAAACACATTCACGACTGAGATTACGAATGTCTGGCCTATCTTTGCTCTTTTCTAATAGCTCGTTTTTAATGAAAATGCACGACCCCCCATTTTTCATTATTGTTCGACTGAAATTTGATACCCTAGCATAACCCTCTAGGACAAAGCAATTAGCTTCGTCTTCATTTTGCCAGTGCTCCGTCAAGGAAAGAACATCAATTTTATCCTGACATATACGTTGCGATTCGGCTAGTTGTAACCATTATGCTTAGGGTTTCGTCATAATTACGCATTGCATCGCAAAACAGTAGAGATATCTAAAAGAAACAGACTTTATTTTATTCAAAATTACATTTTAAGCGAACATTTCGAGCTTTTTAGCCACATCATACGAATACTTTTTAAGAAAATGGCTCTACTTCTATTTCCGATAAAAAAAAATATTTCGAAATGTTTTATTCGTATCAGAATCCTGATTTCATAACAAATTTAAACAGTTTCGCTACATTAGTACGATTTTTTTGAGACAATTTAAAATATTTTTCAACGTCTAACTGATGAATAATAAAAATGTTAACCATATTGTTCCGTGTAAATTTAAGTGATTATAAATATATATATATCTTTATATTGAACACTGTTAAGAAATCTAAGTAAAAACTCGAGAATAAAGTACAGCTTCTGCATGTTGCGATTCGGCTAGTTGTAACCTTTATGCTTAGGGTTTCGTCATAAATAAGCATTGCATCGCAAACAAGTAGAGATATCTAAAAATAACATACTTTATTTTATTCAAAATTACATTTTAAACCAACATTTTGAGCTTTTTAACCACATCATACAAATACTTTTTAAGAAAATGGTTCTACTTCTATTTTCGATAAAAAAAAATATTTCGAAAAGTATTATTCGTATCAGAATTATGATTTCATAACAAATTTACTCAATTTCGCTACATTAGGACGATTTTTTTGAGACAATTTAAAATATTTTTCAACGTCTAACTGATGACTAACAAAAATGTTTACCGTAAAGTTCCGTGTAAGTTTAAGTGATTATAAATATATCGATATCTTGAACACTGTTAAGAAATCTAACTAAAAACACGAGAATAAAGTACAGATTCTGCATATACGTTGCGATTCGGTTATTTGAAACTTTTGTGCTTAAGTTTTCGTCAAAATTACGCATTACGTCGCTAAACAGTTGCGATATTGAAGAAAAACATACTTTATTTTATTTAAAATTACATTTTTAACAAACATTTCGAGCTTTTTAGCCACATCATACGAATACTTTTTAAGAAAATGGCTCTACTTCTATTTCCGATAAAGAAAAATATTTTGAAAAGTTTTATTCGTATCAGAATCCTGATTTCATAACAAATTTAAACAGTTTCGCTACATTAAGACGAATTTTTTGAGACAATTTAAAATATTTTTCAACGTCTAACTGATTAATAACAAAAATGTTTACCGTATCGTTCCGTGTAAAAGTAAGTGATTATAAATATATCGATATCTTGAACTCTGTTAAGAAATCTAACTGAAAACTCGCTAATTAAGTACAGCTTCTGCATGTTGCGATTCGGCTAGTTGTAACCTTTATGCTTAGGGTTTCGTCATAATTACGCATTGCGTCGCAAACCAGTAGAGATATCTAAAAAAAACATACTTTATTTTATTCAAAACTAGCTGGGTGCCCGGCGTTGCCCGAGATGTCATTTATCTATAACTACCATAAGACTCCAATTTGCGCTATTTTTATGTAAAGCTCCTCGAACCGTATCCCTAAATGTGCTCACCTTCCATGCCGAAGGGGGATGAAGTCATTGACTAAATATATCGGCCGTTTTTACATGTTAGAAGATGACCACCCTCACAAATATGCGATAATGAAAAAGAATGTATTCCACGCAAAAATCGGCCGATTACATTGTCTGAAAAATTATTCCCTCGCCCAACAACTCCCAAACCCGTCGCGTTACCCAGGTTGTCACAATTAGATTCAGCGACATTCATAGTCTCGGAATTGATTCGATTCTCGGTTGTTTCTGCGGGATTTTATTTAACGTTCCTCCACCCCACCCCTAAGCTTGCTCCCCTCACACGGGTTAAATTATACACAAACAACATCGGTATAAATACTATCAAAGTAATTAACCCCAGGAAATAATTATCGCAAATATCGACCGTTTAACATGTTTGAAATTTTTCACCCCCGACCACTCCCGCTTCGGGGACTTAAACGGTCAAGTTTAATGTCATAATTAAACTCAGTGACAATCCTGATAGTTTCTGGTTTATTTTTATCTAATGCTACTTCCACGCAAACCCTTAAGGGTGCACCCTTCCTAGTCCGAAAGGGGTTGAAATTACACACAGAGAACATGTAGGGAAATTTTATTAATCTAATTCATCCCGAAATATATTTAATTGACGAAAAAAAAGCCGGTCAACTCATCCCAACCCAGCCGATACCCGCGCGTTGTCCAGATTGTCATAAATAAATTCAGCAACATCCATTACCTTCGATTTGACTCGAATCTCGGTTGTTTTCCCGTTATTTTCAAGGAAATTAATAGCTCAGTGACAATCCCGATAGCTTCTGTTTTCTTTTTATGTAACGCTACTTCACGCCCACCCTTATGAGTCCGAAAGGGGTTGAAATTATTCATAGAGAACATGTAGGGAAGTTTTATTAATCTAATTCATCCCGAAATATATTTAATTGACGCAAAAAACAGCCGGTCAACTCATCCCAACCCAGCCGATACCCGCGCGTTGTCCAGATTGTCATAAATAAATTCAGGGACATCCATTACCTTCGATTTGACTCGAATCTCGGTTGTTTTCCCGTTATTTTCAAGGAATTTAATTAAACTCAGTGACAATCCCGATAGTTTCTGGTTTCTTTTTATGTAATGCTACTTCACGCCCACCCTTAAATGTGCACCCTTATGAGTCCGAAAGGGGTTGAAATTATTCACAGAGAACATGTAGGGAAATTTTATTAATGTAATTCATCCCGAAATATATTTAATCGACGCAAAAAACAGCCGGTCAACAAATCCCAACCCAGCCGATACCCGCGCGTTGTCCAGATTGTCATAAATAAATTCAGGGACATCCATTACCTTCGATTTGACTCGAATCTCGGTTGTTTTCCCGTTATTTTCAAGGAAATCCCCTCCAGCACCACCCCTATCATGCCTACAAACAACATCGGTAGAAATACTATCAACGTCAATGGTCCCGGCATTTATTTATTCCACGCTAATATCGATGATTTAACATGTTAGAAAATTTCCATCCCATCCACTGCCGCCCATTGCGGCTAAATGGCCAATTTGATGCTATAATTGAACTGGACGACATCCATATCCTTGGATTTGACTCCAATCTCGGTTGTATTTGCGTTATTTTATTGCAGCGTTCCTCCACCCAACACCTAAAAGTGCTCTACTGATAATACCGACCCGCTTCTGGGGGTGGTAGACGCGTCTCAGCCCAACAGTCGGTAGAAACACTATCAATATCTGTGACCCCTAAAAATATTTATCCGACGGAAATAACGACTGTTTTAGCGTGTTTAAATATTTCAACCCCCGTCCGCCCCCGCTTCTGGAGTTGGTAGACGCGTCTCACCCCGACAGTGTTTGTTTCCTGGTCGCAAAGAACACGTGTACGAAATTTGGTGAAATTTTCTCCAGCTGTGTAGATTTGTATAACGAACATACAAATATACAAATATACAAACATACAAATATACAAACATACAAATATACAAACATACAAATATACAAACATGCAAACATACATACATACATACACTCATTTTTATTTATAAAATTAAACGTCGTTATTAATGGAAACAACATCGATAAAATAGTATGAACAACACCACCCCTAAATATGCTACTTTCCCGTGGTGGAAAGGGTTGAATTTTTACTCATATCACATCGGTAGAAACACTATAAATCTAGTTTACCCATAAACACATAACATTTTGGCAATTTTAGAATAATAGACAATTCTCACCCCCAGCCCTAAGCAAGCTCACCGCTAATGTCTAAAGGGATTTATATTTTCAACAAAATCCGTTGAAATAGTATCCACGTAATTCTCCTCCAAGAACGCGCAAGAACTGACTATTTATCTCCCCTTCCAACCCCCACCCTTTCGGGTTAAATGGGCAATTAAAAATATTTATCCGAAGTAAACTCACAAACATCCATAACCTTCGATTTGACTCCAAACTCGGTTGTATTCGCGTTATTTTTCTGTAAAGCAACTCCACCCCAAACCCTAAGGGTGCCCTTTTCCCAGGGCGTAGGAGATGAATATTATATTCAGATAACATCGGTAGAAACACAATCAATATCTTTGACCCCGTAAATATTTATCCAAATCTAATACCTGCTGTTTTAGCATGTTTAAGTATTTCAACCCCCGTCCACCCCCGCTTCTGGGGTTGGTAGACGCGTCTCACCTCGACAGTGTTGTTTTCCTGGTCGCAAAGAACCCGTGTACGAAATTCGGTGAAATTTGATCCACCGGTATAGACTTGTATTCTCCACCCCAAACCCTAAGGGTGCCCTTTTCCCAGGGTGTAGGGGATGAAAATTATATTCTGAAAACATTGGTAGAAACTCCATAAATTTGTTGGACCCCCAAAAAATTATTATCCGACTAAAATATCGGCTGTTTTAGCATGTTCAAATATTTCCACCCCCGTCCACCCCCGCTTCTGGACGTGGTAGGCGCATCTCACTCCGACAGTGTTGTTTTCCTGGTCGCAAAGAATCCGTGTACGAAATTTGGTGAAATTTGCTCCAGCGGTGTAGATTTGTACTCTCCACCCCAAACGCTAAAGGTGTTCTTTCCCCAGGGTGTAGAGGTTGAAAATTATATTCAGATATCATCAGTGGAAAGACTATAAATATCTTTGACCCCTAAAAATATTTATCCGACTGAAATATCGACTGTTTTAGCATGTTCAAATATTTCAACCCCCGTCCACTCCCGCTTCAGGGGGTGGTAGGCGCGTCTCACCCCGATAGTGTTGTTTTCCTGGTCGCAAAGAACACGTGTACGAAATTCGGTGAAATTTGATCCACCGGTATAGATTTGTATTCTCCACCCCAAACCCTAAGGGTGCCCTTTTACCAGGGTGTTGGGGATGAAAATTATATTCAGAAAACATCGGTAGAAACACCATAAATATCTTGGACCCCTAAAAAATATTATCCGACTAAAATATCAGCTGTTTCAGCATGTTTAAGTATTTCAACCCCCGCCCACCCCCGCTTCTGGGGTTGGTAGACGCGTCTGACCCCGACAGTGTTGTTTTCCTGGTCGCAAAGAACACGTGTACGAAATTTGGTGAAATTTGCTCCAGCGGTGTAGATTTGTATTCTCCACCCCAAACGCTAGGGGTGCTCTTTCCCCAGGGTGTAGAGGTTGAAAATTATATTCAGATGTCATCAGTGGAAAGACTATAAATATCTTGGAACCCTAAAAATATTTATCCGACTGAAATATCGACTGTTTTAGCATGTTCAAATATTTCTACCCCCGTCCACCCCCGCTTCTGGGGGTGGTAGGCGCGTCTCACCCCGACAGTGTTTGTTTCCTGGTCGCAAAGAACACGTGCACGAAATTTGGTGAAATTTTAACCAACGGTATAGATTTGTATTCTCCACCCCAAACGCTAGGGGTGCTCTTTCCCCAGGGTGTAGGGGATGAAAATTATATTCAGAAAACATCGGTAGAAACACCATCAATATCTTGGACCCCTAAAAATTATTATCCGACTAAAATATCGGCTGTTTTAGCATGTTTAAATATTTCAACCCCCGTGCATCCCCGCTTCTGGGGGTGGTAGACATGTCTCACCCCGACAGTGTTTGTTTCCTGGTCGTAAAGAACACGTGTACGAAATTTGGTGAAATTTGCTCTACCGGTGTAGATTTGTATAACGAACATACAAACATACAAACAAACATACAAACATACATACACTCTTTTTTATTTATAAGATTACACTTTAAACAAACATTTCGAGCTTTTTAACCACATCATGCGAAAACTTTTTAGGAAATGGCTCTACTTCTATTTCCGATAAAGAAAAATATTTTGAAAAGTTTTATTCGTATCAGAATCCTGATTTCATAACAAATTTAAACAGTTTCGCTACATTAGGACGATTTTTTTCAGACAATTTTAAATATGTTTCAACGTCTAACTGAAGACTAACAAAAATGTTTACAGTAATGTTCCCTGTAAGTTTAAGTGATTTTAAATATATATATATCTTGAACACTGTTAAGATATCTAACTGAAAACTCGCGAATAAAGTACAGATTCTGCATATAAGTTGCGATTCGGCTATTTGTGACTTTTATACATAGGGTTTCGTCAAAATTACGCATTACATCGCTAAACAGTTGCGATATCTAATAAAAACATACTTTATTTTATTCAAAATTACATTTTAAACAAACATTTCGAGCTTTTTAGCCACATCATACGAATACTTTTTAAGAAAATGGCTCGAATTCTATTTCCGATAAAGAAAAATATTTCCAAAAGTTTTATTCGTTTTGGAATTCTGATTTTATAACAAATTTAAACAGTTTCGCTACATTAGGACGATGTTTTTGAGACAATTTAAAATATTTTTCAACGTCTAATTGATGAATAACAAAAATGTTTACCGTATTGTTCCGTGTAAATTTAAGTGATTGTAAATATATTGATATCTTGAACACTGTTATGAAATCAAACTGAAAACTCGCTAATAAAGTACAGATTCGGCATGTACGTTGCGATTCGGCTATTTGTAACCTTTATGCTTACGGTTTCGTCAAAATTACGCCTTGCATCGCAAAACGGTAAAGATATCTAAACAAACATACTTTATTTTAGTCAAAATTACAATTTAAACGAAGATTCTGAACCTTTTAACTACATCATACGAATATTTTTTTTTAAAATTGCCCAATTTTTAACCCGATACAGAAAACGATTTCGAAAAGTTTTCTTCGTATCAGCATTCCCATTTCGTAACAAGTTTTCTCATTTTCAGTACTTTTTGACGTATTTATGAGAAAATTTAAAATATTTTTCATCTTCGAAGTGATGAATAATTAAAATGTTTACGAAATGGTTCCTGGTAAATTTTGGTTATTATAAACTTATCGATATCTTAAAAATTAGTAAGATATATTTCTGAAAACTCCATAATAAAGTTATTTCTCTCTATTTACATTGGGATTCGACTATTTATAACCTCTATACCTAAGTAATACTCAAAACTACGCATTTTATCGCAAACCAGTAGAGATATCAATAAGAAAAATACATTATTTTATCAAAATTACATTTTAAATTAAGATTCTGAGCTTTTTTACTACATCATACAAATAATTTTTCTATAAAATTGTTGTTTCTAATCCTGATAATGAAAATTATTTCAAAAAGTTTTCTTCGTATCAACATTCTGAATACGTATAAAATTTACTCAATTTTAGTACATTCGGACGGTTTTTTGAGAAAATTTAAAATATTTTTGATCTTTTTTCAAATAAGTAACTGAAATGTTAACTGTATTGTTCCGTGTAAATTATGATGATTATAAAATTAGTGACTTATCGAACACTGTTAAAATATCTATCAGAAAACTTGCAAATAACGTTCTTTCTCTGCATTTATATTGCAATTCGACTACTTGAAACCTCAGTACCTAGGTTAGATCGCAACCCAGCAGAAATATTTCAAAAAACTTACTTTATTTTAATCATAATTACATTTTTAATGACGTTTTTGAGCTTCTAACTATATCATACGAATATTTTTTAAAAAAATTGCTCATTTACTAATTCCAATAAAGAAAAAGATTTCAAAAAGTTTTCATGGTATCAAAATTCTAAATTCATAATAAATTTATTAATTTTACGAAACTAATAAGTTTTATTGAGAAAATTTATAAAATTTAGAACTTCTTACTGATGAATAACTAAAATGTGTACTGTATAGTTACGTGTTAATTTTGGTGATTATAAATTTATCGATATCTTGAACACTGTTAAGATATTTATCTGAAAACTCGCAAATAAATTTCTTTCACTGCATTTACATTGCAATTAGACTACTTTAATATGTATACCTAGGTTATACTCAAACCTACGCATTATATCGCAAACCAGTAAAGATATCTGAAATGAAATTACTTTATTTTTATCAAATTTACATTTTAAACCAAGATTCTGAACTTTTTAACTACATCATACGAATATTATTTTAAAAAAATTGCTCTATTTCTAAATCTGATACAGAAAACGATTTTGAAAAGTTTTCTTCGTATCAGCATTACGATTTCATAGCAAGTTCTCCCATTTTCAGTACTTTTACATGTTGTTATGAGAAATATAAATATTTTTGAACTTCTAACTGATGAATAACTAAAATGTCTACGAAATTGTTCCTGGTTAATCTTGGTGATTATAAATTTATCGATATCTTTAATATTGTTAAGATATGTTTCTGAAAACTCCCTAATAATGTACTTTCTCTCTATTTACAATGCAATTCAACTACTTGAATCATCTTTACCTAAGTTATACTCAAATCTACGCATTTTATCGCAAACCAGTACTGATATCTAAAAGATCTTTATTATTATAAAAATTACAATTTAAAAGAAGATTGTTAACTTTTAAACTATATCATACGAATATATTTTCTTAGAAATTGCCCAATTTAAAACCCGATACAGAAAAAGACTTCGAAAAGTTTTCTTCGTATCAGAATTCTTATTTCATATAAGTTTTCTCATTTTCAGTACTTGGGGACGTAATTATGAGAAAATTTAAAATATTTTTGATTTTCTAATTTTTGAATAACTAAAATGTCTACGAAATTGTTCCTGGTTAATCTTGGTGATTATAAATTTGTCGATATATCTAACATTGTTAAAATATCTTTCTGAAAATTCCCTAATAAAGTTCTTTCTATTCACTTACATTGCAATTCAACTACTTGAATTATCTATACCTACGTTTTATTCAAAAATTTGCATTACATCGCAAACCAGTTGTGATATCTAAAAAAAAAATTTATTTAAATCAAAATTACATTTTTAACGAAGAATCTGAACTTTTAACTACATCATACGAATATATTATTTTTATAATTGCCCACTTTAAAACCCGATTCAGTAAAAGATTTCGAAAAGTTTTCTTCGTATCAGCATTCCGATTTCAAAACAAGTTTTCTCATTTTCAGTACTCTTAGAGGTATTTATGAAAAAATTTAACGAATTTGTTCCTGGTAAATTTTTAGTGATTATAAATTTATCGATATCTTTAGCATTGTTAATATATCTTTCTGGAAAATCCCTAATATAGTTCTTTCTCTCCATTTACATTGCGATTAGACTATTTATAACCTCTATACCTTGGTAATACTCAAAACTACGCATTTTATGGGAAAACATGAGAGATATCTACAAAAAAGTTAATTTATTTTAATCAAAATTACATTATAAACAAAGATTCTGAGCTTTTTCACTACATCATACGAATATATTTTTTAAAAAAGTGTTGTATTTTTAAACCTGATATAGAAAATTATTTCGAAAAGTTCCCTTAGTATCAGCGTTCAGAATTCATAAAAAATTTACTCTTTTTTAGTACATAAATAACTTTTTTAAAAAACTGTAAAATATTTTTGATGTTCTTACTGATAATTAACTAAAATGTTTAACGTATTGTTCCGTGTAAATTATGGTAGTTATTAAATTATCGATTTCTTGAACACTGTTAAAATATATATTAAAAAACTCTCAAATAAAGTTCTTTCTCTGCAGTTACATTGCAATTAAACTACTTTTAAATTTTATACCTAGTTTATACTCAAGACTACGCATTATTTCGCAAACAAGTAGAGATATGTAAATAAATTTACTTTATTTAAATCAAAATTTATATTTCAAACAAAATTTCTGAGCTTCTTAACTATATCATACGAATATTTTTTTAAAAAAATTTCTCTTTTTCTAATCCCAATAAAAAAAACAGAATTCGAAATGTTTTTATCGTATCAGGAATCTAAATTCATAATAAATTTACACCTTTTACGTAAATTTAGAAGTATTTTTCAGAAAATTTATATTATTGAACTTCTTCCTGATGAATATCTAAAATGTGTACCGTACAGTTACGTGAAAATTTTGGTGATTATAATATTATCAATATCTTAAACAGTCTAAAATATAGATCTGTATACTTGCAAATAAAGTTCTTTTACTGCATTTACATTGAAATTAGACTACTTTTAATCTCTATACCTAGTGTATACTCAAAACTACGCACTATATCGGAAATCAGTAGAGATATCTAAAAAAAACGTAGTTTATTTTATTCGAAAATCCATTTTAAATTAAGTTTCAGAGCTTCTTAACAATATCATACGGATAATTTTTTAAAAAATTGCTCATTTTCTAATTCCAATAAAGAAAACAGATTTCCAATATGTTTTCATCGTATCAAGAATCCAAATTCAGAATAAATTTACTCTTTTTACGTAAATATGGATGTTTTTTTGAGAAAGTTTTATAATATTTTTGAACTTCTTACTGATAAATAAGTAAAATGTTTACCGTATTGTTCCGTGTAAATTATGGTGATTATAAAATTATCGATTTTTGAACACTGTTAAAATATATATTAGAAAAATCGCAAATAAATTTCTTGTGCTGCATTTACATAGCAATTCGACTACTTGAAACCTCAGTACCTAGGTTAGATCGCAAATCAGTAGAAATATTTTAAAAAAACTTACTTTATTTTATTCATAATTACATTTTAAACAACGTTTTTGAGCTTCTTAACTGTATCATACGATTATTTTTTAAAAAAATTGCTCATTTACTAATCCCAATAAAGAAAAAGATATCAAAATGTTTTCATGGTATCAAAATTCTAAATTTATAATAAATTTATTCATTTTAGGAAATTAAGAAGTTTTATTGAGAAAATTTATAAAATTTAGAACCTCTTACTGATGAATAACTAAAATGTGTACCATATAGTTACGTGTTAATTTTGGTGATTATAAAATTATCGATATCTTGAACACTGTTAAGATATTTATCTGAAAACTCACAAATAAAAATCTTTCACTGCATTTACATTGCAATTAGTCTACTTTAACATGTATACCTAGGTTATACTCCAAACTTCGAATTATATCGCAAACCAGTAGAGATATCTAAAATGAAATTACTTTATTTTTATCAAAATTACATTTTAAACAAAGTTTCTGGGCTTCTTAACTATATCACACTAATATATTTTTAAAAAATTGATCTATTTCTAAACCCGATACTGAAAAAGATTTCGAAAAGTTTTCTTCGTATCAGCATTCTGATTTCATAACAAGTTTTCTCATTTTCAGTATTTTCAGACGTACTTATGAGAAAACAAAAATGTGTACGAAATTTTTCCTGGTTAATCTTGGTGATTATAAATTTATCGGTATCTTTAAAATTGTTAGATATCTCGCCAATAAAGTACAGATTCTGCATGTACGTTGCGATTCGGCTATTTTTAACCTCTATGCTTAGGGTATCGTCATAATTACGAATTACATCGCAAAACAGTAGAGATATCTAAAAAAACATACTTTATTTTATCCAAAATTACATTTAAAACAAACATTCCGAGCATTTTAGCCACATCATACGAATACGTTTTACGAAAATGGCTCTACTTCTATTTCCGATAAAGATAAATATTTCGAAAAGTTTTATTCGTATCAAAATTCTGATTACATAAATAATTTACTCAATTTCGCTACATTAGGACGATTTTTTTGAGACAATTTAAAATATTTTTTAACGTATAACTGATGAATAACAAAAATGTTTACCGTAATGTTCCGAGTAAGTTTAAGTGATTATAAATATATCGATATCTTTAACACTGTTAAGATATCTAACTGAAAACTCGCAAATAAAGTACAGATTCTGCATACACGTTGCGATTCGGCTATTTGTAACCTTTATTCTTAGGGTTTCTTCAAAATTACCCATTATATCGCTAAACAGTTGCGATATCTAAAAAAAACATACTTTAATTTATTCAAAACAAGCTGGGTGCCCGCGGTTTCCCGTGCACCTATTTATATAAAACCGAAAAAGTATTTAATTCTGTATTAATATTAAGTCAGAAGTGATTTAACCTAAATCTAACTGTTCCGTACATTGTTTAGACCGATGGTGCATTAATTGAAAAGCTATAAAATACATTGAATTTTATTGCATCATTCGCAACAAACATACCTCCAAATTTCTTCTTAAATATACTCCTTGAGTACTGCAGGATATAATTGTCCCTCAGTCTTCGGACATTACCAAAGATTAAATTGATGAAATTCTTAGCTAGATTCACAATGTAACAAATGGTCACCATATTAGTCACGAATATGGCACGAAAATAAAATTACATTCTGCAAAGATCATAAAGTATTCGTATTGTTTTTTTTATTATCATTCGATGGACTATTGACAGATAAAATTATACTTTTGAGTCAATGAAAATATTTCTGCTTTATTACATTAAGGAAAAAGGAACTATTTCGATTAACATGTTTAAATAATTTCCATCGCCGTTCAACCCCGCCAATGGGGGTTGAACGTCAAGTTGAATGTCATAATTAAAATAGGTGACATCCATAGCCTCAATTCAGACTCCAAACTCTAATGTGATTGCGAAATTTTTATGTAATGCCACTACACCCTAAACCCTTAAGGGTGCACCACTCACAAACCAGAAAGACGTGGAAATTATACACAGATTTGATTAATTCCGTTGATATTGAATTATATTGATTCGACCCAAAAATCGGCCGGTTAACATGTTCAAAGTTTGTAGCCCCGTCTCCTCCCCCCAACCCCGTTAATCCCCGTCAACACCCCCCCTCAAACACCCCGCGCGTTGACCAGATTGTCATAATTTAACTCAGCGACATCCGTAACCCAGATTTGACTCTAATATCGGTTGTTTTTGCGTTAATTTTATAAAACGCCCCTTTCACTCCTAAAGGTCCACCGCTTCCCATGACGAAAGGGGTTGAAATCATACACAAATAACATCAATAGAAATACATGTATTATAATTAACCATGAAAAATATTTATTCAACACAAATATCTGCAGTGTTTGCATGTTCCAAATTTACCACCTCATCCGCCCCCGCCTACAAATATTTATCCGACTCAAATATCAGATGTTTTGACATGTTTTAGTATTCCCACACCCGTCCACACCCACCCTTAAGCGTGCTCCCTTATTATGCTGATAAAGGTTGAAATTTTACACACACAACATCAGTAGAAATACAATCAATCTAATTAACCCTTGAAAATATTCTACGCTAATAACCGCCGTGATTGCATGTTTCAAAATATCCACCCCTAACCACCCAAATGCTGGGGGTTAAATGAGCAAATTGGTTGTCATAATTAAACTCGACGACATCCATAACCTTGGTTTTGACTCCAATCTCGGTTGTCTTCCCGTTATTTCCTTGTAACGCCATTCCATACCCACCCTAAGTGTTCTCCTTTACCATGCTCTAAGGGGTTAAAATTATACAAATTGCTAGAAACATTATCAACTCTTTGACCCCTAAAAATATCCGAATCAAATATCGGTTGTCGTAGGATGTTAGAATATTTCATCCCCAACCTTTAAGCGTTCTCCCCTCTCACGCTGAAAGGGGTTGAAATTTTACAAACAACATCGGTAGAAATACTATCAACGTCAATGACCCTGACATTTATTTATTCCACGTTAATATCGAAGATTTATTACGTTTTAAAAATTCCACCCCGTCCGTGCTCGTCCCTGGGGTTTAAAGAGAATGTCATAATCAAATTCAGTGACATACATAACCCTAAATTCGACTCCAATCTTAATTGTTTTTGCGTTATTTTTATGTAATGCCACTCCACCCCAAACCCGTAAAGGGAGCTCCCCTCCCAATCCCGAAAAGGGTTGAAATTAAACACGGAGAACATGTAGAGAAATTTTATTAATTTCATTTTTTCCAGAATTATATTTATTCGATGCAAAATACTGCCGGTAAACATGTTTTTAAATTTCTAACCCCGACGACCTCTGCCCAACTCCTCTCACCCCTTGCCCGTTGTGGATATTATCACAAATTAACTCAGCGACATCCATTACCATCGATTTGACTCGGATCACGGTTATTTTTCGGATATTTTTATGTAACTGAACGACATCAACATTCATCATGTAATCTGATCTCTGTACTTTTTTACTATCCAAATGGGATAGTATATAGAATTTCATAAATGTTTATCTAAATCAGATGATTTTTGGACATAGTAACATTAATTTAGATTCCAAATTTGGGAAGAGCCTTTGAAATTCACATATGTAATTTTTTACAATTCTAAGCCACAATGCAAAGTAAACAATTGAAAGCATAACTTTGAGCTGGAAAAATTATTTATATATAAGTTTTGGAAGTCTTTTAAGTAAAATACATTAATAAATTATATATACCGTATACAGATTTATGTTGCCTAAATGTTAATCAGCTGATCATTTCTATCCAAATGAGTTAATAATTGTGACTATGACACATTTGAAACAATTTAATTTCTAAAACGATAAATTTACATCTGTTTTAAAAGTATTATCCAATTGCAGACAAATGTATATCATCACTTCTTTTTGTCAGTATTTGGCTATAAAACCTACTTCATAAAAATGAGGATATGATCCTATATCTAATAATATTATATAATATAATATATATATATATATATATATATATATATTGAACAATATATGTATATATATATATATATTACTTCATAAAAATAAGGATATGAGCTGTCTAATATTTAAAAAATATTAATTTCTAAAATGAATATTTTACATTTGTTACATCTGTTACATCTGTTTGTAAATGAATAATTAGAAAGTAGCCAAATACAGACAAATGTATCTCATCACTTATTTTGTATGATTCTTATAGTTAAAATATAAAAATTCAAAAGAGAGCTATATGAATAATAAAACAACCTACTTCGTAAAACTGAGGATATGTCCCTATACCTATTATATATATTTATTGAAAAATATTATTAACATAACTTTCAGCTGGAAAAATTATTTATATACAAATTTGGGAAGTCTTTTAAGTAATATATATATATATATATATACCTTATACAGAATTATGTTATCTCTGGCTGAATGATTTTGACTGTGTCTCATTTGAAACAACTTAATTTCGAAAATTTCTAAAATGTTAAATTTACATCTGTTTTAAAATTATTAATAATAAAAGTATTACCCAATTGCAGACAGATGTATATTATCACTTCTTTTTATCAGTATTTGGCTACAAAACCTACTTCATAAAAATGAGGATATGAGCCTATATCTAATAATATTATATAATATAATATATATATATATATATATATATATATATATATATATATATATATATATATATATATATATTGAACAATATATGTATATATATATATTACTTCATAAAAATAAGGATATGAGCTGTCTAATATTTAAAAAATATTAATTTCTAAAATGAATATTTTACATTTGTTACATCTGTTACATCTGTTTGTAAATGAATAATTAGAAAGTAGCCAAATACAGACAAATGTATCTCATCACTTATTTTGTATGATTCTTATAGTTAAAATATAAAAATTCAAAAGAGAGCTATATGAATAATAAAAAAACCTACTTCATAAAACTGAGGATATGTCCCTAAACCTAATATATATATTTATTGAAAAATATTATTATCATAACTTGTGGCTGGAAAAATTATATATATACAAATTTGGGAAGTCTTTTATGTATATATATATACCTTATACAAAATTATGTTATGTCTGGCTGAATAATTTTGACTATGTCACATTTGAAACAACTTAGTTTAAAAAATTTCTAAATTAATAAATTTACATCTGTTTTAAAATTATTAATAATAAAAGTATTATTAAATTGCAGACAAATGTATATCATCACTTGTTTTTGTCAGTATTTGGCTATAAAACCTACTTCATAAAAATGAGGATATGAGCCAATATCTAATATATATATTTATTGAACGATATATGTATATATATATATATATATATATCATATTTCTAAAATGAAAATTTTATCTCCTGTTTTATAAATTAATGATAAGAATATAGAGTAATGTATATCATCACTTCTTTTGTGTAAAACATACTCCGGTACATTTGTGGTATACAACCAAAACCGTTATGAATATAATTATATTTACTCCAGATAACTGAAAGGAGTCAAAGTACTCTTTGGTGGATTCTACTCTCTGACGTTGGTAGCATTGTATAAGAAATGCAATACATTATGGTATGCGTCAACTCTCAAATAGAAAATATTAACGATATTGCACAAAATTTATATTTAACAGTTCTCACTTGGAATTACTCCCTTAGATTTTAAACATTTATAATCAAATATGTGAAAAACTAATAATACATACATAACCAAATTTTTTTTATTAATTTCACTTTACGAATACGTCACTTTCTGCATATTTAAAATCTATCAAATTATAATGATTAAGAAGTATTAGGGATTGTGTTTTCCATCATTCTTAGTCTCCTCCGGTGCATGTAGAAAGATATAATTGGGCAGAAGATATAATTGGTCCCTGATCCCGTTAAATATGCCCCGTTAAAAGTCAAGTTTTTAACAACATTAGTTGGACGCATTGTATAAGTTTTCATATTGTTACTGGTTATAATTAAACTTATTATTTTGAGAAATACGTTGCATAAAGTACAGTAATTACACTCATAATTCAATGTAAATGTTCCTAGTCCCGTACATACTTTCAACCGATGTTAATTTAAAGGTAAAGAAATTCATTGAATTTTCTAGTATCATTACCATACCTTGAATCTCTTTACGAATAGAATACTTAAGTATACTCTTGTGTATACTTGTGTATGGCAAGATATAACTGTCCATCTGTATTCAGACATTACGAAAGATTATGCTGATGAAATTGATGGTTACATCCACAATGTAATCAGCTGGTGGTCTCACTTAATATGCGCACGAAAATTAACTTACATTTTCCGCAAGGAGAACAAAGTAGTTCGTATTGTTTATTATTAAAGTTTGATGCAGTAATTGATGCAGTATTACTGAATAAAATTATCCTTTTTTATCAATCAATATATTTCAGCTTTATTTAATTACGAAAAAGGGAACTCTATTTTATGTCTCGCCAACTTACGTGACGTCACGGTCTCTTGGCGCGCAGTAATTTAACACTAAATAATAACACTAACTCTTATGGGAAAATTCGCAAAAATAATTCAACTACAATTCTTTCCACCTTTATGCTATGGATTTGTCACCCCCACAGTACCGGTTCTCGATTTTGGCAGAATACGTATACCAATTTTTGTTGCATTCTGTCCACGCGATAAAATTTGTATAAAAAACAACGTAAATACAAACATACATACAAACATACATACATACATACAAATATACATCCTTTTTTATTATATAGATTACATTTTAAACAAACATTCCGAGCTTTTTAGTCACATCATACAAATACTTTTTACGAAAATTGGTTTATTTCTATTTACGATAAAGAAAAATATTTCGAAAAGTTTTATTCGTATCAGAATTCTGATTTCCTAACAAATTTAAACAGTTTCGCTACATTAGGAAGATTTCTTTGAGACAATTTAAAATATTTTTCAACGTCTAACTGATGAATAACAAAAATGTTTACCGTAATGTTCCGTGTAAATTTAAGTGATTATAAATATATCGATATCTTGAACACTGTTAAGAAATCTAACTGAAAACTCGCTAATAAAGTACAGATTCTGCATATACGTTGCGATTCGGCTATTTGTAACTTTTATGCTTAGGGTTTCGTCAAAATTACGCATTACATCGCTAAACAGTTGCGATATCTAAAAAAAAACATACTTTATTTTATTCAAAACTACATTTGAAACCAACATTCCGAACTTTTTAGCTACATCATACAAATACTTTTTAAGAAAATGGCTCTACTTCTAATCCTAAAAAAGAGAAATATTTCGAAAAGTTTTATTCGTTTTAGAATTCTGATTTCATAAAAAATTTACGCATTTTCTTTACATTAAGACGAATTTATTGTGAAAACTTAAAATATTTTTGAACTTCTTACTGATGAATAACAAAATTATTTAGCGTATTGTTCTGTGTAAATTTATGTGATTATAAATATATCGATATCTTGAACACTGTTAAGAAATCTAACTGAAAACTCGATAATAAATTACAGCTTCTGCATGTACGTTGCGATTCGGCTATTTGTAACCTTTATGCTTAGGGTTTCGTCAAAATTACGCATTGCATCGCAGACAAGTAGAGATATCTAAAAAAAACATACTTTATTTTATTCAAAACTACATTTGAAACCAACATTCCGAACTTTTTAGCTACATCATACAAATACTTTTAAAGAAAATGGCTCTACTTCTATTTCCGGTAAAAAAAATATTTCGAAAAGTTTTATTCGTATCAGAATTTTGATGATATAAAAAATATACTCAATTTCGCTACATTAGGACAATTTTTTTCAGACAATTTATAATATGTTTCAACGTTTAACTGATGACAAACAAAAATGTTAACCGTAATGATCCCTGTAAGTTTATGTGAATATAAATAAATCGATATATTGAACACTGTTAAGATATCTAACTGAAAATCGCGAATAAAGTACAGATTCTGCATATTCGTTGTGATTGGACTATTTGTAACATTTATGCATAGGGTTTCGTCAAAATTAAGAATTACATCGCTAAACATTTGCGATATTTAAAAAAAACATACTTTATTTTATTCAAAATTATCTTTTAAACAAACATTTTGAGCGTTTTAGCTACATCATACGAATACTTTTTAAAAAATGGATCTACTTCTATTTCCGATTAAGAAAAATATTTCAAAAAGTTTTATTCGTATCAGAATTCTGATTACATAAAAATATACTCAATTTCGCTCCATTAGGACGACTTTTTTCAGACAATTTAAAATATGTTTCAACGTTTAACTGATGACTATCAAAAATGTTTACCGTAATTTTCCGTGTAAGTTTAAATGATTATAAATATATATCGATATCTTGAACACTGTTAATATATCTAACTGAAAAATTACGAATAAAGTACAGATTCTGAATATACGTTGCGATTCGGCTATTTGTAACTTTTATGCTTAGGGTTGTGTCAAAATTAAGCATTACATCGCGAAACAGTTGAGATATCTAAAAAAAAAGACTTTATTTTATTCCCAATTACATTTTAAACAAATATTTCAAACTTTTTAGCCACATCATACGAATACATTTTAAGAAAGTGGCTCTACTTCTAATCCTAAAAAAGAGAAATATTTCGAAAAGTTTTATTCCTATTAGAATTCTGATTTCATAAAAAATTTACGCATTTTCATTACATTAGGACGAGTTTTTTTGTGAAAGTTTTAAATATTTTTGAACTTCTTACTGATGAATAACAAAAATATTAACCGTATTGTTCCGTGTAAATTTATGTGATTATAAATATATCGATATCTTGAACACTGTTAAGAAATCTAACTGAAAACTCGAGAATAAAGTACAGATTCTACATATACGTTGTGATTTGGTTATTTGTAACTTTTATGCCTAATGTTTCGTCAAAATTACGCATTACGTCGCTAAACAGTTGCGATATCGAATAAAAACATACTTTATTTTATTCAAAACTATATTTTAAACGAACATTTCGAGATTTTTAGCCACATCATACGAATACTTTTTAAGAAAATGGCTCTTCTTTTATTTCCGATAAAGAAAAATATTTTGAAAAGTTTTATTCGTATCAGAATTCTGATTTCATAACAAATTTACTCACATTCACTACATTAGGACTATTTTTTTGATACAATTTGAAATATTTTTCAACGTCTAACTGATGACTAACAAAAATGTTTACCGTATTGTTCCGTGTAAATTTAAGTGATTATAAATATATCGATATCCCGAACACTGTTAGGAATCTAACTGAAAACTCGCTAATAAAGTACAGATTCTGCATGTTGCGATTCGGCTAGTTGTAACCTTTATGTTTAGGGTTTCGTCATAATTACGCATCGCATCGCAAACAAGTAGAGATATCTAAAAAAAACATACTTTATTTTATACAAAATTACATTTTAAGCAAACATTTCGAGCTTTTTAACCACATCATACGAATACTTTTTAAGAAAATGGTTCTACTTCTATTTTCGATAAAAAAAAATATTTTGAAAAGTTTTATTCGTATCAGAATTCTGATTTCATAACAAATTTTAACAGTTTCGCTACATTAAGACGATTCTTTTTAAACAATTTAAAATATTTTTCAACGTCTAACTGATGAATAACAAAAATGTTTACCGTATTGTTCCGTTTAAACTTAAGTGATTATAAATATATCGATATACCGAACACTGTTAGGAATCTAACTGAAAACTCGCTAATAAAGTACAGATTCTGCATGTTGCGATTCGGCTAGTTGTAACCTTTATGTTTAGGGTTTCGTCATAATTACGCATCGCATCGCAAACAAGTAGAGATATCTAAAAAAAACATACTTTATTTTATACAAAATTACATTTTAAGCAAACATTTCGAGCTTTTTAACCACATCATACGAATACTTTTTAAGAAAATGGCTCTACTTCTATTTTCGATAAAGAAAATATTTCAAAAAGTATTATTCTAATCAGAATTCTGATTTCATAACAAATTTTTACAGTTTCGCTACATTAAGACGATTTTTTTTAAACAATTTAAAATATTTTTCAACGTCTAACTGATGAATAACAAAAATGTTTACCGTATTGTTCCGTTTAAACTTAAGTGATTATAAATATGTCGATATCTTGAACACTGTTAGGAATCTAACTGAAAACTCGCTAATAAAGTACAGATTCTGCATGTTGCGATTCGGCAAGTTGTAACCTTTATGTTTAGGGTTTCGTCATAATTACGCATTGCATCGCAAACAAGTAGAGATATCTAAAAAAACAGACTTTATTTTATTCAAAATTACGATTTAAACGAACATTCCGAGCATTTTAGCCACATCTAACGAAAACTTTATAAGAAAATGGCTCTACTTCTATTTCCGATAAAAAAAATATTTCAAGAAATTTTAATCTAATCAGAATTCTGATTTCATAACAAATTTAAACAGTTTCGCTACATTAGGACGATTTTTTTGAGACAATTTAAAATATTTTTCAACGTCTAACTGATAAATAATAAAAATGTTTACCGTATTGTTCCGTGTAAATTTAAGTGATTCTGAATATATCGATATCTTGAACACTGTTAAGAAATCGAACTGAAAACTCGCTAATAAAGTACAGCTTCTGCAATTTGCGATTCGGCTAGTTGTAACCTTTATGCTTAAGGTTTCGACATATTTACGCATTGCATCGCAAACAAGTAGAGATATCTAAATAAACAAACTTTATTTTATTCAAAATTATATTTTAAGCAAACATTTCGAGCTTTTTAACCACATCATACGAATACTTTTTAAGAAAATGGCTCTACTTCTATTTCAGATAAAGAAAAATATTTTGAAAAGTTTTATTCGTCTCATAATTCTGATTTCATAACAAATTTACTAAAATTCGCTAAATTAGGACGAAATTTTTGAGACAATTTAAAATATTTTTCAACGTCTAACTGATGACTAACAAAAATGTTTATCGAAATGTTCCGTGTAAGTTTAAGTGATTATAAATATATCGATATCTTGAACACTGTTAGGAATCTAACTGAAAACACGCTAATAAAGTACAGATTCGGCATTTACGTTGCGATTCGGCTATTTGTAACCTTTATGCTTAGGGTTTCGTCATAATTACGCATTGCATCGCAAACAAGTAGAGATATTTAAAAAAAACAGACTTTATTTTATTCAAAATTACATTTTAAACGAACATTCCGAGCATTTTAGCCACATCTAACGAAAACTATTGTAGAAAATGGTTCTAATTCTATTTCCGATAAAGAAAAATATTTCGAAAAGTATTATTCGTATCAGAATTCTGATTTCGTAACAAATTTATTCAAATTCGCTACATTAGGACGATTTTTTTGAGACAATTTAAAATATTTTTCAAAGTCTAACTGATGAATAACAAAAATGTTTGTAAAATGCCTGTTCCTACTACCTTCCAGAAATAAAGTTAGTATTGTAATTGTCTCAATAAAGTATATAATTATATATATATTGTAATAATTAATAAAAAGGCGTTTTTCAAAATAAAAAAGATTGTTAAGGGAAAACTATTAATCACAATTTATTATAAAAATTAAAACACACATAAAATTACACAATAATATTTGGGATCTCAGGGTCTTTATCTGGGTTTGATAAATGGGTGAATTTTATACAATAAAATTACATTTAGCTTTTATGGAAGTTAATGCGTCTGAAACATAGACGAACTTTGTTGTGGATAAAATAACACTACAGATTGTATTTAAATGTAATAATTAAATAATTAAAATTAAAGAACTAAATAATTAAAGAACGATCTGACATATCTTTTAAAAGTAGTTTACAATATGATTTTAAAGTTTTTCTACTTACGGCCGCCCAGGTCTCGTTTTAGGTTTTTCGTGCACAACAATTCTAATTGGCGTAGTTTCTCGATGCTTTGCTGCAACCTGGATTTGCAGATCTCGTGTAGTTTTAGTTGGATTTGGTCTATGGCCAGCAAGTTGAATTTCCGCTCTGCCACCGATTACGACGTTAATTTCAATCTCTCCTTCCCTACTGAAGATTGTTTTACCTTTTCAATATTTTAGAGCATGTTTGTAACTGCTATCAAACTGTTCTATTTGCGGCTGCACATTCCTGACTATTACTTTTGTACAAAATCTTTGCTGGTCCTTCTGCCTCGCCGTTCCTTGCCTGACTGTAGATTGCTTTCGAACTGTTCGCTGTCCGCTGCCTAACTAACTGTCCGTTCGTCTCGTAGATTTTGAGCGCGTAAAATTCTCAGCCGATTGACAACAATACATTCTTTGCCTTCGCCGAATTGTTGCGGCGTCCGCTCTATATCCTCTAATAATGAGTCCTCTACAATCCAACTTTCCAATTAGAACAATGAATTAATTACCAATTACTACAATATGTATATTAATAATAAAATTCAATAATTAGCTAAGGAACAAACCTTAATATGAAATTGTTAAAATGATAAATAATTTCACAAACTGTATGTAATGTATCATACCTATATGATTATTTGTTCAATAAAATAAAGTTCACCCTGCATACCATTCTGTAAATAAATAAGCCAATGATAATATTGTATGTAAATATTGAACGTAATTAGAAAATCCTTTACTTGAATATTGTTAATTTTCTGCAATTTGTATTACTCTTTGTAATGTAAATATTTCTTTTTTTTTTCTTGTACCTACAGCTTTCAATATTTTATTTATTGTATATAATGCTTTGTAATTATGCATTTTGTTTGTGTTTGATAATTTACTTGATTTTGTAATATTGCGATACCTGTCTCGCAAGGCTGGCGGTATGTTTAAGATTGGTACTGTACTGTAGTGGAGGGGAGGCCAGATGGCCAGACCCTATTGTTTTGGAAAAAACCCTGGTCCGAGGGTCAGGTAAAAAAAGTATCGTAAGATTCGAGGAAGCTAGCAGTGGTCAGTTCGGCAATGTGGTGTAAGCATTCTGCAAAATAAATACGCACAATATTAAACTAAATCTACAATTCTATTATTTTCCCTACCAATATTTCCGGCAGTTTCAAGTTAACTATTACGTTAACACATTGATGGAATGATGTGGTTTTGTAGTAATAAAGTATCACAGAGTAAGCTTTAGAGAAAACCGGGTGGAAATCAAGTGTCTCTTAGAACAGGGACAATGTTTGACATATTGAAGTTTGTTAATCTGTGGGTGGATAGTGCACCGCTGACTGTGATATGCAATCAATTAGGAGTGAATTATTCTACTTGCGTAGATTGGTCGTCATTTTGCATGGAGGTCGCAGCTCATCACTTCTTGGAAACATCAGACATGTTAGGAGGTGAAAATATGATTGTAGAAATTGATGAGTCGCAATTCGGAAAGCGGCAGAATAACAGAGGGAAATTTGTTCAATGCCAGTGGTCTTTGGAGTTACGAACGTACGACAGGCAGGGTATTTCTAGTGCTAGGTGAAGTACGTTCGCCGGAAGCGTTATTTCCGATAATAAAGAAATGGCGCGCGACTCGGAAAACTTGTAAATTTTTGCAGTGTCAGTCGGAAATCGCGACACCGGAATCGTTCTTAAATCTTCTGCTTCGGACGTCGACACTGCGTATGAGTATATGTTAGGTAGACATTGTCAGAATGCTCCGAAAACTTGTAAATTTTTGCAGTCAGTCAGAAATTGCGACACTGGACCTCAATTTCAGGTAAGACTAATTATTTCTCGGTAAATCAGTCCATATCAATAATTCTGACAATGCCACATCATCCTTGAATACCGCTATTGTTCACAAATGCGTGATAATTATTGGAAAGCGCTGTTCACGAAAGCGCTCCTCATTGGCTCCTCGGGCCTATTGGTGACGTCACACCTGCTAATTTGTAATTAAACCCATCTTCGTAAGTATATGTTTCCGCAAAAATAAGTTAATTAAGAATTCGACTTGTAAATGGTCGAAAAGTTGTTAACGATGGCTGATATTTTAATCGTTTCCATTTACGTTTGTTGGATATTAGCCACAGTTGTTTAACTTCCTTAAATTTCAGCAATTTTCGACAACTTTTAAACCACGTCCAAACCAGCGAGTACGAACCGATCAACGAGCCGATACGGACTCGGCGATGTACCACAGAATACACATGAGCATTTACACGAACCCCAAGAAACCAACATCTTAAAGACATTCTTCAAATACAGCATTGTCAACCAAATGCTTAAAAATAGAATATGATACTGAAGAATTACGAGACTCGTGGCTAGTATTAGAATTTGAAACAGCTGATAAATACAGCAACGGGAGTCAATAACACCTCAATTACCAAAATCCATGCCAGTAATTGGATATTTACAAGCGTTCAGCCTCTTTTAGACCATTCTGAACACTCCAACAACACATATGTGATACATTTTTTTTAATAAAATTCTTACAATATCAATATGATCAATACAAAATTTAGATTACAGTCAATATATAAAGTAACCTTGAGTAATATTTCATATTACTAGACTGAAAGTGATCACATAAATTGCCTCATGAAATTAAATATTTTCAAAATCGGGGTATGGTTTAAGGATCCTACATGGCATTCGCCTTAAAGTGATTCAGGACGAACCCTAGAAAAACTGAATCAGGTAGCTCGGGCGCTTGATACTTGCCCCCACGCCCTTACGATGGCGTGAGAGGGGTTTTCTGTGGAGACGTAGCATTCCCTTCTCCGTGCATCGACCCGTTTAGGAGGCAGCTGGCCGACTTTTTCAATGGGAACAGCGTACAAGTCTTAGCGGGTGCCCAAGTTCTACGGCCGCGGAACATACGCCTGTCAAAACATTTTGAGGTGCCTCGGCTTGTGGGATTCTTAGTTCAAAAGCACTGATAGAAAAAGGCGTCCCCAACGGTAGTCCTCTCCGTCTCTCCACTTGCTAAAATGCTCGTGCTAACTAGATTCGACGGTGATTTATAAATTACTTACGCTGGCCCAGGCTTTCAAACGACCGCCCTCCACGCCCCTGCACATCAATAATCAATTAAATCGTGGTAAAAGTGAAATAAATAATTATAACCAATCAAAATCACAAACTTCGCTGATTATGTTGTCATTTCAGAATTTTTCTCGTTCCTTTACGGTAAATATATGTCACTGACAAAATTTTCCAAACTACATCTGAATCGTCGCACTCCAGTAATCCCCCATAGCCAATACTTATCAAATGTCGATATGTGCCCACTATTCACAATAGACTCTAATGAAGAATCAAGGTACGGAAACGCGAGGGATTTTTTTTGCTAAAAAAAACCATTAAGAACGGCAAAAAAAAATTTCTTAAGCACGAAACACTAAAATTACAGCATATTTCCTCGAGGACCACGTGAAGACTGAATGGATAAAGGCCCAATTTTTCCGTCCTCCCCCCCCCCTTATGAACTTTTAAAAAGCATAAATGCTTACTTTGAATAATCATTTGAGTATAAGAAATTATTATCATAAGTTGTTACATAAATGTTTATTAAATAAAATAATATATATAATTATGAAATATTTATACAAATTCAGATTTTGTATATTCACATAAATAATCAAACATTACGCCTGTAGTTCAAGATCTTATCAACAGATGTCATTCCTATTTGAGACTTTGTGGGGACACGATTTATGTATATTAAATAAGTATTGATGTACACCCACATAAAATTCTGAATACAAATACGAATTAATTCCAACTTTTATAAAATTTAACGTTTATTCAATCAATAATAAATTGTGGTGATAAAATACAGTACACACAAACTCGTGGCTGAACCGTGTCGTCTCCGATCAAAAGCTCTTCTCACTCTTTCTGCTTGTTGTTAGCAACCAGCGATATTAATTACAAATATCGTTGATTGCCGATCGAGCCACACATCATCCGTAAACGCGGAATTTCGAATGTCCGCCAAACGATCGGTTAAGTCTCCATAATACTCCCCTCCTAGCAACTGAAGAGAGTTGCGAATTCTGGAACATGACAGAAAATACAAGCAATGAAGGAGATAGAAAAAAATATTTATCAGCCGCAAAGGTAACTTGTTTCGTGCGTGGTCCGGGATACGTTTTCAGAACCCCTTGACCACTGAAACTAGATGCAGGAGAACGCGTGTCGGAAGTAGAAGCAGGACAAACGGGATCCGTCGAAGAATCGCTAGCCACCACAAAAGCGGGTTTCAACCGATTCACATGGACAGTCGTTTGCTTCCCGCTTATGTCCAAAACGAAATCGAAGTCTGATAAGCGTTCGATCACGCGATGAGGTCCACTGTATGTGCATTCCAGAGATCGCCGAACATTGTCTGCACGAACGAACACGTGGTCAGAGTCCCGGTGAACGAAGACGGCGTCACGTCTGTGGTGAGAAGCAGGTGACGGCCGGAAGAGTCGCATGTGTGTGCGGAACTTTTCCAGGAAAATCTGAGGGTAGGCGGAGAGTAGTGCCATACAGCAATTCAGCAGGGCAACTACCAATGTCTTCCTTAAGCGCCGTCCTTAATCCTAACAAAACGGTGGGCAATACATCCAGCCAGTCACGTGGGCTGGCTGTGGCGAACACATCCTACTGAATTCGTAAGAGCGCGAAAGAGGACGGACTCAAACTGGGAACCCCGGTCAGTAGTGACGACGGAACGAAACGAGATATCCAGCCGCTATAAAAGGCATCGTTGACACACACTGCCGTAATGTTGAGCAGCAGAATAGCCTCAGGCCACCGAGTAAATCGATCAATCATCGATAGAATGTATGAAAATCCACGTACAGACGGTAACGGACCAACGATATCAACATGGATATAGTCGAATCTTGAAGATGGTAAAGGAAAATGACCAATATGTGCCTTGGTGTGACGTTGAACTTTTGAACGTTGACACTGCAGGCATGTACGTGCCCAATGTGCGATATCCTTTGACATTCCAGGCCATACATATTTTCGCTGTATCAGACCGCGAGTTGCACGGCCGCTCGGGTGTGATAGTCCGTGGTTTAGGTCAAATACTCTACATCTAAGTGCAGACGGAACGAACGGTCGAATATCACCCGTAGACATATCGCACCATACGACAACGTCTGAGTCATCGAGTCTCAGCGGGCGAAGTTGAAGTGAAGTCGCATCTCGACGTAACCGCTCCAGTTCCTCATCATTTTTTTGATAATTGGCCAGCTCACTTGTAGAGAGGACAGCGGACGCATTTAAGACGGCGACGCGAGAAAGTGCGTCGGCAACTGTATTCGCAAATCCTTCAATGTGCCAGATGTCAGTGGTAAATTGACCAATGAAATCTAGTTGACGGAGCTGGCGAGGAGAAGATTTATCCGACGGTTGTTTGAATGCAAAGGTCAATGGCTTATGGTCCGTCTTAATAACCAATTGCCGACCTTCCACGAAGAAACGAAAGTATTTGAGGGCTTGATAGATGGCTAAAAGTTCCCTGTCGTAGGTGCTATAATTGCATTGAGCCGGGTACAGCTTCTTCGAAAAGAAACCTAAAGGCACTGTAATGTTTAAAAATTTCCGCTGCCACCATTTAATGTTTAAAATTCCGCTGCCACCATATATATTAATCGAATTTCTCCTGGTCTCGCTAACAGAGATATTTAGGAAGAAATTAATACTTGGGTCCGGAGTGCGCGCTAAGTCGCACTCTATAATAGCTTAAAGGCTTAGAGAAATAACATCAGGCTTTAGTCCATTAGAACAATAAAGAAGTTTTATTAATCTTAGTCTACAGCCTAGAGCTAAGTCAATAACATGAAAACAGAAGACAGAGTGGCATACGCACCACGCACCACGTTGAAGTAAGATACAGACTTCCTTCCATCAGAGAAGTCTGGCCCTTTTATACATATGTTCACTCGAGAGATCTTCAGTCTGTGTAGAGGGGATACATTTTACACAGAGCCTCATTGTATTCAAGCACCCCCAGACTCAGCAGGACACATGGGTCTAAATTCTCTTTGCTGCTGAGTTGGAAATTCTTGAATGCTTACAAGTATTTTGTTTATTGATGCTTACTCCGAGAACGTGAGTAACCACAAAGAAACTTTGTTTCTGATGCCTACTCAGAAGTTCCTTAGTGCCCACAAGGCAGACCTAATATATATGTCATATATATCACACCTCCTTTGTCAAAAAAAATTCTGACACCACAAGTTCAGAATTTAAGCACATATTCACAAATATGGAGAAACATAAAATACTAAAAAATTCTAACACTAATTGAAATACAATTTAAATTACAGTATTAATTGTATATTAATTTCAATATTACCTAAAGAATGACTTTTTCATTCTACTTCTGGTTCTATTAGCAATAGAAACATCTTCTATATTATCTGCTATATCAGGAGAAGGAATGGAATCTACTGATATGGAAGGTGAACTTTTATTTTCTTTAGATGATTAATATAACATGGTATACAACCCTCCCTTGGCTTGGCATATTGAATATATTAACACATAGATGTTCTGATGTTTCCTTCCAGCATTTTCTTGGAGAAAACTTTTCCCAAAGCCAAAACATAAAATTTCTACATTTACTATTACAACAACAACAACAACATGAACATGAAATAAAAATTACAATAAGTATAGAACCACCACTAAATGCTGATACATGTAAAAAATATTTATTATAATCTTTTTGTTTTTCTTTATTTATTAACTCATTAACTTCATTCACCTTAATACTAGCTAATCTTAAATCCTCAGAGGATGTCATGATGTTTACTAGAGGGACATCAAGTTTAATCTTTTCATAGTCACTCATTTCCATATTTTTCTCACAACATTCATTTATGATTGGTACATTAGGTAAATAGTCACCTTGACTTATATTAACTGTTACGCTTGCTGATGCATACAGAGTAACATAGGAGGAAAATGCTTTACATTCTGGATTTAAAATAATTTTCCCAAAATTGTTGAATACTAGTTACTTAGTTTCGTCTATGCACAATACAGTTAATTTATCTTGTTTCGGGGCTACATATAGCCACTGGTTACTCATATATAATGGAATAAAAAATGTTTCTTTCAACTTTATAATTCTTACATCACAATCTTCAGGAATAATTGTTGTGGATGGGTGTAACAATGTTGCTTCAGAATCTAAATTAGGTACATACGTGTAAATCGGAATATTCTCCCTACACACATACTTTAACTTGTTAGGATGCATACAATTGGATAATTCACTCACTGACAGTTTTCCAAAGTGTTGCCTAACTGGGTCACTGAAAATATACTCTTTGTTTGAATTAATAAACACATAAAGATTGGAGCTTTTAGGAATTGGAAATGGTGTTATTCTATACACTTGATAAATAGTAGGTGAGAGTAATGGTATCTCTAATATGTAAACCAGATTTTGAGTGTTTACACAAGCATGAGGTGTTATAAGTGTTTGAAGTTCTGCATATGGAAAATTTGGAAAATCCAGTCCAGTAGGCAATTTCTGGCTAAGCAATAGGTCTTTAACTTTCTCTAATACAATTAACTGAGGTTGCAATATTCCAGAGTGCATCTAAGATTATTTCTAACGAATGTTGACATTCATCTATACCCCTCTGTATAATTCTAATCTTTTCATTAATCAGAGTAACTATCTTAAATTGATTTTCATAGGTTAGTAATTTAACATTGGTATCGTCGGATAATTTAATTAAGCTATCTCTTAACATATTTTCATTATTATTAATTCTCTGTATTGTTAAGTTTACTGAATTAATTGTAGATTTAATTACAGTCATTTGCTCTGTTGCAACATGTAAAAATTCAGCTTGTTCTTTTTCCAAATTGAAAATTTGTTCGTTATAATTATCAGCATCTTTTTGACTTAGTGTCCCAAACAGAATTCTAGACACATCACCTATGAAGTTAAGAACGCCACGTTTTAGTCTCTTGAATTTAGAAAATGAATTTACACTTGGACTAATCGTGTATCTTTCTACTGAATCTTTTAAATTATTTACATAATGAAATTTCGTTTCAGCATATTGTTGAAATGCTCCACAATCTGTGAGTAGATACCAATCAAAACCTTTTTGTTCATCACAAAATTTTGCTAATATACTGTTCATCTTATTAGTATGTTTCCATAGTTCCCAAGTTGACTCTAGATTAATATAACTTACTACTTTCCATTTAATAGGATACAATGACATCGTACCTACTTCATCAAAGTATAATCCTGGGCCAGAATTGAATTGTTCAACACTCTGCGCATCTACTACTTTATTCCTAGTTATTGTCACCACCACCATCATCATTATAAGCTTGTTGGCTTCCATCCTCTTTATCGTCCTACAATACATAAAAATACTGTTTAAGTCTATTTGTATGTACTTCTTGGAGCTTTCTTTTACCTATTCTCTGAATTATTGCATTTGGATACTTCATTTCTTTGATTTCGAATGGTCCCGTAAACAATGGATCTAACTTATGTCTTGCTTCCTCCCTCAACAAAACAAGGTCATTCACCTTAAAGTCTACTTTATTTGATTTAACTTTATCCTGTTGGCTTGCTTTAAACTTTTCTAACCTATCTTTTGCTACAGTTTGACAAGTTTGCATTTTGTTCTTAATAGCTAACACTATATCATCATAATTATATAAAGGTTTAGGTCTAAACTGTAAAATTCCTGGTAAGTTACACTTCCTACCGAACAATACTTCGTACGGTGTATATTTTGTAATTGTGTGAGGTGTTGTGTTATAAGTAAATGCAGCAAATTGAATCCATCTGTCCCAATCAGATGATTTACAAAAACATCTCAAATAAGTAATCAATGATTTATGAGATCTTTCTAAACTTCCGTTAGATTCCGGATGATACGCAGTTGTATTTATTTTCTCTATTTTGAAAAGTTTACATAATCTTTTAAATACTTCTGACATGAAGTTTGTACCTTGATCGGTAACAATATATAAAGGAATGCCGAATATTAAAATAATTGAATTTACAAAAGATTCTGTCACGTCTTTTACAGTCTGTGACTTCAAAGGAACTGCTACAATATATTTACTTAAATTGTCTTGACTAGTAAGTATAAATTTATTTCCATTTTCACTTAATGGGAGTGGACCAACAATATCTAAATATATTTTTAACCATGGTAGTTCTTGTGTATCTGTAATTTCCAAAGGTTGTTTAACCTTGTGGTTTAATTCTTTATTCATTTGACATACTTTACAGTTTTTAATATATTCCGAAACTTCACTTTCTATTCCCTGCCATGTTCTATATAATTTAATTCTTTCAACTGTTCTATTAACACCTTGATGACCACCAAATTGGACATTCGTGTAACTCTTGAATAATTTTTAATCTTTGATCTTGCGTTAGATTTTCTTCGCATATTGGAAGACATTCTACTGGATAACGACTTAAGCTGTCTGCATTACTATTCTTTTTACCAGGCCTATACTTTATTTCATAATCATATTCTTCTAAAAGTAATCTCCAGCGGAGTAATCTAGAACTGGGATCTTTTACATTGAATATCCAAGTCAAACCCTTGTGATCGGTCACAATTGTGAATTTCTTTCCTAGTAGATACGGTCTATAATGTTTACAATCCCACACTATTGCCAAACATTCTTTTTCAACAGTGCTATATCTTATTTCTGCTCCACTTAATGTTCGACTTGCAAAAGAAACTGGTTTATCTTGCCCTATTTTACCCTGTGATAATATCGCGCCCAAAGCATAACCACTTGCATCTGTAATTAGAGAGAATGATTTTGTGAAATCAGGATACTGCAACACGGGTGCTTCTGTCAGTTTCTGTTTAAGTACTTCGAAGCTATTTTGTTCTAACTTTGTCCATTTCCAGTCGACTTCTTTCTTTAACAAATTTGTTAGAGGTCGTGCTATATCACTAAATTTCTCAATGAATTTCCGATAATAAGAAGCTAAACCAAGAAAACTTTTTATATCTTTAGAATTCTTTGGTACAGGAAATTTACTTACAGCAGATACTTTAATAGGGTCTGGTTTTACACCATCTTTGGTTACAATATGACCTAAAAATGTTAATTCAGGTTTCAAAAACTCACACTTATCTGGTTCTAGTTGTAATCTATGTTTGCGTAAATGTCCTAATACTTCTCTTAATTTTCTATTATGCTCCATTAAATTTTCACCTAAAATTAAGATGTCATCCATATAAACAAAACATCTTTCCCCTGTGGATTCTTGTAATACCCCGTTTATCATCCTTTGAAAAGTCGCGGGAGCCGATCTCAAGCCATACGGCATACGATTATAATGATAATGCCCGGTCATTGTGCTAAAAGCTGTTTTACATTTATCTTGTTCCGCAATCGGGACTTGAAGATATCCGCTTGCACAGTCTAACGATGAAATATATCTAGCTCTTCCTATTCTATCTAATATATCCTGAATGTTAGGTAATGGATAATTATCGCCAATACTGACATCATTTAATTTTCTAAAGTCTATACAAATTCTCCATTTTCTTTTTCCAGAGGCATCCATTTTCTTTTGGACAACAATAAGAGGAAAATTCCATGGACTTCTACTATGAGATATAATACCTTCATCTAACATTTGATCTATTTGCCTATTAATTTCTTCGCGCTGACTTTCGGGTAGTCTATAATTTTTTAAAGTGATTGCTCTACCACTAGGTATCGTTGGAGTTGGAATGGTGTGAACTGCTGCTGTAGTTGTAGTTAAAAGATCTCCAGGTAATTTAAATACATCTATGAATTCTTCACAAATTCTTTTAATTTCTGAGGCACCTTCCACAATATGCCCTAACCTTAAGTTCTCATGTAATAATTGGATTCGTTTAAAATTCTGCTTACACGAATTATTTTCATTAATTTTCAACCGTGTGGGAGGTTTCACCAATTTAGGTATCTTACTTATTATAATATTTTTATCACTTAAGTTTACAACTAAACATGGAAATGAATTGTTAACACAATTTACTAAACCTGTTGCGCAATATACATCATTGTCTATAATTTGTTTTTCTACAAATCTTAAACCTTTTTCTGCCGTAGGAAATTCTACTAGTTTTTCGCTATAGGGTGATATTACATATTTCTTTGCCAACACATAACCATTCGATAAAAGCCAATTCCTTCCTAATATTATATCTAGATCACGCGGTAATTTATCAATTACGTGATAGTCAGTAACTTTATCTACTTCTAAGGAAGAGAATTTAATTTGAACTATACCCTTAGTTCTTACTTTATCTCCATTAATGCCACTTATAATTATTTCAGAGTTTTTTGGAACAATACTCGATTTTAATGCACTCTCTCGCACTAAACATATTTGAGCTCCAGTATCTATCAAAGCTTTTCCAAAGCCTTTCTTTAATTGAGGACATTCTATTTCTAATTCATAAGAATTAATTTCATTTTCTTGTAATTTACAAGTCGGGTGGTTTACATCACAGTGACAATTCCTACTCCCAGGACACATTTCCCTTACACCGAGTTTCTTCTCGTGTGTAACAACATTAACACAGGATTCTTTATGAATGAAATTCTTATCGTTTTCATTCGACAATTTAATATTGCCCTTCAACCCATCTGGTACTCCCATATGAGCCACGGCTATCTCCCTTGGATGCCCATAAGAACCTGTCTGCACGAGTTTCCCTTGAACTACGCTTAAGACGTTACATACGTCTTTAACACTAATCAAGTCATCAGCCTCCACCTGGGCGATGCTTGCTGCATCGTCAACTTCCTCTCGAGTTGCGATCACGTCACTATCTGTGACCACGTCACAAGTCCTACCTTGGAATGTGACAATTGTGTCCGCGCTTCGCATCTCTTTCGTACAGCCTCCGCGATTAGACTTTCCCCGGCTGTTAGAGAAGCCTAATGCGAGTTTTCCGATCGAGATTGGGATCTACAAGTATGCGCCTTATGTCCAAACTTTTTACATTTAAAGCATTGAATATTATCCATAGTGTTTACTTCTCTTTTTTTTGTGGTTCCCTTTTTACAATCCCTGGATACTGAATTCCTTTTCGCACTGCACCGTGTGATATAAATGAACCTTTTTCACTACCTTTGAATTTTTGAGATCTAATATTCGATTCTTCCACTATAGCTATTTCTACAAGCTGCGCTAATGGTTCACCTTCGCCTTTGGTTTTTACCATGTATTTTACTCTATCATCATTTAAACCTGCTATGAAAGTTCCCTTTAAAAGTTCACTAATAATAAACATACCACCATTAATAAATTGATCATTAATTTCTGCACTTAATTTTTCCATACGTGTTTTAGCTTCGCGTCTTAAATGTATAGCAATTGAATCAATTTTTGAACCCCATTGAGCAACATTCTCTTGCGGAGTTTGTTTAGAATTAAACAAGATTCCAGCGTAATATTCGAGAGTTCTCCTAACCAAATAATTTTCTTCCAAAATATTTTTAACTTTCTGCCACGAATCCCGTTCTGTTCTAGCCAACAATTTTGATTTCGCGTCTCCCGTAATTTTAGATTCTATGAATTTTAGTAAAAGCGGTCTCTTATTAGGATTAACAAATTCATTAGCGGCTTTTGCTCCTTCTAAAAATTCGGAAAGTTCTTTAGGATTACCATCAAAATTTTTAGGAATTAACTTAATTGCTTGAGTCACAGAAATATATAAATCATCATCATTGCCTACTTCGTCTGAGCGTTCATTAGACATTATTCTGCTTTATTGGACTGGACTTACCGGAAAGGAAATAGAAGGTTTCAGCTATCTCTCTGCGTTGTCGTGCTACGAAACGACGGCTGCTTCGGCGTCAGAAGTCGTGATGGGAAGAGACGGCTGCTTCGGCGTCTTCAGGCGTCGTGACGCGTAGAGACGGCGTGAAGTGTAGAGTCGTCGGAAGAGTAGAGACGTTGTGAAGTGTAGAGTCGTCGGAAGTCTTGTTGAAAAGCGAAGACAATCACGTCGTCGGCGTCGAAAGTCGTCCGGCGTCGTGAAGAGTAGAGTTGACGTGAAGTGTAGAGTCGTCGGAAGTCGTGCTGAGAAGCGAAGACAATCGCGTCGTCGGGCGTCGAAAGTCGTCCGGCGTCGTGAAGAGTAAAGTTGACGTGTAGACGGAAAGGCCGTGAAGAATAGATAGAAGATAGATGCGTCACTCTGGTGACGAACGATGTAGGGTAAGATTGGAGTTGCAGTCGGGAAGTACTCGTGAGATCTTCTCACTACCGAATTCCGTCTGCGGCAACGGCTGCTCCAAAGACTGAACACGCAAATCTCCCTCGGGTATCAATAACGCAGTTTCTAAAGAGCCACAATCTTACGAACCTTAGTCCAAGAAGAAACGTTGATCAGGCGTGCCTTCCTGAACACCTGTAGTTATTCTCTCACTGCCAATGGATGGAAACTGAGCTATTCTATCCCACCGCTGCCACCATGTAATGTTTAAAAATTTCCGCTGCCACCATTTAATGTTTAAAATTCCGCTGCCACCATATATATTAATCGAATTTCTCCTGGTCTCGCTAACAGAGATATTTAGGAAGAAATTAATACTTGGGTCCGGAGTGCGCGCTAAGTCGCACTCTATAATAGCTTAAAGGCTTAGAGAAATAACATCAGGCTTTAGTTCATTAGAACAATAAAGAAGTTTTATTAATCTTAGTCTACAGCCTAGAGCTAAGTCAATAACATGAAAACAGAAGACAGAGTGGCATACGCACCACGTTGAAGTAAGATACAGACTTCCTTACATCAGAGAAGTCTGGCCCTTTTATACATATGTTCACTCGAGAGATCTTCAGTCTGTGTAGAGGGGATACATTTTACACAGAGCCTCATTGTATTCAAGCACCCCCAGACTCAGCAGGACACATGGGTCTAAATTCTCTTTGCTGCTGAGTTGGAAATTCTTGAATGCTTACAAGTATTTTGTTTATTGATGCTTACTCCGAGAACGTGAGTAACCACAAAGAAGCTTTGTTTCTGATGCCTACTCAGAAGTTCCTTAGTGCCCACAAGGCAGACCTAATATATATGTCATATATATTACAGCACCCAATTATCGCCTTGCCGTTGCTCCAAAACTGCGCCAACAGCGGTCTGCGAAGCGTCTGTATTTAAGGCGATTTGTGCATTATAATCTGGAAAATGCAATAACGTAGCAGAAGCGAGCAACTGCTTAGCGTTGTCGAACGCTGTCTCTAATTCTAGCGTCCAAACAACTGGTCGCTTGTCTTTTTTGGTGGCCCCCTGCAGACACTGGTTCAGGGGTAACAAAACGTCGGCAGCATGCAGTAAACTTCGGCGATAGAAATTCAACATGCCTAAGAAACGCCGGAGATCAGCAATTGACTTAGGCAGCGGAAAATTAGTTATTGCTCGGATCCTGTCAGCCGTCGGTTGGAGCCCGTCAGCGCTGACTTGGTAACCTAAAAATGTGACAGTATTTGCCCCCAAAACACACTTAGTGGTGTTTAGTGGCAGGCCAAAGTCGCTCAACCTCTCGAAAACTGTATTAAGATGTTGTTCGTGTTCTTCGACTGAATTAGACGCAATAAGAATATCGTCAATATAACAGTACACGAAATCGAGGTTTCTCAACGCTGAGTCAATATAGCGTTGAAATGTCTGGTCGGCGTTTCGAAGGCCGAATGTCATAACAGTGAATTCATATAATCCAAATGGAGTTATGACAGCGGTCTTGGAGATGTCCTCCGGCGCCTCCAGTCAGCCGCCGCAAGGGTTGCCCCCCACGAGGTGACCAGAGAGCAGACCCCACCGCCGCTAAACCACAAGCACTACCCGACACCCCCGAGGCACTCACCTCGCCCAAGCCCGGCACGTTAGCGCTTACCCACTTCCCGACCAAGCCCGACACGCCCCGATCCTCAGAGCCAATCCTTATCCCGAAGTTACGGAGCTGGAAGATGGACGACAGATTCCTTGTTCCATCATGCGCTGGAATTCTCGTTTGGCGTCGCACAATTTTTCTGGCGATAGACGGCGTGCAGGCTGGAACACCGGCGGGCCCACTGTAAGTAAGTGGTGATACACCTCGTGTTTCCTAGTCTGCGACGGGAATGTGGAAACTTGCTAAGTACCGCCTCGAACCGCTGGAGGCGATCGTGCTTACCGTGAGTGTTCGTAGACGGGACAGAGACGTAGCCGTGGATAGCAAGGTGACTTTATCGAGAAGGCGCTTGTCGCGTAAATCCACGACGAGATTGAAATGGTGTAGAAAGTCGACACATCGGCTATCAAAAATGTCCAAGTGATCACGCGTCTCAAACCCAGGTTCAAGTGGAGTAATTGTTTACCAAACGTTCGGATTTTCGCACCGTTGGCTGCATGTATAGTCACATCGGTTTCAAAAGCATTTTATTTAGCCATCCTACGTGGTGGGACCGAAACGTCTGCTCCTGTGTCTATTAAGAAGCGGAGGCCACTGTTGCGGTCTAAAATGCTCAAGCGGTTTTCACAATTGCTATTGTCCCCCACCGCCGAAACTGAGGACGAACAATTCAGTTCCTTTGTTGGGCTTCGAGCCACTTACACGGGGATGTGCACTTCAGATCCTTGGCACCAAATCGGCGATGATACCAGCAAAGGTCGGTTTCCTCCAAAACTACGCGTTGCCGGGATTGCGATCGACCACGGTTAGCGCCTCGATTTCGACTCACAGAACGCCTTCGCCGGTCACGGCACGACAGAGCTAATATCATCTGTCGCAATTCCCGCACCTCCTTAACTATAGGTGAATCAGTGGAAATCGTGGAAGCTGTAGCTTCTTTGGTTGTGGCTTTACTGGAGACCACGTCAATATGCGGTTTCATAACATCGAATTAGCGATCCGCTAAGGCAGACAACGAATCAAGACTCTGTGACTCGCTGGCAGCCAAAATGCCTCGGATGTGATCGGGAAGATATTCTGAGAACAGAGTGCGCAATATCTGGTCGGTACACTGTCCACCGGCCAGGTCACGGATCTTTTGTAACATGAGAGATGGTCTCTCCTCCGCTATCGCATGTCCGCATGTAAAATGGCGCAATAACAATAACCTCTTGGGGGGGGGGGGGCTTACGGAAAATCGCATGGACTATGACGTCACGGAGGATGGTTAGAGGTAAGTGACGTCACGGAGGCGGAACGATGGAGCAGTGGCAATGACCTTTTGGAAAGGGGTGGGGGAAGCAATTCAAAACCTCGTGTGAAGTTGGTACCTTTCAGCAATTGATGACGTAGACGGGATGATAGGATAAAGATAAAATATGTGCAAGAAAGAAGGGTCATCTCAAGACCTCATCAAGTCAACATTGCGCAATATTTACATCAATTGCGCAATGATTAGGTATTCATGTTTTTCTTCGTTGATGTTCGACGTTTGCGACAATTCTTCTTATTTTGCATTAAGCATGTTTTTCGCAATCCACGACCTGTCCTCGATGTTCGATGCATTAAGCCTTTAATGTGCATTGCCAAACTTGTCAGTAGAGCTGCAGATCTCTCACCCAAAGAACTATGCAAATTCTTAACGATTGACCATGCTTTGTTAGCTAATTTAATATCAGCTGCATGATGTTCTCTATCATCTTTGGTTTGTTGATAAGATATATCATGTTCTTTACAAGCCTCATCAAGGTCGTTCACCCCTGTATCACCTCGAGAAAGTCTCTTTAAAAGTTTCGTCCCCGGGCCACTGAAGTGATAACCTGGGATGTGTAACTCGATAGGAAGTTTATCGATAACTTTATTAACCCACTGAGATAATCCTCGACCTCGTTTGCGAGAGCGATGCATTATGGTAGTCATCGTGGCATTCAATAATATAGGTAGGATGTAGGGTAGTAATTATATACGAAAATATCAAATATATGTTTATTATAATTAACTTACATTGTCGTTATTACATGTGTTTTCATATGTATAAAACATGTTATTTAATTCACGGATATTGTATTTGCATGGAACACAGTTTTCTTGCGATGGAGCCGGTCCGTCGAATTGATCTTGTCCCTGGTTGTGGTAATGTTTCAGACACGGCTTCAGACGCATGAAACATTGCATCGTTTTATATTCGGTAGTTAAACTAGCCGAGTTTCTCGTGATGTCATCCTTAACGTAGGTTAAGAGGAATCCTTTTGGAAGGGAGAGTATTTCTTCCGCAGTGATTTCATTCCATACGTTCGGATTGTTGTATATATTGAAAAAGAGTTCATCGAGCTGACTTAATATTTCGTTATTCTCCTTAATCATTTTGTAAGTAGCTACTCGACGAGTTTTGCTTCTAGTGCTGTGCATAGCTAACTGATGCGGAACTTGTATCCATTTATTATATATGTTAACGAGGTCAGACCGCATTGTAATGTTAGCTGCAGGACCTGTTTTTAGCAAGGTCTGACCTGTTTTTAACAAGTTCAGACCTGCTTAGCAATCATTTCTGTTACTGGTGTATACTCCCACGAATGTTTCGATATAATTAAACAATACGCGGTGGTATTATCTGGTGTAGGTTCTTCCGTTTCAAAATCCAATCGCACAGAAATCGATTGTTGCATCGCCGGCACCTCGTTATACGAAGTATCAAAGACTATGAGAGGTGCAATGTTAACAAAACTGGTTGGTGTATAAACGGGTGTCCCGTTGGTCTTGTAATATCTTTCATGAAAATTTGTAAACATTTCGTACAGCTCTAAATTCAGCGAACGTTAAATCCGGAAAAACATGTTCACAAAATACATGTAAATTTTTCAAATCTTGTCGGAAAAGCACTATTAAGTTGGCGTTGTCTCGTACTAATTGCTTTGAAATGTGTGCGTAGCTCTGACTTAGATAAAAACAGTCCAGACTTTGATGTCTTCCTCTGGAGAAATATGATTTTATATGATTCTGAGACTCATGATGCGATATATCGTCGAATATGACGATTGAATTTGGTCTCGTCTCTGCAGGCGGCAGAATGTTATTAGTAACAAAGTATTCGATATTAGATAAACCATCTAACACACTTTAGAAATACGTAAGCTGGTTGATATAGTGACGATGAGTACACGTAAACGTTATCAAAGACGAGACCTTTGCAGTCAACAGGTTAATAATTATATTGGTCTTGCCGCTTCCCGACGGACCAACAATTAAAGCGCGCACATAATCAGGCAATAACTCGCCGTGACGGTTTTATTTTCTGATTGTTGTGTTAACACCCAAATCCCGCATGGGTAACGATACCCTCTGCTTCTGGATTATCATTGTCTACTGACAAAGAATCCGTGAAACACTATAAAAACATGGTTTTCATTTAAGATTTCATCAGTACGATGATGGACAGTTTCGGTCGACAGTATTCGTCGACGGGGCTAAAGCGTACAGCCGAAGGACATTGGAGTGCAGAATCCTAACGAATTTGCAAAGTAGCCGATCCAGTTTCAAACAACGACGTTTGTACCAAGACATACGCCGAGACGCTTCTGCATAGTAAAGGTGGTGTCACAATCGACGCCGAAGGTAACCTTGATCTATTACGTAAAAGAATTCTGCATCTAGTAGAGCCGGGATCAAAGACTGATGCTGCAACCGTAAGGTTTGTTAACGATAGAATAGAGAGAAGATGTCCGGTTTTATTAGAAGGTGGGCAGTACGGCTTTCGTGAAAAACGTTTAACGAATGTCGCCGATCCAGTGACATCAACCGATGTCGTAACTAAAATCTATCTAGATAAACACGCATTCACTCTGACACCTGACAACACGTACAAGGCGAACAATAGTCGCTTAGTAAATGTAGCCCTCCCATTGACCGATGATGATGCTGCTACAAGACGATACGTAAAGAAAGAGCTAGAGAGTAAAATATCACGATCTGCGAACGGTATAGACGCTCAAGGCTTGCGAATAATAAATGTTGCGCAACCACAAGAATGGAATGATGTATGCAACAAATATTTTACTGTCGATCTCTTAGAGACAACTATGAAAAAGTATTTTCAAATCGCAGACGACTCTCGTCATCCATCAAAAGCGTCGTATTCATGACATTGGCTATCCAGTTCACGTCTCGGATGCTGTTAACTTAGGATTTTTAAGAAGAACAATAAATTCTTTATCCTCCATACACTTTTTAGTACTTCAACTTAACAGCTTACCGAATCCAACACCTAATGATCCTGAGACAAAAGAATTGTATTATTTGCGCGAGGCAGGAGCAAAACAATCGTATCCACTTCTTTACAACGGTGCTATTCGAATTGTACGTTTATATCATTCAATAAAAACACCTCCATATGGATTGAAAATTGATTTTTTACACAACAAGAAAGAAATACCTATTCCGTATGATAGTGATATTGAGGTTCGATCTAACGATACAATAGCCTTTCGTCTGAATATACCGAAGTATGTTAAACAGAATATTAACAGCTTCCCTCTATATTCAGCGGGATATATTTGCAAATCTAATATTGCAAACTTGTGAAATAGTCTCAAAGGATTAGTTTTTTCGTCAGTCGTGCAGTAGCCATGGTCGTACGAGGAAGGAAAATAGTTGTCATGAGGAGGAAAGCATCTTCTTCTCTAAATGATATAATTAAAGCAGCTCACAGCGCTTTAAAAGGCATCCTGAAAGTTCCGAATCAACGTGGTGGGTTTTTACCATTGCTTGCTATTTTTGCTGGTTTATCAGCTCTAGGAGCTTTGAGTGGAGGAGCTGCAGCCATCGCTAAAGCCGTTCAAGAAGCGAGCAAAGCAAAGGAAGAACTAGATGAAAATAAACGTCACAATCGCATGATGGAATCTATCGCAATAGGCAATGATCGCAATATGGATATTAGCTTACAACCAACCCTAAAAGGTTATGGTATAGCAGTACAACCGCTTACAAAAAAAAACTTCACATCCCTGGGCAAGCGATGCACCACGAAGAAGTGATGCATTTTGCACGCGTATTACGTGTGTCATATTTTCGAGGTGTCTTCTCCATCGATCAACTACCGAACCTACCACATCGATGTGAAAGTGCGATAATCAATGTAGATCACTCAAGCGGTTCGGGTACGCACTACGTTGCATACAAAAAACATAATAACATTATAGATTACTACGATAGTTACGGTGATATGGGCCCACCCCGAGAACTTGTGAAATATTGGGGAAAATATAACATTGTACATTACAACGTATCCCGTGAACAATCGTATAATTCGAGCGAGTGTGGGCGTTTGGCTTTACGATTTCTATATCAGAGATCGCCTTCTAGTATCAAACATCAGTGTGAGTTATGACCTCATCGTTGACTTTACGACTCACCGGCAAAGGATCACAGTTCACTAGACACTTTCAACAACCGCTGGAGTTGGATGACAGGCCTCATTACATCGGACTCGTCAACTTACAAAAGTACAATAGGATTTTAAACAATCGTGAGGGGTGCAATACCGTTTGCATTGATTCTGATGTAATCACTTTTCCTTCGGGAACCTATTCACTGGATGATATTAACGAGTACGTTCAAGCGAGTGGAAAGAAGATAGTAATTTCAGGAAGCAGCGTTACACACAAGTGCTACATAGAAACTTCCTCTGTGGTCGATTTTTCTCGATCATCAACTGTGGGACCACTTCTATGATTCGGATCACGTGTCTTGAAACCCTCGAGCAAGACAGTGGTGAGGTTTAGGTCCGAAGAGCCCGTAACGTTTCTCAAGGACAACAGTGTTTACGTCGAGTGTGATATTGTGAGAGATATCTTCCATAACCACAAAACTGCATACACAGTTTATTCGTTTGTGGTAAACAGTCCTGGAGGACATTTTATAGTTGAACGACCTCCAAATATAACACATCACCCCGTGAACAGAGTACGTATTGCCGAGATCACCATTACTTTAGTCAATTCGGAGGGCAATCGGATACCTCTCGATCCAGATACGGACGTTACGTTAACGTTTCATCTGACATGAGATGCAAAAGTGTAAAACGCACCCCGTATATTAAGTACATCACAAAACCGGAAAAGACGCATTTTGTTAGACGAGGTGGAGTCATACTGACGTCTCGCAGTCGAAAAATTCTCGAATCTTTAGGGTACGTAGTGCTGCAACATAGAACACGTCCTGGACATCAGGCGAAAACCGGAACCTGAGAGCCACATCGCAGGAATACCTATTGTCTCATATCAACCTTTGAGCCCGGCAAAAGGACCTAACGACAATATTCATATTGTTGTTCCTTTTATGGAATTTCCTCCTCTACTGAGCGAAAGTTATCTCTATATAGAGGGAAAAATTGTTCGAGAGGAGGGGGAAGAGTTATCGACACGTGTACTAGGCAACAATGGATTAATTGCTCTTTTCTCCGAAATGAAACTCTTAATTAACGGTCGCGAAGTGGATCGTTGTACTAGAGCAGCCGTCACGACATCCATCAAGACGATTCTTTCCTACGGTGTGCAGGATATTTCCAAACTGAGAAAGGCTGGTTGGTACGTAGGAAACGATGACAATTCATGGCTCATTAAAGCTGATAAAACGTTTGCCGGAGCCGTTCCTTTAAAATTGATATTTGGATTTGCGGAAGATTTTGAACGCGTCATCGTCAATTCTAAAGTTGAATTAATTCTAGTACGAGCACGCAACGATAACGATTCTCTGCGAGCAGGTTTGCCGGTTGTGTCTTCAAAAATCGATTTATCGCAAGTGACTTGGAAAGTTCCACACGTGAAAACGACATTAGACGGTTCAGTAAAATTACTCAGAACAGTTAATAGAGCTATTCCACTTCCAATTGATTTCCGTCGATGGAAACTTTTAGAGTATCCGTCTTTACCTAAAAGCAGCTCGCATTCGTGGAATGTCAAGACAAACACCAACGGTGAAGTGCCTTTATTTGTCATCCTAGCACTGCAGACGAATAGAAAAATGAACCTTAACAGCGACATTACACAGTTTGATCATTGCAAAATGCGTAGTGTCAAACTCTATCTAAACGAAAAATCTTATCCGAACGAAAACTTAAACTTTAGTTTTACATCAAATAACGTCACTTGAGCGAGTGACGTCACGTTAAAAACCGGGTGACCTTGAATTAATGTTAAAAGCAACATAGACGTTTGACCTTCATGCTGAAAGCAACTTTGCTATACTACTGGCAAAATACTTATCCGTTGCTGGCGGATCGTCCACAAGGTCGCTGACGGCGTCCAAAGTAGCCTCGTCCAGATTCACTAGCACAAAATGGTATCTCGAAGTGTCGGATGAAATCTTGCGTAGAGAAAAGGCGGCCTCAAGGACGGGGAACCAACGGCGCGGGTTCGAACGCCAGAAAGGTGGAATCCTTACTGATTCGACGACATGGACGTGAGAGGCATCAGGCGTAGCTGGAGACGGGGTTGACGACGCTAGGTATTCATCGTCTTCGACTTCCGCCGACGATCTGGCAGGGAATTGGGCCATAATTCGTGCACGAGGTGTACCTTCTTGGGCCATCGGGTTGTCACCAATTATTCCAGATTAGCGTTAGAAATTTAATTAGACGTTGGAAAGCTGTACGATATCACGTCGGGGACACGATTTCTGTATATTAAATAAGTATTGATGTACACCCACATAAAATGCTGAATACGAATACGAATTAATTTCAACTTTTATAAAACTTAACGTTTATTCAATCCATAATAAATTGCGGTGATAAAGTACAGTACACACAAACTCGTGGCTGAACCGTGTCGTCTCCGATCAAAAGCTCTTCTCACTCTCTCTGCTTGTTGTTAGCAACCAGCGATATTAATTACAAATATCGCTGATTGCCGATCGGCCCACACATCATCCGTAAACGCGGAATTTCGAATGTCAGCCAAACGATCGGTTAAGTCTCCATAACTTTTCGAGCGGCGTGCCTCTTCTAGTCTAGTGACGTTTTACTGTGATATCACACCTGCTAATACTTAATTAGTTGTTTCTCCCAAAGTATACATTTGAGGGAAAAAAAGTTATGTAGCAATTCGAGTTGTAAATGGTCAAAGATTGCTTAACGATAGAAGACATTTCTATCGCAGCAATTTAAAATCATTGCTACATACGAATTTAAGTAGTTCTCAAAAACTATAAGTTTCTAAAATAAACAACTTAATAATTCAACATGTAAATTGCTTAAAGATGGTCGAAATTTGAATCACAGCCATTTACATTCGTAATTACGTACAATTTTTGGTTTATCTCGGAAACTATACATTTCCGCAAAAAAATATTTAATAATTAGATTATTTAATTATCAAAGATTGCGTAACAATGGAAGCCATTTCATTACAAATGATTTCCGTAAATTTTAGAAAAAAACAAGTAATGTACATGTTTAGAATTATATGTGAAAACAACGCGATATTTAACTGCAGAACAGATTATATCCATTTATCTTCATAATGTAATTATCCCACTTTACGAACCCACATAGCTACGAACAGCACTATACATGTATAGAACATTGATAATTATCAATTATCCAAGAATAATGGTGCGTTTTAATTGTATATATTACAGCAATAAATAAATAAATAAATTGATTTTTAAGTTAATTGGTGAAGAATACGATAACTGAAAAATAAATTATTGCTCATGAAGAAGGTGAAAAATATTTAGCACAACCCGGAATCGTTCTAAAATCTTCTGCTTCGGACGTCGACACTGCGTATAAGTATATATTAGGTAGACATTGTCAAAACGCTCCGAAAACTTGTAAATTTTTGCAGTTAGTCAGAAATCGCGACAACGGACCTCAATTTCAGGTAAGACTAATAATTTCTCGCTAAATCAGTCCTTATCAATAATTCTGACAATGCCACATCTTCCTTGAATAACACTATTCTTCACAAACGCGTGATCATTATTGGAAAGCGCTGTTCACGAAAGCCTCAGTGACCTTGGAAAGCGCTTCTCATTGGCTCCTCGGGCCTATTGGTGACGTCACACCTGCTAATTTGTAATTAAGGCTATCTTCGTAAGTTTATGTTTCCGCAAAAAAAAATATTTAACAAATCGACTTGTAAATGGTCGGAAAGTGGTTTAGGATGGCTGATATTTTAATAGTTTCCATTTACGTTTGTTGGATATTAACCAATAAAAATTCTAAGAATGTAAAAGCCTGTGCAGATAAATAATATATTGACGGATATCAATAGCAAACACACGAATTGTCCTTATTACAATCCCCTTTTCACGAACATAAAATTGTCAGTTCATTTTTCGTGTACGTATTTGAGCACGAAATTAAAATACCGTTTCTGATATCTTGAGAAACGGACAGGATTCTCAATTCAAGCAGAAACGTTCATGAAAAGTACGAAAATAATAATTTATTTGAAGTAAATATCTCTATTTAAAATTAGTAATGGAGTTAATATTTCCCTCGCTGTGCAGAAAGTACATTGAAGTGTATATCATATTTTGGAAGACATTTCTTAGATCACTTTAAAGTAAATATGTTACCAATAAAAATAAATGATATTTACCTTAAGTTTGAGATATTATCAATCGTCTATTATTATCGCATTATTTTACTTTATAATACCAAAGCATAATTATTTTTAAGTTTTCCTAGCATGAAATATAATAAATATTATATATCGGAGGATCTATTGAGCTTTGAACAACAGAGGAAAAATTGTGATAATTGGGATAGTTTTTATGAATTTAATACGCTTGCACAAAAATAATTGTTGAATTTCTCAGTTTTGGGACTACTATGTCTGAAATTTCCCTTCCGCAAAATGTTTAAACTAAAATGTCTTACACTATTTCTAAAATATTTATCTATTTTCGTAATTTCTTCCCATCAACCACAAATGAAAATGAAGAAATAATATTTATTCACAACTTCTTGTTTAAGTACTTAGTATATATAAATATATATTCACGCAATATACTCCACCCTCCCCCCCCCCCACACACAGTCTTTTTTCACTAATCTTGTATGAAATGTGACATACTTATCACGATGATTGTTTTCACAATATGTATTATTAAATAATTGGAGATAGCTTAATTGTGTCATTGACACCTTTAGTGTGTGATATTTCCTTGTTGGATTGTTGACGTAAATAATCTTTGTCTTAGATACTATTGATTATCAAGATTTAATAAAAATGTAAAATACATAAACACATAGGATTGTGGTCATACCACCGTGTATTACATATATTAATCTGCGTATTTAATGGAATGCGTGTTTATAAAATGTGGAAATGAATTCAGATATAATGATGAACTAGTAAGGTCAAGAAATTGTAATTTGTCCTTTAAGACGCTGTGTTTATTTTACTATGTAAGCAAATGGTTAAATATTGGCATAAAAGCCACCAGCATGAATATTTAGTTCCACCTGATAACGGAAGGTTATAAATATTCAACTGATAATATATTGCCCGAGATGTCATTTATCTATAATCCCCAATATGTCTCCAATTTCGGTTTCTTTGGCGCTTTTTTATGTAACGCTCCTCGAACCCTATCCCTAAATGTGCACCCTCCTATGCCGAAGGAGGTTGAACTCATTGACATAATATATCGGCCGTTTATACATGTTAGAAAATGACCACCCCCACAAATGTGCGATAATCAAACAGTATTTATTCCACGCAAAAATCGACTGATTACATTGTCTGGAAATTTCTACCCCCGCCCACCACCTCCCAAACCCGTCGCGTTACCAAGGTTGTCCCAATTAGACTCGGCGACATTCATAGTTTCTGAATTGATTCGAATCTCGGTTGTTTTAGCGTTATTTTTATTTAACGTAAATCCATCCCAACCGCTAACCTTGCTCCCCTCACAGGGGTTGAAATTGTACACAAACAACATCGGTAAAAATACTATCAAAGTCATTAACCCCGGGAAATAATTAATTAACGCAAATATCGACCGTTTAAAATGTTTGAAAATTTCCTCCCCCGCCCAACTCCTCCATCTCTACGCGTACTTCCCCACCATGCCGTAAGGTGTTGAAATTATACTCAAACAAAATCGGTAGAAATACTATCAATGGCATTGACAGCGTAAAATATTTATTTCACGCAAATATCGGCCATTATACATTTCTGAAAATTTATACCCCCGCCCAGAACCTACCACCCCCAGTCACTTTCCCAATGGTTGTCATAAATAAACTCAGTGACATCCATAACTTGAATTTGACTCCAATCTGGGATTTATTTTCTTGTAACGCCCCTCAAACCCCCACCCCTAAGTGTGATCTTTCACGTCCTTAAGAGGTTTAAATTAAAAACAGAATCGGTAGAAATAGTATCAGTACATTGACCTCGATAAATATTCATTCCTTTCAAAAATGGACCGTTAAACATGTTTTAAAATTAACACCCCCGCCAACCCTTCCTTGGGGAGAGTTAAACGATTAGTTGAGTGTAATAATTAAACTCATTGACATCCATGACCGTGAGTTCGACTCCAATTTCGATTGTTTTTGCATCATTATACTGTAATTACACTCCACCCCCACCCTTAAGGGGAGCTCCATTCCCAATCCCAAAAGGGGTTGAAATTATACGCGGAGAAAATGTAGAGAAATTTTATTAATCAAATTGATCCAGAAATATCTTTTATAACGACCGCTCAACATTTTTTTTAAAAATTCACCCAACTCGTCCCACCTCAGCCCACCCCTCACGCGTTGTCCAGAATGTCATAAATAAATTCAGCGACATCCTTCGATTTGACTCGTTTTTTTCTTGTCAGTCCCCTCTACCCCCATGCATCGCCCTCATGCCGAAAGAGGGGTTCAATTTTTACACACACAACTTGGGTAGAATTACTTTAAATCTAATTAACCCTAAAAATATTATTCACCTCTAATATCGGTCGTGATTTCATGTTTCAATATTTCCACTCCCTCCCGTCAAACACCACTCCTCGGGAGTTAAATGACAAATTAAATGTCATAATCAGTGACATTCATAACCCTCCATTTGACTCAAATCTCGGTTTTATTTGCGTTATTTATTTTTAACTCCCGTTGACCCTCACCCGTAATGTGAGCACCCTCTCAATCCCAAAAGGGATTCAAATTAAACTCAGAGAACGTGTAGTGAAATTTTAATAATCTCATTGTTTCAGAAATATATGTAATCGTCGCAAAATTCAACCGCTTAACTTACTTTAAAATTTATATTCCCCACTCACCTCCACCCAACCCCTCCAACCCCAGTCCAGCACAAACCCGCGCGTTGCTCAAATTGTCATAAACGAACTCAGCGACATTAAGTACGTTCGACTTACTCGAATGTTGGTTGTTTTCGAGATATTTTCTTGTAACACAAGGTGCGTTCTGCACCCTCATGTCGCAAGAGGTTGAAATTCTATTGACATAAAATTGGTATAAATACTATAAATCTAATTAACCCTGAAAAAAATTATTTTCCGCAAATATAGACCTTTTAACATGTTTGAAAATTTCCAACCCCATCCTCTTCCGCCCCTGGGGGTTAAATCATAATTACACTCTGCGACATCCAAAAACCTGTGTTTGACTGTAATTTTGGTTTTACTCGCGTTATTTAATTGTAATGCCCGTCCTCCCTTACCCCTAAGAGTGCTCCTTTCTCTTGCTGTAAGGGTTTGAAACTATACTCAGATAACATCAGTTAAAACACTATCTATCTCTTCGATCCCAAAAATGTTTATCTGCCTAAATATCTGCTGTTTTAGCATGTTTGAATGTTTCTAGCTCCTCTCCTGTGTGCTTCCCTCTAATGCCGAAAAAGGTTAAATTTTACAAACAACATCGGTAGATATATTGTCAATGTTACTGACCTCGACAAATAATTATTTAATGCAAATATCGACCGTTTAACATGTTAGAAAAATTCCACCCCGTCCACCCCATCCACCCCAGCCCTTGGGGTTAAAAGGCCAATTGAATGTCATAATTGAACACGGCGACATCCATTACCTTTGGTTTGACTCCAATCTCGGTTGAATTCGCGTTATTTTTTGGAAATACCCCTCCACCCCTAACCCTACGGTGCTGCTTTCCCATTCCGTAAGAGGTTGAAATTTTACTGACATACATTGGTACAAACATTATTAATCACTTTTTCCCCGAAAATATTTATCCTACTCAAATATCAGCCGTGTTAGCATGTTTGAAAGATATCCACCCCATCTACTCCTGCTTGAGGCACTAAACAACAACTTAAATATCATAATTAAACTCACTGACAACAATAACCCTGGATTTGAGTCCAATCTCGATTGTGTTTGCACTATTTTTATATAAATCTACTCCATCCCCACCCTTAAGGATGCTCCTCCCAAACCACGAAAGAGGTTAATATTAAATATATGGAACATTTAGAGACATTTTATAAATATCAGTGAACCAGAAAAATATTTATTCGACGCAAATATCGACTGCTTATTATGTTTGAAAATTTCAACCCCCGTCCACCATTGCTCCTGGCGGTTAAAACACCAATTGATTGTCTTAATTAAACTCAGCGCCATCCATAATCATTGATTTTACTCTAATCTTGGTTGTATTCGCATTATTTTCTTGTAACGCCCGTCCACCCAAATCCTTAAGGGTGCTCCCCTCCCAAGCCCAAAAGGGTTTGAAATTATACACGGAGAACATGTAGAGACATTTAAAGAATCACACTGTTGCGGAATATATTTATTCGCCGCAAAAGCCGGCCGGTTAAAACGTTTGAAAATTTCTACCCTCGCCCACCTCGGCTAGACCCTCCCACTTCCGCCCTATCCCACACGTTGCTCAGGTTGTCATAAATAAACACTGCGACATGAATTTCCTTGGACTTTACTTCAATCTCGTTTGTTTTTGCATTATTTTATTGTAACTACCCTCTACCCCCACCGCTAGGCGTCCTCCCCTCTCATACTGAAAGGAGTTGAAATTATACACAAACATCACCAGTAGAAATACTATCAATTCCATTAACGCCTGCCGAATATTAATTCCACACGATTACAACCCCTCCAACCCCTCGTTGGGAATGTTATACGGTAATTCTAATGTCATAATTTAACTTATTGACATCCATAATACTTTGAATTGACTCTAATCTCGGTTGTATTCGCGTTATTTTCTTGTAACGCCCGTCCACTCTTACCCTTAAGGGCGCATCCCTCCCAAGCCCGAAATGGGTTGAAATTAAACACGGACAACATGTAGGGAAATTTTATGAATATCATTGTTCCCGAAATATATTTATTTGATACAAAATTCGGCTGGTTAACTTATTTTAAAAGTTCTACCCTCCGCCCAACCCTTCCTACCAAATCCTACAACTGCGCGTTGCCCAGATTGTCATAAATGAACTCAGCGACATCCATTACCTTTGAGTTGACTCGAATCTCGGAATTTTTAGCGTTATTTACTTGTAACCCCCCTCCACCGCCACCCCTTAATATGCTCAACCCTCGTGCCACAAGGGGTTAAAATTAATAATAATCACATGAGTAGAAATACTATAAATCTAATTAACCCTGAAAAATATTTATGCAACGCAAATATCGGACATTTTACCATGTTTGAAGATTTCCACCACCGTCCAATCATGCTCCTGGGGGTGGTAGGCGTGTTACATCCGCACAATATTTGTTTCCCTGTCGCAAAGAACACGTGTACGAAATTTGGTGAAAATGCTTCGAGGGTGTAGATTTGTAAGCGGAACATACCCATATACATACCCACATGTATACCCACATAGATACCCGCATAAGGCAATTTTATATAATAGAAGCTATATATATATATATATATATATATATATATAGCTTCTTTTTAGCTAGTTTTAAAAAGTATATATATATACAATAATTAAAACAATTACTAAATTTGTAGATATATAATTTTTCCATCTGAAAATAAACTATTTGGTGGTTTTAGCAATCTGCAGTTGGCAGCATTGTATAAAATTAGTGCAAAACATTACGAAATACGCTTTCTTTAATAGAAAAATATTAGTTTTTAACATTTAAGTATTGTTTTTATCATAATTCTATGTATCTTCCCGTGCGTATTGCAAGATATAATGAAAATAAACTATTTGGTGGTTTTAGCAGTCTGTAGTTGGTAGCATTGTTTAAAATTAATACAAAACACTACGAAATACGCTGTCTTCAATAAAAAATATCAATTTTGAACATTTAAGTATTGTTTTTATCATAATTTTATGTATCTTCCAGTACGTATTGCAAGATATAATTGGGCAACATATTGGTCCCTGATGCCGTTAAATACGTCAAAAGTCAAGTTATTTAAAAAAAAATTAATGCAATGGATTGTATAACCTTTCATAATAAATTATATTTATCACTGGTAGTGGTAGATTTAATTATACTTATTATTCAATCAAAATATTTTTGCTCAGCTTCATTTCTCAGAAATTGAACATCTATAACGTCGTTCCCAAAAATGGAAAACAAATACTGCTATCCTAACCTAAAATTTTTGTTTCACGACACAAATTGCACGCAATAATTTGTTTACATTTATACAAATTTATAGAAATACGTTGCGTAAAGTAAAATTAATTGTACTTTTAATTCAATATAAATGTTCCTATTTCTGTACATACCTTTGACTGAGAGTGCATTAATTGAATAACGACAATAAAAACTTTCGGAGTTCCGTACGTCATTTTGAATACTTTTATAGTTACAAACATATAATTCAGCAGTCGTACCTTAGACAAATCTTATTATCTTCTGATATATTATACAGGATACAATAATACGTTATATTTAAAATTTTATAAATATCGACCGACCCACATTTGAATGTATTATAAGGCGCCATATTGGCGTTATTAAAGATGGAGAATATTTCCAAATTAACTTTGCGCAAGGATGGTAAAGTATTTCGTATTGTTTTTTTATTACTATTTGATGGAGTATTACTGAAAAAAATTTTACTTTTTATTGAATCAAAATATTTCTGCTTTATTTCATTACGAAATGCAGAACTATATTTTTATGATGCGTCAATGTCTTGAATATTTATGACGTCATCGTCTCGCGAAGTAATTTAACACTAATTCGTAACTTATAATTATTTCCACGTTTATTCTGGGGGTTTCTCACTCCCACAGTAACGGTTCTCGATTTTGGCAGAATATATATACCAATTTTTGTTGAATTCTGTCCACGCGATAAAATTTGTATAAGGAACATACAAATATACAAACACTCTGATTTATTTATTAGATTAGAAGATGTAAGCAAATGGTTAAATATTGGCATAAAAGCCACCAGCATGAATATTTAGTTCCACCTGATAATGGAAGATTATAAATATTCAACTGCTAATTTTTCAATTTTAGTGATTATAAATAATTTTATACAGTATTCTCAAAAGTTTAATAGGTGGCAAAAGAATAATTAACATAAATGTTATAGTTCAATAATGTACTCACAAACTTTTAAGCTCTGTCAAGGAGAATTTAACATTACTATATAAAATTGATATAAGAAATTTCTGGAAAACGGACACAAATATATAACAGAATGATAAAATTTAAGGATTAATTATTAAATCAATACCACTAGATCCTGACAATATCAACCTATAGAAATACGAAACCATTTTTTTGAAAAACATGCTGGTAATGAAAGCACACAGACGTTTAATGAAAAGATAAGAAGGGGGTTTCAAGCTCAATGTGATATCACAATTATATAGAAAATAATGTACTAATCAAAATTTTTACTTTATATACACACACACATCCTGTTGATTCTTTTTATTAAATAAATTTGTGTGTTGTTCTGAAGATAAATATGACAACCATTCACATTTGTGAAAAAGAATTTTTGATTAGTACAGTATTTTCTCAATAATGGTGTAATCACATTGATCTTGAAACCCCTTCTTCGATTAATTAAATACTGTGCTTTCATTATCAGCATGTATAAAAAATTAATTCTTTTGTTCTATATAATTTATATATATTGTAATACTAATTAGTGGCCAGTAATGATTTTAATAATTGGATTGTTAGCGATACCAATTCTTCAATGAAAATAATGTGTCGGCGGGCTTTGTTCGGCCGCAAAGGTTTTTTCTGAAACAGTCTGTCTGATATTGTAGCCGGGAGAGTAAGGCGAGTCTGTCTGAAATTGTAGTCGGGAGAGGAAGGCAGTCTGTCTGATATCGTAGGTGGGAGAGGATGCAAAATTTGAGAACGAACAGCGTGTCCTAAGTATAAATTTCAACCAAGAAAGTAACAAGTTTTTAAATCCAAGTATAAAGTTTGGGCAGCGAGATACTTTGTAAAAACGGCAAAGATTAATCAAATATTTGCGCCACATTAAGATTCCTACGCGAATTGAGATCAACATTTACCACATAAAGACAATGTGTAACAATATGTCTGGATGATGATCCGGAGGTGCAACAGATCCAGTTCCCAGAGGAAAATTCAATAACTACGACCGTGTGTTTGACAATCAAGTGTAGAGTCAGTAATTCATGGCCTTTTTAGTGTAAATTTTGTCCCCAACCCGAGGAAACTAAGTCAGGTACCAGCCGAACATTTTTGTAAGTAGAAACCAAGTTAATTAAGTTTGTAAACGATAGTTAAATGTATTCGTCAGATTTCGTTCGTCTCATTTTGGTTTTGATTGTTACTTTCATAATTTATAAATTGTATGATTGTTTTTTACTTATCAAGCCCACTTAAACGACCCTGAGAGAAGAGTTATCAAAGTTTTATCATTGAAAATTTAAATGAACTTAACCTCAGTGAAAATGTTATAGATTTTTGTTAAAATAAACTAAACTGTTCCAGAACGAATTATGAATTTGTTAAATCTGAAAATAAATCGTTTAAATAATTCATTAAAAATTTGCTTGTTAATTAATTATCGCTTTCTATTTTATTCATTACATTTTTGGCTTCCACAACGTGGGGCGATTTAATTAACCTTTTTATTTATTCATTACAATATATTGTAATACCCAGTTAAGAAGGACATGAATTTTGTTCTTATTTCATCAGATTTGTTTACCAACTCAGACTGGGGATTCTTGAGTGGTTTGTATATAAAAAAGATAATAATAAAATGATGGATAAGTGGCTCTTAGAGAAGGGGAGGACTATAATTGGACGTTTAGCGGCTCTTAAAGCTAATGGTTTTGACAGACATCGGGGCGGAACCCTAAAGGAATGACAGAAGTTTTGTGGACATACAATTATATTAAAAGGAAATGCTTATTTTAATTGTATTGAGTGGCTCTCGGAGCGTGAGAAAACCAACAGTTGGTGTTTGTTTGGCGAACGTGAAAACTCAAAAACTGTGAAAACAAGGGAATATTCTGGAGAGGAGGAAGCAGATAAAAGTGAGTTGGACTGGAGACCTAAAGTGTAGTCGGACGTGAGAGTTGGAAGGAGATGGACGTGGAGTGTGGTACCAGAATCTGAACGAGAAAGTCATAGGAGTTTAAGTGTCAACCGCAAAGGAGGAGGACGTGGAGGCGGTGATAAATATTCGGTCAAATTGAATGGTGGCCGTGCCTAAACATAAAATAAACATTTTAGTCCATGCAAGCAGTCAGGAGCCGGGATATCAAAAAGGATAAAGTGAACGTGTGTGTGAAGCGTGAGTAAAAGTCTGTGCACAGAAGGGCATTGTACAGTAAAGTGCATTCCTGAAAACCCCAAATAAAATTGTAAGTAGACATTCAGTAATAAATTCTGTAAATTGTTAAATAAGGGTAATGAGTCAGATTTTGTTTCATTTCGTTTTCATTTTATTTAATTGCATTGTTTAAATTGTAAATTTTAGTGTTCCTTTTCCTTATCAACCCAGTAAAGACCCTGGGGTACAGAGTCTGATTTATAAAATACTAGCTGGGTGCCCGGCGTTGCCCGAGATGTCATTTATCTATAAACATCCATAAGACTCCAATTTTGGTTACTTTTGCGCTATTTTTATGTAAAGCTTCTCGAACCCTATCCCTAAATGTGCTAACCTCCCATGCCGAAGGGGGATGAAGTCATTGACTAAATATATCGGCCGTTTTTACATGTTAGAAGATGACCACCCCCACAAATGTGGGATAATGAAAAAGAATGTATTCCACGCAAAAATCGGCCGATTACATTGTCTGAAAATTTATTCCCCCGCCCAACACCTCCCAAACCCGTCGCGTTACCCAGGTTGTCACAATTAGATTCAGCGACATTCATAGTCTCGGAATTGATTCGAATCTCGGTTGTTTTTGCGGGATTTTATTTAACGTACCTCCACGCCACCCCTAAGCTTGCTCCCCTCACAGGGGTTAAATTATACAAAAACAACATCGGTATAAATACTTTCAAAGTAATTAACCCCAGGAAATAATTATCGCAAATATCGACCGTTTAACATGTTTGAAATTTTTCACCCTCGACCACTCCCGCTTCGGGGACTTAAACGGTCAAGTTTAATGTCATAATTAAACTCAGTGACAATCCTGATAGTTTCTGGTTTATTTTTATCTAATGCTACTTCCACGCCAACTCTTAAGGGTGCACCCTTCCGAGTCCGAAAGGGGTTGAAATTATACACAGAGAACATGTAGGGAAATTTTATTAATCTAATTCATCCCGAAATATATTTAATCGACGCAAAAAACAGCCGGTAACTCTTCCCAACCCATCCGATACCCAAGCGTTGTCCAGATTGTCATAAATAAATTCAGGGACATCCATGACCTTCGATTTGACTCGAATCTCGGTTGTTTTCCCGTTATTTTCAAGGAAATTAATTAAACTCAGTGACAATCCCGATAGTTTCTGGTTTCTTTTTATGTAATGCTACTTCACGCCCACCCTTAAGGGTGCACCCTTTTGAGTCCGAAAGGGGTTGAAATTATTCACAGAGAACATGTAGGGAAATTTTATTAATCTAATTCATCCCGAAATATATTTAATCGACGCAAAAAACAGCCGGTAACTCATCCCAACCCAGCCGATACCCGCGCGTTGTCCAGATTGTCATAAATAAATTCAGGGACATCCATGACCTTCGATTTGACTCGAATCTCAGTTGTTTTCCCGTTATTTTTAAGGAAATTAATTAAACTCAGTGACAATCCCGATAGTTTCTGGTTTCTTTTTATGTAATGCTACTTCACGCCCACCCTTAAATGTGCACCCTTATGAGTCCGAAAGGGGTTGAAATTAAACACAGAGAACATGTAGGGAAATTTTATTAATGTAATTTATCCCGAAAAATATTTAATCGACGCAAAACACAGCCGGTCAACTCATCCCAACCCAGCCGATACCCGCGCGTTGTCCAGATTGTCATAAATAAATTCAGGGACATCCATTACCTTCGATTTGACTCGAATCTCGGTTGTTTTCCCGTTATTTTCAAGGAAATCCCCTCCAGCCCCACCCCTATCATGCCAACAAACAACATCGGTAGAAATACTATCAACGTCAATGGTCCCGGCATTTATTTATTCCACGCTAATATCGATGATTTAATATGTTAGAAAATTTCCATCCCATCCACTCCCGCCTCTCGGGGCTAAATGGGCAATTTGATGCTATAATTGAACTGGACAACATCCATAACCTTTGATTTTACTCCAATCTCGGTTCTATTCGCGTTATTTTATTGCAGCGTTCCTCCACCCAACACCTAAAAGTGCTCTACTGATAATCCCGACCCGCTTCTGGGGATGGTAGACGCGTCTCACCCCAACAGTCGTTAGAAACACTAACAATATCTGTGAACCATAAAAATATTTATCCGACTGAAATATCGACTGTTTTAGCATGTTTAAATATTTCAACCCCCGTCCGCCCCCGATTCTGGAGGTGGTAGACGCGTCTCACCCCGACAGTGTTTGTTTCCTGGTCGCAAAGAACACGTGTACGAAATTTGGTGAAATTTGATCCACCGGTATAGATTTGTATTCTCCACCCCAAACGCTAGGGGTGCTCTTTCCCCAGGGTGTAGAGGTTGAAAATTATATTCAGTTATCATCAGTGGAAACACTATAAATATCTTTGACCCCTAAAAATATTTGTCCGACTGAAATATCGACTGTTTTAGCATGTTTAAATATTTCCACCCCCGTCCACCCCCGCTTCTGGGGGTGGTAGACGCGTCTCACCCCGATAGTGTTTGTTTCCTGGTCGCAAAGAACACGTGTACGAAATTTGGTTAAATTTTCTCCAGCGGTGGAACATACAAATATACAAACATACAAACATACAAACATACATACATACATACACTCATTATTTATAAAATTAAACGTCGTTATTAATAAAAACAACATCGGTTAAAATAGTATGAACAACACCACCCCTAAATCTTCTACTTTCCCGTGGTGGATTGAATTTCTACTCAAATCACATCGCTAGAAACACTATAAATCTAGTTTACCCATAAACACATAACATTTTGGCAGTTTTAGAATAATAGACAATTCTCACCCCCAGCCCTAAGCAAGCTCACCACTAATGTCTAAAGGGATTTATCTATTTAACAACATCCGTTGAAATACTATTCACGTAATTCTCCTCCAAGAACGCGCAAGAACTGACTATTTATCTCCCCTTCCAAACCCCACCCTTTCGGGTTAAATCGGCAACTAAAATTATTTATCCGGAGTAAACTCACTGACATCCATAACCTTAGATTTGACTTCAAACTCGGTTGTATTCGCGTTATTTTTCAGTAAAGCAACTCCACCCCAAACCCTAAGGGTGTCCTTTTCCCAGGGCGTAGGAGATGAATATTATATTCAGATAACATCGGTAGAAACACAATCAATATCTTTGACCCCGAAAATATTTATCCAAATCTAATACCTGCAGTTTCAGCATGTTTAAGTATTTCAACCCCCGTCCACCCCCGCTTCTAGGGTTGGTAGACGCGTCTCACCCCGACAGTGTTGTTTTCCTGGTCGCAAAGAACTCGTGTACGAAATTTGGTGATATTTGCTCCAGCGGTAAATATTTGTATTCTCCACCCAAAACGCTAGGGGTGCTCTTTCCCCAGGGTGTAGAGGTTGAAAATTATATTCAGATATCATCAGTGGAAAGACTATAAATATCTTTGACCCCTAAAAATATTTATCCGACTGAAATATCGACTGTTTTAGCATGTTCAAATATTTCCACCCCCGTCCACCCCGCTTCTGGGGCTGGTAGGCGCGTCTCACCCCGGCAGTGTTGTTTTCCTGGTCGCAAAGAACCCGTGTACGAAATTTGGTGAAATTTGCTCCAGCGGTGTCGATTTGTACTCTCCACCCCAAACGCTAGGGGTGCTCTTTCCCCAGGGTGTAGGGGATGAAAATTATATTCAGAAAACATCTGTAGAAACACCATCAATATCTTGGACCCCTAAAAATTATTATCCGACTAAAATATCGGCTGTTTTAGCATGTTTAAGTATTTTAACCCCCGTCCACCCCCGCTTCTGGGGGTGGTAGACGCGTCTCACCCCGACGGTGTTTGTTTCCTGGTCGTAAAGAACACGTGTACGAAATTTGGTGAAATTTGCTCTACCGGTGTAGATTTGTATAACGAACATACAAATATACAAACAAACAAACATACATACACTCTTTTTTATTTATAAGATATAAAAACTTTTTAAAAGAGTATAAAAAGCAATGTTTCTAAAAATCTTAGTTTTGACTAAACGTCGTTATTAATGGAAACAACATCGATTAAAATAATATGAACAACACCACCCCTAAATCTGCTACTTTCCCGTGGTGGAAAGGGTTGAATTTTTACTCATATCACATCGGTAGAAACACTATCAATCTAGTTTACCCATAAACATAACATTTTGGCAGTTTTAGAATAATAGACAATTCTCACCCCCAGCCCTAAGCAAGCTCACCACTAATGTCTAAAGGGATTTATCTATTTAACAACATCCGTTGAAATACTATTCACGTAATTCTCCTCCAAGAACGCGCAAGAACTGACTATTTATCTCCCCTTCCAAACCCCACCCTTTCGGGTTAAATCGGCAACTAAAATTATTTATCCGGAGTAAACTCACTGACATCCATAACCTTAGATTTGACTTCAAACTCGGTTGTATTCGCGTTATTTTTCAGTAAAGCAACTCCACCCCAAACCCTAAGGGTGTCCTTTTCCCAGGGCGTAGGAGATGAATATTATATTCAGATAACATCGGTAGAAACACAATCAATATCTTTGACCCCGAAAATATTTATCCAAATCTAATACCTGCTGTTTCAGCATGTTTAAGTATTTCAACCCCCGTCCAACCCCGCTTCTAGGGTTGGTAGACGCGTCTCACCCCGACAGTGTTGTTTTCCTGGTCGCAAAGAACCCGTGTACGAAATTTGGTGATATTTGCTCCAGCGGTAAAGATTTGTATTCTCCACCCAAAACGCTAGGGGTGCTCTTTCCCCAGGGTGTAGAGGTTGAAAATTATATTCAGATATCATCAGTGGAAAGACTATAAATATCTTTGACCCCTAAAAATATTTATCCGACTGAAATATCGACTGTTTTAGCATGTTCAAATATTTCCACCCCCGTCCACCCCCGCTTCTGGGGGTGGTAGGCGCGTCTCACCCCGACAGTGTTGTTTTCCTAGTCGCAAAAAACACGTGTACGAAATTTGGTGAAATTTGATCAACCGGTATAGATTTGTATTCTCCACCCGAAACTCTAAGGGTGCCCTTTTCCCAGGGTGTAGGGGATGAAAATTATATTCAGAAAACATCGGTAGAAACACCATCAATATCTTGGACCCCTAAAAATTATTATCCGACTAAAATATCGGCTGTTTTAGCATGTTTAAATATTTCAACCCCCGTGCACCCCCGCTTCTGGGGGTGGTAGACATGTCTCACCCCGACAGTGTTTGTTTCCTGGTCGTAAAGAACACGTGTACGAAAGTTGGTGAAATTTGCTCTAACGGTGTAGATTTGTATAACGAACATACAAATATACAAACATACAAACATACAAACAAACATACAAACAAACATACATACACTCTTTTTTATTTATAAGATAACTAGATTAATAGTGTAATTTAATTGTTGAGGTAAAGGGATATAAAAAATATATACAGTGATTTTCTTGAGTTGTATTCTAGATTAATAAAATTGTTATGTTATATAATTTAATAATTTGTTTAATTTAAAGTTCTATAATCATAATTATCTATAGTTTGTTTATTCAATGGGAGCAAATTAAATAATTTTCAAGTTTCAAAAAATTATAATCATAATTATCAATAAGTGGGGTATTACAATATATATATATATATATATATATATATATATATATATATATATATATATATATTGTAATACCCCACTCACTGATAATTATACATGGGAAATTAAATCAAACACGTTATAAAATTTTATCAACAAAACAATTTTATTAATCTAGAATACATTTTAATAAATCAGACTCTGTACCCTAGGGTCTTTACTGGGTTGATAAAGAAACGGAACACAAAATTTACAATTAAACAATGCAGTTAAAATAAATGAAAAACGAAATGAAACGAAATCTGACTCATTACCCTTATTTAACAATTTACAACTATGAATACAGAAAAAAATAAACTTACAATCTCTCTGGTCCATGCAATTTGGATCTCTCGCATACCAGCACACACTCACTTCATACAGGCTTAAAGAGCACTAGGTTGCGCTCACACTTTGCTTTCAGAACCACCTCTTCTCGATGATATTACTCTCACAGTGACTTCCTCCAAACAACCAACCCTGCTGACAGACAGGTTTCCACGACGAAACTCCTACCGACTGCTGATGACTGCTGACTGATGATTCCTCTCGGCCAACTAAATTGGCCTCCACCAACGCTCTCTCCTGAATGCAAACTCACTGACTTATAAAATTGTTTCGGCCCCCTTAACTTGGCCCTGCGACCGCCCTGCGGATCTCCACCAACGCTCTCTCCCAACTGTCTCCTGTCCAACTAATGTGTGTCCTTTTATCTGCTCTCCCCTCTCCAGAATATTCCCTTGTTTTCACAGTTTTTGAGTTTCCACGTTCGCCGAACAACACCAGCTGTTGCCTTTCTCACGCTCCGAGAGCCACTCAATACAATTACATTAAATATTTACTTTTAATATAATTGTATGTCCATAAAACTTCTGTCATCATGCATTTAGGGTTCCGACCAGATGTCTGTCAATACCATTAGCTCTAAGCCGCTAAACGTCCAATTATTGACCTCCCCTTCTCTAAAAGCCACTTATCCATCATTTTATTATTATCTTTTTTTTCTACAAACCACTCAAGGATGCCCAGTCTGAGCTGGTAAACAAATCGGATGAAATAAGAACAAAATTCATGTCCTTCTTAACTGGGTATTACAATATATTGTGGTAATTAAAAGGAAAATCATTAAATAATAAACAAAAATTAGAACTCTCATTGTTAGCGGCAGAAAACACACAAGTTGTACTAAAGAATGTAGCAATAATGTCATGTTTGTGGTTATTGTAGGTTGTTGGTTCGCTAAATGCGGTGTGTGCTTCAGTCGTCGCGGAAGTATAGCTGTGAACAGACGATAAATAAAATATCTGGGAAGTGTCCGGATACATGTAGTACAACAGCTGAAACAGTTAGAACACTTCTTTTTACAAGATGCAGTCTGTGAGGTAAATACGTAAATATTCAACGCTATACATTTTGAGTGAAGAATCTAAATTAATCTTTTTGGCATTTAGGCCCAGTAAACGACCCTGAGAAAGAGTAAAATTTTATTGTCATATATTAATTTATAAAGTAATTTGAGGTTAATAACTATTGTAAATTCTTTTGAAAACTTATGTAGATTTAATTGTTTGTGCGTTAATAAATTATTTCGTTTGTCTATTTTAAAATCTTGATTAATATAAAATCATCCTTCTTGATTAATATAAAATCATCCTATCATTTTAATAATTAATTACAAAACATTGACACATTAACGTGGCGATTTAATCGTCTTAATATTCAAATCACAACAAAATTGGCGTCTTGAATGTGTGGGTTTCTTTATAAATTCAAATTGTTTGATTGTCATTTTGCATTTTAATCGACGATTAATGATTACTACAAATTGTGCTCTAACGTGAGGCTTATTTTCCTTTGATTTCATGTGATTACTACAATATATACTGTAATAAATGCAAGAGATTAATTAATTATACAATTTTATGAGCGAAAGAATTATTAATGATTTGAATTCCATAGTTGGTTGATGAATCAGTTATATTTAATTAATTTAAAGAGAAGGATTTCAAAATAATTACGACATTCTTTAAAACTTTACAATACAATTTTCTTTCATTCAGGTGAAATTACAACATTTTAAATGAGATTATTTACATTTAAATATTTTCAATTTTGTAAATTTTACAACTCTTTTCTCAGGGTCATTTATCTGGACCTTCTAAGTAAAGAAACAACCTTTATATTTACGTTAAACAATAAAATTCTTTACAACCTAAGAAGTTAAACAATCAAATAAACGTGAAATCGAAATCTGACGACTTATCTTTAGTTATCCTTTTTTTTGGGCATCAGGCTACATGAGGGTGATCCACATTGGGCAACTCCCCTTTAATAGCATAGGAAGGGATTTGAAAGGGGGGATGCGGAAGGGTAGAGGAAGGTAGCCAAGGGTTACTAGGGGCCCCGGGCTATATTTTAAGGATCCTACCCGGCATTCGCCTAAAGAAATGCAGGAAAAACCTGCATCGGGTAGGTCGGGCATTGAGTACTTGTCCCACGCCATTCCGATAGCGGGAGATGAGTTTGCTGTGGGGACGCAGCATTCCTTTCTCCGTGCCTCGACCAGTTTAGGAGGCAGCTGGCCAACTATTCCAATGGGAATAGCGAACAACTCTTACCGTATGCCCAAGGTCTGTGACCCCGGAACATGCACCTCTCAAAACAGGCCGAGGTGCCTCGGCTTGTGGGAACCTTAGTTCAAAAACGGAGAGGAAAAGGCATACCCAAAGGTAGACCCTTCGTATCTCACCACAAAAGGTTCTGCCTGCGAGAGAAAATCCCTCGCAGGCTCTTACTATTCCTCTTTAGTTATCGTTTACAAAACCTTATCAAATTTATTTGTTCTTACAAAACGTCTGCTGGTACCAGGCTTAAACTCTCTTAGGCTCGGGATCACCTCACAATTCACATTAAAAAGCCATGAAGTCACTGAATTTACATTTGATTCAACAAAAACACTTTGGGGTCTCTCTTCTGGAAACTGGAAACTGTTGCTCCTTCCGGATTATTGGTTGGACAGATTGTTACAAATTGTCTCTCTGTGGAATTTATGACGGTCACGGTACTTATAGATGTTTATTGTGGCGTGATTTATTAGGTTACTCCTTGTATCTTTATCGTCGAGATGTACTGTCCAAAACTTTATTATTCAATCTCAAAACTTGTAATCTTTTCGGATAGATCTATATGCCTGCCATGCTGTTCGTCGTCCGACTTCAAATTTCCTACTCTCTAAAATCCCCGCGGTTCAACACAACAAAAGCCCGCCTGTCCATTGTCATCTTTGAAATTGGTGCCGCTAACAATCCACCATAAATATCCAATCATTAAATCATTCATGGCCTATAATTAGTATTACAATATATATATGTATCTAAATGATAATTGTATATATGAGATCTGAGTATTTTATCGCAATAACCTACAAGCTGTAAAAGGGGTCATATGTTTACTTAATAAATTAATATTATAGTTAAGTAAGGGTTATATTTGCTGATACTTTACAGGAAGATCTCGCCGAATGCACTTCCTCTCAAGGGCGAAGACCTTCTCCATGTGCGTCTCTGCTGCGCTGGCCCATACGGGTGAGGCGTACTCCAGGATCGGGCGGATGAGTGAGATGTAGATTGAGAGCCCCACTCTCGGTGACAGCTTCGAACTAGAATTAAAAATCGGATATCCAGGGACGTTAGCCGTGTAACTTGGCTGTTACATTTTTTTGAATATCTTTAACGTGGTGCCTCCACGTTAGCCGTGTATCTAAGGTTACCCCTAGATATTTATCTTTCGTGGTCCACGGGATAACCTCTCCAAAGAACCGCAGAACTGGCTTGTCCGGTCGACGACGGGTTATCATCAGCGCCTGGGTCTTCGCGACCCGTTGATTTTCACCCTCCAGTTGGTGGCCCATCGTTGAATCTTCTCTAGGCCAACGTTGAGCCGGTTTCCCACGACGTGCTCGTCCCACGATGCCGTGATGATTGCAGCGTCATCCGCGTACTGCGCAATGTCTGCTCCAATTCCCGACTTCGGGATGTCCGCGGTGAAAACGTTGTACAAGAGAGGTCCGAGGACGCTGCCCTGCGGTACTCCGGCCAAGATGCTCCTTCTTGATGAAAGAACCTCGCCCACCCTTACTGAGAAGGTTCGCATCTGCAGGTAGTGACCTATGATGCGCACGTAACAACTTGGCACGGCGGACCGCGCAAACTTGAACAAAAGCCCCGACTGCCAGACGGAGTCGAAGGCTTTCGCGACATCAAGGAGCACCACACCACAGGCTGGCCCCTGTTCAAGGCAAGAGAGGCTCTTTCGACGCTCCTCATGATCTGCTGCGTCGTGTCGTGGCCTTTCCTGAAACCAAACTGAAAGGAAGGAATTAGTTTCAGTGCGTCGGCAGCAGGGACATCGGCCGGTAGTTTCTCGGCTCTCGTCGGTCATTTCCCGGCTTCGGTACGGCGCAGACGATGGCGTGCCTCCAGGCGCGGGGAAATCTCCGCTGGCGTAGCAGGGCGTTGAAGATCCTCCTGACGTACTCGATGGCCTCCGGCGATAGGATCTTCAGCAGGACGTTGGGGAGCCCGTCGTATCCCGGCGCTTTGTCGGCCGGCAGCTTGCGGAGAATGCAGCGTAGGTCCTCGGCTACTTGCTGGGGAAGAGACTGTCCGATTAGGGAAGTTCTACACCAGGAAGCTGCGATGTTGCTTAGACCAAAGCCAGGAAGTTGGTTTAGGATAAATTATGAAATTTTTAATAAAACATACGTAAAGGGGGTTAAAAGAAATCGAATACGAACGTAACCGGAGAGGTAGAACACGATAAGGGAGTTTTCAGGTAGATATGTGTAACAGTTTTAAAGATTGCAAAATTTTTATAAAAAACCCAAACGTAAATGTAGTTAAAATGAGTCTTATCCGAAGGAAATAAGTGCGTGGAAGACCTGAATTCGGTTTATATACTCCACGTCTAATAGTTTTCTAAATATTAAAAAATATTCAAATACACAATTGTAGAAGTTGATAAAAAGTGTGGTATTCATTTGCATTCGTGGGCGTGAACCAAGTAAATGATGACTTAATACGATATCTTAATCGCTTTTCGTTGCATTTTGAGTTTTTGCATCAACGTATTTGTTAAGGTGGTTGAAATGATCCTCAAACGTATTAGATGAAGTAATGGAACAATGGTAAAAGTTTTAGTTCGTTATCAGTAACGAGTTTTAAAATATTCGGAATTTTCGCAAAAACTACTCGTAAAGGTTCGTAAAATGAGTAACGTCTTTATAGAAAAAAGATCGTAGAACACGGTGAACGCTGTTTGAATTCGTTTACTTTATCGGTTCTCGAAATATAAGAGAATTTTTGCAAAAAAAAATCATTCGTTGTAGAAGTTACAAATATCAAAATACTAGTTTAAAGTTTAGCGTTAAATAAAATAGTCGATGTTTAAATTAGATATCATTACTGGTTTACGATATATTGCAAACGTTTTAATAAAACCTACGTAAAAGGGATTAAAATAAACCGAATCACAATGTAATCGAAAAGAACGAACACGATAAGCGAATTTTCAGATATATATATTTAACATTTTTAAAGATTTCGTGAATTAAATAAAAAACTTAAACGTAAATTTGATTAAAATTAGTCTTATCCGAAAGAAGGGAGAGCGTCGAAGACCTAAGTAATGTTAAAATACTCCACGTCTAATAGTTTTCGAAATATTAAAAAAAAATTAAATACGCATCCGTACAAGTTCATAAAAGGGGTCGTATTTATTTGATTACGTGTGCGTGGATCCAGTAAATGATGATTTAATACATCTTAATCGGTTTTCGTTGTATTTCGAGTTTTTACATAAAATTATTCCATAAGGAGGTTGAAATGAGACTTATACGTTTTAAAATGAAGACATGGAACAAAATGGTAAAAGTTTCAACTCGTTATCATTAACAAGTTTTAAAATATTTGGAATATTCTCAAAAACCACTCGTAAAAGTGGGTAAAATGAGAAACGTTTTTATGGAAACATGATCGTAGAACACGGTGAACACAGTTTCAATTTGTTTACTTTATCGGTTTTCGGTATATTGGGAATTTTTGCAACAAAACATTCGTTAGAAGGGTTTAAAAAGATCAAGATCATAGTTCAATTTAGCGTTAAATAAAATAGTCGACGTTTAAATTTCATATCTTTACTGGTTTACCATTTATTGTGAAATTTTGAATAAAACATACGTAAATGGGGTTAAAGAAATCGAATCCAAATGTTACCGGAGAGATAGAACTCGATAGGCGAAATTTCAGATAGATATCTTTAACAATTTTAAGATATAGTGAAATAAAAAAAACGTAAACGTGGTTAAAATTATTCTTATCCGACGGAAATGAGTCCGTGGAAGACCTAAATTAGGTTTAAATACTCCACGTCTCACTGTTTTCGAAATATTGCTAAAATTTATAAATACACATTCGTAGAAGTAGATTAAAAGGGTCGTATACATAAGAATACATGGGCGTGAAAACAGTAAATGATGATTTAATTCCAAATATTAATTGGTATTCGTTATATTTCGAGGTTTTGCATTTAAGTATTTACGTATGCAATCAAACTACGGAACAAACTGGGCGAGGATTCCGTTCGTTATCGAAACGGCTTTTATAATATTTGGAATTTTCGCAAAAACGTTTCGTAAAAGTGGGTAAAATGAATTATGTCTGTATGGAAATGTGACTGTAGAACACTATGGACACGGTTTGAAGTCGATAACTTTACGCGTACTCCTGATATAAGGAATGTATGCTAAAGAAATTCTTAGTAGTTTAAAATATCAGAATCATGATTTAAAAATTGTCGTTGAATAAAATAGTCGACGTTTAAATTATATATCTTCACTGTTTTACGATATATTGCGAAATTTTTAATAAAACATAAGTAAAGGGGGTGAAAAGAAGTCGAATTTCTATATAACAGGAGATATGGAACAAAATAGGCTTGATTTCAGAAGGATATCATCAACGGTTTTCAAGATACTGTGAATTTTAACAAAACCCAAACGTAAATGTTGTTAAATTGAGTCATACCGGAAGAAAACGTGTGCGAGGAAATCGAAGATGCGGTTTAAATTCGTAAATTTAACTGTTTTCGAGATATTGCTAAAATTTTTAAATACGTGTCATTCCATGCCAAGTGACCAAATATTTAAATAAAATTTTTAGTCACCATCTCCGATCTGCTGAAATTTTGTGAAGGGACAGATATGTGTATGAGACAATTCTGTGTAAAATTTCACCTTCATAAGTAGTATAGAGAGGGCGCCAGGCCTCCTGAAAAAAGTTACCTGTGGAATTCAACCGTGCGCGTGAATAGATTGTGAAGTTTGAAGTACTACTGTTGCGGAACTGTAGCAGCTAGCTTCCTGAAAAATGGCAACCAGAGACAACTATTTATGCTCTACACTATGGTTGCAATTCCAAGGTTGAAAAAGTTTCAGTTTTATTGCTGTTATCTCACAAAGTTGCTCAAAACAACCGTCACGTCAATTTGAGGCCGAATTTTCGGGCTTTATAACTTTGAAACAAGACGTTCTACAAACTTATGCTTTGGTAAGCTAACTTAACCCATTACATATTTTAAACTACCAAAGTATCAGCTTTCAAGCTCACTAGGTTGTCAAGAGATATACGCTATTAAATATGATTTTCAAATTTGACGCGTCAAATTTTGTGCACTTTTACACACAAATAGCAAAAAACCTTTGCTACAATCAATTTATTTTTGTTACCATTGGAAAGAGTAGACTTTTTTCTGTTAGAGCCATCTTATTTCACTTTTAAGACTCTTCATTTAAGGCCAGAAAATTTACTTTGAAAACGCCAACAATGCACTCCAGCAAAGGCCAGTGTAATCAACAATGAGGTTGCCTTGCCTGGCTATGGGGCGTGGCCCCTAGGCGATGGTGTTTCAAATTTAGGCCTTGAATGAAGTGATGTACACATACACACTTATTTAAAACATGAAATTGGTAGTGGCTCAGTCACCAACGCAAGTATTTTTGATTTTGCAATACATATATAACCTTCTAATAGCATTAATTTTATTATATAAGATTCATATATTGCATAACTATAAATAAAAACCATTTGGTGAAATTAAGTATAATTAATATCAATAGTTTGACTGAACCAGTACAAATGATTTACTTCACATTCGTGCAGTACATCATGTTATTTAAAGGTGTGCAATTTTCAAAGTAATTTTTCTGGCCTTAAATGATGAGTTTCTAAAATGAAATTAGATGACTCTAAAAGAATGGTTTCTAATGGTAAAAAAAATAACTTGATTGTAGCAAAAGGTTTTTTGCTATTTGTGTGTAAAAATGCACAAAATTTGACGCGTCAAATTTGAAAATCATATTTAATAGCGTATATCTCTTGACAACCAAGTGAGCTTGAAAGCTGATACTTTGGTAGTTTAAAATACGTAATGGGTTTAGTTAGCTTACCAAAGCATAAGTTTGTAGAACGTCTTGTTTCAAAGTTATAAGCCCGAAAATTCGGCCTCAAATTGACGTGACGGTTGTTTTGAGCAACTTTGTGAGATAACAGCAATAAAACTAAAACTTTTTCAACCTTGGAACTGCAACCATAGTGTAGAGCATAAATAGTTGTCTCTGGTTGCCATTTTTCAGGAAGCTAGCTGCTACAGTTCCACAACAGTAGTACTTCAAACTTCACAATCTATTCACGCGCACGGTTGAATTGCACAGGTAACTTTTTTCAGGAGGCCCTGGCGCCCCCCCCCCCCTCTATACTACTAGTGAATCTTAGATTTTGCATAACATCACTTTACGTTTTATTCAACATTATCACCAAATTTCATCAAAATCCAAGGTGGTACCCAAAAGGCGATTTGGTCACTTGGCATGGAATGACCCATACACATTCGTAGAAGTAGATTCGAAGGGTCGTGTGCTTAAGAATACATGGGTAGAGAACCAGTAAATGATGATTTAATTCGATATCTTTTTTGGTTTTCGTTATATTTTGAGTTTTTATAAAAGTATTCGTTAAGGTAGTTCTTTTTTTCTTTTTTTTTGTGTAGATAGGCTATGTATAGGGTAATCCACATAGTGGCAACTTCCCTCTTATAGCATAGGAAAGGGATTTGAAAGGGGGGATGCGGTAGGGTGTAGGAAGGTAGCCAAGGGTTACTAGGGCCCCCGGGCTATATTTTAAGGATCCTACCCGGCATTCGCCTAAAAGTAATGCAGGACAAACCCTATAAAAAACCTGCATCGGGTAGGTCGGGCATTTGGTACTTGTCCCACGCCCTTCCGATGACGGGAGAGGAGTTTGCTGTGGGGACGCAGCTTACCCCTCGCCATGCCTTGGCCTGTTTAGGAGGCAGCTGGCCGGCTATTCCAATAGGAATAGCGGACAACTCTTGCCGTATGCCCAAGGTCTGCGACCCCAGAACATACACTTCTCAAAACAGACCGAGGTGCCTCGGTGGTTCAAATGAGCTTTATACATATGGAATCTAACCATAGAACAAACTGCGCGAGGCTTCAGTTCGTTATCGGTAACGGTTATTAAAATATTTGGAATTTTCGCAAAAACCTTTCTTAAAAGTGGGTAAAATGAGTCATGTATCTATGGAAACATGATCCTAGAACACGATGGACTCTGTTTGAAGTCGATTACTTTACCGGTTCTCGAAATATAGGGAATTTATGAAAAAAAACATTGGTTGAAGTAGTTAAAAAATTCAAAATAATTGTCGTTGAATAAGATTGGCAACGTTAAAGTTAGATGTCTTCACTGTATTACGATATATTGCGAAATTGCATAAGTAAACGCGGTAGAAGAAGTCGAATCGCTATGTAACACAATAGGCGAGATTTCAGAAAGAGATCTTTAACGGTTATCAATATATTGTAAATTTTAACAAAAACCCCAACGTAAAAGTGGTTAAAATAAGTCTTACCGGAAGGAAACGTGTTCGTGGAAAACGGAAATGCGGTTTAAGATCCATACGTTTAATTGTTTTCGAGATAGTGTTAAAAATTTTAAAAACACATTGGAAGAAGTAGATTGAAAGTGTCGTATTCATAAGAATGCGCAAGGCTGCAGTTCGTTATCGGTAACGGCTTTTAAATAATTTCGAATTTTCGCAAAAACTATTCATAAAAGTGGGTCAAAATAAGTAATCTCTATGAAAACGTGATCGTAGAACACGATGGACGCTTTTTGATGTCAATAACTTTACCTTTCTCGAGATACAGGGAATTTATGCAAAAAAAAACAGGAAAGTATTATCAGGGTGACTGAAATTAGGTAACGGATATTGGTTTAAAACTGATTACGAATATACTATTCTTGTCTTTACGAATGTTTAAACATATTTTTAAAAAGAAACCAGATCGAGCTACAGAAAATTATCGCAGTGTTTTATTTACAAATGAATTACTAATATTATTAAATACTTTAGTGATTTTAATGTATCTATCATCCATTATAAAATATATCGGAAATTTCAGGTACGAATATGTTGCACATGAATTAGTGTGTTAATATGTATAATCCATTTGTTTCTTTAAGCCCTCACTGTACCTCCCAGTGTTTCATATATACCACACCTCTTATCATTTATGCGTTCGTCATTAATAAAATTAAAATTTAACAAATTCTGGGGTTCTCAGACAACTATATTTTCTTCGAGCGCTTTGCTACGATATTTCATATTACTACAGTTGAGTAAAGCAGATCACTATTATACCATGTGTATATAAAGCATATTTTATGAAACTCACTTCGAAGATTATTTTTCTACTGTCATCTTTTTTCTTTTTAACTGGAAATTAAATCGTGTCACGTGAATAATATCCGTCTTCAAGTGTCATTAATCCAAATACAATACAGTTATTCGTAACCAATGATTCATAAAACGATTTTATAATACGTCTCGAAAAAATGAAGACCACAGCGCTGACTAACCCAATCGGAAATTAGAGACAGGAAATTAGTAGAGCAGATCAATAATAATCACCTTCAATTCACATTAAAATTAGAACTAATTGAAGCGACAATTTCAGAGACCATAGCGGTCGGTAGTTGAACAATAAGCAGTAAATAAAATTAGCCAAGAAAAAGAGATAAATTGAGAAGAATCCTGAGAGGCGAGCTGTCAAATCAGTTGTCTGCGACCTGAAGTGGAGGATAATGTTTATACCGAACAGTTAAAGGAAGATATGAACAGAAACAATGATATCCTGGCGATGGACAGGATCTCGCAAGTTGAAAACGATCAGAGAAATTCGGCAATATCTTCCAAGTATGTACTTGATTTGAAGCCACAAAGATTACACGAGAAAAATGAGAAAAACACGGAAGAATTTGTTATACATTTTAAAATGTTTTTTGATGCAAATACGGTACATCATAATGTACAGCTTGTGGTAGGAGAAAGTAAGGTTGAATTTCAAGAGTATCCAGAAAACATGTCACAAATTTATCCAAAACATCACACTGGTCCCGGTCCTGGAAATGCCATACTAGTCAAACAGAAACAACACCATCTTAAAATATAACTTTAAGCTCAAAAGAAAATAAAAAATCAACGAAGATAACGAAAGTCATTTTGTTACTCGGAAGGTTCACAGCAGGAATTCGTATACGATTTAAATTGTAAATGTGGGGCAATTACGTGTATTCAATACGTATCATCTGCTACCATATCATCATGCCAGAGACGTCGAGATATAGTCCCACCATGTAGAGCAATTCATGTATGCACGTTGCGCGTTTTGTGAAGCGTTCAAACTGTGTGGTAATAGTGCAATGATAGTGTTAAATAGGACTGTGTGACCGTAAAGGACAATGACTTAAAATTGTTAATTTAGAGTCAATTGTCATATAAAAGATGTGTATTGTGGTAATCTTTAATTTCTTTATTTTCCTTCTTCTCATTTTAACGACATTTAATTTTGAAGGGTTAACCACTTATAAATAGATTAGGATCTTTTATAAACAAATGAAACTTGAAATATTTAACAGTAATATATATATTGTAATATATACTAATAAATTTTTGATTAATGAAATTTGCCCCACGTTGTGGTAGCCATTTTATGTAATACCTCAAATAAAATAAAACTACCAATTTAAACAAACAATTTTTATTAATTAAAACACAATTTTCAATTACACAAATCTGATGAAATTTTTATAAATCAAAACAATTTTATTTACCTAGAATACATTTTAAATAATTGGACTCGGTACCCTCAAGGTCTTTACTGGGTTGATAAGGAAACGGAACAAAATGTTACAATTAAACAAAACAGTTACAATAAATGAAAAACGAAATGATTGAAACGAAAAGAAACGATTGAAACGAAATTAACGAAATCTGACACCTTTTACCCTTTATTAGCAATTTACAATTATTAATTCAGAACAATAAACTTACACGCTCTCTGGTCCACACACTCACTTCATACAGGCTTAAAAGGCACCAGGCTGCGCTCACACTCTGCTATCACAGCCACCTCCTCTTGACGACGTCACCCTCACGACGAATTCAAACAACTCTGCTTTCAGACAGACCTCCACGATGAAACTCCCACCAACTGTTTACGACTGATGTCCAGCTGATTACTCTCGGCCACGTAGCTTGGCCTACCATCCGATGATCTGTACCCGCTGACACGTCCGTCTCCAGTGCACAAGAAATGATAATGCTCTCCCCTCTGACACGTCCATCTCCTCTCCCTACTGAATGCTAAAGATAACTTCTTTCTCGTACAACTGCCCTCTGTTCATAACAATTGTTTCAGCCACTTTAACTTGGCCCCGCGTCCGTCCCTGCGTACCTGCACCACCGCTCTCCCCGCTGACACGTCCGTCTCCAGTCCACACGAAATGATATTGAAGCTTTTTCACTGTCCAACTGCCCTCTTATTTATATCCTGACTCCAGAATATTCCCTTGTTTTTCACAGTTTTTGCATTTCCACTTTCACCAAACAAACTCCATCTGTTGCCGTTCTCCCGCTCCGAGAGCCACTCAATCAATTAAATTAAACGTTTCCTTTTAATATAATTGCGTCGCCTATCTGTTATGATGCCTTTCAGGGTTCCGTCCGTCACAACCAATTAGCCCTAAGAGCTGCAAAATGCCCCAATTATTTGTCCTTCCCCTCTCTAAAAGGTCACTTATCCGTCATTTTATCATTATTTTTTTATATGTTCAAACCACTCAAGGATCCCCATTCTGAGTTCGTAAACAAATCTGACAAAAATAAGAAACAGAATTCCTGTCCTTCTGAGATGGTTATTACAATATATATAAAAAATGAATATATAAAAAAAATTATTTACAAAATTTATATTGTAATAATCAATAAAGTAATTATTCTTTAATTTGCCCCACGATGTGGTAGCCATTTTGTAATATTTAATAAGAGTGGCTTCAAATAAAAAGATTAAATTTTTAAACAACAAACAAATTTATTTTATTTCTTGAACAATTATACAATTTAAAATAAAAAAGATCTCATTCTCTCAAAGGTCTCAACTGGGTTTGATAATGGTGAATCATACAAAAATAATTAAAAACCACAAAAATTAGATTTAAAAGGAAATATTTACTCGTCTAAACATAGACGAAATTTTCTTGTCGACGACATTAATACTAAAAGATGGATTCTACTTTAAACAATTTTTTATCAATAAGAAAGGAACGATATCTGACTTTTATCTTTTAATTCGGTTTACAAAATTTATTGTTCTCTTGTTACTTACGGCTGCCCAGGATACTTTTAGCTTTCGAAGCACAGTGACGGTTTTTTTCACAGATTCTATTGAACTCACAGATTCTAATTTAAATGTTTCTATTTCAAAATCAGGAACCAGGAACCCCTGCTTCGTCTCTCCCTCGCTCGGTTGAGTCACTCACAGCTTGCCCGGCTTACTGCAGGTGTCTAGTTCTGCTTGCGTAAATGTAAATGTTTGGTCTCGTCTATTTCAACTTGACCAAGGCTCCCAGCCAACTACAAACTGAACTTTTTAATATAATCTCTCGTCGATTTTAAAACAATCTTTGCTCAAACAACCTTCCAGCCGACTCAAGATTCCACAACCGCCGTCCCAGCCAACGTAATACTTTGAGCGCGCTATTCCTTCCCAACCAAGTCAACAATACTCTCTTTCATTGTTGCTGTTATGGGTGCAGTACCACCGTCAATAATGTTTCTCCAACAATTTAGATTATCAATTACAATTAATGCCTTAATTAATAGACATTACAATATATATAATGATTTATTTTGTTCCGGCCAGAGGGCATGGACCCATCTTAGGTTGAAACGTGGTGGATGAAAAATTACACCATAATTTTGAAAATGAAGAAAAATGTCGCGCGTTAAAATTGTAATCCCATGAAAAAAAAAATCTTAATGGTCAAAATTTTACTCCCCAAAAATTTAAAATAGAATTAAACCCCGAATCCCGCGCCACGTGAGAACAATTGGTTATTGTGATCTTGCTGTGCGTGTGTCTGGCATGCAGTGCTGCCTCTGTATATCTCGACGCCGGGACCCTCTCAGGTTGATGAGGCTGCCGCTCTCCTTCGCTCCGAGATCTTTCTCCCGCCGCGTCTCTCTCCTTACTTACTTTGTTTATCACGCACAACCAGGGAATTTTCAACCGTTCTCTCGCAGACAAACCCCTATCGGCCAATACCCTCGGCGGAACTTCAAAGTAAATGCTTAAAAGGAGTGCCCATGCAGACCTGAAACCTGCGGCTTCCGTACTACAATGAAAACTTGACAATATGAATAAAACTTAAACTAGGCACATAAAAAAACCTTGAAATTAAGTACATAATATATGTTGTTTACTAAATTATTCCCCGCTATTGACAAAATAAAAAGACTAACTTAAGTTGCTATTCTTTTTGTTTTCCATTCCCATGCCTCTCAACTTATCTTAATATAACATCTATTTGATTGTTTTTCTCACTTTTATATTTAAAATCGCAGTAATCTGCAAAGTCTTTAATTCACAAGTTCGGACCATGTGTCTTTTGTATTCAGCTGATCACACACTGGTATTATGGGAATAAGGATGTTGAATGGAACTACAGTTGAGTTATAAATGAAGAGAAATGAGACAGCAGCTGTTACTTCGTAATTATTAGTAAATACCTTACCCAGTGACCCACTAATAAAATATTTACAATCTCTTCTTAATACCGCATAATTTAACAAGAAAATAAATGGGAATATAATTACTGAATTATACGGCAATTGACCATTATAAAAAAATCATTCTAACGTAACGTGTATAGGTAAATCACAATTGTTTAATCTATTCTACACTTCAAATCTAATGTACTCAACAGAGCCAATCCCTCCTACCAACTGCATCAACATTCCTCAGCCTCCTCTCATCTTTCATTCGTCCCTTTCATGGTACGGAATCAGTAGCACAACGTTGACAAGTTTTACTACTTTTCCCTCGTCGTCTGAAATTTCGTAGACGTTTTGGGATGCTCCATGCGTCACGCGATATGGTCCTTTGAAAATCGGTAGCCATTTTCCACACGTCTTGCCGTCTGCGTTGGAGACTCGAACAGCTCTCATCAGCACCAATTGACCGATGGAAAATTCAATATTCCTGTCTTTCTGCTGTTTCTTTCGCTCCTCGGCTCGTTTCTCAAGCTTCGCCCTAGTCTCCGCGGTCTCCATGTCCCAGTCAGGGCTTTTCTGGTTCCCAGGATACTTAATAATTGATTCCAGCGGCAAATTTAATGTCCTTTGGTGATGCACCTCAGCCGGTACCTCTCCTGTTGCTGCATTAAAACTGTAATTTAAATATCTCTCAATCTCTTCTAACCGGTCCACCCACGCATTATGCCGCTTATTACATAGCAGTCTTATCATTATACCTAAATTGCGCATCTGCCGTTCCGCCATATTTCCTTGTGGGTGGTACACTGTTCAATGTACAGGTTTAATTCCGCTTCGCAATAACTGGGTCTTCCAAAGGGTGCTACTGAATTGAGATCCGTTGTCTGCAAGTAGACGTCTTGGGGTGCCGTGCTTCACAACATAATCATTTGATTTTTCCCTAGACAAGCCTTAGTAGTTGCCTTTCGCAAGCCATAGAGTCGAACAAATTTAGAGAACCCATCCATGATTACCAATATGTAGGCGTAGCCATACTTTCCTCTGACCAGTGGTCCGTAGAGATCTGTCAGCGCCAAGTCATTCGGTCCCTCCGGAATTACTGCTTCGTATGGTCCAACATGATTTCTCTGTGGATGTTTGAGAGTCTGACGTTCGTGGCAAGTGCGAACGTAATATTTCGCTGCTTTCGCCGTTCCTCTCCAAGTCACCAAGCCTCTTAACATCTTCGTCAGCTTGTAGACCCCAGGATGACCTTGTGAATCGTGTAGGAATTGTAACATTTCAAGGATTGTGTCCTTCGGAACACACAATACCCAGCCGTTTCGCGTGCCATCATTTCTCCTGAACAACAAACTACCCTCATACGAGGGTGAATCAAACATAAACAAGACTTATTTTTTTAAATATTTATTTTGATTTTAAACGCACAAACAATCATAGGTTATTTTTCTACATAATCGCCTGATTTATAAACACATTTTTCCCAGCGTATAGGTAATTTTTTAATTCCTTCCACGTAAAAAGAGTCAGGTCGTGTTTGTAGCCAATTGCGCACATATGCTTCAACCTCATTATCGCTGTGGAATTTTTGCCCTCCCAAAGCTTCCTTGAGAGGACCAAAGACATGGAAGTCGCAGGGAGACAGGTCTGGACTGTATGGCGGGTGTTCCAGTGTCTCCCAACAAAGTTGCTCCAATTTTTGTACGGTCAGGGCTGCTGTATGGGGGCGAGCATTGTCATGGAGGAGAATCACTTTTCTCATCGGAAGGTCTCGTCTTTTGCGGCGATATGCAAGTCTGACCTCAGTCGAAATTTGGCAGTAGTATGCCGCATTAATTGTTCTGCGCTCATGCAAAAAATCAAGGTGCAGCAGGCCACGCTGGTCAAAAAAAACGGTAGCCAAAACCTTGCCAGCCGATAATCGTGACTTGGCTTTCACTGGTCCGGTTTCTCCTTTCTTCCTCCACTCCATACTCGCTTGTTTCGACTCCGGGGTGTAGTGATGCACCCACGTTTCATCACAGGTGACAATGTGAGAAAGAAATGGGTCTCCTTCTTCCCGAAATCGTGCAAGAAGACGCTCACACACTTGAAAACGATTCAGTTTCTGGTCAACTGTGAGAAGGCGAGGAACCCACCTGGCACCCACCTTGCGATACCCTAGCTCCTGTGAGAGTATAGAGTAAGTGCTCCCATAACTTATTCCAACCTCAATTGCAATATCCGAAGTTGTTAGACGCCTATCACCTTAAACAAGTTGACGAACACTGTCGATGTTGCCCGCTGTAATGCTGGTGCGGGGTCTGCGGTCATGGCTCTCATTTTCAACACGTTCACGGCCCTCCACGAACTGTTTATGCCAAGCAAACACTCTAGCTCGCGACAGCGTCTCTTCCCCGAACTGTGCAGTCAATCTTCTCAAGATTTCGGCCGGTTTTACACCTTCTGCAGCTAAAAACTTGATAACAATACGTTGCGCAATAAAGGGAGGTACCTCCTGCTTGGATATCGTAACGATGGACACTGAGCGAGTCTATGATGATGAGTCACGTGCTTCCCCCACTCCTGACAAACCAACCTAACAGCCAATAACAGCGGAACGTTCTTCCATCACTATTGCGCGCGCAGGTCCAAAAGTCTCGTTTATATTTGATTCACCCTCGTATTTGTATATCTCCCTTAACTTCGTCGATTCTTCGCTGTCCTTGCTCAGTTCGTCCAGTGTTGTCCTTAAAACTTCGTCGTCCTTTGTTGAGACCGCGATTCGTTTCAAGTCGACTAACTTCGCATTTGTCTGCAATCTAGTCACCGCGACAATGCATTCATTTTCTCCTTTCGTTAACCATCCACCGCTTCTGTTCGCCATGCACCTGCTGAAGAAATCGGAAGCCACGTTTTGGGTGCCCTTTATGTGACGGATCTACAGGTCGTATTCAGCCAAACCAATTGCCCATCTTCCTTGCATTTAGGTTGATGCATTGTTTAAGAAAAAGTATCGTTTTCCTCCCTAGTATATACGTCCTGAATTTATTCACCGCATGAACAACCGCTAGCAGCTCCAGTTCAGAAATACTGTACGTGTTTCCCGCTCCCTTGAGGCTTCTACTGGCAAGACTAATAATGCCTTCATTTTCTTCACCATCGAATAAAATAGCTGATATAGAGTACTGGCATCACATATTATCACATACGTTCTTTGGTGCGTGGGGTGCTTTAAAAACAAGCAATGTGCAAATGCGTCTTTGGCCTTTTGCGGGACGTTATCAACGTCAGGCGTCCACTTCCACCTCACACCTTTCTTTAGCAGATGATATAGCGGCTTTAGCATTTCGGCGAACCGAAATGCGAAACGTCTATAAAATGAGAAGAATCCTAACGTCTTCCGTAATTATTTCGCGTTCTTTGGTCTTGGGATCGCCGCGATCTTCTGTAAACTGTCAGGCAAAGGCCTTACTGCCTGTGCGCTACTTTCGTGACCTAGGAATTCTATCCTGGCGCAACCTAACGATGTCTTTTCAAAATTCAAGGCGAGTCCCTGGTCTGTAATAATCTCTTGAGCAATTTGTCAAGATGTCTAATATGCTCGCCGAAAGTCTCACTAGCAGCAGTCAAGTCGTCTACGTATGCTGTGACGTAGCTCGGGATGTCATCGTCCAATTGTTGCATGAATACCTGCGACGAGATTGAAAGATCGAATGGAAATAGTAGCTCTTACCGTCTACGTTGAATGCAGTTAGCTTTCGAGATGATTCGTGCAGCTCAATTTGATAAAATCCTTTGGTCAGATCTGCACTCGACAGCCATCTTTTACCTTCGAACCTCTGCAGAGCTTCCTCCAAAATCATTGGTTTCTCTTGAATCTTGACCAAAACATTATTAAGTTCGCGAGCATCCAGACAAATTCTAATCGTCCCATTCTTTTTCTTCACGATTACAATCGGATTACGGTACGGGCTGTATCCTCGTGAAATCAGTCCTCCGTCCAATGGATCCCTCAATTTATTTCTTAACGCATACTGTGTTGGGTACTGCCTCGCCTGTATTGGAGTATGGGGATAGGTCTCGATATAGTGCGCGTAATCTTTCAATTTCCCTGGTTCACTGTTAAATACCTTCGTGTTCTCAAGCATCATGGCGACAAACTCTCTTCTCTCCGCATCACTAATTCCTGTTATTTTGTTTCCTACTTCCTCTAATTCCGCTATACACGGTATCGATGCCGTGTTTTCCGTAGTTTCCACACTATCTCTCAGTTCCTCACTTTTCCAATTTCCTTCCATTGTTTCTTCAATCATCGTATCTTCCGCCTTTTCCCTTTCACTCCCGCGAATTAACTTTATACTATGAAAGTCGCTGACATCGCACGTCGCTTCTTCAAACTTCCAAATGTGCTAGAACGTTCGCCCATCGCCATCCTGCATCATACTTTTCAAGGTCTTCCTCTCCAAATCGATCAATGCGCATGTATTCCTTAACCAGTCCAGCCCTACCACCACGTCTGTAAACAAGAGGAATCTCAGGTTCGACTCCCCTACGGTAGGTGCCATTTCACGACAATGTGTTTCCTGCCTATCGCGCCGTATATCTTCAAATTAGTAACAGCTAATTTTGCCAGAACTGTTCCACTACCTCAGGTCGTCGATATACACTATGAGATGAGGAGAGAGAAAAATTACAGACTTTAAACATTAATTTCTGTTTGTGTTAAAGTATTAATTACATTACTTGCAGGATATTGACAGAGTGTTAATTTTAATGTACTCTTTTGTATGTACAAACGAGGATAGAGGATAGAGAGAGATGAGACAGAAGAGAGATAGGGGAGAGAGGGCAGGGGAGGGGGAGAGAGAAAAGAGAGAGGTCATGAGACTTAGTTTGTGAAGAGGTTAAAAAAATTTTTATTGTAAATATAATCTTTACAGATGCTTGCCTGACTTATACAAGAGAATCCCGATCGAAATACTTGTTTGTTTTTTATTTATAGAACCACCCTTCAGATTCAAGTGTATCCCGAATGTACGCAGTTATTAGGTGCTCCATGATTTTGCATGCTACTGAAATTAGACTAATAGGTCTATAATTTCGTATGCCAGTTTTATTTCCCAATTTGAATATATGCACAAAAATGCCCATTTTCCAATCTGTAGGCCGTTATGAGTTATTAATACATTCGTCTTGTTACTAAATTCACAGCTAAAAAAAGATGTAATTCTTCTCGAAATTTCCAGGTTTTTCCGGAAATTAATAATCACTTGAGTTTACTACGGGGAAAATGTCGTTGCATCTCAGTAAATGATTATTATTTATGTATTTATTTTCCATTTACATTTCCACTAAATTTGTATTAATAAACCTCATTCAACCCTTCAATGGATTAAACCGTGATGTGAGGTGAATTTAATTGAATCAATAGATTAGCTAAACTACAATTACCATTTATGAGAAATGACATTAATAAAAGCTGAAAGGTTCATGGATTCAAATATGAATATGTGTAATGAAATTTGAAACGCTCAAATTCCAAGATAATTTTTGATTAATGTGATTGCAATTTTCTAACAACAATTATTATCTGTTAACCTTAAATTTATTTTATCAACAGGAGAGCGGATATAAGGTACTCTCCCAAATCAAGATAAATGGATGAAATTGAGTATTCTTTCAGCCTGTAGATTGATTATACATTACATTACGGCAACATTAAGAATAAGACACAAAAATACTAGTTAAAAGTTTGGAATCCCTTAACTTCGCATTAGTTGTTCATACTTTCACCAAAGTTGTATACAAAACTTTTGTACCGATTCGTAATACATGTTAAATATTACGTCCAATTATAAATAATTCCATTACTCTAAAATTGCTAAAAATTATAACTAACATTATAAAAATAATATAAACTGAACCAACGCAACAGTTGTCCGACATAAATAAACAATAAAAGTCCCTGTAAGAGAAAATTCGTTCACTGTGACTTCAATTTCTTTATGTTTGCTCTGAACTGCCGCCTAGTGAGACGAAATGTTTTAAATACGGCTCCCGTGTAATTTAAACCAATCTGACAGCGACCATTTTAGGAAGGAAAATTATAAAAACCTGTTCTTTATTTTCGCGGCTATATTTTCATCTACGACCACCTTCAGTACCGTAGTAATTTGGATCTTGTATCCGTAAATGGGTCACAGAAACCTAAAGTTTTTACGTCTCGTTTCTAACGTTTTCCATTTCAATTCTGGAAATTTCTCGTGTCGATGTCAAGAGTCCCGATTTGTAAGTTTCACACATCTTTTCTCCTGCACTCTTTCTTGGACCTCACGAAGAGCGTTCGACTTAAGTGTAAGGTATACACCGTGTACGAAATGATTGTTGTTTATTATAATATTTAGTGTTGCTTGGAAAGCGCCATCTTGAAAAATTGAGCACACAAAACGGCGAGTATTTTAATAAAAACTAAGATTGTCTAGTAGCACTCAGTGAAACTTTCACCACTCTTCAAACACACTGGGCACCTAGAAAGAATAAATGAGACCAAAACTATTTCAATGTGTTGCCTTCATCACAGAAATCCAGCTTTCGAATCCCTGCATAGGCATGTTCTGTCAATTTACCCACAACATTCGTTCTTCATTGAAGTCCTCAAATCAGGCCGTGAAGAATGTGATTTAGTAAGTTTTAGGGGTGCCTATGCTCAGGTCTATACAACGGACAGACCTGAGATCACCAAGGAAATCTCGTTTGTAAGAGCACCGCGGACTCAGAGGAGGTCCTGGGTTCAATTCCCGTTCAGATCGAGATTTTTCTAACAGTTAATTTAGTTTCATAGTTTTTATAGCTAAGCTTTGATTGAAAGAATTTCTGCTGGTCTTGAATTTTAACTAAGTATTTGTCCTTCCCACTTTCAGAATAATCATCAACACACGCATTTCTGTATTGGGTCCAACCTTGATATGAAAACTGGCCTAGAGAGCGGAGGCTAAGACATTGCCTGGGGGCTACTTCAAAATGTGTCAGCTGATAATCTTCAACGGATAGAATACTAGACAGATAGGGAGGTAGATCGATAGGGGAATGTCGCTACTTAGAATTGTTTCTCACTGCGACGTATCAATAAAGCAGCTGCTGAAGAGATAAGGTTCGAATTCAAGAACCCGCCGCGTTCGTGACTGTCACATCAATACAATCACTTATACGAATCCGTTCCGAACAATTCACCGTGAAAAATTCTGTCTTAACCGCAACGTAATATCTGATAATGGGCAACATGAACAAAGAGGAATGGTTTATATATATATATATATATATATTTATATATATATATATTTATATATATATATATATATTTATATATATATATATTTATATATATATATTTATATATATATATATATTTATATATATATATATATATATATATATATATTTATATATATATATATATTTATATATATATATATATATTTATATATATATATATTGAAATAATCACCTTTAAATGAAATTTAATTAAATTAATTTGCCCCACGTTGTGGAAGCCAATTTGTAATAATCACCTTGAAATGACTTTAAAAATAAGAAATAAGCAAATTTGTAATAACCCGAAAACTATTAATTTAAATAAAATAAATGTGAAAACTTTGTTGCACTAAAATATAAATAAACGACAAATGATAAAATTGCTTCTAGTTGTTGCCAAATGTTCTTAACAACTAGAAGGCTAAAATAGTTGTACAAACATAATTAATTTGATAGGAATTTTAAATTAAACAAATTATTATAATTCAACAAAACAAAACAAATTTATTTACGTAACAATACAAATTTCAATCTCAATTTTATTTCTTTACATTACATTTAAATCAAATTTTACAGTGAAATGAAACTAAAAATATCTCAGGGTCTCTACTGGGCTTGATTGAAAGAAACGATTATTCAATTTACAATGTGAAGAATTTAAAGAATATAAAAAATACAATTTAAATGAAGTTACTAAAACACGAAATCTGACACCTCAACTTTAACTTACAGTTTACAATAATTATTTATTTTTAAAATCTACTTACAAGTTGCATTTTGGGTTCAGGAACATGTTTTACTTTTATTACTAAATTGCCAATTCTGTGCATAGAACTTACACAGATGTTTCACTGACACTTTTCACAACACAGCACTTTATCCCTTTTGTATCCTTACTCCAGGTTGAAGATTTCCAACTCCTCGTACAGATGTTACGCGTGCGGCCACCAGTCAGTTTGGCCGGTATGATTGCCAACTCCAAATATTTTCCGGGTCTTTCAACGTGCATCACAACAGATTTCAATACTTTCATTTAAATAATACTCTTTTCAACATAGTATCAACTGCCTCCCTTCAGTTCCAACTTTCAACATCGAGATATCCACCTTCGAACACAGACCTTCAGATGCTCCAGATACCACATCCACCCCGATCGCTCTCCGCTTTTCGACTCTAAAACATTCGCCTCCCTCATGCTCCGCCTTTCAACTAACTAAATTCTATATATCCTCTCTGTCACTACATACATCCTATTTGCTCTCCGGCTTCCAATTGAACATTACCTTCGAGCACCGACCTCCGGCTGCTCCAGACACCACAACCACCACGTCCGCTCTCTGGCTTACGACTGACAATGTTATCCCCTCTCCAGACTATTCTTATTTCTCACGATTTTACTTTCCCACACTCAAGATCACATCCAGCTTTCCCACGCTAAGAGTTACTCGAAATATTGTTAGATAATCAAAGCCGCTGTCCGTCATTCCTTTGGAGTCTTGTCCCGACGTCAGTCAGACATATCTAAAAGCCGCCAAAGATCTCCAATAATTGTTCTCTCTTTTACCAACAAGTCAGCTATTTGAATATAAGAATATTTGGTATTAATTAAATTATGTTATAAGTAATTATGAGTTATTATGTTGAAGGCAAGCTCTAAATATATATCAATGCACCAAACATGTAATAACTGATTGGGTTTAGTTACATTGTAGAATATTATTTACTCATGAAGGTAAATAATGTCAGAGACCTTGCTTAAATCACAAGTATGCAATACAAAATTTTCTAGTTTTCGTAGAGGGAAACAAGAATGGTGTAATGTAAGAAAACTTAATCAAATCTTCTCTGATTATCAACCTGGTTGATTGATTGTTAAAACAAAAATATATTAAACAGAAAAAAGGGTAACAATTGATTAAATTTGTTTTGGCGACCCGGTCACCTCAAGAAGACCTCACAACATTTTTTTTTTTAAAAAAAATTATTTAATCATAAGAAAGGTTAGAAATAAGGAAAATGTTATTATGTAAATGATTAAAATATGAACTGTTGAACAGAAGGGGGCGTGGCATACTCAAGCCGTCACTTGAGTGAATTTAATTTTGAATTGATATGTACAAGTTGTGGAAATGTTGACTAAGAGTCAATGAATGATATTAGTTTACCCATAATTATAAGCATTAGAATAAGATTAACTATTTAGTAAAACTTAAGAATCTTGAATGATGAGGTGGTGCGGTTACTTAAGTTAAGTTGTTTTATTTTATTTTGACAATGTTGTGGCAGGCACAAGCATCAAATTAATTGTAATATGGGGCAAATAAAATGCTTTAAAATTTTATAAATTATTAGGATCAAAATGCACAGTTAATTAAAATCGTAAATAATATTCAAAACCTAAATGAAAGATAATGCATTGTACCCATACTCAACGGCGGATTGTAAATCTTTAATTAACGGTGAAAATAGATATAAGTTTTTTAAATGAAATCTGACGATCAAGGACACACATTTGTAATAGAAATTTAATTTTCAAAAAGTTGCCACAATTTTTACAAACTAAATTTGGGCCATTATATAATACTAATTAGAGGCCATTAATGATTTAATAATTGGATAGCTATGATGGATTATTAGCGGCACCAATTTCAAAGGCGACAATGGACTGGCGGGCTTTTGTTGTGCTGAACCGCGGAGTTTACAGAACAGTAAGAAATTAAAAGTCGGACGACGAACAGCGTGGCAGGCATATATATCTGGCCGGAAAGGTTTTGAGATTGAGTAATAAAGTTTTGGACAGTAAATCTCAACTATAATGTTACAAGCAGTAACCTAATAAATCAGGCCACAATAAACATCTATAAGTACCGTGACCGTCATAAATTCCACAGAGAGATAATTTGTAACAATCTGTTCAACCAATAATCCGGAAGGAGCAGCAGTTTCCAGAGGAGAGACCCGAAAGTTACGACCGTGTTTTTGTTTAATCATATGTAAATTCAGTGATTTCAAGGTCTTTTAATGTGAATTGTTAGGTGAGCCCGAGCCGAAGAGAGTTTAATCCTGGTACCAGCAGACGTTTTGTAAGTACAAACAAATTGGATCTAGTTTTGTAAACGATAACAACTAAAGATAAGTTGTCAGATTTCGATTTCACGTTTATTTGTTTGTTTTACTTCTTAGGTTGTAAAGGAATTTTATTGTTTAACGTAAATATAAAGGTTGTTTCTTTACTTAGAAGGCCCAGATAAATGAACCTGAGAAAAGAGTTGTAAAATCTATAAAATTGAAAATGTTTAAATGTAAATAATCTCATTTAAAATGTTGTAATTTCACCTGAATGAAAATAAATTGTCTTGTAAAGTTTTAAAGACTGTCGTAAATATTTTGAAATCCTTCTCTTTAAATTAATTAAATATAATTAATTCATCAACCAACTATGGAATTCAAATCATTAATTAATCTTTTGCTTATTGAATTGTATAAGTAATTAATCCTTTTGTATTTTTTACATTTTGGCGTCAGCAACGTGGGGCAATCAATTCATTTAATTATTTAGTAATTATTGCAATATATATATATATATATTTTAATACTCCTCTTGATAATTAATTTTAATTTTTTTTTGAAACTTCGTCGCTCCTATATATAATAATCGACAATTCTTTAAATTTTTTTGTTTCAAGTTATTACCCAAATTTTATTTTTATTAACAACTTGAAAATTAATTAATTTTCTCCCATTGAATACCCAAACTATAGATAAATTTTGATTATAGGAATTTAAATTAAACAAGTTATTATTAAATTTTATAACAAAACAATTTTATTAATCTAGAATACAACTCAAGAAATCTCTGTATATTTTTATATTTTTTTACATCAACAATTAAATTGCACTAATAATCCAGTTACATTTTATAAATTAGACTCTATACCCCAGGGTCTTCACTGGGTTGATAAGGAAGCGGAACACTAAAATTTACAATTTGGATAGCTATGATGCAGTTAAAATAAAATGAAAACGAAATCTGTCTCATTACCCTTATTTAACAATTTACAGAATTTATCACTAAATGTCTACTTACAATTGTATTTGGGTTTCCAGGAATGAACTTCACTCTACAATGCTCTTCTGTGCACAGACTTTCACACACACGCTTCACAGACACGTTCACTTTATCCTTTTTGATATCCAGACTCCTGACTGCTTGCATGGACTAAAATGTTATTTTAGTATTCACGGCCACCATCCAATTTGACCGAATATTTTATCACCAGCGCAAAATGTTCAGTTTGTTTGAAATATTTTGAAATGCCCAATAATGTTTATCTCAAAGCTTTCTTCTTTACTCTAAGACGATCGTTGATTAAATCCTTCCACAACGTCAGTAAACCAACATTTAGTTATACTTCAGTATATATTTTCTATTTTCCACTGCTCCAGCCTCCATGTCTTTCTCCTTCGAGATCTACAGTCTAACTAACTTTTCTATCCGTTTCCCCGTCTCCAGAATATTCATTTTTTCTCACAGTTTTTGAGTTCCCACGTTTGCCAAACAAACACCAACTGTTGGCTTTCTCACGCTCAGAGAGCCACTCAATACTATTAAAATAAAATTTCCTTTTCATATAATTGGATGTCCACATAAACTTTTGTCATTATTCCTTTAGGGTTTTGTTCCGACGTCTGTCAAACATTAGCTCTAAGAGCCGCTAAACGTCCAATTATAGTCCTCCCCTTTCCGCTGTCCATCATTTTATTATTATCTTTTCTTATATACAAGATACCCAAGAATCCCCAGTCTGGGTTGGTAAACAAATCTTATGAAATATGAACAAAATTTATGTCCTTCTAAACTGGGTATTACAATATATATATATATATATATATATATATATATATATTGTAATAACCACTATTAAAGAATTTAAATTAAAATTACATTTGAAACTTTGTCGCACCAAAAAATATAAATACCGACAAATTATAAACTTGCTTCAAGTTGTTGTACAAATTTTAATAACAACATGAAAACTATTTTATTTGTCCACATTGGAGCACAAAATATAGATGAATTTTTACAGAAATTTAAATTAAACAGGTCATTCAATTTTTAAACAAAACAATTTATTCATTCAAGAATTCCTACTTTTATTTTGCCACATCAAGGTCAAGTTACACAAACAATCAATTTACATTTTTTAATAAAACAAACTCTATATCTCAGGGTCTTCACTGTGTTGATATGAAAAACAAAATACAATAAAATTTACAATTTAAACAAATATACGGAATATGAAGTTAAAATAAACGAAATCTGACTAGTTACCTTTATTTAAAATTTACAGAATTCATCATTAAATCGTTACTTACAATTTTATATTTGGGGTTCGGGAACGCACTGCACTCTAAAACGGTCCTTCTGTGCATAAATTTACACAGAACTTTCACACACACGCTTCACAAACACATACAATTTATCCTTGCGGTATCCAGACTCCAGACACCTCGTACTGTGGTAAGGTCTCTACTGAAACACCTTGATGAGAATTTTAATTTATTATTAATTATACATTTACACATTTATTTATATTTATACAAATATAACGCCTTTCAGTGATATGCAAAGTGCGCACGTTTATTTTATCATCTGGGGTGGAATCCGAACTAACTAAAATTTAAATAGCAATTGAAATCTTGCTTAAAAAATTGTAAATGAAGCTAAACGCCGGACTTGCTCACGCACATGTGCCTCCAGTGAATAGCAGGCAGCGTCACTTCTCTTCCTGCAGGTATCCCGGAATCCTCGTCGCCAGCCAGTTGTCGGGTCCCGCTTAGTTGTTCAATCGACGCTCTCCGTCTGTCCCGTTACTTTTTCCAAAAAACTACCTCCTTTGCTGTCCTCTGAGCGACTCCTCTCATCCGACTGACCATCCCTTCGGCTTCTCCCCGCCGCGTCAAGACAAAAATAACGGTGCCTTCCGCTACCTGGCGTATACCATTGTTTACGCGAGCAAATTCTTTTCTGTTGGTGCGCACTTTCTATATGCTGAAGTCATGAAAGAAGGTACGGTCACACCACAGTACGGACTAAAATGTTTCGCCCGCGGCCACCATTCAATTTGGCCAGTATTATCGCCAGCGCCAAATGTTCAGTTTGTTCGAAATATTCCAGAATTCTCAATAATGTATATTTCCAAGCTTTCCCTCTCTCAGACGATCATCAATTAAATACTTCCACAAATTCCACAAACCAACAGATAATTAAACTTCAGCATTTATTGCCCAACTTAGGCCTACGTCGCTCGTCCTCCGGCTTCCTCTAGCTTTGACTTCCAACTCTCATCTGCCTTACTATAGCTTTGACTTCCAACTAACTTCCATCCGTGTCCTTCTCCCTTGCTCTTTGGCATCCAACTAACTTCCATCCTCCTTCCTATCAGCTTCCCCTTCTCCAGAATATTCCTTTTTCCCACGGTTTTAATTTCCCATATTCGGAGCTACTCAAATATTGTTAGATAAACAATCCCTGTTCTTGTAATTGAATGTCAACAAAAACTGCTGTCATCATTCCTTTGGAGTCTTGTTCCGACGTCAGTCAGACATTTGTCCAAAAACCGACAAAGACCTCCAATTATAGTTCTCCCTTTTGTGAACATTTATCCGCTGTCAATCATCATTTTTTATACGAGCCACCCAAGATCTCCAGTCTGAGTCAGTAAACAGATTTTAATAATGGCCGGCATCCACCTGTGCCGTGAAACAAATATTATGAAATAGCTGGTTGCCCGGCGTTGCTCGTGTACTTATTTATATAAACTCGAAAAAGTATTTAATTGAATACTTAAATATATTCCTTAAGTACTTCAGGATATAATTGTCACTCAGTCTTCATACATTACGAAATATTATATTGATGAAATTGTTAGCTAGACTCACAACTAATATAGCGCGAAAATTAACTTACATTTTCCGCAAGGATGGTAAAGCAATTCGTATTCTTCTTCATTATCATTCGATGGAGTATTGCTGTATAAAATTATATTTTTTATTTAAAGAAAATATTTCTGCTTTATTTCATTCCTGATAAAGGAGAATTTCCTTTATTCGTTGCGTGGTAACGTCTTTCTCTCGCGTGACGTCATTGTCTCTTGGCGCGCAGTAATTTAACATTTAATGATAATGGTTTTTAATTATAATTCTTTCCACCTTTATGCTATGGGTTTGTCACCTCCACAGTACCGGTTCTCGATTTTGGCAGAATACGTATACCAATTTTTGTTGCACTCTGTCCACGCGATAAAAATTGTATAAAGAACAACGTAAATACATACATACTTTCATACATACATACAAATATACATCCTTTTTTATTATATAGATTTAAACAAAATAATGGCCTTCTTAATTTGTCTTCTTAACTAGGTATTACAATATATATATATATATATATATATATATATATATATATATATATACATATATATATATATATTGTAATGCATTGAGGGAATGCATTGTAATGTAATGCATTGAGGGTATGCATTGTTTCAAAACAGCGCACATTTTGTAAAGAGAATGCAAGTGAAAAGTTATTGCGGGTCCTGTCACGATGTGACAAGACGAAGCGGCAAGACATTTATCTCTGATTAGTGCTTTTGGCCGGCAGAGGAAGTCGTAATTTGTAAGGACTGTGTGACAGAGCGACGAGACATTTGTTTGGATGACGGGTCTGGGAGCAGAACAGGAACCTGCAATTTGTTCTAGAGAGCGCTGGTCAAAAGGACGGATGAGACGACGGGTCCAAAGTAATTGCGGGTCCGGTCACTTGTTGATTTGGGATTTGTATGGAGAATCCGCAACGCAGAACGTGGGCTAGCAGCCGGTCCCAAAGTGGTTATGTTAGGGCAGGCTATTGTCTCTGATGAATGACCTGTCAAGTGGCATATTTACTTGGGATTTGTAGGGAAGGACGGAAGGATGAGACGACAAGTCCAGAGTAATTGCGTGTGCAAAGTTATTGCAGGACCTGTCTCGATTGTCGGTTTTCGGACAAGACAGAGCAGCTGGCGAAAGGACTGCACCTGCAAGGATGTAAATCTCGGAGTAATGGAGATTCTGTCACGCAAAGATGCGACGTGGGTCTTGGAACAAAAGCGAACGAGGAGGCTAGTAGTATAAATGCAAGCGTTAAACAATTGTGAGGCAGTCAGCGAGTCAGCGTGGGAGAGGGATGCTGTGAGCATCGCGAGTATAGTCAGAATTGATTCAGCGTGGGAGAGGGATGCTGTGAGCATCGCGAGTATAGTCAGAATTGAGTCAGCGAGAGTCAGCGTGGGAGAGGGATGCTGTGAGCATCGCGAGTATAGTCAGAATTGAGTCAGCGAGAGTCAGCGTGGGAGAGGGATGCTGTGAGCATCGCGAGTATAGTCAGAATAGAGTCAGAGTGGAGCCAGCGTGCTGTGTGCATCGTAAGTTGAGTTTGAGTCAGAGTTGGTCAGCGTTAGTCAGCGTCAGTCAGCAAAATTATTCAACTATAAACATTTTCATATGCAGAAGTTCAATCTGTATCAAAATTTGACCAGTCTTCAATGGTAGGAGACCAGGATACAACATCCAGCGTCGAGTAGTTTTCTCCACGAGCAACTGGGATTTCCTTCGCCGGGTATGGAGAACCAGCTATCGTCGAACCAGTAATATGTGTTAGAGTCAGTGTGTGTAAACGTCCAATCTATAAAGTGCGTGTTTAATGAACGAGCCAAAGGTTCCTGAGAAACCGTGAGTTGAAATTTATCGTATTAACATGTGTAAACGTAATTAAAGGATATAGTCAGATATAGTCAGATATCGTTCTCTGTCCGTTATCAAACCCAGTAGACACCCATGAGAGAAAGAGATCTTTTTATAATATTAAATTATTAAATTGTATAATGTTTCAAGAATTGGTAAATAAATGTTGTTTGTTTTAAAGTCTATAATTTTTCATTTGCAAGCCCATCAAATTAAATTGACATTATTTGGTTATTACAATATATATATATATATATATATATATATATATATATATTGTAATACATTGAGGGTATGCATTGTTTCGGAACAGCGCACATGTTGGGAAGAGGACGTAAGGGCAAAGTAATTACGGGTCCTGTCTCGATGTGACAAGACAGAGCGGCAAGACATTTATTTCGGATGAAGGGTCTGGGCCGGCACAGGAAGTTGCAATGTGTACTTACGACGTATACAGCAAATAAAGGGCACGTGGGTGGCCGGGCGCAAGAGGTATCGGTTTAAGAAAGGCATTCGAGTAGTCGGTCCCAAAGTGATTTTGGGGCAGGCTATTGTCTCTGATTAATGGCCTGACAAGTGGCGTATTTACTTAGGATTTGTAAGGAGGGGTCAACGCGAGTATTGTGCAAGGCTTGTGAGGACGACAAGTCCAGAGTAATTGAGGGTGCAAAGTGATTGTGGGTCCTGTCTCGATGTGACATGACGGAGGGGCTAGCTATTTTGCTAAGGAACTGCAGCTGCAGATTGTAAATCTCAGTAATGGAGATTCTGTCACCGCGAAGATGCGAAGTGGGTCTTTGAACAAAAGGAAACGAGGAGGCTAGTAGTTTAAATGCAAGGGATAAACTATTGTGAAGCAGTCAGCGTGGGAGAGGGGTGCTGTATGCATCGAGGAGTTTTGGAGATAGAGTGGAGAAGGGATGCTGTATCCATCGAACTTGTAAGTTAGTTGGAAATGAGAGTCAGAGCGGAGGGTATGGAGAAAGAAAGCAGCCTGCGAGAGAAATAGAAAATTATTCAACTATAAACATTTTCAAATACAGAAGTTCAATCTGTATTAGTATCAAAATTTGACCAGTCTTCAATGGTAGGAGACCAGGATACAACATCCAGCGTCGAGTAGTGTCACCACGAGCAACTGGGATATCCTTCACCTAGTATGGAGAACCAGCTATCGTCGAACCAATAATACGTGTTAGGGGCAGTGTGTGTAAACGTCCAGTCTATAAAGTGTGTGTTTAATGAACGAGCCAAAGGTTCCTGAGAAATCGTGAGTTGAAATTTATGGTATTAACATGAGTAAACGTAATTAAAGGATACAGTCAGATATCGTTCTCTTCTTGTGTTAATAAAATAAACTCTTGTAAATTTAGAAGCAATCTGTAGAATAAGTTCGGTAATAAGTTTCGTCGATACTTCTGTTTAATTTAAAGATAAATGTTGGGTTCTTTGAATATTTAAATTCTGTCCGTTATCAAACCCAGTAGAGACCCATGAGAGAAAGAGATCTTTTTATAATATTAAATTATGAATTCTGCTGTAAATTCTGATAATTGTCAATAAAAATTGTTTGATAAAATATAGAATTTTATTTTTTTATTATGACCCACGTTTGCATTGAGGGAATGCATTATTTCGGAACAGCGCACATGTTGGGAGGAGGTTGCAAGTGCAAAGTAATTACGCGTCCTGTCTCGATGTGACAAGACAGAGCGGCAAGATATTTGTTTCGGATGAATGGTCTTGGCCGGCACAGGAAGTTGCAATGTGTACTTAGGATTTGTAAAGCAAAAAAAAAGACACGCGAGTGGCCTGTCGCAGGATGTATCTTTTTGGGAAAGGCATTGTGTCTGGTTAATGGGCTTGACCATCGGCTTGTTGACTTGGGATGGAGAATCCGAAGCGCAGGACGTGGGCGAGTAGCCTGTCCCAAAGTGATTATGTTAAGGCAGGCTATTGTCTCTGATTAATGGCCTGACCAGTGGCGTAATGCCACCCTTCTATTCCGAAGGGAGCTCAATTTGATCTAACAAGCCTGGTTGAACTGAGAGTGCTCGAAAACAGTCGAATCGACACAAATCTCGGTCCCCTTTACAACCCCACCCATGCGGGCTGAACGTCAACTCAACATACACTGGGCGACTCATAATCCCAGATTGAACACCAACGTTGATTATCTTCGTATTATTATATAATCCCTCCGTTTTACCTCCCACTCCTAGAGCTGCTCCCTTGCTGTTAGGCAGTGTTATAGTTTCGAACGCCCTTCTCAGCGCCATCAAAGATAATAATAAAAAATATATAGCTGAAGAGCGTAGCATGAAAGGCATATGGCGCGAATGCTCAGGAGAGCTGTATGATTGTAAGCAGGACTTAACAGAATTAGAACCGTCCATCCTCACGGAATAATTCGCTTGGGCGGTAAACCAACTACCTAAATATAGGCTCCTGGCATCAGCAACATCCCAGATGTAATTACGGTTTTCTATCAATAGAAGCTGTAAAGCACTATTCTAGACATTCTGGGAAACCATTACATGGCCAAGTCACCCCATTGTACAATCGTTGTCATCCCCATGCGAGCAAAGTTCTCCTTAAGATTATATAACATCGCCTTAATCCAATCGTCGAAAGCGAATTGCCTGTCGTTCGAAATGGTTTCAGACGTGGTCTTGGTACCAGCGGCAATATAGTAAATTTAAAACTCCCGCGAGTATCTGAAGCGCATCTACATGTGTTGCAGCCACTACATGAAAGACCAAACTTTGAAAAGTCTTGCAAGAACTTTGGTTTCCGGCACGCAAATTGATTTGATATCACTGTACAACAACCAAGAAGTCACAGTCCGAGCGTTACATACAAACACTGAATGATTCGAAATCAGGGCAAGGTTGCATGTTACCCCTTTCATGCTTAGCCTTTATGCTAAAGTGATTATTATGAAATTGGACCTCAGTGAATTAGAGATGGAGTGAAAATCTGTGGACAGAGTATCAGTAACCTCCTGTATGCTGATAACCAACTTTTCTCTCAGAAACGGGACATGGTGTGCGGAATATGATAAAACGGATGCAAAGCTCGGCTTCCTCCTGAACATCCAAATGGCCAAGATCATGACAACAGTTAGGAATGCAGGCATCAAAATAACAATGAATAAATGTTGTGCGTACAGGAATTAACTTCCATAGAGTTTGAATGCAGTCCAGAATTAATACGTCCAATAACCATGGGCAGAACCGAGCCACTATCTTTGTCGTTATCCCATTTTTTTATCCACCCTTCCTCTAGAGCTGTCTTCATGCGCTTAGGGGATTAACTTAGACATCAAGGGTGATATTATGAATCTGAGAGACCCCGTAAACTATTTATTCAGAGCCAATACAGGCCGTTATCGCATATTTTGAAAATATCACCCCGTACTTCTCCACCATAGGGGTGCTAGAGTTGTCTTAAATCCACCGATTTTGTTCCTAGCTCTGAAGTGTACCAAGTTTGGTTGAAATTTTTCCACGCATTAATGAATAACTTAATTCAAAATAATAAAGTATAATAAGATAACTAACACATTAACTAAAATGAAAAAATTTTCGCCTGATAGAAAATAATGAATAACAAAGATAGTCAATACAGACAAAAAATTGAATTCGCTTTATAATTTACTAATTTTGTTCCTTTGATTATTATAAATAAACAAAAAGTGTCGTTTTTAGCAAAGTCTTAAGTTATTCGCCGTTAGAAAAAGACGCTAATCGGCGACGAAACGTCCGGCATTTTTAAATTGAAATTTACTTAGTTTAAGCTCCTTTCTTAAGTTTATCTATATATAGGTCGTTTTTAGCATTATTATTTTCTACAGGTGTTAATTTATTTCTTAATAAATTTTTGATTTTACTTCCTCTATGCCAGGAACGCAAAATTCTGATTTGAGTCTTGAACAATTATGCTTTATCAAACAATTTTGCTCACCTAATATAATCTTTGCTGGCAATCGTCAATAAATTATAGCTTATTACTAGAACTATTTAAGATATTAGTTCTGCCTAATTTTATTGAAAATGTAATATCTACGTCCGTCCCCCCCAACTTCTCTATTTCAAGAGTCATCGTTCGCATGTTGGATACATGGGTTGTCGAGAATTTGAGCGTCGTTCGTGGTAACCCATAGTAACCTATCTCTTTGACATCCGTTAATTCGCGGAATCTCCATCTGACCCCGATTGAGTGACAATTCGTTTTTCATCCCTCGTCGTTGCAATCTGGATCTCCACCCTATCCTACGAGTTATGATTGTATCGTTTGCCAGCAAGACACGTCCATCGGGTGTAGAAACGAGGTTTCTAGGTGGGCAGTATGTTAAGGAATGTACAGTATTCAGTATTTTGTCGTTAACAGGAACTAATTTAGTTAGTTATCGTGAATGTGCAATTTTGTGCACCCATGCGTCTTCGGTCAAAGAAACACTATGTCAGCGTTCTTCGATATATTCCAGTGTAGCGTTGGCTCTGTCACTCACACACACACTTCGACACCGGTCATTGCACAGACGGACGGTGACTCAACGCTGTTCATAGCCCGGTGTTTATCATGTCAGCAAGAACTTACAAGGTGGGTTGCTCAAGATTATGCTCATATTCTTTCACTAACAGATACAATTACGACGACTTGTTATTAATTTTGAATTTAATTCGAGTGAGCAAATTCAACTATTATGTAACTGTATTATTATGCCTCCTCTACACTATGGTCATTGCTGGTGGGTGCGACCTCGCCACTGCGCGCCATTGTTGCGAATGCTCTTTGATGTGGAAAAAAACTGCTCCCTAAGCCAACAATCTCAATCACCAACACCAGCTGTCCGTTATATAGAGGATTTACTGTATCTTTACTCTACATATTGAGAGAATTTTCGACTCCCTTAGTATACCAGTAGTACTCTCGACATCCTTAGGATACCGGGATAAATTTTGGCTCAGTTAAGGTACTGTGAGTAATCGGAACAGTTAAGTTGAAGTTAATATCTCATCAGCACAATTCAGGGAGGGGCCGTGAAAACGTAAACAGTCCGAAAATATAACACACTCAATTCAGGTTAAATCACATATTCACCAAAATATTAGTGTCAAATTAATTCCTTTTCAGGCTAATATAAATATGTACCGAGACATAGAGGCGGGCAAAAGAACCGATAATCGATTCAAAGAGTCGATTCTTATAAAAGAACCGTTCTCTAAAACAACTTAGTAGATGGAGTTACGGCTCAGTTCGTTTCTAGACTAGAACCGTTGAAGAACTCTTGAGAGAGTGAGTTACAAGTTGAGTCGTTGAATTGAACAAAGATTCGACTCTGGTTTTGACGACTAAAAGCTCTGTCGTCATCTTCGCCTAGATAATAATATAATTATGCAAAACCCGGTTGAACTCCGAGAACAATATATTGAACTCTCCTTATATTACTGAACTTCAAAACAGTGAAACATATTTCAAATTTACAATACAAAGGAATGTCATCACTTGTCCTAATAATTTAATTGGAATGTTTAGCATATTTACATGGAATTATTAGTAACCAAATCTAATAACTTATGTTTAAGATATTTCTGCAACTTCACACAAGTTGGAAGACACTTGGAAAGGGTTCATTCCTTGTAAATTCATAAAAGTGTCCGTAGTTTCAACAGATTTCTGAAAAAAAAAGTCCAGTAAATGACAACATACATTAACATTCAACATTATTGAAGAAATTCAGATTATATAATTCAAATTAAATGCTATTAAGTCAAGATGACAAATAAACAGTATCAAAATCATGTGTTTGTATATATCTTACTATATCACAATTAAATTATAGCTGTCACTTCACTAGAGGTAAACACTCATTCCAGCTTAGCTAAAAATATCAAGGAGGTCCAAGTTGTCTCCAATAATGATAACATTGGCAAATATTGTATTTTTGTATATTTCTATCTCAATGATCAGTCTTTTATTTGACTACTCTCATTACAACACCCTGCTGCTCAAATAAGTTGGCAAAGCAGTGAGATGAGGTGCCAAAAGTTTTTTCTGATGTAGTTTGATAGCAATGGAATCTTCAAGATGCAGTGAACACATTGCCCGATTCTTTCACAACGTTTGGTATTTTTGTTGTATCAATAGAAACCAACTGATTTGTCATTACCCAATTTTTGAGGCAACTATTGGGCACACCGCCAAGTCCATTCTGTATTAATGGTGCCCAGGCACAAAATGGTTTGCCACCATTGCAAATTTTTAATTTATGATATTCAAATACATACAGGCAAATTAGTTATACTATTATACAAATAAAGAAAAACCAACAAACTAAAATCACTAAGCATTTCAGAAATGTTCACCTCAGTTTCAAAACACAAATATCTTAATGTTATCTTCTAAATCAAAATTGTCACATACTACATGTTCCAAACCAAGATGGAAAAATATATACTTTCTTGTGGCATGGCTTGAGGCAAATAATTTATAAACTTAAATTTAGAAAAACATTTTTCTCCAAAAGCATCTGTAACTATTGTTGTATGCAGTGGCAGCTCGTGAGGTTAAGTTATATTAAGCAACCATTTATACGATGATAACTATGTAAAATAATAAAACTACACCACATGTACTATGCTACATTTCTAATTCTCTCTACATAATATCCAATAGTGAGTAAATTTTAAACCTGGAATAACTTAGCATTTATAACCCAAAAGTCCTTGGTAAATATTTTAAATAAATTATTTTTCAGAACAAGCCACTGATTGATGTTGTATGCAGGGACTTACAGTAATTTTCGCACTTTCATGCCTCTTAAATGTTATTTTCTTGACCTTAGATTGAAATTTTTTTGATTTTACCAAAAATGTACATATATTATTATTGTTTTGAAAATATAAACTATTATAAAATAAGATTTATCATTAGTGAATAAATTCAAATTGATTTCAATTACACTGCTTATGCAGCCTGATGTGACTGCTTCTCTATCAGTGCGCAGCATGGCTTTCAAGTGGCCTTAGATTTGGAGAATGAAAATGAGTGGGTTTGAGAAGCTTTACAGGTGTCACAGGGGGTGAAAAGGTATGCTGTAGTTTTAAGGATCCTGCCCAGCAAATTCAAAAGTGGAGGGAAAACCCTAAAAAACCTGCAGCAGGTAGGTCAAGCATTTGGTACTTGTCCCAAGCCCTTCCGATAACAAGAATTTGGTCTGCTGTGGGGATGCAGAATTCAAAACTCTATGCCTTAACAGGAACACACTATCCCAATGTCATTGAGGTAAGGACACATCAGAACTTCCTAAATCGCAACACGGGGTTCCAGTTGAGTAGAGTCTGGAATCCGGTCCTAAAGAAGTGATACACCTGCAATAGGCACCGCATGGGTGGTCACTGGCTCTGATTGGCCCTTTCTGGAAGCAACAGGATTTGTCCACCCCCGGGGCATGGGAGGTATATGTACTATCAATTTAACAGTCCTGACACTTCGCCTAGAAGGTGACGGCAGTGCTTACTTTTGCCGAAATATTGTGCTACAATCGTTGTTTGACCCGGGTGGAAAACCGAGAACAACCAATTTACGTCCTCACACTTGAATAAATAAATGTGAAGTCTCTCTGAATGAGTGGTGATCATACTACAATCACATAAGAATATCACACCAACCATTGATAGATGAAAAATTTGCATTTCATTGGAAGAGAATTTTATACACGATTACAGGACCGAGAATTCGTCAACAATTATACTATCAAGATTTACATTTTTTATTGAGTACTGGTAGATTATAATATCAAGATTGCAACCTTTAGTTGCAAAAATAATACATACTGGTAAAGATGTCTTCTTCCCATTGTGTTTCTTAAGCAGCTGTGTTGGTGTGTAAGAAACTGACTTTACATTATTCAAGAACTCAATTTTCTCAGCAAATCTATGAGAATTTGATGTTTCAATCATCTTTGCAAAAGACTGCATAAAATATCTGGCTGTAGGACCATTCAACTTCTTTGTGGGAAGCCCACATAGAAGTGCATATAACACTTCATACATAGACCTGTTTGATAAAAATTAGATTAATAAACATGTATTAGATTTGAATTGTTATTACATTATATTATTACAATTACATATTTCTTTTTGTACCTATGACTTTTAGATAGCACTTGATGATCATTTGATAGACAATAAAAATAATGAGAAAACTCTCAATTGACGTATTGAGAGAGGAAGATAAGGAAGCAGAAAATGAGCTGGTTATGTGTTGTGGAACAAGATGAATAATACATTAAAGTTGAGTGAATTTTATTGCCAACACAATGATGAGCCAATGTTGAAATAAAACACATTCAAGGGAGTGGCAAACCTGAGTAATTTTCACGACAACAGAAAGGTAAACTCAGGGAAGGAATGTCTTAAATAGGTTATCAGGGTAAAATATCAGTGTTTTTGTCATTAAAGTAAACTATAAATATAAAATACTAAAAATAACAGGTCAAGCTGACAAATACTAGCCTAAGATACTAACAAACTAAGATATTCATTTCATAAGTATTAATTTGAAAAAAAAGAAGATAAAAATGCAGCATTTTTAAACATTGCAGGTGATATGCTATCCATTCCTGTAGCTTTATTTGTCATCAAAATCATCATTTCCTTTACAATTATAACTATGAGTTTGTATGGTCTTTAACATCACCATATTTATTTCATATTTTGTTGCTAATTGTTCTCTTTAACCTTTTTTGTTATCTACTTTCTTTAAATATCAACGCTATTGTGTCACCCCAGTTATAACTAAACTCAGCTCAACTTAATTTAAAAACAGTTTCAAATAATTATCATCATTTAACACCAATAATTAAACTTAAGATTTTCAATGCAGATATAACAGAATGGAAGAAAATGGCTTCAGGCTTTGTGATAAAATACAATACTGATTTAGGATCTATATAAATTTGCTTCAGAAATTGAAAGTTTAAAATTTCAAGCAGTTGTGTTACTCTGCGACTTAATGAGACAGGCTTATTTGATCTATTGCAAGAACATCTATCTAAACTTGGTCACAATATTGAAAATTTTTCTCTGTCTGTAATGACAAGTACCTGTGATTGTTCATTTATCTAACTCAAATTGATAAAATCATATTCACTGGGACGATGGCCGGCCAATATGTCTGTACTCTCCAATAAGAAAGAAACAAGAAGCTTGAATTATTACAAAATTATCGACTCATTTGCATCAGCCAAATCTAGAAAAATAATGCAACGAATTTCTACAGAAATATATCTAGTATGTCCATTATAAAATTAATTGAAATAAACTTATATTGAAACTTGATAAGTTTGTTATTTTTGTAAAATTATTTTAACTAGGCCTACACTTTTCAACGAGAAAGAAAAATGTATCTTTTAAGACTTTCTATACATTGTCCTCACTTAGCCTCTTTACAATCATTCTTAATTGATTTTTCTGTATTTAATAAATATTAGTTCTAGCATGTATGCAGTAATTGTCGGTAATCAGGACAGGACATATACTTGGTGTGGCGCAGAAATAGAGTAAGCATGAGATGTGAGGAATGTTATGCAATTGGCTCGTAGTTGAAAAAATAATTTTGTGATTGGACAGGAGAGTAGTGAGCAGTCTCAGGGCCAATGATCAATGGGAAGAAGAGCAGAAGTTAATTTTTGGAACAAGCCATGTGTGATGGAAATGTTTATGTAGAATTGTGCAGTATGTTTTTGCAGTATAATGACCCAAATTATTAAAATTTTCTTTAAAATTTGATTACGATTTTTGATACTACCCAAAATATACGAATACTACTTTTGTTTTGAAAATATAAACTACTTTTAAGTGGTGTGGTACAGTTGCGAACAGCACAGGTATGCTCAGCTGAATGCATTAGCAGGAGCGAGTATGCTGCAAGGCGTGCAGTTTAAAGTCATCGATAACAAAGCAGAAATCGCACTGTTAAAACACAGATATTAGGAACGTTCTAAAAATTAAGAACAATTAATTATTCCTAACTTATTTTATGTGCTGTAGCACAATATCACTGTGCATTGATGGTCTCCCACTGATGCAGAAATTTGAGTAAAATGATTCCTTTTTGAACCCAAAACACTGTGAGACCATGCTTTTCTTTGTCAGAAATTGTGGTGTTGGATATTTTGACAGACGGGGAATTCATGTGACGTCACGGTGACAACTGTCTTTTTCGATTCAGGCAGGTAATGAGGCACCCAACATTTCATCATCAGTCGCAATAGAGCTCAGAGAAGGAAGCTCTGATCACAGCACAGTTTATACTTGGCAAAATTTCTTACCAACATCTTTCACACGACTGAGCACAACAATGCAAGTTTACGTACTATCGTGTTCCTGTGATACTAGCTATGTGAGATCCCCCTCTACCACCCAGTGTTACCAACCCTCAAGAATCAAAAATCACAGCCCGTTACGGTCACAGTACACATGCATCATATTTTTACTCCTTAGTCCAACTCGATTAACGGTTGATTTAAGGTAAGTTGACTTTGCTGTCTCTGGTTCCTATTAGTTCCTTTAGTTTACGTCAGGCTTAAAGTTTGATTCGTAAGTTCCAATCATTTGGTATTTTAGTCACCACATCCTGACAATTTTTTTTGAGTGCTAGAAAGCAACAATGTGATAAATAATAGTCATATCAATATTCTAGTCTGAAAATGCCAATAATACCAGTTTGAAGTGGTAACATTATAATTGTTTTTCAAGAGAAACCCATAAATATTTAAATTTTATTTCTTTACTTCAAATGTGAAACAGCTACTAATTAATATGTTACATACGATTTATTCAGAGATTATCATGAATTATATTTATACACAACATGTTACTTACTTGAAGTCTATTCCTCCACAATCCTCTGGTTTTGGATGAGGTTCATATTTTGCAATATACAAGACACCTCTTGCTATTGGCAATGTTTTTATCTCATTGTAACCTGAAGGCTGGGCTTTTTCCATAATACCAAGCCATTCATCAATGGGTGCCTTAAGAGACAAATATTTGTCTGAGGCAGACCTGACTAGGTTAGCACGTGCTGTCTTGGAGCACTGGATAATGAAGGACCAGATGTTCTTCTTACTTTTTGTGACAACAGCTGAACTTAATTTTTCCAAGTCTATTACACCATATTTCTCTACAGCACGAAGTAAAAGCTCTTTCTCCTCTTCATTCCACTCTGTGGTCATGTTTATCTGACCTTTTGTTAGATTTCTCATGCTCTTCCTTTGACCTTCGGATCTTACTCTTGAGTCTTCCTAAATAAGTACAAAAAATATTTCACATTCTGTCAACAATCACGTAAAGTTTTCTTGAAGGTATTTATTTTGCCTACTTATAAGTTACATGTGACATTGTGAAACTTTTTATGCGTTGAGTCTACAGAGCAGGAGTTTTCAGCTTTTCAGTTATAATCATCTACTTAACAGTTAGGATTATACAGTATTACTTGTGATAATTGTGAAACATTATGAAGGCATAGACAATAGTGACCTTTGACACCAAACATTCCAACAAAGAAACAACACCACAAACAATTCCCTCTGGTTCTAAACAATACTTCTAACCAAAAGCAAATTCCCCATCCCACCAATAAAAACCTAAAATCAATTGATCACACCCCCACTCAGAAATCCAAACTCTTCGCCCAACTACTCACCAAACAATTCTCTCCAAACTCGTCCTCCAACAATCATCACAAGTTTATCATTAACCTACTTCACCAACCACTGCAACTCTCCCCTCTACTCAAACTATTCACCCCATCGCTTACTCACACCATAATAAAAAAACTTAAAAGCAAATCCTCCCCAGGCCATGACACAGCATCATCATTCCTTCTTATTCAACATCTACTCCCACAACATTCCCATTCACCCCAAAACCATCACCTTCTCCAATGATATCACCATACTCTTCCAAACCGCTTCCCTCACAAACAACTCTTATGACCACATGATCACACAAATGGAGGGACAGCATTAACCCAAACAAATCAGTTACCAAACCAATCACCAAATAAACCCTTTAGTATTCAATAAATCCTTCGCCCCCCAACAAAACAACCTACCTAGTTAAAGATTTGTTTCTCATGTGGATTTATGAAAAATGACTGTGTTCTACTCAAAAAAGAAAATCTTTGAGAAAAGGAAACCTTGTAGTGGTTTGAAGCCCAAAAAGGAATATGAATAGATTTTCAGTGAACAAATTAATCAGCATCAGGCAGCTAAAGATTACATCTTTCCAGACAGATGATAAGGTACCAATTGTGATGAGTGGACCAAAATAATCACTAAAGTTAATGTATTCTCTGAAACATGTCACTAGTGAAGTATAATTCACTTGATAATAATTATTACACCAAATTTAGTTTAAAATAAATGTTAATTTGGCTTGAGGAAATAGTGCCCAAAACGATTAATGATGGAATATATAAATGAATCTTTCATTTCATATGTCTAAGCAAAACCAGTAAGGCATTTAACTGTATTAAACCTAATCATTGGCTTAAAAAGTGTTAAAAGCAACATATATTATATATTATCCCTATTTAAACTTAGTTTATAAAAAACGAAGGACATGTTTTACTGCATCACTTATACTAGCATGAATATTATAATTGTACCTTAGCATTTCCTTTTTCACTCATGGTTGTGCCACATTTACATTTTGAGGCCTCAATAGGATTTTTACACAAATACTTTTTTAACTGATTGGACTCTACATTTTGTGAAACATTTTCATGGCTATCTTGGAGGACCTCTGAATCTTTTGAAACCTGTAATAAATTACAAAAATTGTTGCAAATTGAAAATTGATGACGTTACAGTAAAAATACAAATGGTTTGTACTAAGATCTCTTAATTAAGATCTTAAAAAACATTTTATTTGACCGATATAACATGCATTGCAATATTAACAATTAATTTTGAAATAACATTACGTTTAAAATAATAATTTTATCTTTAATGATGTTGACCATGTATAAAATATGACATAATTATCAAAGAAGTTAATAGGTTATTATTGAATGTTTTTTTAAAAATATGAAATTATAAAAACCAATTTATTATTACACCTTCAACTGGTGAATTCTTAATTTTGTACTTCATTTTAATCAATCTAGTTGTGATATATTTAAAAATATATTTTAAAGCATAAGAATTAAGTACATGGACGTTAACAATTTTACTATGATTGGCTGATGAGATACCTTGACTGAATTATCTACCAGATTATAAACCACAGCCTTTTCGACATTGATAGTATTTATATCGATGTGTTTGTCTATAATTTCAGCCCCTTTTAGTATGGGCGAGGAGCACGATTAGGGGTGGTGGTAAAAGACAGTTACAAGAAAATAATGCAAAAACAGAATCAAATGGGGGTTATGGATGTTGCGGAACTTATTAATAACAACTTGGATAATGTGCACAAGTGGGGAGGACTGCGAAAATGTGGGCATTTATGTTCAAAACTGTAAACGTATCAAAATTTGTAGCTAATTAATACGGGGTTATTAGTATCGAAACGCAACAACCTACCTAGTTAAAGTTTTGTTTCTTGTGTGGATTTTTGAAAAATGATTGTGGTCTACTTAAAAAAGAAAATCTTAGAAAAAAGGACACCTTATAAATGTTTGAAGCACTAAAAGGAATATGAATAGATTTTCAGTGAACAAATTTATAAACATCAGGCAGCGAAAGATTACATCTTTCCAGACAGAAGATAAGGTACCAGTTGTGAAGAGTGGACCAAAGTAATCACTTAAGTAAATGCATTCTCTGAAACATGTCACTAGTGAAGTATAATTCACTTGATAATAATTATTACACCAAATTTAGTTTAAAATAAATGTTAATTTGACTTGAGGAAATAGTGACCAAAACGATTAATGATGGAATATATAAATGAATCTTTCATTTCATATGTCTAAGCAAAACCAGTAAGGCATTTAACTGTATTAAACCTAATCATCGGCTTAAAAAGTGTTAAAACCAACGTATATTATATATTTTCCCTATTTAAACTTAGTTTATAAAATACGAAGGACATATTTTACTGCATCACTAATACTAGCATGAATATTATAATTGTACCTTAGCATTTCCTTTTTCACTTATGGTTGTGCCACATTTACATTTTGAGGCCTCAATAGGATTTTTACACAAATACTTTTTTAACTGTTTGGACTCTACATTTTGTGAAACATTTTCATGGCCATCTTGGAGGACCTCTGAATCTTTTGAAACCTGTAATAAATTACAAAAATTCTTGCAAATTGAAAATTGATGAAGTTACAGTAAAAATACAAATGGTTTGTACTAAGATCTCTTATTTAAGATCTTAAAAAACATTTTATTTGACCGATATAACATGCATTGCAATATTAACAATTAATTTTGAAATAACATTAAGTTTAAAATAATAATTTTATCATTAATGATGTTGACCACGTTTAAATGTAACATAATTATCAAAGAAGTCAATAGATTAATATTGAATGTTTTTTTAAGAATATAAAATTATGAAAACCAATTTATTATTACACTTTCAACTCGTGAATTCTTAATTTTGTACTTCATTTTAATCAATCTAGTTGTGATATATTTAAAAATATATTTTAAAGGATAAGAATTTAGTACATGGATGTTAACAATTTTACTATGAATGGCTGATGGGATACCTTGACTTCATTATCTACCAGATAATCAACCACAGCCTTTTCGACATTGATAGTAATTCTATCGATGTGTTTGTCTATAATTTCAACCCCTTTCAGTATGGGAAAGGGGCACGATTAGAGGTGGTGGTAATAGGGAGTTGCAAAAAAATAATGCAAAAACAGATTCAAATGGGGATTATGGATGTTGCAGAATTTATTAATAACAACTTGGATAATGTGCACAGGTGAGGGGGACTGAGGAGATGTGGGCATTTATGTTCAAAACTGTCTACGTATCAAAATTTGCAGCTAATTAATACGGGGTTATTAGTATCGAAATGCAACAACCTACCTAGTTAAAGTTTTGTTTCTCGTGTGGATTTATGAAAAATGATTGTGTTCTACTCAAAAAAGAAAATCTTAGAGAAAAGGAAACCCTGTAAATGTTTGAAGCACTAAAAGGAATATGAATAGATTTTCAGTGAACAAATTAATCAGCATCAGGCAGCGAAAGATTACATCTTTCCAGACAGATGATAAGGTACCAGTTGTGAAGAGTGGACCAAAGTAATCATTAAAGCAAATTTATTGTCTGAAACATGTCATTAGTGAAGTATAATTTACTTCGTAATAATTATTACACCAAATTTAGTTTAAAATAAATGTTATTTTGGCTTGAGGAAGTAGTACCCAAAACAATTAATGATGGAATATATAAATGAATCTTTCATTTTATATGTCTAAGCAAAACCAGTAAGGCATTTAACTGTATTAAACCTAATCATCGGCTTAAAAAGTGTTAAAAACAACATATATTATATATTTTTCCTATTTAAACTTAGTTTATAAAAAACGAAGGACATATTTTATTGCATCACTTATACTAGCATGAATATTATAATTGTACCTTAGCATTTCCTTTTTCACTCATGGTTGTGCCACATTTACATTTTGAGGCCTCAATAGGATTTTTACACAAATACTTTTTTAACTGTTTGGACTCTACATTTTGTGAAACATTTTCATGGCTATCTTGGAGGACCTCTGAATCTTTTGAAACCTATAATAAATTACAAAAATTGTTGCAAATTGAAAACTGATGAAGTTACAGTAAAAATACAAATGGTTTGTACTAAGATCTCTTAATTTAGATCTTAAAAAACATTTTATTTGACCGATATAACCTGCATTGAAATATTAACAATTAATTTTGAAATAACATTATGTTTAAAATAATAATTTTATCTTTAATGATGTTGACCATGTTTAAAATGTAACATAATTATCAAAGAAGTCAATAGATTAATATTGAATGTTTTTTTAAAAATATAAAATTATGAAAACCAATTTATTATTATACTTTCAACTCGTGAATTCTTAATTTTGTACTTCATTTTAATCAATCTAGTTGTGATATATTTAAAAATATATTTTAAAGGATAAGAATTTAGTACATGGATGTTAACAATTTTACTATGAATGGCTGATGGGATACCTTGACTTCATTATCTACCAGATAATCAACCACAGCCTTTTCGACATTGATAGTATTTATATCGATGTGTTTGTCTATAATTTCAACCCCTTTCAGTATGGGAAAGGAGCACGATTAGGGGTGGTGGTAATAGGGAGTTGCAAAAAAATAATGCAAAAACAGATTCAAATGGGGGTTATGGATGTTGCGGAATTTATTAATAACAACTTGAATAATGTGCACAGGTGGGGGGGACTGAGAAGATTTGGGCATTTATGTTCAAAACTGTCTACGTATCAAAATGCCAATTGGAAATTATTTTATTGTTTGAAGCTATGAACAAAACATCCATGAAATTAAGAGACTGATCCTTGTCAGTTTGTAAAGTAAAATTTAATTTAGGATAATAATTGAAAATATTGAGTAAATATAGCAAGAAAATTTAGACGCTGATGCAAAATATCTATTCACATTTATGAAAAAAAGGTTAATGCTTTAAAATTTGAGGAAAATAAATATTTAAAATCTAAGAGAAAAAAGGAAACCACCAATTTTATGATAATACAAATTGCTGAATGTAAAATAAGTATAATTCAAAATTAAATTGATGAAGATACGGATTTCAGATAAAGGTATTTGGAAATCTACATAAAAGAATGTTTTTTATGATTCTTGGCTCCCTTCTGATGTGTCATAGTGCATGTAGAATGTATTCTAAAAATGTTCATAGGACATAACTTTGATGTTTTAAACAAATAAGTTAAATTTTTTATTCAGAACACTGTATCGTCTTAACGTATTTGTTTGATTTAATGAGATGCAATACAAGAATCAGTATTTTCTAACTATTCACACAGAAGTCCAATGCACTAATTTGTCAATAGAAATGTTAATTATCAAGCTGAGAATGAACAAACTTTTGGTATTTCCCTTTATATACACAAGACATTACATTAAAGGAAAAGTGCAAAATTTAATAAATAAAGCAGTGTGTTTGTTTGTAGTGTTCCTTATACAAAAATCTTAAATAACTGATATTTGTGTGGAATAAATATTTGTCAGGGTAAATGACATTGATAGTATTTCTACTGATGTTGTGTGTCTATAATTTCAACCCCTTTCGGCATGCAAGGGGATCATGATTATGGGTGGGGGTAAAAGGGTGTTAAAGAAATTAATGCAAAAACAGATTCAAATTGGGGTTATGGATGTTGCGGAATTTATTTATGACAACTTGGATAACGTGCACATGTGGGGGGGGACTGAGCAAATGTGGGCATTTATGTTCAAACCTGTTAACGTATCAAAATTTGCGGCTAAATATTTTCTGCGGACAATGATTTTGATCGTATTTCTACCAATATTGTTTGTGTATAATTTTAACTGATTTCGGAAGGGAGCATGCTTACGGGTGGGGGTGGAGGAGCATTATATATATATAAACAATGCAAAAAGAAGCGAATTTCCAGTCAGTTCCGGGGTTATGGAGTTCGCTGAGTGAGGGTCTGGGACGGGAAGAAATTTTGAAACAATGTAATCGGCCGATACTTGTGTGGAATAAATAGTTTTGTTTAACCTACAGTAGCGGGGGTGGAAATTTTCGAATATATTCAAACGGCCAAAATATTTGTCGATTTAAAATATTATGGGGCAAAGAGTTCGATCCCTTCAGCATATGTGGGAGGTGAGCATATTTAGGCCTAAGAATAGAGATGCATAAAACTAATGTAAAACAATCTAGATTGGAGTCAAATTGATGGTTATGGATAAGTGGCTATCGGGCAATGCCGGGCACCCAGCTAGTGTTCAATAAAATGACAACTTGTAGTATCACTAATTTAAATTAAAATTACTTATTAAAATTCCAGTCATAATTTTACATGAACAGATGAGGATGTGTTTGTGTTCCACAAGGAAGAAAATTAGGGTCACTTTACAATATTTATAAATGATGTACCAAATGTCTTAAAACTGTGCAAAATACAAATTTGCAGATGAGACATTTATATTAATATGTGAAACTCAGCAACATCCATAATATATAAATTAATATTTATATGCTAATGATTTAAAAGATATGTTTAATCTAATAAATTGATAGTTGGCCTCAATTTCTGACTGGTTGTGTGAAATTTTTATTATAAGTGTTAACACAGGAAAAACAAAACCTTCACTCTTTGATAAAATGTATGGTGTTCTGTAATTAGAAATGAATTTGAAATGGGACAAAAAATTATATTAATGAATTCTGCTTTTGAATGGGTTAAAAGATACAAACATCTAGGAAGTGATTACAGATAACTGCTTAAATTTCTAATACATTAACAATAAAATGGATAAAAGAGTCAATATAATACGTAAATTAAGAAAAACTGTTTCAAAACCAATAAACAAATTACTACTCAAATTAATAATAATAGCACATTTCAGATATTGTTCCAAGGTTCTAACAATGGAGAACAAATTTGAATTAAATCATATCCAAAGAGTATTTAATAAAGGAATGAGAGCAGTATTAAATAAGAAGGAGTGAAAATGAAATTATATGTCAAAACAGTTAGGGTATTTGCCGGAAGAATGTGAAATAAAAAGAGATGAATAAACTTTTATTATAGAAAAGCAAAAACATTATTGCCAGAATACAAATTTGTTTAGTGAGGAAAAATTTTGAAATTCACCAAGCTAATAAATTTCAAATGTGTCAATCAGTATTCAAATCAATATTTAAAAGCAGCCTTGCATTGTATAATGATTGTCTAAATAAATTAATCAAGTAGGGTGTGAATAGGAAATTTTAGAGAAAGCAATATCTCACATTATATTGATAATGCTAAAAATTTATGTAAAATAAGGTGATTTTTTTAAAAAATAAAGGAAGTATAAAAAAATTAGCCATAGACAATTTGTAAATAAATAAGTTATGGAAAGAAATTTATCTTACCTTTGCAATTCCTCTTATTTTTTTTCTGAGAGAAATTTTGCAGTTTTTATTCTTACAGATAAAGGATCGACTGCCATTTGATGTGCCACATTTCGGACATGTCTTTTTCTGATCTTCATTAATAGCCTGGTGTTGACTAACTGAACATTCAGAATTGCTATCACTGCTTGAAATATCCTGAACAGTAAATAAAGAAAATATGTGACAAAACTTTGTATAATATAACGACCACAAAGCTTGCAATATCACAGCCAAATATTAGGGGTTGAAATATGCAGTCTTCCCTATGCCAAAATGTTTTAAATAATTTTCCTGTAGAACACAATGACAAAAACTAAAATTTAATTTATGTTTACATAATTATATTATCAATTTATTTATTATTTTTGCACTTACCTAGAAATACAGTCACATCAGAAGCCAAAGCGCAATTTCATAACCAAATTAATTTAAAAAATTATGATAATTGATTATATTGTGGTGCAGAAAAGAGGAAAGTGACAAAGGTGAAGCAAAAGTGAGAGATACGATAGTGATGAAGAAACGAAATGCAAATATGGATGAAGTTAAAATGAGCGAATTTGTAAATTTAGAAATGATGTCTGAGTAAGAACAGTGAGAAAATTAAATGAAGTCATCTGAAAGAAAACAAGATAGTTCTGTACAATAGTGTGTGAATGCTAAATGATTGTGTACACAAATTACACATGGAACTAATGTTGATGATGGCATAAAGGAGGGTCATTTTTCTCTGAATGGTCACCACAAATTGATTAGAGGACTAAAACATACTAAGCATGGTTGTAAAATGAACTCACAGTCACAAAATAGACTAAATATGGGACAAAATATAATTGGATATGCTTAATGAAAATATGCAGCCATAAATTCCCAACACATTAACAAAAAATTATAACAAATAATCATAGATCAGGCTAATGAGGCTATAATAATCAGCAATGATGAAAAAGCAGTACCCACTTATGTAACTTATGTAAAAAGTAACCATGTTTATTTTTAAAAAACGGAGTATTTACACAGGATGTTTTATTGTTTTATACCCTCATGTACCATCAGAATCATTTTTGTGGTCCAACTGGGATGAGATATGTAGTACATATTGTTCTTGCCAATACATTTGTGAAACGCTCAAAAACCTCGACTGGAATCCTTACCATTTATCTGAAGTATATATGAAACTTGTTCATAATCAAGTTTTGGAAACACTGGAGAAAATTAAAGAACAACGACCTAGAATTTGAAATTTTTTTTATGTTGAATTTTTACCGTAACAGTGGATACTCTGACTATGAACTATTGTTGAAAATAAATTTTTCCCTGGGTTAAGAACACAACTTATACACATGAGCTGCTAACTCTATTTTTAATTTCCCACTTCCCTTTGACCCCCAATATCCTTTAACGGTGCACAAACGGCAGATGATTCAGTACAATATTGCTCACAGAGTAAGCGACAGAGGCTGCACTTTGAATGACCAGGTGTTTCCAAGTCACATAATGTGAATCTGACCCTTCAAGATTTGGGGAAAGACTAATTCAAAATCCTACATTGTATAAATTTAATTGACAAAGTTTGGAATGGTGCATCAAACCACGTGTTGAAATTAATTTGGAGAAAACATTAGCCAAGTAATGTTCCAGAAAGAGTAATTAAAATGTTTATTCTATAAGTTATTTGGTTTTAAAACTCGTGGTTGTCAGAGCCACGTTTGAAATTTTTGGTGCATTACCCAATTGGGGTTATTTTTCATGGTTTGAAAGTCAATTGTTAGCATTTAAACCAATGGAAATTTAAATGTAACTGACCAGTTGTCTATCTCTAGGCTCTTCTTAACACCTGAAGAAAAACACAAGCATCCCAGAAACATGTGGTATTTATATTACCACTTCTTTTGTCAGATTTACTAAAAAATAAAACTTTCACGTTCACAACAGCAATATTTTTTGTTTTCTTTGATTATCCTTTACCCTTTTGATTAAATTCCACAATGCATAGATCTCTGTATTTAATTTTAAAATATTTCATACCAAAAACATTATTTCAAAAATATTTTGCACACTTAAATCTATATAAGTATATTTTATACTTTTCATCGAAATCTAAAATAATGTGTCTCACAGAAATTGTACAGTTGATGTTGTATTTGGTTAACTATTAGAGTGGAAAATATTGTCTAATTCTAGTTGTTATGCAATTCTTCATTTCAATATTTGTTTAACTTATATTGAAATTTTGACATAACAACTAACACAACATTGTTATTTTTCATAAAATTTCAATATACAATGCCAATACAAAACACTTTTCTTTCAAAGCAGAAAGTAGCATTAACAATGCTTCGAAATGAATATATTTTACATTAAACTAGCATGATTCATTTGTTATTACAATTATTCATACACAAATCATTATAATTGAATAAAAGCCCATTGATCTAAGAAGCAAGACCTCAATAATAAGGTCAAAATATACTAACAGAATAATGTTCCTGAACTAAAATTTCACTTGCCTGTGATTGTGCTTTCCTTTTTCCGCTGAACACATTATCACAAAAAGAACTACAGCATTTATCAGCATTAGAATTATTCCAAGCATTGCAGTAACGACACCTTTGAGAAGTTGACTTCGTCCTTCTTATTCTGTCTAGTGACATAACTTTTTTCCCTCAAATTGTGATTGGGTCGAAGTAACTTCACCGATAAAAATAACGTGTTACTAGAATGTAAAGCCCGGTCCAGACTACCGAGCAACGTGACGAACGTAAGTCAGTGCGCATGCGCCACCTGTTCTGCGCATGCGCCACCTGGTCTGCGCATGCGCCACCTTTTCTGCGCATGGGCCACATGGACCAGGAATTCTCGCCCCGGGCTCTGGCTGTTGTCGGTTTTCTGACGAAACATCAAAGGAAAGTTCGATGCTATTGTGGACGCGGACCGAGTCGAACCGATTTCTTTGCCTTGTATCAAAGAGTATAGTGTATTCTGTACTCTTTGTCTTGTATTCTTTGCTACGTTTTTTGCGTTACTTAAATAGAAATGGGAAATTAAGTTGAGTTGTCACAAGAATTCACACTTAAATTTATTCAAATAATGGGGAACAGCCTGTTATATGGCATGTTTTTCAATGGATATTATTTCAGTTCATGAGTAAGCTCTCAGCCACTTCAAAACCATTCTCAAAATATATATATATATATATATATATATATATACTTTTTGGTATTGACAATTCAATACAAAAAGTAAGTTATTTTGGATTTTAGTGGTTTTAATGATAGAATACGTGTCCTAAGAATCAAGGGAAAGTTTTTCAACACTACAATTATTAATGGATATGCCCTAACGGAAAACCTAGAAACAGATAGTAAGGAGGTTTTTTATGATGACCTAGAAGCGGTATATGGTAAAGCACCGAGAAATGATGTTAAAATTATTTTGGGTGATTTTAATGCTAAAATCGGAAGGGAAAGAACGTTTTGGACAGTGGTCGGTAAGAATAACTTACATGAGGTTAGCAATGATAATGGGAACAGACTTATTGATTTTGCCTCGGAAAGGAATCTTGTGGTTAAAAGTACTATGTTACCGCGAAAAGACATTTATAAACAGACATGGGTTTCTCCAGATGGGATGGTATTAAACCAGATAGATCATTTATTAATTGAACAAAGACACGCATCGCATATACTGGATGTAAGAAGTCGAAGAGGACCAGACTGTAATTACGACCATTTCCTTGTTCAAATCAAATATAGACAGAAGATTTCTAGGAGAAAGTACGTTAGAGGCAAGGGAAGAGTTAGTTTCCAAAGCCAGAAACTAAAGGAGACAGAGACAGCGGAAGCATTTAGAAAAGAGGTTGAGAAGAAATTGAAGGAAGAACATATGGGAACAGGTAAAGAGAATGGAATAACAGAACAGTGGACCACGTTAAGAGATATACTGATTACAACAGCAGATTCAGTGCTGGGACAGAAGAGAAAGGATTGGTTTGATGAAGAATGTAAAAAAAATGATTGAAGAAAGGAATTTGGCAAGATTGAATTGGATGCAAAAGAAAACCAGAGCAAGTGCCGAAGGTTTCAGGGAAAAATGAAAGGAAGCTGTCAAGATATGTAGAAGAAAGAAGAGAGCCTATTTAAACTCAATGCTCCTAGAGAGAAACAATTGCGGAAAAGTTGATACTAAACGCTTTTACGCAAGTGTTAAAAACTTTAAGAAGGGATACCAGCCAAGAACGGATTACTGTAGAGATGTAGAAGGAAATTTGATTGGAGATAAGGAGGGTATACTCGAAAGATGGACACAACACTTCAGTAAACTGTTAAATGACAAGGAAGGAAGATCAGACCAAAGAGGAAGGGTAACACAACACTATATAGGAGAACAGCAAATTATACCTGAAGAAAGAGAAATAATAGCTGCAATAAGGCAGATGAAGCTCCTGGAGAAGATGGCATCACAGCCGAATTCCTTAAACATGGTGGAAGGAAGCCCGCTTTGTCAAACTAATTAAATATGTTTGGGTTAATGAAGAGATACCAGAGGATTGGAGAAGTGCAGTAATTCAACCAATACATAATAAAGGGGATAAGACCAACTGTGTTAATTACAAAGGAATTGCGCTACTCAATGTAGAATATAAAGTATTATCAACACTTACAGCAAATAAAGTAAAGAAAATCGTGAAAAACACAGTTGGGGAATACCAAGCCGGATTCAGGAAAGGAAAGTCAGCTAGTTACCACATATTTATCCTGAGGACCATTATGGAAAGATGTTATGAGTTTAACATTGATCTGCATATGCTATTTATCGATTACAAACAAGTTTATGATAAAGTTGATATAAATGCCCTTTTTGAAACATTGGTTAATTTCTATGTACCCAGGAAATTGATTCGATTAATACAGATGACCCTTGATGGCAACACAGGGAAAGTATCAATTCAAGGAGAAGTATCCACCAAATTCGATATTAAACAAGGACGGAGACAAGGTGACACACTTTCCACTATATTGTTTAATATTGTATTGGAAAGAGCAGTTAGAAAAGTGGTATTAAACCCTGGAGGGTCAATTTACAGCAGAATGACGCAAATATTGGCATATGCAGATGACATTGTATTAATCAGCAGATCAGCCCAAGAATTAAATTAAGATTCACCCAATTAGAACAGGAAGGAGTTAAATTAGGGCTGATGGTGAATATGAGAAAAACAAAGTATATGATTGCACCTAGGAAGGAGGAAAGATGGGCAAATGTTACTAACATCTACATAGAGAACTTCAATTTTGATAGGGTTCGGAGTTTTAAATACTTGGGTTCAGTAGTAAAAGAAAATAGTACAATAGGAGAAGAAATTAGAGAACGACTACAAATGGGGAACAGATGCTACTGGGCCCTACTTCCTCTTTCAAAAAAGGGAAAGGTAAAGATTTATAAAACTGTAATTAAACCAGTAGTGACCTATGCAGCAGAAACCTGGTGTATGCTGAGGTGCGACGAATTCAGAATAGCAGCATAGTAAAGAAAAATCCTACGAAGAATTTATGGGCCTAAGTATGAAAATGAGGAATGGAGAATCAGAACTTACAAAGAACTCTATGAACTCTAATGGTGATCCCCAAATTGTGAGCTTCATAAGGAGTGCAAGACTTAGATGGGCAGGGCATGTGGAAAGGAGTGAGGAGGGAACCCTACTACAAAGAATATGGAAAGGAAAACCAGGAGGAAGAAGGTGTGTAGGCAGACCTAGAAAGAAATGTGTGGAGAATGTAGGGGAAGATATGAAGGAGTTGGACATAAGAGGATGGAGGAGGAAAGCAAGAGATAGAAGAGAGTGGGCTTTGATAGAGAGGAAGGCTCTAGCCCTGCAAGGGCTGTAACACCAGGGTGTATGTATGTATGTAAGTTATTAATATATTATATAGAAAAAAGAAATAAATTTTTTAAACATGCTGATAATGGATGCAGACAGTTTCTAATTAAAGCAGAAGAAGTAGTTTTGAGCTCAATGTGATTATTGAGAAAATACTGTACTAATCAAAAATTGTTTTTTCACAACAAATGTTAATGGTTGTCATATTTATCTCAAGAACAAAACACAAATTTGTTTAATGAAAAGAATCAAGTATGTGTGTGTATAGTAAAAAAATTTGATTACTACAATATTTTCTATATAATTGTGATATCATATTGAGCTTGAAACCCCCTTCTTATCTTTTCATTAAACATCTGTCTGCTTTCATTACCAGCATGTTTTTTAAAAAATTGGTTTTTTATTTCTATAGGTCTACAGGTCCTTAAATTTTATCATTCTGTTATATATTTGTGTCTGTTTTCAAGATATTTCGTTATCAATTTTATATCATATATATCTTATATCAATTTTATATAGTAATGTTAAAGTCTCCTTGACAGAGCTTAAAAGTTTGTGAGTACATTATTGAATTATAACATTTATATTAACTATTCTTTTGCCACCTATTAAACTTTTGAGAATACTGTATTAAATTACTAATAATCACTAAAATTGATATATTATCAGTTGAATATTTATAATCTTCCATTATCAGGTGGAACTAAATACTCATGCTGGTGGCTTTTATGCCAATATTTAACCATTTGCTTACAGAGTAAAATAAACACTGAGTCTTAAAGGACCAATTACAATTTCTTCACCTTACTAGTACATCATTATATCTTAATTCATTTCCACATTTTATAAACATGCATTCCATTTAATAAGCTGATTAATATATGTAATACACGGTGGTATGACCACACTCTTATGTGTTTATGTATTTTACAGTTTTATTAAATCTTGATAATCAATAGTATCTATGACAAAGAATATTTATGTCAACAATCCAACAAGGAAATATCACACACTAAAGGTGTCAATGACACAATTAAGCTACTTCCAACTATTTAATATTACATAATGTGAAAAAATCATCGAGATAAGTATGTCACATGGGATTAAGATTTATGATAAAACTGTTCGTGGGGGGGGGGGGAGATGTTCATATCCCAGATTTATAGGTTGAATTATTTTCTTTACAGATATTTAGTCATATGAAACTTTCACTAAATTAACCAGGAGGATTCTTCTTGTAAATGTTTAAAAACATAAGTAATATGTGATGAATATTCCTATGTACAAATATTTACACTTCAAGTTTAATGCATGGAAGGTGTGTTAATAAAATTTATTTGAAAGCAGATACCTCTCACCTAACCAAACCAAACAGGTCACATAAATGTTTTCCTGACCATCTTTATTCAGTTCTTTATGGCTAATTACAAAAAAATCATTGACTGTAATGTTTAATAGCAGCTCACATCTGAAATTTCTTTACACTTTTGTCTGTATTTAGTACAACTACACAATTTCGCATATTTGTTGGAGACCCGTTGGCTTACAATACATTTTAAGCATTCAAGCACTGAAAATATGTTACAATTGACAATTCAATACAAAAAGTAAGTTATTAATATTTTATATAGAAAAAAGAAATGAATTTTTTTTAAACATACTGATAATGAAAACAGACAGTTTCTAATTAAAGCAGAAGAAGTAGTTTCGAGCTCAATGTGATTATCACAATTATTGAGAAAATACGGTGCTAATCAAAAATTGTTTTAATAAAATGAATCAACAGGATGTGTGTATATGTATAGTAAAAAATTTTGATTAGTACAATATTTTCTATATAATTGTGATATCACATTGAGCTTGAAACCTCCTTCTTATCTTTTCATTAAATGTCTGCCTGGTTTCATTACCAGCATGTTTTAAAAAAATTGGTTTCTTATTTCTATACTGTATCAAATTACTAATCACTAAAATTGATATATTATCAGTTGAATATTTATAATCTTCCATTATCAGGTGGAACTAAATACTCATGCTGGTGGCTTTTATGCCAATATTTAATCATTTGCTTACATTATAAAATAAACACCGAGTCTTAAAGGTCCAATTATAATTTCTGGACCTTACAAGTACATCATTATATCTGAATTCATTTCCACTTTTTATAAACATGCATTCCATTAAATAAGCTGATTAATATATGTAATACACGGTGGTATGACCACACTCCTATGTGTTTATGTATTTTACATTTTTATTAAATCTTGATAATCAATAGTATCTAAGACAAAGATTATTTACGCCAACAATCCAACAAGGAAATATCACACACTAAAGGTGTCAATGACACAATTAAGCTACTTCCAATTATTTAATATTACATAATGTGAAAAAAATCATCGTGATATGTATGTCACATTTCATACACGATTAGTGATAAAGACTGTGTGTGGGGGGAGATGGAGTATATTGCGTGAATATATATTTATATATACTAAGCACTTAATAAACAAGAAGTTGTGAATAAGTATTATTTCTTCATTTTCATTTGTGGTTGATTGGAAAAAACTACGAAATTAGAAAAATATTTTAGAAATAGTGTAAGACATTGTAGTTTAAATATCTTGCGGAAGAGAAATTTCATACGTAGTAGTTTTAGAACTGAGAAATTGAACAATTTTTTTTTGTGCAAGCGTATTAAATTCATAAAAACTATCATAATTATCAGAAATACGCAAAAACAATAATGCAAGTGACTCCTAACTGTGTTTGATCAGCCAGCAGTTAATGGCAAACTGTAAAGATATGGTGCCACCCCAATGATAGTTTCGTCATCACATTAGAACTCTTTGGCAGACTAAATGATAGGCCGCGATGCGTTTGGTTGCAACATTTATACTGTAATAACCAAGTAAAATATCCATAAATAGTCCTTTATAAGTTTTAAACAGTGAAGTCGTAAATTGAAAATAAATACCACTACTTCTAATTTGGCACTATAGTTCAATTTTTCCTCTGTTGTTCAAAGCTCAATAGATCCTCCGATATATAATATTTATTATATTTCATGCTAGGAAAACTTAAGGCTATGATCAGCAGTTGGGTTAAAAATCATGATGCTTTGGTATTATAAAGTAAAATAATACGATAATAATAGACGATTGATAATTTCTCAAACTTAGGTAAATATAATTTATTTTTATTGGTAACATATTTACTTTAAAGTGATCTAAGAAATGTCTTCGAAAATTTGATATACTTTCTGCACAGCGAGGGAAATATTAACTCCATTACTAATTTTAAATAGAGATATTTACTTCAACTAAATCATTATTTTCGTACTTTTCACGAACGTTTCAGCTTGAATTGAGAATCCTGTCCGTTTCTCAAGATATCCGAAACGATATTTTAATTTCGTGCTCAAATACGTACACGAAAAGTGAACTGACAATTTTATGTTCGTGAAAAGGGGATTGTAATAAGGACAAATCGTGTGTTTGCTATTGATATCCGTCAATATATTGCTTATCTGCACAGACTTTTACATTCTTAGAATTTTTATTTATATCTTTCACCTGAGATATCTAGGAACCAAAGATAGTAGTTTCGAAAATGGCCGATAAACTGAAATAATAATCAAGTTATCGTATTTGTGAACACTACATATTCTCGGCGTATTTTTTTGTCAGTACGTTTTTTTATGTTAAAACTGATTCGGAGACGAAGTCTTTTGATAAACTTGCACATTCAGTATACATAAAATGGAACGTTATCCAACATTTTGCTACATATCAGCAGAACCTTTTTCAGCCCTTTGTCAAAATGTCGCACAAAGTTTTACATCACTTCATTATGATATTATGCAACAATTTTTTGAGAGTCCAGGACCTGACTGTTACTGTGACCCTCGTGTAGGGGAAGAATTTTTACCAACTTTTGAATCAGCTGAGATTCCGTCGCAATTGTTTGAGCAAAATGTTATCAAGACATACCGAACTATCGGGGTTGAAACAGACGAGTGTCGAAAGTCCCGGTATAGAGAGATTTCGACACAAACTGAACGTTTGCGAACAATAAATCACGAAGAGTCTCGTCGTAACTGCAAAATTGAACATGAAAAATCTAATGATAATAAGAAAAAGGTAATGAGGAAGAGAATTATTACCACTAGAGGTAAGAGAAACCACCAGAACTGCAAAATTGAAGGTGTTTCAGTAATCAGTAATGACGTATTGAGTGACAATAAACCAAAAGTAATGAGTAACAAATTAAACTTCACGAGTCAAAAGAAAATGAACCACAACCAACAGATTGATAACTTTGATAAGGACATTTCTGGTCACGATAATAAATCAGGTTATGCCCGAACTGATAAATTTGAGAGGTCTTCTGGTAAAATTAAATCTACCCTTTTTAGTCAGCTGCCTGAGATAGACAGGTTTGTTGAATGTTTTATTCAAAATTTTTCTGTTTAAGCAATTTATATTTTAAGATTTAATAAAACTAGGTTACTTATATTGGTTATTTGTAACAGATATTCACGGGACAACTGTGCTTTATGTTGCTCAAAATTTAATTCTTGTTAAAATTATGGTGTTTCTTAATTTGAAGACAGACCTCTTTCTTGTCTGTTTTTTTTAAACATTCCCCTAGTCTGCAACAATGAACTCTTGTTCATAATTTTCAAGCATGACAACTAAATTTGAAGTTGTCAATAGACTGTATCTTAATAGCCAGTTTAATTTGATATGTTTACACTTTAACTAAATTTTAAATACTTATCATTATTAGTTTTTATTTTCAATCTCCTACCATCATTTGTAATTCAACTAAATTTAATTACTTGCCATTGCAAAATTTTTATTTCAATCTAATAACCTTAACAGGCTGTAACTGCCAAAGACTTTAAAAACAAATGCAAAGGATTCTATTTTTGGTATTGTTGCATTTTTGCACTTCTGAAACCATACCTTTCACTTTGGCAGTTAATCTAGTTAGCCCACATTCAACTTGGCTATATTTCTGAATTGGTCATATCAATTGTCAAAGTCTGGTTCCACTGTTCACAATCAATGGAACAGTTATTAGTTCCATAGTTTAAAACATTAATTTAAAAACCAGACTAAAAAACAAACATGTTAAAATGTGAAAAGTTTGCTTTGTCTGATTTCTGGAGGTATGAGTTCGAAGCATCTTTCAGAACCAGTGTTAACTATATACACAAGTCCATTATTTGAATACAAATAAACATTTGGAGAACACAACCCACATGTCAAAGAAATTACATAATACAGTTAAAATTATTTTTCAAATAGATTACTGATGGAAACAGCTTAGTAAATTGCATATTGTTTTCAGGAGTGGACAAAGTTCTGAACCCAACAATCAAATGAAAAATCAACATTTGGTACGAACAAATCGTAATAAATCAGTGTGCATACATAAATCAATTATTCATAACAAAGGTTTGTTTTGCTTGAAAGATGTAGAGTCTAATGAATGTGTAACTGAATTCTATGGAGAAATAATTACAACAGCTGTTGCTAACAAACGTGAGAAATATTATGAATCAAAGGGAATTGGATGCTATATGCATCGATTGGATGACGAGTTAATTCTGGATTGTACAGAAAAAGGAAATGAAGCAAGGTTCATCAACCATTCTTGTGATGTGAGTATGAAAGAAATACTATTACATTGAATTCATGTTTCTGCTTTTCCTATAATTGAGTACTAGGTGTCAGCACATATTTAGCATTGGTTTTCATGTCATTGATATATTAAAAATGTTTTTATGGAGTAATACTTAATTTGTAAAATGAACAGGGATAATTAATTAGGTAAGACAATAGCTTTGGTACTTAACGGACATATTCACCTGTAAGGAAATGTAAATACCATACGTTAGAAATTCAAGAGGAATTCATTGGAACATAATACCTTTGGCAAAACACTTGGTTTAACAACAATAATAACAAAGCATTATTCAACTGTATTCATGTTTAATATTTATATGTTATGTAAATTTTACCTATCAAGCAAATAGTGAAATAATCTGTAGTGAATTTTAATTTCAGCTAAGTATAAGTTCTATCAATCAAAATTTACAAACTAAAATAGTACAAAATATTTATTGTACTAGCATATAGTCACATACACAATGCCTTTCAATACAAAATAGTAAATTGAACGTCATTATTTTAAACCAAGTTAGTTTATTTATTATTAATACATAATAGTTTTTAAAAACAACATGTATTGGATATTACAGTACCATAATTTCATTGTTTGGAGTATGGTAATTCAAAGATACTGCCATAGAATATTTTTTCAAAATATCAGCATATGTAATACTTTCCATATATTCATTTTTGTTGTTTATGCCATTCAATTTGTTTTTTTATACGTAATATCTGTCTATGATTCATATTTCAAACATTTTCCTTATATAATTCCTGTATAATATGAATTCTCATTATGATTCAATTCTAGTTTGTCGGTGCATAATGATGTATTAAACTTAGTGGAAATTTTAAATTATTTTTATGAAAACACAACCATCTTTCTAGTTTCATCTGTGTGTTCCATGTAAAGCTTCACTCAATGTGAACATTCAGTTGTATATACATCATCTGTGATTTTATGATTATTAACGTTTTCTTTCAAGCTACGTATGTAGTTATATGTGTTTTATCGCAGAATTGACATAAAAAAGTTTCGTCAATCTTTCTGTGACTCCCTTAACATGTGTAAACCTTAAGTAAAATTAATTATCGTTGTTCATGCATACATAAAATACATACATACATATATATATATATATATATATATATATATATATATATATATATAAGTGATAGAGAAGACTCATATGAAGCTTGGACCGGCAAGGAGGGTCAGATAGTTCGGGCATCTGTGTCTTGTGTTTGATTCCCAGTTCGGTCCAGTGTTTTTATCTTACCTCATTAATTCATTTTCACTAATCCTTCAAATTGAGCTTAAAATTAAGAATTAATTTTCATACTTATGTTTTATACTTATGTATACTTGCAGCCCAATTGCTGTACTCGGATTGTAAAGAGATTTGGAAAAATGCACCTTTTGGTGTACTCTCTGAGAAAACTTAAACAAGGAGAAGAAGTAACAATTGACTACAATTTCCCTACGGAAGACTGCAAGATTCCTTGTTTATGTGGTTCACATAAATGTCGGAAATATCTCAATTAGGGAATCATAAATAAAATTATTTAGGTCCATGTGTCTAAATGACAATGTTTCAAAGTATTTTTTGATAAATTATCACAGTAGCCATTAGAAATTGGTGCAAAATCAGCAGTGTTTATATTAATAAATGTCGAAATTGAACAAAATTCTCAATAATATATTAATATAATATATATCTAGACAACATTAATTTATTGTAAGTTATACTACTTTGTAAAATAAAAATGTTTTGAGTCATAAAATATTATCTTTAATATTTATGGTAGGTAACTTTATATGTACTTACAATTATTTTAAAAATGCTTAATGTCCAAATTGAAAAATGTCCAAATTGAAAAAAAGATGGCAGTACACTGACCACGTGTTACTCAAAAAAAAAATTCGCACATTATTGTCTGGCAGCGATCATTATAGGCCGAGGCCATCAACGAACTATAGAGCCAAAGAGAAAAAAGAAAAATTTTGATTTTTCGTCACTAACAGACATAATTAATCTGTTAGTGGACCTCCAGAGTGGATTTTGCAATAGAACTTTGTAGAGGAAGATTTGACGGAATACGAGTAAGTCAAAGGCGGTATAATAAGTACATTCTTAAAAACATCGTTCATGGAGCAGGTCTCGGAGACCTTGAGAATTAGACATCAGGTAAAATTAAACAAAATGGGAAACAGTTTAGCGCAAGTAGTACAATCGGCTGGACAGGAGGAAATCGAATTCCAGCCAATGTAAAATAACAAATGGATGCCTTGTAGACTAGAAAAACATGGTGGTTCGTACAAGCGTGATATTCCAAACACGTCAGAGCAAAGTCCAAGTCATGTCAGTGTTAAAAATGAACCAGAGGATCCCGAAATTAAATGTTATGATTGTGGCTGAGTATGTCACACATTAGTAGTTGTAAGCGGTTCGTAAAGTGCGACTCATGAAGAAACTCATGGGCATAATATGGCTGCTTCCAGTTTAGAAAAATGCTTTTTTGGATGGATAACTGTTGTCGTTTCGATCCACTATGCAGACTGCTCGTAGGACTTTGATTTTTGGGACGAATGATCAGTAATTTTGAACTAGATACTCCGCGAAGCAGTAGTCGTGAATAACGGGGATGAAAAATTTGATAATATTATTTGATCCGTAGATAAATGTAATACCATACGAATATGTTAAGGTGCTGACCGCAGCATTACATTGCAGAAAGTGTGTCCACAGAATTGTGACACTACCAAAGTCCCCTGTACACCTAATGTGACGTTATGTCATATGGATAAAAATGCTTCTGTGCTCTGTCGCAGTCAGTTAATACACTATATCTCTCTCTTCTTGGCTCTTCAGCTTCCGGATTATTTGGAATAGCACGTGGTCATCGTAGTTATTCCCCTTCAGCCGTAGCCCCAGTTTTCGTGACAACGACGAGAACAAACATCTATACCGGGATTCAAACCTGGAATTTCTGAGATGAGAGGCGGTGATTCTGACCTCTACACCGCAGCATGGCGGCGAGATCACTTGTCTGAATAATGATAAGTGCGAGAAATATTTGGGAGGTGAACTTAAGAATGAAATGTCGTTTAAAGGCCCTCTGTCACCAGTGCGGGAGCGGGAAAGGTGCGGGACATGTTTTCATTGCGGGATATGAGCATATTCAGACCTTAATAATACATTACATTAATTATTCGAAAACGTTCATACTCATAATATGTTATAACAAAGATACCTCAAAGCAAATATTGAAGTCTTTCCCGGTGTAGTTGTTCAATAAATAGTTCTCGGTATTCACACGGGTTTTGCATATTTATATTTAAACGCAACGTTTCGACGACTAAAAGCATATAAAATATAAATATGCAAACCCGTGTGAATACCGAGAACTATTTGTTGATACCTCAAAGCAATTGCAAGTCCTCCTGGAGATATTGGTTCACGGAAGTTCGTGTATTTCTTTTTAATGTCATTATAGGGGGTTGTTTGGCTTTTTAAATAAATACACCAATTAATTATTCACCACCACATGATATTTTACAGTAATCAGCATACATGCGAACGAGACGTTACTGTTGAGCGTCTGGCTATTCCTTCAGCTCTGCTTGCTCTGCTCTACTTGTTCAAAAGCACTCGATCATCAAAAATCGAAGTGTTGCCAACTACACATTTTATAAAATATGTACACCTACATCACTCTCCTCTCAGTAAAAACATCACATATGTTAGTTCAGTTTTGCACTGCCTTTACAAAAAACAACTTTCAGGAATCTAGCAGGTTCTTTTATTTCCCTGCCGCTTCTTGTCTTCTGTGTTTCACCGGGCGGCGATGGTGTTGATGGTCCATTACCAGCTGCAGGTTTTGGAACTGGGTTGATTTGGGCAGGTTCTTCCTCAGTCAATAGGTAAGCGGGTTTCAACCTGTCAACAGAAAAATTTATCTGCTTGCCATTAACAAGCAGTGTGAAAAATTTGCCACTACGTTGTTTGACCAAAAATGGTCCGTCATATGCAGGTTCCAGCCCTTTCCTTATGCGATCATTACGAATGAATACATGCGTTGAGGTCCATAAGTCTCTATGCACATATACATTTTGCTTATTTTTGTACATTATAGACACTGGTTTAAGCGATTTCATCGTCCGGATGAGCTCGGTGACAAATGTTTCTGCGCTGTCTGGAAACTTCTTTTCTTCAAAGAATTCACCAGGAAGGCGGATTGTCTTCCCGTATACCATCTGTGCTATGCTGTGATTTACGTCTTCCTTGATAGCACCTCGAAGTCCTAATAGAATCGTAGGTAGTGATTGTGTCCATTTTACGTTGTTATGAGCGTTGATTGCAGTTTTCATGGGTCTATGGAGTCTCTCAACTTTTCCATTTGCTTGCGGATGATATGCCGTAGTGTGTTGTACTTTTATTCCACAAATGGCTGCTAGATTACGGAACAACGACGATTCAAATTGTCTTCCTTGATCCGTAATCACTTGTATCGGCACTCCAAATCTTACAATCCACTTTTCGTAAAAAACTCTTGCGATTGTTTCCGCCATGATGTTGCTTGTAGGTACGACCTCCATCCAGTTAGTAAATCTCCTAACGCAGTAGGAGTTACCTTCTGATGGTGGTAGTGGTCCTACAATGTCTAAATGTATTACTTGAAATCTTCCGTCTGGTTCTGAAAATGGCTGAATTGGCGATTTTGTGTGTCTAATTACTTTATTCTTCTGACAATTAATACATGCCTGCGTCCATTTTCTGACATCATTTTTAATTTCTGGCCATAAAAACCGTTCTGTTATTTGTTTGACAGTCGCTTTCACACCTGGATAAGATAAATTGAGCATTTGGTGAAACACTGTTTTTCGAAATTTTGCTGGTATTACTGGTCGAATGTTTGAAGTGGATGTATCACACCACAAGAACTTCCCTGAAGCAAGCGGGTACCTTTTCAATGTGATGTTCGACGTCTTTTCTTGCAATAGTTTTTCGATCTCCTCATCCGAAGTTTGAGCTTCCGCTATTTTCTCGTAATCAACGAGTGACACTTCATTAATTCTGGATAACGCGTCGGCAACTACGTTCTCTTCTCCTTTTACATGTTGAATTCTTGTCGAAAACTGAGATATATACTGTATATGTCGTAGTTGTCTCGGTGAAGCTTTTTCATTTTTTTGTTGAAACGCAAAAATCAAAGGTTTGTGATCCGTCAGTATGGTAAAATTACGACCTTCCAACAGATATTTCAATTGTTTCACTGCAAGGTAAATTGCTAACAATTCACGATCATATGCACTATATGCTTGTTGTGCACTTGACAGTTTTTTTGAAAAAAATGCGATCGGTTTTCAACTTCCTTTTTCTAATTGTTGTAACATTGCTCCGACTGCGGTATTTGATGCATCTGTACTTAAGCTGAGAGGTAGTTCATGATTAGGAAATGTCAGAAGTGTAGAGCTTGCCAAATCTTGTTTGCATTTTTCGAAATTATTTCTGGCTTCTTCTGTCCAATTTATTTTTCTTCTATCTCTCTTCTTAGCACCACGCAGGTATTCATGCAGGATAGCATGCGTCTGTGCGGCATCCTTCAAATAATGCCGATAATAGTTAACCATCCCTAAAAATGTTCTTAATTCTGAAATTGTTTCAGGCAAACTGTATTCCTGGATAGCCTTCACCTTTTCCATCAGTGGTTCCGATCCTTCTTCCGTAATATAGTAGCCTAAATATTCGATCTTGTCTTGGCCTAATATATCGTCTACGTACGGAAAAGTAAAATCTAAACCTTGGAGAACTTGATTTATGAAGCGTTGAAATGTAGATGATGCATTACGCAATCCAAAACTAATTACATTAAATTCGTATAAACCAAATGGTGTTATTACAGCTGTTTTTGCTTTATCTTCTTCTGCTATTGGGATCTGGTAATATGCTTTGAACAAATCAATTTTAAAAAAAAAAAATTCCTGGAAGGATTTGGTGGAAATTTTCTATTCTAGGAACTGGATTTCGATCCGGAATAGTTTTATCGTTTAATTGTTGATAATCACCACAAGCTCTAAACGAACCATCCTTCTTTGGCACAATATGGAGACTGGCCCACGGCGATGATGAAGGACGAACTATATCATTCTGCAGCATATACTGGAATTCTTTCTTCGCTTCTGCAAATTTCTTAGGATCCAGAGTTCTTGCCTTAGAATAATCTGGCTGTCCTTTGGTCACAATATGATGTTTAACATCATGTTTTACACGATTTGCTATTAATGTCGGTGTTGTAATACTCTGATATTTAGATAGCAGGTCTGTAAACTTAGATTGTGCTAGTGAGCAAACAATTTCTTTGGTATTGATGGCAGAGACTTCACCATGAACATAAAGCTGTGTCACTCCATCAACCAATTTTCTTCGTTTGATATCGATAACTAAATCATATTTATTTAGAAAATCTGCCCCTAATATTCCTCTTCCGACTTTTGCGACAATGAATGGCCATTGAAATTGTCTACGTAAGCCCAAGTCTAAATTCATAATTTGGAATCCATACGTAGGAATTTCTGAATTATTCGCAGCGTACAATTTATATGACGTATTACTCGGTTTAGCTGCATCTGAGCATGGAATAATTGAAACGTCAGCTCCACAGTCCACCAGAAATTTAAGTTCAGTTTTTCTGTCCTTAACAAACAGTCGAAAACTGCGGCTACCTGGGGAATTCTCAGCAGCAGTTGCAGCCGCAATCTCTACTGCTGGCTGGAGTTTTCCGCATTCCATGAGCAAGGTTGTTTACATTTATTAGGCTGACATTCATCCCTAAATTTGAAATGGTAGAAGCAATATTTTCATTTCGGGTTATAATTCCGATTATACCGATTTCTACTCGTACTTCGGCTTCTATGACGTTTTTGGTTGTCTAGCATTAAAGTTTCTATGCGTTTCTCCAATTCCGCAATTCTATGATTTAGGTCCGTTTCCTTACTTCCCGAAACCGCATAAATGTGCGATGCTTGGTTCACCTCAACAATCTTATCGGCCATTATTGCCAATTTTTCGAGGTTTTCTTCGCTTATCATCAAAATACTTCTAACATGATCAGGCAATTTCTGTAACCACAAGGTTTTCAGAACTTTTTCCGTAACCTCTGCTCCCGCTAAGGTCTGCATTCTACGTAAGAATTGGCTAGGTTTCTCGTCTCCGATTTCGAACGATGTCAGCAAACGCTTAATGCGCGTATCTTCGCTTTCTCGGAACGTATTTAGAAGTCTTTCTTTAGCTGCAGTATATTTATCTAGTCTTTCCGATTGAATAATGTCCCATACATGCTCTATAAATTTGGGTTCGAGCTGTGCTATCAAGTAGTTAAATTTCGTCTCTTCGCGAACAATATTACTTATAAGAAATTGAGCTTCGACTTGATAGAACTAAATTTCCGGTTTCTCTACCCAGAATGGTGAAATTTTTACACTCACCACATCCGTATACTTCAACGAGACGGTTTGCGATGAATCTTCATTCGGCTTTCTCTCGTCCACGTGTTCCATTAGAATCCGTTTTAATCCTGACTGTAACTGCACTAATCACGTCGGGGTCACCAATTCTTATAGGGGGTTGTTTGGCTTTTTAAATAAATACACCAATTAATTATTCACCACCACATTATATTTTACAGTAATCAGCATACATGCGCACGAGACGTTACTGTTGAGCGTCTGGCTATTCCTTCAGCTCTGCTTGCTCTGCTCTACTTGTTCAAAAGCACTCGATCATCAAAAATCGAAGTGTTGCCAACTACACATTTTATAAAATATGTACACCTACATCATTCTTAATTCAATTACAAATTTCATCAAAACAATCCGGTGTCATTCTGAAGTAAATATAAAATCTTGCAACATCTCTACGTAACTTTGGCATTAAGGTGTGATATTCACCAAATATTTTACGTTTAAAATTAATTTCGTGAATGCATATTCTTATTTTCCTAAAGATATATAAATAACTAGGAAACGGGGTGAAGCGGAGGAAATAATTTCCTTGTTTCTAATAACTTAATTAGAACGTTTTTCGTCTTCGGCTAGAGCTAGAAAAATTAGAGCCTCTTCTACATCTGAAGACATTGAACACGCTGTCTTAACTTCAATTAATTTTTTTATTAAATATACGTAATTATTTTAAGTGAAACTGATGGGTTAGCTGGAAAGTGTCTAGAAAATGAATTCCCGTTCCCGCAATGGTGTGAGTGGGCCTTAATGCTAATAACGCGTCCAAAAATATATTAACACTGAATCCAACGAAAGAAATGCCGTAATTGAAATGTAAAGAAATACAAGCTCCTTTCAGCTGGGTTGTTGGCCTGACGTGAAAATTACTTTAGCGCAAATATATACAGCTTTAGAAAATATCCTGGTGCGAAGAAATAATTTAGTAGCAGAATGTCCAAATAAGACTATCGAATTCATATTAATGTAATAACAAGAACCTCAAAGAACATTGTAACGCGCGTATTTTAATTTAATTATGTTTTATTTTCAGAAATGTTTGATGTAGTTTGTACGATTCTTTTGTTTCCCAACTCGAGACGGCGACCTGTCGCGTCTCAGGTAGCCGCACGTGGCTATTTTAATACCGAGATAGTGTACATCGGCCCATGGGAAAATCCCAAGAGGCTAAGAACAACAAAAGCCCGTGACGCTAAGGGCGGGAAAACGTCCAGCTCCGGGATAGGAGGAGAGATTTTAGAAGACGTTGAGGAGAGTGGTTGGAAAGACGTGGAAACAGTTGGAATAAAGACGTTGAGGAGAGTGTTGGAAGGACGTGGAAAGAGTTGGCAGAAAGATCGTTTGGTGATAGGATCCCGAAGTGCATGCTTATTCGAGTAGTGGAAAAGCATATAGTAAATACACCTGTCCATCAACTGGTTGTACGAGGTCATCCGCCGAATATTGGAGAACAAGGACCGAGACGCTCCATCCAGCTGCAGGATTCAGTAAGGGGAAAATCCGGGATCTCCAACTACAGCGGACAACAGGAAACGGGAATAGGCAGTACGTATTTGGTGCGGGCAGCTAATCTCTGAAACGTAAATCCACAGGTGCCTACGATAAGAGTTTTTCGTGCTATTTTTAATAAAACTCATTACAATTTTTAAATGGTCAATTATTTTTTGCTTTAATATAAAATACCCAGCCCAATAAAATAATTCATTACAACGTATAGGGTACAGTTAGATTAAGCATATCTCGTATTGATAAAACTATTGATCATAATTTTATATATGTTCTCCACAATAATTTAGAAATGATTTTAGGTAATGATATTATAATTGCATGTGACGTATTGAGAATGTTCCATCATTTTGCTAATTTGTCACACAATTTATTATCAATTATTATGGAAGACATACGCGAGATTCGCAAATTCAGTCAAAATTATGTAGACTGACAACCACGTCAACAACAGTTCACAGTATTCCTATTCCATTGGATGTAGACCGTTTAACTTAAAAAACTATGGGTTAACAGAAACGCACTAACGCGAGGATCAGGAGCAAGTTAATGAGATTTTAAAGCAGGGTATTATTACAGAAAGTGATAGTGGATGTAATTCATCATTAACTGTATTCCAGAAGAAACGCCTTGAAGATCAAAAGCAAGTATTTGTGTTTAATTTTCGGAAGTTAAATGAAATTACCCCAGGTTATTCGTATTACAATACTAAATAAAGATGAGATTTTGGGAGAAATCTCAATTCTTCAGCACCCTAGATGCTGCTAGTGGATATCATTAGCTGAAGAAGATGAGCGAAAAACACTTCTCAACACCGAAAAATCACCATCACTATCGGATACTGTGTTTCGGATTGAAATCAGCTCCTAGTACATTGTTTCTCAACGTGGGGCCCGCGCCCCACAGGGGGCAATTAGAATATGCGTGTCTAGAATTTAAAACTGCTAACTATGATTTACTTATACAAAAGGAAAAATTGTTGGTATCTCAATTTGAAATAAGCATTTGGTAAGTTTGGTGCTTTCCATGGAGCCATAATTAAAAGGTTGGAGTAATATAAACCATGGTGTACTCACAGAGTATTGCTTATTATGTGCAGTGAAGGAATAGTATGTTGGATGATTGCTATGACACATGCTAAGTGGTTGTCCACCAACTCCATGTGTACAATGAAATAAGAACTTAATTTCGTACAAAAGCTCAAATAGGCGATACGTTTTGCATTCTCAGATTAAAATAAATTATTACTTTGTTTATGCACAGAATTATTACTACAAAAGAACCATGATACACATGCAGAAATTGGGCTTATTTAAGAAATAATTCAATTTTTTAATATAGAAAATATGGATATGTTACATAGGGGGGCATTAGAAATACTTAGGTGGGGGCATGGTAAGAAAAAGGTTGGGAAACACTGGCCTAGTACCTTTCAGAGAGAAATCTATAACATATTAAGAACATTCCTAAGTAATAAGTGTTTGGGTGTACATGAGGTGTTAATAGCAGTAAAATCTTTGCAATTGCACAATGATAAATTGGAAGTTTTCAAACAATTTAGAAAGTATAGGTTAAAATTAGAACCTCAAATGTGAATTTCTATGTCTCTAACTAAATTTCCTGGGTTATAAAATAACAGCTATGGTTTTTAGCCAGATTCAAATTAATTTAAGACTGGAGCGATTTCAAATGCAAACTTGTTCCAAGGACATAAAATAATTTTTAGAAGTAGATAGATACATATATTTACAGAATTGGGCAAAGCCCGATGGCAATGTACAATAAAGGTACACAAACTATATAAAAACATGAACATAAATAAATAACGAAAAAATTGTTCCATTACCATACAACTCTAAAATTTGTGACAAAATAATATTAACAGACATTAAGACTAAATGGCGTCCTACAGTTTTCTGTCCTTCCCCTCATTGCACTTATCTTCTATACATTGCTATAATGATTAAACTAAATTTCAAACACAATATACTTATTAATAGTTAACTTTATTTTCAATTTCTCTTCACTCAACTTTATCAATACCAATCCTATTATTTTTACAATAAATCTGTATCATAAGTGATTAATCATATTTGAATTGTTTCATACCCTGTTGGCAGGCAGGCTATTCCAATCCAAAATGGTTCTATTTAGGAATTAATTAGTCACAATTACTCCAGATTAACTCCAAGGACACAGCCGAGTGGTCACTAATCCCTGCTACTACTTCAGAACATAGAAATAGTTCCGCAGACCTTATTAAGAACATATCAAGTAAATCATTTAGCCATGTAGGATTTGATGGTACCTGTAATAAACCCATTTCCCAGATAAAATAATTTATTATTTGCAGAGTTAAGCTAGTGTTACTTTCCATTGAATATCAGTCAAGATTAGGTCCCCACCCAATTCCATGCTCATTCTAGTTTTACTAAAGCATTGCAGTCATTTTTGAGATGCCTGTATGACCCAACAATTCCTAATTTATCAGCTACACCTTTTAACACTATACCGACCTGAATAATTTCATAGTCAGGTCTACATAGATTCCCTGCGAGTCTAACTGTATGCTATGTATCATTTCTCAAAGTCTGTGTCCCACTTCCTTAAAGAGTCCTTATTTTTCACATATATTGTAAATATTTAATGAATTTTTATTTAAAAAACAGTTTACCCATATGGAAGTTTAACAGTTTACCACAAAATTTAAAACTTAATCTGTTTAAGTAAAGTGTGCACAAGAAATTAACATTAAACATTATTCTTCGATTCACAAGTCATATGACAAAGGCTTCTCTATAATACATAATTCGAAACCCTAAAGCTGCATCAATTTACTTAACATTCCTGCCACACTACTTGATAATCAAAATGTTGTCACTTTGTTGTAAAATAAAGTTCCCATGGCAATATTTTACCTTTATACTGTATAATATTGCAGTTAACACTTTATTAAAAATGATTGAGAATCCCGGTCAACTAGAACTCAAAACTATCATATGGAAAATTGTATACTTAGAAAATTGTTAAATAAAGTAAAGAACATTATAAAATTTTATTTATGTAAAGCATGACAAAACTAAAGTTCCATTTATTTAAAGAAAAAATATTGTTACTTATATTATAACAATTTTTGAGAGAGTATGTGTCAATATCTCCTGTCAGTACTTTGTTTTAATATTTGGCCTTGGTGTATCTTGTTTTTGTAAAATATAGTTAGAATTCAAGGATCTTCTAGTCACCTGTTTAGGTGTTCGAAGTACAGGAGACAATCGGCATAATTCTTCAGACCTTTGGCCAGTTTTCTGTTTCTGAGTCTTTTGTTTCAGTTTGTTTATTAAGCCATATAATTCTTTTTCAATCAAATTCAAACTTTTAAATGTTTCTGGATCAACAAAAACTTCAGGACACCTTTCTGGTACCATTTCTTGAGAATCTGAGGTAGGTATGTCACCCTCACATGGAATGTTGCAACAGTTATCAATGTCATATTTCTCTTGATTTGAAAATAGTTGCTGAAACATTGTTGGGAAGTATTTAAATCACATTAAATCAATAAATGCATATATATATATATATATATATATATATATATATATATATATATATATATATATATATGAACATAGCAGCATATACATACACATTAACCTATATACATATGCATGCTCTTACACTCTCATGTACTTGTGCAAATAGGGCACAATAGAAGGCATAATTTAGAGAACATCACGGAAGGAGTGTTCCCACTTATGGAGTTCTGCCTCTGATAAATTTGGGGTACGGCTATAAATAGGGTTAGTGTGAAGCACTGGTCAAAATTATTGGTGGTGTGGCATGAGCAGCTATTTGAAAATTTTTTATTTTTATTATTATTATTAAAAACTTTTTTTCGATTATACAGTTTGGTTCATAAAATTTACAAGTATTTACAAAAATTATGTGGAAATAATTCAGATGTTAGCTTGTGTAGGTGGAGAGTCCTGTGACTTTCCAGGCCTTGAGTTCTTGATTTGTTGTTCTGAGGGGTTTGGGGTGGAAGATGAGATGGGTGTTTACTGGAAAATTATTTGGGGAATGTTGCATACATTGTTGGGTTATGAAGGCTCGCTGGTGATGTTGAATTTGATGGGATGGTTGGAATGGGTGGATGGGTGGGGTCTGCGAGTATGAGGTTGAGGTGGGTTAGGAAGTGCCAGAGTGTTCTGGGGGAAGGATGAGGTTGATAAGGCATTTTCTCTTGAGGCGACATGAATGTGGGGGTGGGTTGCTATGGAATTGCTGGATCGTGATGTTAGGATGGTTGAGGGTGCTTTTGATTAAGGAGGTTACAGATTTGGTGATTATTGAGTTGACTTGGGGAAGTTTAATGTTGTGGTGGATTATGGAATTACTGAGGTACCAGGGAGAGTTAGTGATGGTGCGAAGGATTATGTTTTGTTTGGTTTGGATTTTGACTGAATGGGTTTTGGCTGTTGCTCCCCATATGGATGAGGCGTAGGACCAGGTGGGTTGAATTATGGAGAGATATACTAGGCGTTTTGTGCTGAGGGCGAGTGGGGATTTTCTGTTTAGGAGAGGATATAAAGTTCTGAATTTAAGGTTAATTTTAGAGAGGAGGTATTTAACGTGGGGTTTCCAAGAGAGTTTTGAATCGAAGAGGAGTCCTAGGTAGGTGGTTTCTGTTTTGGTAGGTATTTCGGCGTTGTTTAAATAGAGGGGGGATGTGCGGAAGAGGATTTTTGGATAGTGTGAATGGGACAGTTACTGATTTGGTGGGATTTATGCTGATACGCCATTGTTTGGACCAGTCTTCTAGGTGGCCGAGCGCTGACTGAAGTGTTTGTATATTGGAGGTGAGAGAGGAGGTTTGGTAGGAGATGGCAATGTCGTCTGCAAAAAAGATTGTGTTTGTGGCGGGATGTTGTGAAATATCGTGGGAGAAGATGTTGTATAGGAAGGGGGCAATGACGCTTCCTTGTAGGACACCTGCAGCGATGGGGTGGGGTTGGGAGATGTGGTTATGGAGAAGGTTCAGTTGGACAGGTAGTTTAAGAGTATTCTATAATGGGTGTCATTAAGGTGATCTTTGATTTTTGAGAGAAGGGAAGGGTGATTAATTTTATTGAATGCTTTTTCTATGTGTAGGAGGAGGAGTTTGGGGAAAATTGGTTAGTCAATATTTGGGTGAATATGTTCGCTTTTTGTGAGGGGGTGGTGTGCCATTGGTTGTCTTTTTTAAGTGCGGGGATGTGAGTTTTCTTTTCCATGAGATATAGTTTTTTGCCATAGTGATTTTGTCAGCTGCGTTGAGTTGTTGAAGGTGGTTGTAGTGTTTTGAGTCGCTGGTGTCTTGACAGTTTTTGTAGTTTTCTGGTGGCGTCATTGTATTGGCGTTTTACTATGGGGTTTTTGGTATTGCACCATTGTTATCGCAAAGCTTTTTTCTGTTGGAGTAGGTTTTCAATTTGGTTTTGATGTGGGTCTTTTGGGTGGGATTTTGGTGCTTTTTGGTGGGAGGCTATAGCGGCAGAGGTGAGGATGATAGATTGTAAATGATTTAGGGCTAGGTCTATGTCTGAGGGCGTCTTCAGTGGGATATTGAATATTGTTAGTTTTTCTATTATTTGAGAGAAGTGGATCCCGTTAGTGAATGTGTTATTGGGTCTGTGATGGGTGGTATTGGGAGGAAGGGAGAGCCTTTGTAGTTTGCCGTATGGTTACCACGGCAGTTTGTGCATACGGGTAGAGTTGTTTTTGGGATTGGGCATTTAGTGGGTGGGTGGGTGGTATCACAGCGCATGCAGCGGGGGGATTAAAGCAGTAGTTTTTTGTATGGCCATAGTTCTGGCATCCGAGACACTGTGGGATATATTTTTTGGTTTGGGAGGTTCAACTTGTATTTGGCAATGATATAGGTGGGTGAGGTTGTAAATGGTGTGGTTCTTGGGGTCGGGGAGAAGGTCGAGAAAGAATAAGGGAAGTTCAATTTTGGTGATGGGGTGTCTTACTGGAAGGAGTTGTGCAGGGGAGTATCCCAGTTCTTTCAGTTCTGAGATGATTGTGTTTTGGTCGGCTTTTGGATGTATTGCCCTCAGAACAACACGGAGGTTTCTCTCCGATTTTATTTGAAAAGTATAAAATTCGGCGTTGTTATTTTGGAGATAAGTTTCTAAAATCAGGGATGGTGCTGGTTTTTAGTTTGAGTTTTTGATCCTGCATGATGTAGGTAAAGGGCAAAGTACAGATGGAAATTGAGTTTTTAAAAGTCTGGCAGTGCTGCACTGGTTAGCTATACATTCATGGAGAGGTATTTTGGTTTGGTTAATATAGCATGCAGGGCAGAGTCTGCAATTAATTTGGTAGATGATATGGGAGGATGGGCAGGTGATGCTGTTCTTTTTTATTTTGGATTTTTCTTTCTTTGTGGGAATCTGGAATATTGGATTGGATTCAAGTTTAGGGAAGACACAGCACCTGTTCCTCCCACAATGCCTGTAACCTGGCATACATAGACAGGTGGGGCTGTGGGGATTATAAGAGAGGACAAGTAAATAGTGGAAGTTGGGTAGTCATTTAAAAGCAAACCTTTGGCATGTTGGGAATATTGTGGGGAGGATGTACTTTAAGTCAGGGTTGGATTACATACCAGGTGGAGAATGTAGTTGATTTTATGTAGTCCAAGAATGTAGGTTGTGACAGGAGTTATTTGTTTTAGTTGGAAATAGGTGTGAATATTTGGACATGTGAGAGGGCACAGGTAATTATAGTTGGAGAAAGTCTGCAAGGTTATTTCTCAGACTTTCCAGATGTAGACAATATGTGCTCCCTGATGGCTAGGCTGTATGGGAAAGATTATTTGTTGTGAACAGGGTGAAAACTGCTGAAATGGAAGGACTCAAACAAAAAATGAAGCTAGGAAAATACACTGATATGTCCACAAATTATGTTAAATTATAGCCCAAAAGTTCTTATAATTAATGATTATTTGGAGGAAATATAAGACACATGCTACAAAAAATTGTTGGACTTGTAATCAGGTAAAACTTGTTTCCAGCACAATACATTCGGTATTTCTGCTGTAGTAACAATTTTGGTCTCTGATTAGAACTGTGAGATGGGTTTGAACAAGGTTTCAGAAATCATTTGTTACCAAATGAACTCACTCTGGTTATGGGAACCACAAATGTGGTTTCCCTTGACAAGGTTGATACAGATTCTGCTCTTCGAATAGGTTGCACCTGTGGCCGCATTTTGGCAGAAGGGAGAATCTCTGCAGATTGCCTTCGCTTCATTGGCTGGTGGTTGTCTACATCATTCAAAATTGAAGTTATTTGTAGACATTTTCCCAACACAAGCTCCACCATCAATGAAACACCACCACTGATGGGATTACTATGATTGATTGAAGTAAAACAGAGGTCCTGTTGGTCATAAGTAAAAATAACTAGAATTAATTATACTAACATGATTAATCCCTGAAAATGTATGCAACTAGGAAATTATATTAGCTTCAAGTGTACATATCAGAGTAATATTCTAATCAGATGGGTTTACTTCTTTTAAGTTGGCAGGGCCTCTAATATCACAGAATAATTGACTTCACATGGTTCACTCATTTCCATTTGATGCACATTTATTTATACTAATAGTTGGATATGTATATTTCTCATTAATTTATTTGCATCATATGAAATTTCCAGTGAACAGACATACAAAATGGGGAGAAACAGATGTTGGTTCACATTTTAGCTTAATTATTCAACTCTTTTCGACCAAACATCATTTCCAGTAACGAGGAAGCCAATTTTTACCAAATCAATTGAAGACTTTAAACATATCCTTTCAACCAATCATTTAATATTTAGCCATGTAGACAAAGGAATTTAAACAATTTTTTTAGAAATATTAAACTATGTTTTTATAGGTCTAGAATCAGGAACCATAACCTGGCGTCAAACTTTTTTCTGCCAGTTCAGTACCTGTGGAGGAATAAACATTGGACATCCATCCTTCTCAAGAACTGCCACATAACCAGAGTTGTTACAATGAAACTCCAAGCAGATAGTATCCAACTCATCAGTTTCCATCATTTCTGAAACTGCTGGAACAATCTCTTGCATTTGAAATCCTAAGGCACTTATCAAGTCCACCACATCCTCCACATCAACAAAGAAAGTATCAGATGGTGCCTATAAAAAGCCAAATGTAGTTAGTATACATAACACCAAGGCTGGGATACAGTTAGAGTTTTTTGCTAGTCTCATTGGACCAGTCTGCTAGCTGCCCCCCAAATGTGGTCGAGTTTGGAAAGTTGCGTCTCGCGGTCCCCCGTTGAACCCTACCTTCCTGATGCTAGTTTCTCTAGTGCTTTCCGCGAGTCACATTTAGGCAAATGCCGGGAGCTCTAGTTAAACTTTTGCAAACACGCCGAAAACAATTTTGACCCAACAGCCCAAAAACAGAGGTCAGATGAGCAGTGATGATATTTAGCAATTTCAACCGGCGGTATCTCCCACAATTATCGAGAGTCTGTTATTTTAATTAAATAATTTGTAAAAATGTAATTTTATTCGCTTTGTGGTAAAAAAGGAAAACCGCCCGCTAATGAAAATTGACACGGCGCAGGCATTTTTTAACGAGTTGGAAGAAAAATGAGTTACATATATAGACATATACAAACACACACGGTCATAAACCTGCCTTATTTATCTACGACGGCTTCCAGCCTGAACGAGGTCCCCAATTCGAAAACGCACACGGTTACAAACATTAACAATGTCAACTTTATGTAAGCGAAATCAGCGAAACTCCCACAGATTTTCAGTGACTTAGAAATGAGAAACGCAGTGACAACTTTGATTGGAAATCAGACTCTAGTTTCGCAAATACACAATTTTTAGGAGCGTGTGGCAGAAAATATTTTACAGATTCATTTAACTTCAACGTGATTTATCTGTAGAATAATAACATGAAGAGCAGGTTCACAATTACCTTATTTAAAATTAATCGATTTGTAAGGAGTCTCATGGCCCTCCTGTAAGTTGCGGATGCGAGAGTGTTTAATTCACTCATGCTGGCATGTTGTTGAATACTAAGACGTCTGTCAAACGGTTCTCCAGCCATGGAGTTTCTCTACGTGTCTTCCTATTGGCCAAATCTTTCGTAAAAATCCGACGGCAAGTTAAGATAGAAAACAATTTTTGAACACGGAATATAAAAACATTTACATATTTCATATTATTTTAAGGCGTTTGATGTAATAGAAAATATCTTGAAAAACAAATACTACGTGGCTTAAGACTGCAAGCCAAAATTAAATCTAATATATATATATATATATATATTGGTATGGAAAGGATAGAGAGATAGGTTGTGGCTTACCTGAAAGTGAAGTGCGGTGTCGCCATGAGGAACTGAAGGTTGTTCTTCAATTTTTCTGAGGCTCTCAGCCTCCTTCTTCAGGAAGGAGTGTTACACCATTCCGTGCACCGGCCGGCTGCGGACTGATTCAGTGGCAATATAAATTGCTGATAAACTGACAAAAATTGATAAAATAGATATATTATTTGACATCATTCTGGTTGTGATGATTTGGTATGAACATATAAACAAATAATATTTATTTTTCACCTGAGTGATATTTTTCACAAGCTGAACCATAAAATCAAATAGATGTTTAAATAAATTTATTGTTTAAAAGAGTGAAGTGACAGATGATTATAGCCAAATATTAGACCGAAAATGACTGACGAATTTAAATAAAATCGTAGAAAAATTGAGACTGTATAAGGGTTTATTCTTTAAATCTTGTAAAATACATAAACAGTCAGATAACTTTCTATAGAAATAATAATATACATAAATGTATCTATACAGACCACTGAATCACGATCAAAGATACTTACCTTGAGGTTTCATGAAAACTTAAGTCATCACTAAAGGTGAAGTAAAGTTAAATTAATGATTGTGCAGGATATAATTATGAGTTAAATCTATGAGACACATTCAACTTTATGAAGTTATGACCGATAAGCCTATTCCCCTTAGTTGTATCCTTCATTTTCTTTGACCATTTTGGTTATAAGAATTTCATACCAGTATTTTCCCGGAGTGATATTTGAGATCACAGAGCAATTGGAGAGGATTGAAATTACAATCTTCTCTATTTTAAGATCAACAGCACCAATTTGAGGGGTTTACTGGCTTATACGGTGAAGCAATTTGTGTGTTTGTAAATCAATATATTAAAGCAATTGTTTATTTGCATTTTAACTCAGATAAATTTGTAAATATATCTACACCGAGATGTAGAGATGGGTGATCAGATTGAGAACCAATTCAAAGAGTTAGTTCCGTCAACGGAACTTTGACTCGGCAGAAAAGAGCAGTAGCTCGTCTGATCCCAACTGAATCGCTCACTTAAAGAGCATGAGAATCGAAGTGGGTCAAGCGCCCTCAAATTGAATTGGTTGAGTCAAAAAGTCGTTATCATTACATAATATATCAAACATTTAATTAGAAAGAGTTAAAACTCAAGTACAAATAATGCAAATTTTGACATTAAGCAATTTAAAAAACATTGTCCCTTTCTTTATGGGGAAATTATAATGAGTTTAATTTTGGCCAAATTAAATTTAGTGACATATGAACACAATCTAGTAACAGATAGTTAATATAATTTTGTCATAACTGTTGTTAAAATCCCTTCTGTAATCCTCCTATTTCTTGTAAACAGTAACCACGTCGTCAGAACTGTGTTCCTATGTTGTTAACGGTACCAACTTGATTTTGGACAAAGCAATGTTAGAACTACAGCTGAAAGAATATGAGAGTTTTTAAATCCCATTTCAGTTTGCTGTCTAACTTTCTAAGTGGAAAAGTACTTTTTTCTTTACCTGGCTTCTGTAAATTAATGTAACAATTTTTTTTTATTTAGTGGCATAGCAATTTCAATATAGGTGTATATATGAATATTGCTTATATATAATACATAAATATATTAAATAAGTTACAAATACTCTGATAGACATGCTCTATGCACAAAAATTTTGTTCACTTTTTAAAGGATAACCCTAATCCAATAGAACCTATTCCAATTCTCTTAATTATAAAAATAAAGTCCGTATAGACATTTATTTTATTTTTATAATAATTTTTTTTTTATAAATAAATATTGAAAAATGTGTATAAATTTTGATTCAAAAAGTATAATGCTAAATTCACTGGAAAATTCAGGTAAACATGGTAAGATTCATTTCAGTGAATTGGGAGCGGTGATTAGACTACTATATATGATGAGTCATGAAAAAGAGCTACTAGCTCTTTCGACTGAGCGTGTGGTTCTGATCCGATCACTACTGAGATGTATTGACAACTGACACTTACCTCATAAACCTACTAAAATATACAAAGGGAAAAAGAATAATAAAAAAACAGCTTCTACATTGGAAATGCTCAAAACATTTTATTTTAATAAGGATTAATTTTTGATTCAATAAGTCATGATGACAATGTCTTTTGTATTATTTTTTCAAAATAACATTTACATTTTGTTGACTTTTATTTCTTGACACAATATAAAATTAACAGGAAATAAGTTTTAAGTTCTTTAGTAAGAGAAAGTTCTTTGGCAACTCTCTCTGACAATAATAAGAATACAATCAAGGGAAATTATTCTATGACAATTGCTGTTCCAATACTGGTAATGCTGGCTATTAAACATCGATAAAGGTGGGTTCGATATGAAAGACACACAAATAAGCAACATGATTGCCAAGAATAAAAAATATGTATAATATTCATATATGTGTATATATGTATATATATATATATATATATATATATATATATAAAGAAAACTTAAACACGCACACAGAAAGATATTGTCAACACATATAGAATAAGTAGATTTAAACAATGATGTAATACAGAAATCTTACATTCAAATAAATAAAAAGTTGATTTTAAGTACAACTGATCAACATAGCTTTATAGAATATAACACTAGACATTGCTTTCCAAAGTAAAATTTAATTTTTTAAAATAAAATAAAAAAGACTTGTAAAATTTAAAAGTTTTTTTAAATACACCGGTTCATTTTTTCTTCAAGCAATGGGATACATCTCATTTTCTCAATGCTTATTTATATCTATATTGCAGTTTGAATTTGTGTACATAAATATTTTCACTGTATCAACTGTTTAGAAGAGATACATTAACAATCTTTCATTTTTTGTATAAAATACAAGCTGTGGTTACTTCCTCATTGACCATCCTTATTGATAATAATTTTTTGCACTATACTGTAAATTTAATGTTTTGATATAATCACAAACTTTTAGTTCACAAATCGGTAAAAGTGGCAACAGTTCATAAATATGTTTGATAATAATATTAGCAATTTACTATATCTTCACACTTAAAGTAAAAATATTTGATTAGATTAATTTAATAATTTTCAAATATTGAATGAATGCAAATAAAAACTACTTTTAGATTATTGTCATTCTCAAAGAATGACCTTGCTAAAATGTCAGATATTAAATAATATTCATGCTTGCTTAACAGCTGTAAACAGTCACATCAAATTATCCTAAGAATCTTTTTATATTTGAAGGATAAGTATTATATACTTAATTGGAAGCAGAAATTTTTTATTTCCAATTTTTAATAATTTATCAACAATTGTAACAATATTTGAATCAATTAGGTATCTTTTGAAGATAAGAGTACATATTTACATTATGTCCTTATTAACAATGTATAAAGCTATACCATAGTGAATTTGTTCCAAAACAATGCTGCACTTAGCACTTTATGCCATAACAGTTAAGTTCATCAAATTAATAGTAAAGTGATCAATAAACATAATGAATCAAATTAATACAAGACATGTCCATGTTAACAACAGTTCAGATACATACTGCTGAAACTAAATGAAATATGAATGATAAAATGTTTACTGGGTCAATGAGGAAGGTATCTGAATTTTAATTAAAAATCTGCACTAACATACAATACTGTCCTTAGCAAATAACAAGTTTATAAAACATCCTATCTCATTCATTCCATTGCAGAAAATAAAAGATAAGAATTCTTTGTTCTAAAAATTCTGAAATAAAGCACTGCTCAAATGTACCTTAATAAATAAAACAAATGGCACATACATAGTTATTTAAACTGCATTGGTCTAATATTTTTGAAATATTACCAAAGAAGAAAAAGCATTAAACATCAGGCAAGAGGCTCAAAAATTACTAATAATAAAGATGGCGTCAACAAATCATTACAGTCTCAGTCTAGAGATTTTTGGATGCATCCCACAGCATTAATTGCAATGATTCCATTTACGCTAATCTAATGTTTTTAATGTGTTCGAGTATGTCTACAATAACAGAGAGCATCTATGTAACCCCAAATTTTTTACTTACTTTCACACATTGTAAACTGTTTTTTTTGTTTGTTTTTTGTGGCAATGCTTTGACATCCAATGAAGGACATAATATTAGGCCAGCAAAGGGTGAATAATACCCTAGTATAAATACAAAAAACTTATTTTTCATAAGTTTATTTTTCTCTATTCAAAAAATGAGGCTAAATGTATTAGTAACTGGGAGGTTGTAAACACTATCAACCACTTATCTATACTGAATTACAAAAGTGGAAGAATATGATTCTTAATGAGCTCTTTGAATGTGTTCAATGTGAGCATTGGAATGGGAAACCAACAAACCTCATTGATTATTTCATACTTTCAAGAGGTAATTGTATAATAATATGCTCTATTTTTATTTTGTTAATTTGTTGAGACTTAACTGTGATATAAAATAACACTTCATTTACAACAAAATGGAATTTATTTTATTTCCTACATTATGGAAACATTTCTTGAAGATTTCTTTTCAGTCTATTGTAAACAATTTTTAAGGGCCATAGAATTGATCATATAACATATTATATTATATTATATTATATATATATATATATATATATATATATATATATATATATACAGATATATTTATTTATTCATTTGTTTATAAAATCTATTGCCAGCTCAAAGACAAACACTTTTTTAATACAAAATAAGATCTGCTCTTTGAAAGAGTAATATTAAATATTACGAAATCTATTATTAATATAAAAGAAATATTTTTACAATAAAATTATTAAACCTAATATCCTTCATTCACAGTTTTCTTATCACACTTGTGATAGAAATATGATCAAATATTACAAACAACATTTGAATTGAGTTATTATCAGTAAAACAAAGAGCAAAGTGACAATACCCCAGGAAAATTTAATTGCACTAAAATCCCAAACTTAAAACATGTTCGAAAAATAATAAAAATGTCTCCAGAATGTAGAAGGCTCTTGAAAAGAGCTGGAATCAATTTATTGAAATCAATTTTAAGTATCACAGGATACATACCACAATCCAGAAGTCATTTCCAAACAGAAAAATTAGTATGGATAGTTATTGCCTTTTAACGAAGTGTGGGAAACCTTATAGTCATTCATATTTTACTGAGATAAACATTTACATTTAATAAACCTCCAAAGGGATAATTATCTGTTTTACTCAGCACACAAATCTTAACAAACAATGAATGTCAATCGTACAGAATTTTAGATATGTTCGCAGCTGCAATTATTATGTTTGTCGCCATGACATCTAATTGCCCCCAACAATAAAATTCATAGCCTCTTCTGCAGTACTTAATGATATTTTATAGCTTTCCTTCAAAAGCTTGGAATTGTATCATAACAAAGTTCAACATAGCATGCTTTTTAAAAGCAGCTTGTGGTATGAACCACAATAATCACTTAATTTAATCTATCATCTGATAGCAATAATATATAAAAATCTCTCTTAAAAAACTTTCACATAATAAGATTACTTACAAAATGTTGAAAAACAATACAAAAATTTTCTTTCAAACTTTATACATACACAAGCACACACTCCCACTAGAAATTCACAAGTTTCTATGTACAAAAAATAAAGTACAAAGTAATAAAATATATATGTAAACTTTCCTGTTCCATTGCCCAAATGCTTTGCACCAAGTCAATTTCTTGATAGTTAACCACTGTTGCAGCAGTATAAGTACATCAGAATTTCAAAAGTTTTGTTGGGTAAAAAAAAAATATGTGTAACAAAAAGTAAACTTAACATGTGGCATTCAATGGCCACATGAATAAACCACCACCAATAACTACACTGAGTCCTAACACGTTTTCCACTCACATAAAGGCACATAAGGACCTAGAAAAGAAACAATGGATTTAAAAAATCTAAATAATGCTATATTTTATTTATTCGATATACCATTTACAATTGATTCAATTAATTGTTAGATTAATTCATTTTATTACTACTGGACATTCCAAGTCTTGAGGCCAAGAAAAATCTGATATTAATACTACTGATTTCTAGATTTAGAATATCGATCACAATCTATCAAGAGAAGAAGGTCTTTTGGATGTTTTGACACTCCCGTGATGATTATAAATCTCTTACAAACCATTCCAGTTAAGTGACTATAAATAATATGAGTACTGCAAGTCATTAATAAATAAAAATTTCAAACTCCAAATGTATCTATATCATTCATGGAAAAGTGCCCGATTAAATGTTCATTGACTTTAAATTACAGCATCTACTTTTCTTTAATGGTGAATTACAAAAACCTCAGTTATAAATAATTTTCCTTTTATATTATTTTTTATTAATGAACAGCAGTTGTACATGAATTTCTGATATCAATTAAACATGTGATACCAAGACCACAGTGTGGTACAATATGTGCCATATAATTCAAGTGTTGGAGACAGGCTTTTAATACTGTACCATGCAAGCTTTAATCATTTATTGCATATATTTTATCAGTGTAATTTATTTATTAGTGGAAATTTTGTAAAAGCTCTTAGAGAATTGTTTTGACTTCTGGCAGCATGACAAAGACAAAGAACACCTGGTGCAATTGTCTGAGGATTTTGGGAAGACCCCAAAATTCTCCTGCACCTTGAACTATGGCCTGCTGTGTTGCTCATAACCCCCCCCCCCCCCCTTCCAGACAATAATGATGGAAAATCACGGGACAAATGGGAGGATTGATTAGTGGACCAGTTGAGATGGTTGAGACAACCAATCAATGGGAAAGTGAGGAAGAGCAACGAAAAATGGAAGGGTAGGAAAAAGGATTCGGTCTGAGGAGAGTGTGATGAGAGGTTGTATGTGTAATCCAAAGAAAAAAATAAGAAGAAGAAAGAACCTGGGGAATGCCACCACACAGTCAGCAGGATACAATGAATTCATTGGGCAGCCAACAACGGAGTCGTTGCCCGAATTCCTGAGGAGGAGCAAACCATCTACCAGACATTGCAGGAAATTAAGTACATAGATCTCATCCTCTGCTATGTGCCAAAAACACGTAATACCACCCTGATGTGCTAGATTGTATTTGCCACGTCTCCTGTTCTAAGGCTGAGCAAAAGTTTCCTTTTACAATTAAATAATTAAGTTTTATTCAAATAACACTCATTTGTGAAAACAAATAAATTACTGGTATGTTAAAATGATTAGGATGTCAGTTTTAAATCAATTTTAATGTGATTTAATCCTGATGCAAGCTATAAATTTTTGTTTCAGTAAGAATATTTATTATCATTGGCTCTAAAACCCATTGAGGGCCTTCACCTACTAGAATGGCTGTCATACTGTCATCTTTCATGATACATTCTGGAATTAGCAGAGGCGATTCTCCTTCAGCCCTCAGCTCAGTTTTCATGACAATTACAAGCATAAAGATCCATACCCATGCTGGGACTCAAACCTGGGACCTCTGTGATGTTTTGTTATACTACCAAAAACCAAATCCTAAAAATATCAAACTTACTTGTGGCACATTTCAATGGTCCCCTCTGAGCAGTTCCATGAGCAAATTGAAACTTGGACCTTCTCCCTCTTTGTTTTTCACGGATAACATTTCTTTTCCCACCTGCAAATGAGAGTAATGCATACAAACAATCATAAACATTATACAATGTGTAAAGAATTACAAATAAAATAAAAACATGGGTTTATTTTCACTTCAATTTTAAAGATTAAATTGTAATAATTATTTTATTAAAATTGAGAGACTAAACTATGTAAAAATAAATTGTGCTACAAAATTGTTCATAAAGTAGAGAGTTGTTGCACAGCCATTATTTGTGTAACCAGAAGAGATAATTCTTGAACAAATGTTGGTTTTGACACAATCAAATAGACTGGAAACCTTTGTAACAATAAAAAAATATTTATTACATATGCTACATCATCTTTTTGAAAAGAAAAAGGAATAATGAAATAACATGGACAATGTGATTGAGATGCAGTTGCAACTCTTGATGCATAACATCAAGTTTTCAAAGTTGGCAAAGTTGAAAAATTACAGAGAAAACCTTTTATTCCTTAAGAATGAGAATTTATTACTATTTTCTAAAAAAAACTATTACAAATTACTTACTTGGCAAGTTCTCTGAAGTTCTGGAATTCTCAATAACAGTTCCCCAAATTTGGATGGTATTTCGGGATAATGAGCTAATGTATAATGCTGCAATGCTTGCAGAGCTTTCTCCTGTGAGTCACGAACCTTTTCAGACTCTCTCAGGTCACTTGCATCTATTAATTATTCAAGAATATGCAAATATTAATTGAAATACTTTAAATACCTACCATATATATATATATATATATATATATATATATATATATATATATATATATATATATATATATAATTGATTTAAATATAATTACCTGATGTGAGAAGGAGAATTACTTTCATGGCAACATATTCATATTGATCAACACGCAGTCTTCTTAAATGCTCTGTAAAATTTAGCATGCGCTCTATACATGCACCTAAACCTAGCTCCCTAGCCTGACCTAAGGACAGTGATTTTCCTAGACTAACTCTGATTTTTCCAGGAGTTGACATTGAACGGAAGCAGCAAGAAAATAGCAGAAGTTCACACCATGCATTGATTAATAGTGCTATTTGGTCATCAATCTGAAAAAAAAATATATTCTATCATATCTTGTAAATTTTTTCTTCCCGTTAATATTATTACAGTTAATATGAGAAATGCCATAGAGAGAAAGAAACCATACAATATTTCCTACAAAAAGAAATGTCATTAAGGTAAAAATTATGGCTTATATATATATATATATATAAAATACACATACACACACACACACACACAATATTAGGAGAATCCATTAAGGAATTGGAACTAATATGGTGACAAAGTCACATTCGAACTTGGATAGTGAGGAAGGATAGAAATAAATAGGAGAAATAGGAGGATTAAGCTTTATGTGAATTCACATGCTCAGGCGTAGAATCACACACATAGAAAAGCATATGTTCAAAGCAGGAAGAAGGATGGAAGACATTCCTCCACTAAACAACTATTTATCCATAATAAGACTGTCTATATTTGTCTGGTCAGGAACTTGACCCAGTGGCTGAGATGGTTAAGGCATCCGTGTACTGAGCAGATCACATAGGTTCAAATCCTACCTGGGTCAAATATTTTCAGTCTTCTTATATATATATATATATATATATATATATATATATATATATAAATCAAACTTTATTTTGTTCCAGCTGACCACAACCACCTGTCGATTTAAGGTAAGCCAATACCCTACACCACCTGTCTGGGTCCAGTCAGGCTGTGCAGAAATAAAAGTTACAATTTTCGAGGACCTAAGGTCTCCGCTCTTCCTCCATGCAGTAGGACTGAACAGCATGCTTGCTGGCTGCACACTTTTAAATTCAAACCTTTGCAGGGCAGCCATTAGACAAAGCCAACAACTCTCTCTCTCTCATAATTATACAAACATGCATATTGTATACAACACACACAAACTATAGGTGGAAGGTAAAAAGATGAGTCCAGAACTTGGCCTGGACTAGAATGTGTTGGAAAGAGAGTTCACGCCATGCGTTGGAGGAGTTCAGCATCTGATAAATCAGGGATAAGGCTTTAAGGAGGGTCAGTGAGAAGCATTGGTAGAAATTATTGGTGTTGTGGCTTTTGACATGAGAAAGTGTTATGAATATAATTTTAGACAGTTTGACAGTGCTGCAGTGGTTAGCATCATCCCCTCTTTCACGAGACCATGTAAGTATGTATGAGCATGCTCATGTATGTGTAAGTATGCATACATGTGTGTGTGTGTGTGTGTGTGTGGGTGCATGTTCATGTGTATTTGTATGTTCAAGCATACATGTATACATGGGATGCTTTGTATGAATGATCTGTATCCTAACCTTTCCTATGTCACAACCTTCCCCTGAGAGAGAAAGTTAGTGGCTTGGTGGAGGTGTTGATTGTTTATGGGCTACTGGCCGTGCGGCGGTCAAATCTCCGCAGTCCGCAGCCGGCCGGTGCACGGAATGGTGTAACACTCCTTCCTGAAGAAGGAGGCTGAGAGCCTCCGAAAATTTGAAGAACAACCTTCAGTTCCTCATGGCGACACCGCACTTCACTTTCAGGTAAGCCACAACCTATCTCTCTATCCTTTCCATACCATTATATATATATATACAATATTAGGAGAATCCATTAAGGAACCAATTCACATTCAAACTTAGATAGTGAGGAAGGATAGAAATAAATAGGAGAAATAGGAGGATTGCGCTTTATGTGAATTCATATGCTCGGGCGAAGAATTATGCACATAGAAAAGCATATGTTCAAAGCAGAGAGAAGAATGGAAGAAGAAGGAAAGACTGAAAATATTTGACCCAGACGGGACTTGAACCCACGTATTCTGCTTAGTACACAGACGCCTTAACCATCTCGGCCACCGGGTCAAATATTCCAGGCGGGACTTGAACCCACGTATTCTGCTTAGTACACAGACGCCTTAACCATCTCGGCCACCGGGGCAAATATTTTCAGTCTTTCCTTCTTCTTCCATCCTTCTCTCTGCTTTGAACATATGCTTTTCTATGTGCGTAATTCTTCGCCCGAGCATATGAATTCACATAAAGCGCAATCCTCCTATTTCTCCTATTTATTTCTATCCTTCCTCACTATCCAAGTTTGAATATATATATATAAAGATAATGTGGCATAGACAAATTAATTAAATTCCCAGCTGGCCATCACTACATTCAATCCTACTGGCTTGAGGAAGGGGCTTAGACCCTTGAAAATTTCAAATGTAATTGCTTCACAGATTGGTGACATCAAATATTGATTTAGGGTAAGTCAGTCACTCTCCTATCCTTTATAAGGAGTAAATTTGTATAGCTTAAGTCAGAAGTTATATTCCACTCATACCAAATCTTTTTACAAAACAACGAAATTAAAAATAAAAAGACTGTAATTTTGGTGTGGGTGTACTTACAGAAATGTTTTTGAAGAGTGGTAAACTTTTACACCACTTGACAAGTCGATACAGCCGATGATCTGCAATGTTACAAAGGTTTGAAAGGAAGTCAGGGTTATTGTTGTTAGCAGCACCACTACTTGAACTAGCATTGCTGCTGCTACTACTTGAACTATGTTCTGAATGTTTCTGTGCTTCTTGATCATTGTAGTGCCATAGGTGTTCTACATCCATAATTTCCTAAAATCAATTGAATATATAAGTACATATAGATAAATGTAATGTGATAGAAATGTCACTTATCAAGTAGAAGTAATTGCACTTTAGCTTGTCCTTACTCCTTGGGCAATTTTAAAAATGGAATGAACTTCTTAAAAATCATTTTAAAATGTTAAGTATCATGACATATTGAGGGATAGAGATTAAAAAATAACACTCCCTTCAATTCAAGAATCTACACATGTTCCTTAAATTTCTCAACATCATACACAGACCTTATAATCATGGGCATTCTGAAGGCAGGAAACATACTTGACTTATATAGAAATGGCATTTAGCTTTGTCCTGTGCAAATAAAATGTTTCAGTACATTTGTAACAACAAAATGTACAAATATTGGCATTATTTGCCTATGCATTGCAACATTTAGATCATCAATGTTTTCTCATTAAATACAGTGTTAAAAATTTCCTCTGATTAACATTAAATTTGAAAAAAAAATCTTAACTGGGGAGGTAATATCCGAGCTGTGGCAGAGGTATATTTTAAATCACAAGGAAATAAAATGTTCAGAATTACAAATTCAAAAATGTTAGTCTATAATTATAAGTGTGGTAATAATCTAATAGGAGAGGTGTGTAAATTACTATAAATGCAATGGATATGCACAATATGTTTAAACTAGAAACACATTTTTCATCTAGCAAAATAATTTTTAATTTGTATCCTACTAATGGAAGATACTAAGTAATTTATTTCAAAACTGAGAAACATTAATATTTGTATATGAATAAAAATACAAATATCTTAAACATGGGTTTTCCTGTAGTTCTGAAAACTATTTTAATTTCAGTCTTAAATTCAAATTTACTACCATTTAAACCCAAAGAAGTTATTGTTAATGATCAATATCATATGCACTGCTTCTGCACCAAATGCACAAACTGCTTGCTTTAGTCGTCCTTGTCACAATGCTAATATTTCTCTGTGTTTTAAAGCTTTTAGCACCTTAAATTTGACAAAAATTAAAATGGATATATATTATATATCAGCTTAAGAAACATTGTAAATATGTATCACCCTATAAGAAACTTCCTTATAATATCTGTTGATATTCACATGGACATAACATGCATACCTGCAACAGTTGTGGTACAGCAGGTTTATCAGAGTGCCTTGAACCAGCTGAACCTCCCCCTACTCTACCACTGCTGCCACCAGCTACTGCTCCCACATCTGGAGCTTCCAGCTTTACCTGGGGGTCACCAGAGGGAACATGTAGCTTATAGTTTGCAACATCATTGCCAGATGGAGGAACAAGACTTGCAGGCAAAGTGTATGAACATTGGTAGGTACTGCGACCTCCCCTAGTACGATCTTCTCTGATTGCTGAAAAGTTCAAAACAGTTAGAACATATGAATAAAGTCAAAGTAGGTAATCATTAAATACCTACTATTGCAAATTGCATATGCTGTTCATGTTTTTAAAAGGTTTAATAACTATATAGAAGTTACCTTCAAGTTTCATGCCCATTTTAAGGCATTTTTCAAATCGACAAGCTGGACACTTTTTTCTTGTCGAGATTGTAACAAGGCATGAAGATCCTCGAAGGCAGACATAATTTTTGCGATTTTGCACTGTCCGCTTGAAGAAACCTTTGCAACTTTCACACGAGAAGATACCATAGTGGAAGCCAGATATTTTGTCACCACATATTGGGCAAGGACTGTAAAATGTAATTTTGTTGAAGCAATTCATAGTGCATTCAAGAACATTTATTTTTAAATGACAATACACAGTATTTACAATAACAAAAGTATTAGATACTATTATTTACTTCAATTAATGAATGTGTAGATGCACAAAATGTGCCAATATACTGTATTGCCTGAATTGAGTACTGCTTCAAATCAATGATACAAGCTACAAATAGTGTTTGATGACCAACCTTTCACTGATTCTCTTGCTTCTTACATTATGAATATTCCACAGTAATATAAGGAACACTTACAGTTCTATATTCTCATGTTTTTTGAAAATATTTCAGTAAGAAAAATTCATCATATAAATCATCATTATGTAATTATATACAATTTTAACACTGATCTTTACTTATAATGGTATGAATTTATCACACCAAATATTACATAATATAAATTTTTATCATGCTTTTACAAATCAAGTGGATCTAAATGAAAGCACAGATTTAAAAGAAATTTATGCTTTGAAATAATATATGGGACATTTATTGAAAAAAATCATGTTCATGTAAAGTAGGTAAAATACTTGTGCTCTACAAATCTTTCTTAGAATATGTGAAAAAATTTGATTTTGACACAAAAAAAACCTTGAATGCCAACTAGATATACAAATAAGGAAGGAAGTAAAATATAACAGTCCTTGAGATATACCATGGATCCAAAGAAATATTTAGACTTAACCAAATCATAAATTTGAAACACTCCACCTATTAATGAGCTGCTGCCTGGAAATTCCAGGTGGTCCGGCAAGTGCAGAATGCTGTGTAACAAGTTCTGCCATTTTTTCATCCAACATACCACTTCCATTTGCATCACGATCATCTAGAAATAATATCACAGGTATGAGCCAACTTATCAATGGTGATAAATATTACAAATATTCTTAAAATGCACATAAACTACTCTAAGACTAATGAAATAATATATGCAATAGATGTTGTGTATAATTTCACACAAAAACATTCACAAAAATTCAATAGTCTCATTAAACAGTGTGAAAACACCAATACAAACCTAATTTCCTTACAAATAAACCCTTCCCCTTATCTTATGTAAACCCTGCTTGGCTGAAGTTTTCAACTCACCTAAACCTGTCGCACATAAACCAGACACATACAAACACAAACACCATCTGACAATATCATTCTCAACTTCTCTTCCAAACTTCTGGGTGAAACTTAACTAACTCGTTCCTCCACTCCTATCCTAAATCCTTTCAGACATGTCTGTGGCTCCTTAAAATTCAGTGAAACAGACAGTGGAAGCTACATTTCACCAAAATTCTGCCAAAAAACCAAGAACCTTTGATACTACTGTTCACTGCATTTTTACCTTCAAAGAACCTTCCAAACTACCACAACAAAAACTTTCACCTAACCACTACAAAATTCAGCAATATTCTAGCCTCCCATACAACCACCTTTTCTTTTTTAACTCCTTCCAAAACAATGAAAACTCACTAATAGGCAACATGAATTCCCTGAGAACTCACTAAAAGAATTTTTGCACAGATGAAAAAATACCAAAAACTTATATTAATTAAATTATACACACACAATTTCTTCTACTACTTCAAGGATCTCTCTGACTCACTTCCACCAGACACCAGTCACAAAAGATGTATATACACCCAAGTTCCCATGAAAATGGCCTAGCTGAACTAGAACATTTCTTTTACCACAAATTTCCTGGCAAACCACATACTTCATAATTTCGCTCAGCCAATTTGTCCTCACCAAAAATGACTTCTCATCTAGTAACAATATCTACTATCAGGTAAGGGGCACCTGGATTACCTCCTATGCTAACCTGTTTATGAGGCAGCTTAGACAGTACTTCTGACATTCATTCCCATTAAACCATCTGAGTTCTTTTTTATAAAGATATCATCATGCTATGGACCCATAGGCCAGAATTTCTCTTCATATTCCACCAATACCTGAACACCAAATACACAGTCACTCTTACTTCGAACCTCCTTCCCCACCACCACCAACATTATCTTTCTCAAGGTGGTGATCAATCTCATTTCAGGCAAACTTGCCAACTCAATCCACTGCAAATAAAGTACCGACAATATCTCCAGTTCAACTGTTGTCACCCTGCACATTTCAAATGCTCCCTTAAAACATATATCTCATGCCCTATCAGTTTTCTGACAAACCAAAATAGTACTAGTCCAAAAAATTACCCTCTACTTTCCTGACCTACAAAAATTCAATTCCATTCTTTGCTTAAAACATACTGGAAATAAAAAGTATTTTCCCAATAATTCTGCTTTCAGGTGCCCACAGATCCTTTGTAACATTCTCATCCACCCATGCAGAACCCACCCTCACATACCCCATAAAAAGAGTGGCAATGTTGGTGGAGAGAGTGCTCAAAGGGACGATGGAAGGACTGTCTTATCCTTGACATCCCAACATGGACAAGGAAAAAACTTGGGGAGTTACATTATTATCTAACCCAACTCATGACAGGGCTTGGATGTTTTCGTAAATACTGATATAGACTCAAGATAGTAGAAAGCTGCATGTGCCTGAACTGGTGTAAGGAGGAGGTAGGAGTTGAACAGACTTTTTCCAAATTCCTTCATCCTGAAAAGCTAAGTAATATTCTTAGAGACAAAGTGATGATTGAAATAAAACCTACAAATCGTGTGTCTGTGATGCTGGAATTAGCAGACAAGTGGAAGGCCATCAGCAAACATGCTGCTACGGTTATAAAGGAGCTATGCAAAGTTGAAAAGGAGAATAATTTGTAATAGGAGGAAAAGTCATAGCTAAGACTGCTTCCTATGAAGAAACTTAATTGCAATTCTGTTGGATGCAATAATTAGTCATAGACGGAAAAGGGAGGTGTTTTCTTAGTGATTAAGAGACCCACACTACCATGAGGTACCGGTGTATTTTTGAAGATTTTTCACGTACCATCATTAAAAAAAAAGTGGAACCAATAGATGCTTTGTATAGCCAGTTCTTCATATTTTTGTAACCCTCCACATGCCATCACAAACAGAATAAAAGAATATATATCACCTACCTCTCCTTCATCATCATTGACCACATAAAATGTAGATACTACCCTGCATTCTACATCTGCCAAACCAAAATATATGAAGAATAATAGTGATTTTCTAAGTTAATATAAAATAAATAAATGTCTAAATAATTACACTATATCATAGGAGAAAAGATTAATTTTTAAATCAGAGAAAGGTAATAAAACAGCAAACAGGAGTTTTAATGAAGTGAATACTAATAATTTTTTCCATGTCATAGCTACTTTTGTAAATGTTGTAAACTGTCAAGATGCTATGTCAAATTACATCCTTATTTAAGTTGAAAAGTCTATGATTTAGTTACTTGGCTGATTTTCTGGTCAAACATAGCTATTGTTTAGGCAGAATAGCATCTAAATTTTACCAATACATAAAGCATTTGAACACACTACTGTACCTGGCACATCATTTGGAGGTGCATTATGGCCTCCATACATCACAGGGACTCTAGGCAGCACCGGTGATGGAAAGCCTGGTAAATGACGTGATTGGATTGGTGAGTGACTTGGTGAGAACTGTGTGGGTGAATAGCTGTAACAACTACTATGCTGTGATCCTCCATACTGAGAAGCATCAGAGTTATTGCGAGAAAGAGAAGGTGTGTATGGAGAACTGAAACCAGAAGATGGAAGCCCTGGAACACATACAAAATCAGATTAATGTAGAAACAATGACAAAAGTTCACCAACTAGTAAAATATTTCAAAGAGAATATAGTGAAAAACAGTGTTCTGTAGCATTTACCAACAATTTGTAAATATAGTTTATTTATGCAACAGTGAAATATTAAAAATATATTTTCTTTTACCCCCATAATTTGTAACTTTTTCTTTATAGTGCTTACTCAACTTCATACTTCATACCATTATCATAATAAGTATTGTACCACTTAATTCTTCTTATAATTTCATATAAGAATAACTTTTTAAAAATATCAAGCCTTCAAATTTAATTTTGTTTGGATCATTCATGTTTCTGTAAGGGTTCAATATTAAATTTCACACTTTTTCAGTAAAACTTTTATCAATTGGTCTTTTTGAATAAATTCACATTATGTGACTCTATGAAGCCTTTATACGAAAAAAAATTATCACATTTATATATTGTCCTTTCTGGTGTAAATTATGTTACTTCAAATTGGAAATATACCAGTGTCATTCTCCAAACATATTTTAACTTACCATGGCTGCTGCGACTTGTGACTGGGCTCTGAGCGGGAGAGGAATATGAGTAAGCAGAATGTATGGCTGAGTCTGGACTGGGAGATGGCTTGCCCAGGTGAGGGTGTCTTTGTGCAAGAAGTCTGTCCACAAGTAATGGAAGCTCACTGCTGCAACCTGGACCTCTCACACCTTCAGGTCCTTTGTCCTGAAAACCATCTTTAATTAATATTCAAGTCAAAACTAAAGAGTTGCTCTTTATAACTACAAAATAATGCTACATATTCTACTTTAGTAATAATTTTTAATACTAAATGTCCATTTTTTAATTAATTAATTTTAAGAATAACTGTCTCACCACATTTTCATGGAATTTGAGAGTTCCTATTTTGCACTCATCCCGAAGATTTGCATTGCTATTTGCACAAACTTGGACACCTTCCATTGAAGTTTCTTCATGATTCTGAAACCATGAATAAATTTAGTTATTTGTCAGAAAGTAACTAGAAACGTTATAACATATGCTAAAGTAGATTGAAACACTGATCACATAATGCATTTATATTTTGGCAAATCTTGTACTTCATGGTTAGGTACATTGCAATTAATAATATTAAAATGAAAAGACTACTTAGTTAATTTCTCCTTAGTTCTTTCTACTCAATAAATTGGTTTACAGGTACCAACAGTGAGAATAATCAGCATACACTATTAGCTGTAAGAAAAATCAATATATATTTTTTAGTTACAGAAGACCAGTACTCACAGCAACCTTCTTTCCTACTAAGCTGCCTGCTACTCCTGCTACAATACTGATTTCAGCATCTGAGAGTTCACCCTCCCATGACATAGGTCTTTCAGGCTCCTCAAAACCATCTTGCGAGTCTTCTCCGACCACTCGCTTCTTCTTGGTACGCAAGTTCACTCCTGCAAACAAGAACATAACCCAAGTATATTTCAGAGAAAATTTTCATATTTAATAATTTCACCATGTACTCATTTGAAACAAAAAATAAGAACGGTTGACATAAAAACTTTAATTTAGCATCTATTGCAAAAAACAAAAGAGTAGAGTAAAAGGGCAAAACAATTATTGACAATTTTTTTTGCATATATTAAGAAATTGAAGTACAATAATAAAATGAAAAGACAACTTGGTTAATTTCTCCTTAGTTCTTTCTACTCAATAAATTGGTTTACAGGTACCAACAGTGAGAATAATCAGCATACACTATTAGCTGTAAGAAAAATCAGTATATATTTTTTACTTTCAAATGAAAAAATATGTATGCTACAATTTATGTTTAGTATTAATGCTAAAGTGAAAACAGTTAGCTTACACTATTATTAGATTGTAATGGTGCATATGAATTATTATTATTTGATGGCTCAGCAGCCTATTGAGGACCTTGACCTACTGGGATGTCATCTTACTGTTGGGTTTTATGAGTAATAACTCCTATTATATTAGTTTTTATGGGTTTTTATTAACAAAAGACATTCAGCGAAACAGAACACACAATCACAACAACAACAAGATATATACAGAGTAAGAACAATGTGCAGTCAAAGACTACATAAGAAACTATTCCACTTTCACAATGCTACCACAATGACAATTATACAATGATATTAATAGTCAATATTCATCACCCCTCTGAAATTTTCATTGTCCTCGATCAATTGTTCCCTTTTCTAGATTTAGAACAGATTTTATATATATATATATATATATATATATATATATATATATATATATATAAACTTATTTAAGTGACTATTTGTTTTTTAAATTGTTGAAATTTAGTAGAATTCAAAGGTTTTGTGAGTAAATCAGCTATTTGTGAATTTGTTGCACAGTAATTAAGTTTTAAATCATTGTTATCAACCTTTTCTTTTATATAATGAAACCTAACGTCTATGTGTTTAGATTTACGATTCAAAGTTCAATTATTCACAAGGCTTATGGCACTCTGATTGTCAACGTTGAGTGTCACATTGGTTGGCTGTCCACTCAGTTCTTCAAGAAAACTCTTCAAAAACATCAAGGTTTTTGTAGCTTCGGCAACAGCGATGTACTCCGCTTCAGTTGTTGATGTCGCAACAATAGGCTGCCGTCTCGATGCCCAGGAGACAGGACCACCATTGTAGAATACAATGAAGCCTGTGGTACTTCTTCGGGTTTTCTCATCTCCGGGATAATCAGCATCAGAATAACCAACAAGAGCATTCTCCAAACTTTTGTTGCCCAAGAGATACGATATTCCCGTGTTCTTGGTCCCATTGATGTATCTCAAGGTTCTCTTTATGTTCATCAGGTTAGCATGGGTTGGTTTTTCCACATGACGTCCACACATTCCAACGGCATGAGCCAGGTCAGGTCTCGTTTTGGTTGATAGATATAAAATGCTTCCCACTGCCTCTCGGTAGGGAAATGTTATTTCCTTCCTCTCGATTGCTGGAACATGAGGATTTCCCACAACAAGAGGTGTTGACACTGGTTTTGAGTCACTCATACGATATTTGTCAACAACACAATTCCTGGACCAATCTCAACTTCTGGTCAGAAATCTCAAAATTTATTCCTAAATAGTTGCTGGGATTTTCCTCAATGGTTATCTTGAACTCATTTTTCAAAGTTTCCACAATGTTCAGCATTTGTGTAGTATCAGACCCTGCAATTAATCCATCATCGACAAAAATTGACATAAATATAGAGCGGTTTGGGTTCACAAATACACATTGCTCACTCTTAAGGCCAGTTAATTGATGTTTTTTTTAAAAAAGTTGTGATTCTCTTATTCCACTGAGCAGGAGCCTGGCGGACCATAGAGTGATTTTTGCAGCTTACTCATCTTTGTTCTATCTGAGTAACCTTCTGGTAGCTCCATGTACATCTCTTCTGTGATCGTTCCATATAGAAAAGCAGTCTGCACATCAAATTTCATCAGTTTGTAATTTTGTTTTGCAGCATATCTGAGTAACCTTCTGGTAGCTCCATGTACATCTCTTCTGTGATCGTACCATATAGAAAAGCAGTCTTCACATCAAATTTCATCAGTTTTTAATTTTGTTTTGCAGCATAGGCTATCATTGTTCTCAGGGCTTCAGTGCTGACAACAGGACTAAAAACATCATTGTAGTCCCCTCCAGCTTGCTGCTGACAGCCTCTAACTACAAGACGAGCTTTGAAACGTCCATCATCCTTCACTTTGAATACCCATCGACTTGTGAGAATTTTCTCAGTTGATGAGTTTCCAGGTTTCATTTTCTTTATGCGCCATCTTTTCTTCCTCTATAGCTTCTTTCCATCTAGCTGCATCGTCTCCAGAGATTGCCTCTTCGTATGTCAGCATAACATAATCATTTAATCTCTCTGGTTTCTTTTTTGTTCGCTTGCCTCTTCCTTGAACTTCATCATTTCCAGGTGTTATGTTTTCACCTGGTTCTTCAGGGATCACAGTGTTTGTCTCATCTTCATCTTCTTCAGTTGATGCATCTGAGTTATCTTCAGATTCAACAGTATGGCCTTCATTATTTGTAATTTCTTTTCCTTCATCTCCAGTGCTTAAAGACAATAATGACTTTCTTTTAACTTCGTCTGAGATATATAGTTCATTGGTAAATGTAACATCACGTGAGATTATTATAATCTTCTTGATTGGATCCCACAGTCTATAACCTTTTGTTCCATACCCGACAAAAACACATTTTTGAGAACGATTGTCAAGTTTATTTAAGTATCCAAGTTTTTTTGCATAAGCTATGGAACCAAATAGTTTAAGATTGGAAAGATCAGGTTTTCCACTTAACCATTTTTCAGCTGGTGTGCAATCCAAACATGTTCGGACTCATAAGGGTGGCCGTGAAGTAGCATTACATAAAAAGAAACCAGAAACTATCGGGATTGTCACTGAGTTTAATTAATTTCCTTGAAAATAACGGGAAAACAACCGAGATTCGAGTCAAATCGAAGGTAATGGATGTTGCTGAATTTATTTATGACAATCTGGACAACGCGCGGGTATCGGCTGGGTTGGGATGAGTTGACCGGCTGTTTTTTCGTCAATTAAATATATTTCGGGATGAATTAGATTAATAAAATTTCCCTACATGTTCTCTGTGTATAATTTCAACCCCTTTCGGACTCGAAAGGGTGCACCCTTAAGGGTTGGCGTGGAAGTAGCATTAGATAAAAATAAACCAGAAACTATCAGGATTGTCACTGAGTTTAATTATGACATTAAACTTGACCGTTTAAGTCCCCGAAGTGGGAGTGGTCGGGGGTGAAAAATTTCAAACATGTTAAACAGTCGATATTTGCGATAATTATTTCCTGGGGTTAATTACTTTCATAGTATTTATACCGATGTTGTTTGTGTATAATTTAACCCCTGTGAGGGGAGCAAGCTTAGGGGTGGGGTGGATGTACGTTAAATAAAATCCCGCAAAAACAACCGAGAATCGAATCAATTCCGAGACTATGAATGTCGCTGAATCTAATTGTGACAACCTGGGTAACGCGACGGGTTTGGGAGGTGTTGGGCGGGGGAATAAATTTTTAGACAATGTAATCGGCCGATTTTTGCGTGGAATACATTCTTTTTCATTATCGCATATTTGTGAGGGTGGTCATCTTCTAACATGTAAAAACGGCCGATATATTTAGTCAATGACTTCATCCCCCTTCGGCATAGGAGGTGAGCACATTTATGGATAGGGTTCGAGGAGCTTTACATAAAAATAGCGTAAAAGTAACCAAAATTGGAGTCTTATGATAGATAAATGACATCTCGGGCAACGCCGGCAACCCAGCTAGTTGTACATAAATAAATCCCCATATATTTTGAATTTCTGGTTTTAAAGTTTGTTGAAAATGGTGTTGAGAATACACTATACATAGAATTCAATCCTTTTTCTATCTGATATATCTGATATAAAATTGAGATATGTAAATATATGTTGTATATTAAGTTAGTATTATACATATATATTTATTGTGGTGACCACCGATATGTATAATAAAACGATTTTTTGTCATTTATTTAATATTGGTAATGGTAAATATAGGTATTGTAGACAACAGTCAGTGTTGCATAAGAATGTATTTAAAATTTAATTGCTTAAATGATTTTATGTAACAAATCATAATTAACTTATTACATTAATTTGAACCACAGCTTGATATTTAAAATGAATACTACAATATATATATATATATATATATATATATATATATATATATATATATTGTAATGCCTGTTAAGTGAGGCATTGTTTGTGATGGATAGTCTGGACTGTTGGAGGGGCATTTTGTAACATATTTATTTAGGTTCTTGGAAGGGCTGGTCTTGAGAATTCGGAATCGTGCACGTGCGTGTGGCCTTTCTCAAACTAAATCTGGGGCATAATGTAATGCCTGTTAAGTGAGGCATTGTGTCTGATTGATAGTCTGGACTGTTGGAGGGGCAGTTTTGTAACGTGTTTATTTAGGACTGAGTATTTTTTCGTCTTGGAAACGCTGGGTGTGTGGTCTTGAGAAACCGTGCACGTGCGTGTGGGGGTGCCAAAGACAAATAGTCCTACCCAAAGAAATTACGGATCCTGTCTCGATTGTCGGCTTTTGACATGACAGAGTAGTTAGCCATTTGCTGACTACGGAACTGCAGCTGCATAATATAAATCTCGGGATAATGGAAGAATCTGTCAACTGGCATTTGCGACGAAGTTTTCGAACAATGGACAAAGGAAAAGGCTGGGAGTATATAAGGGAGAGATAAGCATTTGAGAGTTAGTCGTACTGCGATCACCGAGACTGGAGGATATGAGGGAGTCGTACTGCGATCACCGAGACTGGAGGATATGAGGGAGTCGTACTGCAATCACCGAGACTGGAGGATATGAGAGTCGTACTGCGATCACCGAGGCTGGAGGATGAGATTAAGAGAGACATCGTTTAAGGTAGGAGAATGTGTTATAAGTTGCAGTCTGTGAGAGAAATAGCCAAATATTCAGCGATAAACATTTTGTATGCTGAAGTCTAATCTATTCTATTCTCAGATTAGACCACTGTCTTCGATTGTAGGAGACCAGGACACTGTATCCAGCGTCAAATAATCTTCAGAACGAGCAAATAATATTTCCTTAACGAATGGAGAACCAACTTTTGTCAAACCAACAGTGTTTATTAGAATCAGTGTTTAAAACGGCCAGTATATAAAGTGTGTGTGTATGAACGAGCCAAATTTTCCTGAGTAATCGTAAGTTAAAATTTCATGGTATTCATATATGTAAACCGAATTAAAAGATAAAGTCAGATATCGTTCTTTCTTTTGTGTTGATAAAATAAACTCTTTAAATTTAAAATCAATCTTGTAGAATAAGTTCGTCAATAATTAATTTCGTCTATGTCTAGACGAATAAATATTTCTTTTTAAATTAAATGTAAATTTTTGTTTCTTTGATTATGTTTAAATGTTCTGCTGTTATCAAACCCAGTTAAGACCTTTGAGAGACTGCTTTTTTAAAATTGTACAATTGTTTCAAGTATTGTTAAATAAACTTTGTTTGTTTTAAAAAGTTAATAATTGTTCATTTAAAAAGCCCATCATATTTAATTATTACATTTTGGCTACCACAACGTGGGGCGAATTAGTAAAGTAATATCTTTGAATATTACATTTTGGCTACTACAACGTGGGGCAAATTAATAAGCATAATTTTTGATTATTACATTTTGGCACCACAACGTGGGGTAAATTAATAAGTCATAAATAGTATATATATATATATATATATATATATATATATACTGAGTTTTTTGTATTTTGCATTATAATGTTATTTAACTGTATATTATTATGTAAAAGTTCTGATTCTTTCCTCGTGTTGAATCCTTCCTTCTCTATGAATATACGAAAAAATTAATCAAGTCTATTAAGTGTAATTTATATTCGGAAACTAAAGCGTAATTAATTTAAAGAAAACTTAATTGACGACTAATAGAACGACAGAAAACATAAAAGAGGAAGATATAGTTTACATTTCAGAGGGGGTAGTTTCAAAATAAAGAATGCAATAGCACAGACCTTCGATATACATTCCTTCGAACAAATTATTGCTATTAACAAACGGTTGAGTTTTGTTATAATTGAAAATTAAATGACAATACAATTGTCAAATGAAAATTTAATTAATGGATTTTTGTTTAAAGCTGCTTACCTGTAAAGTCAATCTTGCTGACTTCTCCATCAGAGCCGGAGGCGTCTTCATCTTCATGGGGCAACAGGAGTGCTCCAGCAGATGACAGCTCCTTCGGGAGTTTGGACAGTGTTCCGCTCATGTCTTGCGATGTGTTGCCTGAAAAAGAGAAGTATCACTGCAAGACTATCTATGATTATATTTTGCGTTTATATTTTAAAATTTATATAGCAGGTTCCATAAAACTTAAAACTGTATTTTCAAAAGTAACTTAGTAAACGTATAACACTAAAATTTGGTTCAGTAGAATTTTTATTAGATTCTGTAAACAACTTTCACGACTGAATAAATGTTGAAAAAATTGATTTACTGTAAATAAACATGTGGGTACAGAAACGTCTGCTCTATAACCGAAATGAAACAAAACTTATTTTTCGTAACGTTACCTTATTTTTTATTATACTTTAATAATATTGCGGAACATATTTTTCTCATATCTATCTGGTTTTTTGTGTGTGTTTCGAGAGTTGGAGATGTTGATCAACAAGGTTTTGCCTTCCATTTCATGTATACGCCAGTGTATTTGCATTAGCCGTCAATTGAGCGTCCCAAGCTAAAAAAAAAACAATGTTGATGGATTGCCTGTTGAAATATTGGGAACTTAAATAAATGCATTTGAATGCATTTGAGTGCAGCGACAAAATGTGAACTTTTTGGGGCGAAATTCTTGGTTAGACGCCGCTGATTTGGGCAGAGACGACGCGGCGTTGGGCGGCTTAAGCGGCGACGGAGGTGGAGGTCAATGACTCCGGCTCGAGAGCTGATGTTCTACAATTCCTGCAGGTAAAAATCTCGTCGTATTCTACATGACATAATAGAATTTTGGAATGTCGTCTCGGAGTAATAATAGTTACAAAATCCTGGCCAAACAAGAATATAACAAACTCTGGTTTACAAGCGTTACAAGCAGCGGAGGAAAGTTAGGGTATTCGTCTGGCGCCGTATTTTGAGCGGCCGTGCCGTGAGCGGACAACGGTCCCTTCCTCAATCCTGACCGCTGAGCGAGCAGGTATAAAGTTTTCCGAAGAGCAACTTTATCAGTCTTTAACAATTATTATAAAGTATCAGTTTTGTACAATCTTGCTTTGTTGGAATTTTTAGAAACACAGATTTTGAAATTAGATCATTTAATTGACTTTACAACTCCTGAAGAGGTCCTAATAAATTAGGAATTAAACTTTGAGAATTTTTTTTCTATTATAATGTTTAAAAATTTAAATTAATAATAAATTTATAGCTAAACAGGTTGACGTTTTCATTTATTTAAGGACGTCACATAAATATAACTGTTAAAAAATTTGTTTCTTAATTGATCATTTCTAAGCATATTAATTAAACGAATCACTACCAATTTGAACAGTTTCCATGATACAGATAGAGATAGAAATTATAAATCCAGATAAGTTTTTACATTAATCTTGTATTACATTCACTTATGTTAAAACCAAGACTGATAACATTGCTCTTCGGAAAACTTTATGCCTGCTTGTTTAGCGGTCAGGATTGAGGAAAGGACTGTTGTCCGCTAAGAATACGACACCATTCATCTGAATTAGCAGGTATTTACCTGAAAGCTGAAATTTTAGGAGAGGAGATTCGAAGCCATCGCAATGAAATATGCATAATTGAGGGCAACAGACCTTCGGACGACGATGCGTGCTTCGTTTTGTGCAAATTAGAAGAAAACTCATAGCCTGTAAACTCCAATAAGAAACTAATCCTAGCAAGAGATCTAAATGGAGACAGGAGATTATTAATGCAATGTAAAACTAACTTATTTTACTGGTAAAATGCAGCTAAAAGATTCTATGGTACAATAGATTTACGATTGTCGCTCAAGCCAACTGATAAACTTTGCAAGTAATAAGGCGTTACTTCAGTAGCGATTGGAAACTATAACATGAAAATGGTTACGCGTTGATTTGAACGTGTTCACGGACTGTTAGGATGAATTAAATGGAACGACGTAAAATATACAGTATGTTCACAGGTGAAAGCGTTTAAAACGAGGCATTGCGTTTCTTAATACTGAAAGTAGAATAAATTATAATTGAATAGACAAGTGGTATACATAAAATGACGACTCGGGACAGTAGTCGAATGAAAGATCTTAAAGTTGAAGTACGATAAACTCGAGTAAATTATTCCAGAACGCTTCTTACGTTGACAAAATCATGGAAAATCAATTGTAGACAAGGGAATGGAAATGTGAACGTTTGCTCGGATCGACTGACAACTGCCTACGGAATGTTGTAATTACAACAGGTCATATAGAGGTAAAAATTTGACAAAACCGTGTTATGCGTGTAGACGCAACACTTACCATTATGAGTTGGATAATAGTTCGCATTCTCTCCTGAAACAGAAGGATACAATTGTTTCAGTACAACGTTTTTAACTATATTAATAATTTGCAAAAGTTTACAATTTTAAAGAATTTATTCTCGCCACGGAAACTCTAGTATTATAAAGGGGAAAAGTATTTGCGTATTCGAAGTTAATCGAACTATTGTACAACATTAAACACATACAAAAGCGATTTCTTACTTTAAACGTTCATAAGATTATTTGAATTCATTTACCTATTACTGATGGATCTCCTTGAAAACAGTAAATACGATTGAATTTAGAACATTGTCGGGAATATCTCAAATTTGGAATTAACACTTGCAGAAAATTATATCAAGGTAAAAATGTGTCCGTGAGTCACTCATTGTAGTAATCGAATCAATAAATAAATAATAAACCGTATTGAATTTTACATCCACCACGTTTATAGGCTTTGATTCGCCGAAAAAAAAATTCAAGAACAGTTATCATAATAGTGTTATTATTAAATTGTGGAATGCGCTAAAACGCATTTAAAATACACAATGACCTTCGTTTACTTTAGAAACGCATTCAAAATTCATTGGATGAGGGACTGAAGGTAGCTGGAATATTTGCTGATCTAAGGCATTAGAATAATGTGGCATACGGGGGAAACGCATTAATTCGCCTGAGATCATATCTTAAAAAAGCGAAAATAAAAGGTAGCGTCTGACTGAGAGGTTGCCAGGATCCCTCGTTTTTTATATATAATCAAGAAAGGAGAGGCAGCTGTGTCGGATATTAACGGGTTGGGGTCAATTGTGTTTTTTTTATATATTGAAGAAGTATGTATTTGGTTATTGTTTGGTGGATAAATGAAATATTGAGGTCACTATGGAATTAGAGAAGTACCAGGTGATATAACGAAATGATTTTATTTTGATATATTTGGATCTTGCTGACGTTTTTTTTTGGCTGCGGAACCCCTAATGTTACAGCCGTACTTCCATAATGGAGAAATAAGGGATATAGAAACTATTTTTTTCATTGAAAGGGATAAAGGTGAATTAGGATTAATTTAATGGTTTTAGTATTTTGAAGCGGTGTTTTGATGATTTTTTTAATGTGACTGGAGTGTTGGGACCGTGTTAGCTTAGAATAGAGTATTAATCCAAGATATTTATGGTTTTGTTTGTTTGGAATGGGTGTGTTGGTAATGGTATCTTTCTTAGGGATAAAGGAACCATACCGTCATGTCCGACAAATTCCTCTGCATTCCTGATCGCCTTGTGCTGACTCCGGGACTTTGCTCCACAACGTCGAGAGCAGCTCCCTCCATTTTAGGGTTTGTACCTCTTGGACGTCTCCCGTTGTTTGGTGGTCGTGCGTTTGCATGAGCGGCGTTCCATTCCTTCATAAGTCTTTCGATCTGGCACTCTCCACGTTGGGAATCGCTCCTGATACAACGCATTACCACTCGTCATACCATACATGTCATTCACAGACGCGAGTTCATTTGCGTACATCACAACAACCAACAGAAACCAGACTGTCCATTTCACCGTAGCGTAACACAGCTCACAGACTGACAACAAACCTATTGCAGCACACTGGAAACGGACTTCATACAAACAGATCAGATACATTTACCCACAACAGTTTAAACTACATTTTAACCGGCCACTGCACCAAGCTTGGAGTATTTTTCACAGAATTATAAACTTACATCCTTAATTGGTATTGTAAAGTTTTACATAATTTTGTTCTTGAAAGGGACGGATACTTTGTCTATAACTCCACTTTTTAAACATTCTACAAACTTTAGAGCTCTCGAGACGCGATAACTAAAACTCTGTTTGGAATTGACATTTAGTGTCCACTAAACAGTCATATCTTGATATTTATTTTTCTTAAAATTTTAGAATCCATCTGAAAAGTCCGAAAGTAGGGATGAAATGAATAGTGGTGGTTGAATTTTTATTGTATGTTTTCTTTTACGTCTGACGATTTGCAAATATATTTTATTATAATAAATAAATAAATATCAGATAAATATAACTTACGGTTTATTTGCGATTGTGATTTGCAACATTTGTATAGGGGGAATACATTCCCTAATCATGTGTTGTGGCTTTGAATGGGTTTTTCTATCAGTGTAAGAAGATCGTCGATATTTCAATACCCATACGAAAATAATTAAAAAACTTGTGTTGAAACATTCTCAACTCCTCAAAGTGAACATAGAATGCCCCCAACATGTCTCTTTTCATAATCATTGGACAAAACCAATGCATCATTATTTTTTTTCGTTTTCAAAAACATCTATACCAGTCTATGCAATGGAATAATTTATCGCGCTCTATATTCGTAGAATGACTAAAGGCAAGTCGGGCCGACAACAATGTGAAGAGAGCAAGCTCGGAACAGTGGCCGGTTAAAATGTAGTTTAAACTGTTGTGGGTAAATGTGAAACTAGCCTCATATGTTTTTAAATCTTTCTGTAGTCAATCTGATGTCGTTTAGCCGATTGTCGGGTAAATGTGAAACGAGCCTTAAGTAACTTAGACATGACGGATGCTAACAAGTATTCAGGTCAACATCAATTTTATTCGCAACATGTTTCCTCGTGTAATTTGAGTATCTCATTTTAGTTCAGATAACAAGGCATGCACTAACATTCATGAAAGTTCGGATAATTCTGGAATTATAAATTTCCGGACCCATGTTGTAACGCCAATTTTTCTCCTCTCAATATGGGCAATCCATTCCTGAAATTTTGTCGTCAATTTTTTTGTATAACGCGGAGAATAATGTGGTGATTACATTACGAGGAAGGCTGATAATATTGAAGATTACACAGACCCGCGTCGTATGAAGTTGTTTTTGCCAAATTCGGATAAACAAATTTTTTGGCATACACGTCATGTGATTTTATACAAGAACAGTAAGTGCCGCGAGAGATCCGTCTGACTGGATTTCGTCATTACGTGACGTCACAAGACTAACCAGCATTTGTGCGTGGGCTCAAAAGTTTATTCCTCACATGGACTTGAGCTTATGTTTGAAGAAGAATGGGAGAAGCAGCTTATTGTCGTGACGCAATGAACAAGCGTTCCGTCATTAAGAAAAATTTGGAAACGTAAACAACTATGTGTCTTTGTTGCAAAATCATTGGGCTTAATCAATATCATCACCGATTGTTTTACTCGAAGTTTGTTATCAAGGGTTTTTTTTTACATTAATTCCTGTCAAAAATTATATATATATAAAGGTCATTATAATAGATTTTACTTACATGAATATCATCATCACATAAGAGACTCCTACAATTTGATGCGTCCTAATTCCGCTTTTTAAATTTTACACTCGCCAAAATAGGCATAAAAGTTAAAAGAATAATCGATCTATAAACTATTAACGTGGCTCTCGTCAGACACATGGCTTCTCACAGTAAAGGAATATTTACCAAAAATTACGTAAAATCGTAAAATAAATCAGAGGTAAACTTTAAATGTAAAATACCAAAGAGGTATATAAATATAATCCACTTCAAAACCGTTACGCTTTTGTTTTAGGAAAAAGGTTCTCGGATAATTATAGCAAATCCAACTCCAAAGACATGGCTTGGTTTGAAAAATGGCAATATAAAGAAGGAAAAGAGGAAACAAGCAAACACAAGGACAGAGAAAGTGAAAAGTTGCAGCAACGAGCATATCCTTTAACAATTCATTTGCACAGGTGTCAGAACTTGTACAGCGCAAGGCCATCGTGCAAGCTTAAAGAATTGGAGTAATTCGCAGACTTAACACTAACTGACAAAACGCCGATTAACCCAGTATGCACGAAAATCAGGGTCCAATAAATGTCGACAGCGAGTTGGATCCAAATAGTTGAGATTTTTGGAAGTATTACGTTGTCTATGTTTAATTCAGAAGTAATGACTCTGAAAAAGTGTCGCGGACTCTCACGCTTACGTTCTGAACGAGTTTTTCACGTTCGAAACGTCGATCTATTAATACTCACTGACAGCCGAAATATTTTACCCGTGAAATTAAAGACACGATAATTCGAAATCCTAGATTTATTGTCCGACGATCGTGGCATGCCAATGTTAAATTACACAGGCATATCATCGCTAGATCAACTTTAGATCATTTTTCAATATTGAAGTAAAACGGATGCGCCTGAACAAACTTTTTTCCTCACTTTTAGATAAGCAAAAAAATGTCTGTCAAAAATATAACACTTTAATAAGGTGTGTCTGCATTAGGAATGTCTGCTGCATAATACAAATTTTTCTAGGTGGATCGATTGTTAAAAATCCAAAGGATTGATGACGGAGGAACTGTTCGTCACCATGTCTTGGTAGATATCGGCCAGTTGACGTCAAGAAATTATGCATAAACCACGCGCTTCTTATTTTCAAGGGCTTATAATAAATCAAATCTGACTATAATATCCGAAGACGTGTAAAACGTGTTTGGAAAATATAATGACGAAATAACGAAGATCTGTCGGGCGTATGTTGACATGACCTTTTTATTGTTTTGATGAGGACATCTCTACACAGTGTAATAAAAAGTACAATTAATAAAATATAATAAATTCTGGTTAAAATTATTTTGTGTTATAATACAAAGGAGAAAGTTCAAGTTCAAGTTAAATGTTAAAGTTCGCAGTCAACGGTTTAAATTCTCTGACGTCACACCAACTCAACTGCACACAGATTCTTACGCGCCGTGTGCAATCGGCTGATTTATAAATGTGGAAACCACAAAAATCATACACAAATCATACACAAGCTTTCACAAATTCTGAAACACCAATATTTATGAAGACAGATACAGCCTTTACAAATGAACTTTGAATATTTGAAAAATAAATTGAATTAACACTGTTGGGCGCCAGCAGTTTGACTGCAAAGTTTTTATAAATTTTTATAAAGTTACACAAAAAGATTATAATATCTTCAAAATTAAATTTCGTCAATAATCGCTTAGTTCAAAACAGCGCGGTCGAAGTAACACAGCATATAATTCAGAATTAGGAAAATATTTCACATAGAAACTTGTGATTATGAATTTTATAGGTTACGGTTTTTGTTGGATTGTCCTCGAAATTGAATGTTGATGATCCGCCGTGATAGATTATCGCTCAGTGTGCTGCAGTCTTGAAAATAATTGTTAGCAAATGTACGTCCTCCAACCAGTGATCGACATGAACAACGACGTGAGAGACAAGTGAATGATGTACAATGTGTGTCTGGACAGGTATGATTTATAATTTTCAAAGAAAGAAACTTTATCAAATTTCTCTTTAATCTATTTGATTGATAAAGACTTTTAAAATGAGTAATCTTATGGATAAAATCTTATAATGAAATTGAAAATGACCAAATAGGTCGAAATCTTCTGCCTATTAAAGATTTGATTTTTTTCCTTCCGCGTAGTATGATGTACAATGTAACGCTCGATATATTCGGAATTTGTAATAGTCCTCTCGGTACAACATAATTATCCTATACCTTCATTGGCTCAAGGATCTTCGAACTATGAATTTAGTAGACTTATGTTTTGGGGGGGATCTACACATTTGTTCAGTGGACAACACGACCGTGGTTCACCGTATCGCTGAATGGTACCAGCAGCAGTGCTTGTTTTAAATAAAAATGATCACCTGACGATTGGTAGAGAAGATGTGCAAAAGTTTCCAAACACTGAGGTGTAAACCAGGTGGGAAAAAGTGTGGTCGCTCTATGATGGCTAATTCGGTCACTGAAAGAATGTTTCGGTAGACACTGCGGATGATCAGCTAATATTCCCCAAATCTGATTCAAACGGCAGACAGTAACCGTCGCTATTCGCGAAATAATTTGACAGCTGGCTGAAGAAGATATGCAAACGTTCCAGAATTTTGATAACTGAGGGAAGTCAATAGATAGGTAGTAATCATTCTCCGACGACCCTCACCGAAACTCACAGCATCTTTTACGCGTTATAACACGAACTTAGAAAAACCTCAAGATGCAACAAGTGGACGATGGATGTGATATATCGGAAATTGAAGCCGGACGTTTTGGGCAGGAAAACAAAGCATGACAGACCTATTATTCAAATACTCTCACGGAGCTGAATTCGATCGTCTTCATCAACGTAAAAAGTGAAAACCCAAGGCAAGCAAGATTTTGATTCCATTTGCAATAAACCATTTGTATGGTAGTACCCGCATTATCCTATATTACGAGATCAGATCCGCTGTTTTTAACACACTCCGTCGTATTTACGTCTGTTCGACATATAACTAATCTTTGGTTGTAAAAAAAATCATTTTCATTGGCTTCAATTTTATTAAAAGGTAATCCAATTGATAACTCACATATGTGCCAGAGGCATCATCATTGACAAGGGAAAGTTGTAACACGCATATTTATGAATTAGTGTTCGTCTGCGCCGTCGGGTTCGATTCAGATCAAGAACCAATCGGTGGTATTTTCAACCATGAATAGTCAGAAAATATATGTTGGGCGAATGAGGAGTCCGGGAAAGCTGTGCTTGATCAGGAATGTATCAGTTGTGAAGAAAGAGAGACTTTTGTGCTTGTGGATCACGATAGAATCAATTCTGATTGTTTCTCGCACTCAGTTCCACCCTTGGCTACCTTCCTCTACCCTTCCACATCCCCCCTTTCAAATCCCTTCCTATGCTATTAAAGGGGAGTTGCCCAAAGTGGATCACCCTCATGTAGCCTGTTGCCCTAAAAAAAAATGAGGGTGATCCACATTGGGCAACTCCCCTTTAATAGCATAGGAAGGGATTTGAAAGGGGGATGCGGAAGGGTAGAGGAAGGTAGCCAAGGGTTTCTAGGGCCCCCGGGCTATATTTTAAGGATCCTACCCGGCTCTACTCAAGACTTGATAACTAATATTTCAGTTATATATTAATGCCAGATTCGATTGCCTGCGAGAGGATTCTCTCGCAGGTAACCTGCGAAGGATGTTCTCTCGCAGGCAGAGCCTTTTAGGAGAGATACGAAGGGGCTACCTTTGGGTATGCCTTTTCCTCTCCGTTTTTGAACTAAGGTTCCTCGGCCTGTTCTGAGAGGTGTATGTTCCGGGGTCACAGACCTTGGGCATACGGTAAGAGTTGTCCGCTATTCCCATTGGAATAGTCGGCCAGCTGCCTCCTAAACGGGTCGAAGCACGGAGAAGGGAATGCTGCGTCCCCACAGCAAACTCCTCTCCCGCTAACGAAAGGGCGTGGGACAAGTACCCAATGCCCGACCTACCTGATCCAGGTTTTTCTAAGGTTTTCCCTGCATTTCTTTAGGCGAATGCCGGGTAGGATCCTTAAACTATAGCCCGGGGGCCCTAGTAACCCTTGGCTACCTTCCTCAACCCTTCCGGATCCCCCCTTTCAAATCCCTTCCTATGCTATTAAAGGGGAGTTGCCCAAAGTGGATTACCCTCATGTAGCCTGTTGCCCTAAAAAAAATAATAATAATGCCACATTCTTGCGGAATCAAGGAAGCCTCTCGCAGGTGAACCTTCCCAGAGAGCTCTGGCGGAGGCTACCTTTGGGGATGCCTTCACATCTCTCTAGTTATTTGAACTAAGGTTCCCAAATGCCGAGGCACCTCGGCCTGTTTTGAGAGGTGTATGTTCCGGGGTCGAAGACCTTGGGCATACGATACGAGTTGTCCGCTATTCCTATTGGAATAGTCGGCCAGCTGCCTCCTAAACCGGTCAAGGCACGGAGAGGGGAAAGCTGCGATCCCACAGCTAACCCCTCTCCCGCTATCGGAAGGCCGTGGGACAAGTACCAAATGCCCGACCTACCTGATGTAGCTGTTTCTTGGGTTTTCACTGCATCACTTTTATGCAAATTGTTGGGTAGGATCCTTAAACCATAGCCCGGAGGCCCTAGTTAATCCTTGGTTACCTTGTTCTATCTTTCCGCATCCCCCTTTCACTGCTTCTCCTATGCTATAAGAGGGGAGTTACCACTGTGTGGATTACCCTATACATAGCCTGTCTACACCTACTTCTTCTAATGCCATATTTACTTTTTAAGATAACTAGTTTATATCTTTGGTACATGGTTAGTGAAGTATATGCAAGTTTAGAGTTGTCCCTGTTTAATCAAAATTGGAGATCCAGTATAATACAAGGTCTACATCGTTCTTAATTATTCCCTTCCTGAAATGAAGCTATTGTCTGGTAAACGTCTGGTAAAAAGACAGCAAAAATATAAGATGATGATAAGTTTCCTTGGACAACAGCCGTGAATTTGAGGCTCCTGATGCAACTCGTTCTGCGCTTGACGATGCATGGACCCGTGCATCTGCAGATATTTGACTTTCAATGATGCTGTACTCCCAAATTGAGGTCAATGTTTGATGTCTTCTCCGCCCGTTCTTCGAAACTAAAAAAGCAGCACGGTAAAATTTACTTTAAAACCGTCAGCTTTCGGGAAACGGAAGAATTTATATAAAAAAAACATGACGATTATGTCAACGATCCACGTGCGAAATTCTCCAGTTCAAAACACGTTCGATGACTAACTAGTTACTCCGAATTATAAAAGAAGAAACAGCTGTAACCCAGAAGTACAACGCACTCCATTTAAGAAAAAGAGATAGTCGAGAAGCATCCGCGACTCAGGGAAAGCATTAAAAATAATAACAAACAAAACCTGGCATATTCTGTGCGATAATCTAAAGTTTAACAGTGTTTCATCGACAACAAACTTCCCATAAAACACAGACTTATTAATTGATTATTTCATGTAGTACGTGAAATATATACTTATAGAAATAATTTAACCGATTCCTACAAACGAAAATTCGTGGCATCGAAGCAAATTCTAAATAGGTTGAAACGTCATCTTAGTGTAGAGTAATTACAACTCATTGATACTTGGAATTATTTTAACGGGGGTCACATATTTGCAACGAATTCTATAGTCGCGATGTTATCAGAACATACGTATACATGCTAATATTGTAAAGTGAAATATGACGCACGAAATTAATTTAATCTCCTAGTTTAAGAAATTTGATTAAATGAGACGTTTGAAGACAGTTAATAAAATAAGTCCTTTTTATCGACGAAATGAAGAAAGGATATTTGGATGACATTGGTTTTGGTTATTTTATTAACTGTCTTCTAGTTTACTCGTACTTCAATTTCACAGCAAGCTTCAAGATCATTCTAGTGGTCGTTTTTTTATTGCATCAAGCTGTTGTGGCAGTGCAGATAAGAGGTTTTTACACAGTCCTTAGAAGGAAAACCAAAGAACACGAACCTTTATTCTTGACACTGATACCCACAGGTTTAAGAGTTTATTCTGTAATCAACTGTTTCTTTTATATATGTTCCCAAAAGAAAACTATAGTCCTAATTTCTGTGTTAAAAATTGTAATTTTTAACTCCAACCAGAAGAAATAATTGGTTACTTCCATTAGTCCGGGCAGTTCGCTCTTCTTGTTTCGCTTTACCCAACATTCAAGTTGTTTAGGCCCTCTCACACCAATGCGGGACTACGGGAGTGGGAAGCGTGCGGGACGTGTTTTCATTCCGGGATACGGTCATATTCAGACATGCACGAACTTTCCCGCCGCTTGCTGCGTCCCGGTGAACGTTCGCAGCTTGCACGGTATTTCCCGCGTCCCGCACGTGGCCTGCTGCGCGCTCGTCCATTGTTTCTGTACAAGCCGCCAAAGAAAATCATAATAATACATTACATTAAGTATTCCAAAACTTTCAGAGTCGTTATTTGTTATTACATGTATACCTCAAAGCAATTGCAACTCGTTCTTCTGGAGATATTGGTTCACGATATTGCTTTTTAATGTCATTCTTAATTCAATTGAAAATTTCATCAAAACAATCAGGTGTCATTATGAAATAAATATAAAATCTTGCAATATCTCTACGTAACTCTGGCATTAAGGTGTGATATTCACCAAATGTTTTACGTTTAAAATTAATTTCGTGAATGCATATTCTTCTTTTCCTAAAGATATATAAATAATTAGGAAACAGGGTGCAGCGGGGGAAATAATTTCCTTGTTTCTAATAACTTAATTAGCACGTTTTTCGTCTACGGCTGGAGATAGTAAAATTAGAACCTCTTCTTCACCTGAAGACATAATTGAACACGCTGTCTTTACTTGAATTATTTTTTTTCTAAATTATTAAAAATAGGTATTATTTTAAGGGAAAGTGCTGTGTTTCCTTAATTCCCGTTCCCGCAATGGTGTGGAGGGCCGTGCGGTCGGCTGTCCCGCTCCAGCAACGGGATTCCCGCTCCCGTTCCCGCAGACCCGCGCTGGTGTGTGAGGGCCTTTAGTTGGCCGGGCCTTAGAACTAGGAGTACAAAACTGTAATAAAAGCAATTATTTGACATAGCTCACCATGCTGCACGCTGATGACGGTGACGGAGCCCGAGGACGAGGCCGAGGCCACATCGCCGCCAGGGTCGGGCGCTTTGGGGAACCCCCAGCTGCTTACGGACACGCTCGCCTCCATCAGCTGGGCGTCGGAACCCGCGATCACATCGCCACAGGCCTCACCTGCCAACAGTACACCAATGTCATTCCACGCATATCTCACAAGCGAAAATGATGGTTCTGCCTTCATACCAGGCCGATCATTATCTTACTTGTTCCATATGATATTACCACACACTTATTTTCAATCTAGACACCATACTTCACATTATAGGGCATGGTTGATCCAATCACACAAGACTTTCAAGCACGATTTTCAAGACATCGGAAAAGAAGGTTGATATTAAGTCAGCCATCATACCTGGGTATCAGCAACTGGGTCTAACAAGTTACAGCCAGCCTTCTGAACTGTTAAAATAGTTCACTGATTCTTCCATAATACCTCGCTTAAACCAGTGACGCTAATACTGGAACGCAAGTATTGCTGATTCAGCTCCGCAAGATTTTCCAAACCAGGCACGAGCAAGTTAAGCCGATCCTGCCTCTAGGAGTAAACATCACAGTCTATTGATCCTTCCACACGATTTTGGACAGAACTGTTAAAAATAATTTAGGAGGTTATGCACGATTGTGAACAAACTGAATCGTACATCTCCGGAAATATTTATGAAAACGCTTCAAAATAAAAAAACTTAAATTCCTCAACATTACACAAGAACAAATTTTGCGGTTTATTTTAATTGATACAAAAGGTCATAATTTTTTATATAAAAAAAACTTTTCACTGAACTTTATAAGGGTACAAGTCAGACTTGGCGGAGGGTTGTATTGAACGTTTTAGAGTGTTAATGATCATGTGTGCTTTCCCCTGGCACAGGCGCTGAGAGCCTTTAACAGTCTTCATCAAGCAGTCCTGGTTCCCCTCAAAGGCGTGGCGCAGTACTTCACAAAACACTACTCAGCGGATGGATCAAAAGTCAAACAATTTCAAACTCCGAACGAGAAACACGTCAAAGGATCGCTGATCCATTATCAGGCAAAAAAAACCACGTCAAGCTGGAATTGTGATTTTTAACAATTTAATTTATATATTTGACATTTCTAGTTAAAAGAAAATAACAACAGTCAAGAAATACTAAACGCATCTGTTTAATAATTAACGCCTAAATGTGTAACGTTGTTTATCATTTGTGGAAATAACGTAACTATACTCACTTCTTAAAACGAAACAGAAGACGCTATTAAAGACTAGGCGTCAATTGTTAAAATGAAAAAAAATTACGTCTGAATGAAAATAATGAATAAGAAAGATAGCCAATACAGACAAAAAAGTGTAATATTAATACCACACAACGTTTCTGGGATCCTTATTCCTTTCGTCAGATGCTAAGAAGAGCCTAGAGTAACACAACTGCACAGGTCAGTTGACAACACTCAAAAAGCAACGAAAACACAACGACAATGGGAGAGCCGAAGGGTTGGCGTTACAATAAGGCAGCAACGACAATGGGAAAACAAAAGGTTTAGCGTAATAATAAGGGATCATAGCAATTATTGAGTTTAAAAGTGTCTGTTGGTACATTAATAGCTGTGATGTTTGATTTAATGTGAAGCATCTCTGAAATGAGTCTGGAATTGTACCTGGTGTCAGTGTCTAAAATCTTAGTTAGCATTTTGCCAATCAAATATATGTTTAGAATTGCTGATATGTTTATCAATAGGAAGTTTGATTTTAGACATATGTTCCTTGATACGTGTATTAAGGGAACGTTTTGTTTGCCCTATGTAGCAGGAATTACAATTAGAGCAAGAGATTTTGTAAACAACACAATGTTTGCTGTAGGTGTCAAGTGGGTCCTTGGGGTTTTTAAATCAAGTAAGAAAGGGTATTAGTGTATCTGTAAATGATGGATATTTTATATTCTTTGAATATTTGGACAAATAATGCATTTAGCAATCTTTGAGCTTTAAAGTATTAATTATTTCATCATTTATGCATGTCATCATGTGTCATGTTTCCACCACAGGTAGTGACAAAAATAGACAACGAAATAGATGAGGATTACATTACTTTGTCCTGTTCTGCAATAAATTCAGGTAGGTAATATTAATCTCAGCGAAGGGAAATATCAGTTCAAAAATCCTTGTCGCGTCATTTCACGTTGGTTTCCGCACAACTTTCTTAATTAACTAAAATAAAACTTTAACTGCAAAATGTTAACTTAAAATCGTTGATATTTTTTCAGGCATCCACTATCGAACAAATTTTGTCGTGTGTAAAAACCGAAAGGCGAATTTACGCATTGAGCACCTGAAACTCATTTTTGTAATACAGAACTGATTGAGGTCAAAGAGCCAAGAGCGTGTGAGCCATGAACGGAGCAGAAGCTAACCCCCCCCCCCCCCCACTCCAGGCACAAATCAGTTTCCGGGGCGGATCACCGATCTCTACTCTTCTGAAGCACTCCGTTCCACTGATCCTTACTGAATCAGATCAGTTAAGTCTTTATATTTAAATAATATATCAACTATTTAGTTATAAACAACTAAAACTGGTAAGTACCAAAAAATCCCAATTTTTCTTCAACAATTTACAAAAATATGGACAGTTTTTCGAGGGGAGTTTATTATGGTAAGTTTAAATTTAATATTAAAATAACTTTGTCCGTATCTGACGGTCCAAAATATACCTCAAATCCTCTATTAATCGTAAACGTTAGTCACGTCTTCTCGCTTAAACTTATCCTACACTTTCCACATTAACCTATCACATTATCTTTTACTAACATTAATAATTCACTTCACTTTCTTATAATCTCTGCGTCGAATTCGGATCATGCCCTTAAAATACTAAAATTCATCATATTATTAGTGCAAGAAAAGGACGCATGTAAAAGATTAGTACAAAAAAAAATTATTGACAGCAAATAAAAACTTCACGATTTACAGCCAATTGAAATTTTTAAATTTGGAAGCTTTAAGGCTAAGGAGGCAGTCCACGACAATGCAGTCTGCATGTTGCCATATTAAATAACTAATTTTTGGTGACAGGCTACACGAGGGTACTTGGTATGGTGGCATAGGAAGGGATTTGACAAGGGTGCTGCGGAAGGTGGAGCAAGGTAGCCCAGGGTTAACTAGGATCCCCGGGCTATATTTTAAGGATCCTACCTGAAAGTGATGCAGGTTAATCAGAATCTGAGGTACTTGTCCTACGCCCTTCTGATGGCGGGTATAAATGATACGTCGCTATTTAAATACCATTAAAAGCTTGCCTACTGAGATATAAAGCCACCATTTAAATGTCAGTACGATCAATAAGTAATAGAAACTTGAAAATAAATAAATCATCTCCAAGGAAGGGTTGACGCCTGGAGCTATCGCTGAACTAGATAAATATTTATCTAGAAAAAATGATACGCTAAACAGGTGGGAATCCGGGAAGCTACTGTTTTGAAACGGTTGTGCATCCCGACAATTTCCGTGCCCAATTTTCCAAAGCTGGGCAAATATGTACCGACGAAAAAAGATGGCCCACTTTCAATAAAATTACACAAATTTTGTTTGTGGACCATACTACGTAGTGAGCAATTTTTTGCTGTGTTTTATAGATTTTTTTGTTTAAAATAAAATTATATTTCACTAAAATTAGTTTTAATTTTGATTTCCCAATAGAGTGGAAATTTCCTTACAGAATTGTGCTGTTGTATTATGGAAAAAGGTACCGACAAATAAATTTTTGGACAGGTCAATCTCAAAACTACAGTTAAAAGAATATAACGAGAGTTTTTAAATCCCCTTTCCCTTTGCGTTCCAATTTTCTAAGTTGGAAAATATTTTTGTTTTCTTCGCCTGGCTTCTGTAAATTAATATAATAATATTTTGTAATTTTCACAATTAATGAAGTGTTTTCCTTCAAAGCTTTATTGAAAAAAAATTCACGAAACCCGTTAAAATTAAATCTAATTTCGAATATTGATCCTCCCCGTCGCGAATGGGTGCAGATTGTTACAAAAAAGCAGTAGAAAGTGATAATCGTCATCCACATACGATTGTGCTCTTATTTAACCAGTGTTAAAAATTCATGTACCACACAATACATTTATTTCAGAATCGCAGAAAATTTAATTTGGATCTAGCGAATTCTCCAATTAAATTACCAAACAGATAATGAAGTCTACAATAAACAGACCATATTAAGTGATAAAATTAATACCACACAACGTTTCCAAAAACCTTGTTGCTTTCATCAGGTGTTGGAACGATAGTCAATTACTTTGAACTAGGTTAATAATGAAACCTTAATTAGGGCTCGAACGAGTTCGTTAATATGGACTGACATTCAACAGGCTCAAGCTATTTAGTTCAAAATATTATATCTAGATGCCCGTGTACTCTGTATTAAAAATTTAACATCCGATTAGTAAACTGAACTGACCTAAAATCCCACAATTTGGATATGTTAAGAATCCGCTATTTTAAGATATCCGGATTGCGCGGTGAAACTTTGTTCTTATGAATTATTTAGTGAGCTATTAAAGATGTATTTTATTAAGTAACTGTAAAATAAATAATTAGTCATTTAACTCGGAAAGGAATCAACTGGTGAAAGCTGAAAACAAACAACCAATTAATTTTATATTGCTTGGAGTCTTTGTATATTCCAGCAATAAGTCAGAGAACATCAATTCGGAAGAAAAATTTTAATTTATCAAGCTTATTCATATCTCTCATCGCTAGCCTATTTATCACATATCTTAAACATGTAAATTAATAATAACTGTATAGGATTAATAATAAATTATTGCAGGATACGAATATCGATATTTTAGAGATGTGGTTCAACGCTGCAACGATTTTCTTCGTATGAATGAAACTAAATTTCTATAATTAAAATTAAGGGGAACATGGAATAACAATGTGGAGAAAGATTCAAGACCGTCCTTAAGTATATCAGACTACAGTATACAAACTACAAAGTTGAAATAAATGTGACTGTTAAAACGGTTACCCTAAAACGATCTACGACAATCTCGCTATGTCATTACTAAAAACAACTATTCAAGTGAGGTTACGCGGACTTTATCTAAGCGAATGCAAAATAATATAATTATACTGTCGTCACTCCAAGAGATTCCTGCCCTACAAGGGGAAAAGTTAAGGAATATAGAAGACATGAACCCATCTTGAATAACGGCATAAAAATAAAATAATAGTTTAGTCTTACAAGGCTTAGAATTGAGAAATTTTAGTTTATCTTTATGTTTCAAGCGTTAGGTGATTCGAAACTGATGTCATCGAAATCCTGTCTAACACTCGGATTTTGTTCGGTTTTCACAGAAAAATTAAAGGACCGACTTTGATGAATTTTTTTCCGTAGTTATATAGAGCCGTGAGAATGTACATTGCGATATTAAACTGCCATCCGCCACATTCGATAAACTGGCTGACGTCGCAGAACCTGATTTCAGCTGCTTGAACAAGGATTTTCACCCGCCATTGAGAAAGATAAAACCTGAAGTTCAGTCCGCCGAATTACGAGAGATATTAATAATAGGCAAACAAAATCTGTCAAGTATAGTCTCGGAGAAAATCTTATAGAACTAAGAAGTAAAAAAGTATTAAAAACTCTGATATTATAACCATGAGTTATATGTAACGATTTAAAGAAAAATATATTCCCAGGTCCAATCCTATCAATAGAATACTGAAGACAAATCTTTGTACCAAAAGCTAACCCTAACTTTATGAACCGTGCACAAAGTTTATTTATATTTTGGTAATATAAATAGATTTTTCAGAGATCCGGGAAAATTATGTGTGGGACTGAAAATGTTTGCTTCATGATCAGACAATTTACAATTTAATTTAATTAATTTCCGGAGCTAAAATATACTGATGGGCCAAATCATTATGACCACTTCCTTAATAGCCGCAATCCAGTGGCGATTCGACGTGGCATGGATTCGACAAATCCTTGGTTAGATTTACGGATATATCTGGCACTTTATTTCCTTAAATTTACGGGCCGGTGGCTTGTAAACACGGGACTGGCGTCCCAGATGTGTTCCATCGGTTTGAGATCCAGCGAATTTGTTGGCGAAGGCATCAGCGTGAGTTCACTATCATGCTCCTTAAATCACTGTACCGCGGTTCTAGCCTGGTGACACGGAGTTATCCTGTTGGAAAAGTAATATAATAAATATATAGCTAGATAAATAATGTACAATTGTAACTTAAACGTGACCAGTTTGTTCCGCTTTCTGAGGTCATCGTTCACATGACTATTTCTATCGTTTGTTAATCTCTTCATATCACGGAAATTCATTAATATTACATCATTATATTATATACATATCGGGATTGTAGTCTTTGCCTTCTAAGTAGTAGTTTCAAATACAATATATATCTCACCAACATGTCCATCTCCAACATTTTCGAAAAATTTCTCATTCAGTATTTGGTCAACACATTTCAGCTTAAATATGATTCTCTAACTTCTGAAAAGTTTCCAGTCTTCTCTGTTCTATGGCTTTCCAACTGACCAAGTTTCACTTCTATTACTCCAAACGTAGACGTTAAGAAATCCATTCCGCAATCGTAATTCCGTGTTAGATGCTAAAATTTCTCTTTCTCAAGAATCCTTTTTTTAATGTATCGTATATTACTGTTGATATATAATTCAGCCTTCATCTTTCTCTGTAAAGTGCTCCGTTTCATCTACATCCTTAGAAACAATTTTAGTATTATGTGGATCAGAGTTACCACATTGCTGAAGCTTATTAAACTATTTCTGTGACATTTCTTCGACCATTTATAAATATATTTATATTTATATATATTTATAAATATATTTATAGTTATGAAGAAGCATAGCGGGCAGGAAAAGTCTGGAGTATTCTTCCATCAGCTATGTTCTTTTTTTTAAAAAAAATTATATGTGTAATTTTATTCAACCATATGAGAAATAAAACCCCATTTGTTACAGAAACAGAATTTTATGTCAAACAACCGTCACAGCAATTCTTGCTTGAGTTAATAGACTTCTTTCAAAATTGAGAAAAAGCGAAAATTATGCTTAACAAATTAATTCCGTAGCAATTTTAGAAGAGAAGCTAGAGGTAGATTGAACTTCCAAAAATAAAGCATTTTGTGGAGAGCTGTGTTGAATACCATATACGTTGATAATGGCCAAGTAAGCCATAGAAACGTTGTGCGTTTGTTCAACGACTGCCCCGGTTGTAATCCGAGAAATTTTTATTCCACAAACGCCTTGTTGGAGCTATATGGGATACGGGTCTTTGTTTTAGTGCTCCCAAAATGAGGTCTGAGTAAAATACTGACGGAAGCTATTTCCTCAGTAGCAGCCAGCCGTAGATAGAGTCTAGGTAGTTTAAAAAATGACGCTCTGACGAGGATTCGAACCACGATCGTCGTAACGTAGCAGCCAATAGGGCACGATAATAGCTGAGACAACACCGCACAGGAAATCAATAGACTAGCCTCTCCCTACACAATCATCAGGCAAAGCGGTCACGCCATGCAGGAACACGGGATCGATCCTCAAACAACGGAACAGACGCTTAAACAATTAAACTTACATTTTGCGTTTATCTCCTGATAGGCTACACTCATCTGTTACGTTCGAACCGTTGGAAAGCCTCCATTAATTAAATATAATAATAAATTTTTGTACAACTAAACGTATGGGGTCTATGAAAAAAGGATATCGGAAATTTTGCCGGAAAAATAAGGTTTACATTTGCCTTAACCTCCGTGTTAATATACACAGTTTATCCCCACCGGTTCCGCCAATGTTGGATTTATGATATCTTTTGGAATGGTGCTCGACTTCACCATCACGATTTCCTGATGACTTCTCTTGATTCAAATCAACTTGGGGAACAGCCAAAAACCTCACGAAGCCAAGTCGGGGAAGAAGGGAGTCTGTCAATATTTCGCTACGTCAATGCGACGAATGACTGCTCATGGCTTCGCCTCCTTGTGCCTTTTTAATATATTCTCACTGTTGAATGCTTTACGTCACTGACAATCCGATGGTTGACTGCCAGGCTCTGACGCGTTTTGCGTACGAGGAAAAAAAATTCCAGTATTTCCAACAGAGGATATCTCCGCGGTCTCACTTATCAAGGACAGAAAAATTGTAGATATCCTGTATTTGACAAAAAAAACACGGGGAATCCCTATTCGGAACTAGATATCGGTTATATATTTGTTCCAGACTACTATGTACTTTTCTGAAAAAGTTTTTTTTTTCTACAAGGACAATGAGTGAACTTGTACTTTTTCGTACTATTATTGTTTTTCACTTTGCAGTACGTCTCAAATTTTTTTTTCTTATGTTAATTCGAATTTTGAGTTCACTCAAATGGTTTCCTGCATATCAGGTGAGGACTAAATGGGAAATAAATGTATTATTCTAAATGTAGCTAACTTATACGTCTGTCGTCGTGGTGCGTAGTACAAATAGTCTGAATTAAGTCATACCAAAACCGATCGAAAGAAAACTCTAGAAAGTGAAAATACACATTCATTGACGGTAGAATACTCGAAATATTTCTGAGTGCTTTACCTCAAAACTCAAATTTAGATCTACACGATTTTTAGACAATATAAACAAATGATATTTAAAGTTTAGTGTATCGACTCGTTACAGACATTTTGAATATTTTAAAACTTCTAGTTATTAGTTACATAGCAAGTCTAAATAAATGAAAGCTAACGTGTCTCGTTTGAACGGAATAAACTCGTGTACGACATAGAATATATACTTTGCCAAATTTCAGACCCAGACTGGCGGGGGGGGGGACGGGGGTAGAGGAAATTCATTGCAATTAATGGCCACGTATAACTGCAATATTTATAGATTAATAAAAATTGAAAGACTTATGCGTGTGACCCAAACGAATTGAAAGTGGAGGAGGAGGATGTAACTAAAACGGTATCAACCGCAGTGATTTCAATATGTTTACTTTTAATTTTTTTCCCATGAAACCCGGTAGTGAAGCACGGGAATTAAGGCTGGTACTTCATAAAATATTATAGCGGCCACTTCCATTAGTTAAATAAATTATTAATTTATGTTAATGTGTTTCAGAAAATCAATTAACGACGAGTTGAAAGAAATGCAACATGATCGTGTAAAACCGAAATAGCTTTTTTAAAAAAAAAACTGCGTATATCAGATTGCGCAATGTGTGATCCTACACAGGTGAACTCATTCAAATCTCTGGTAGGATAAAAACCAAACACGGTAAAATGGTGATTTAGGGAGTTAATGTACAAAAAAAATTGAAAAGAGACCTGTTTTGATTTTTTAGAAAATATTCCACATGTAAATTCAAGCAGAACAGGTAAATCTATCAATAGATCAATGAAAAGAATAACTTGCAGGTTATGAGGTTCTAACTGATGGCTATCTCTACTATGCCACTATAATCTAGGTACTGGTGAACTGATTATCGTGCTCGAATATTCCAAAACTCTATAAAGCTTAAGTTGGTTAAGAATGGTAAAAAAAAAATTTGGAAAAAATTTGTTGGTGATCAGGATATGTCTGACCTCGCACACGACGAAAGAAAGTCAAGCACAGCTGTGAAAGACCTGGGTATTGTACGCTAAACATGGACAAAAAGTTTCGAAGGTCCCCATTATGCTCGCTTTAATTTCCCCAACACCAGGCGCCGGAAAATGTTTTCGGAATGACTGTAATATTTATCCGATATAGGAAATGGTGTTATAAATTATGTTTTTATTGCGTTCCTTGACACCGATACACCTGAAATTTAATTGTTGGCGGAACGGGTGTTTAAAGACGACAATCAAGGAGGGTTTTTCTTTGTTAACAATGGAGACAGTAGACCGCGCGCCAAGAGGAACTCAGTCGACGGCGAGAAGCGAAACGGAAAAGTATGCGTCGAGAAGTGGGACATAGCAGTTCGGTCCACATAGGGAAATAAAAACACTAAAAGTCTGCTGATCCAGAATTATGAATAGGGCTATCTATCAAGTCCAACAGCGACATATAATAGTGTACATAAAACGCAAGTAAACAGTTTTGACGGAGAGACTTATAAAATCGCAGTTTGGAAGCAGAAGTTTTGCTTCACAAACTGAACTAACTTTCGCATAGAGAGACTTTGTGGAAATCTACGTCCGGCAACTGGCTGAGGGAGAGATGATCCACGTTCCAGTATAGCAGAGATCCAGAGCAACTGCCGTGTGTTAAAAATCTAATGAGTAGAATCAGTGTATAATGGCCTGTTTAGTGGGTGTTGACATCAAGATACAAGAGTCCGAACTCGTACCAGTAGCACTCTCGTGAGTACAAAATAATTATTAATGACTGTAAACGATAATTAAAGGGTATAGTCAGACTTAGTTCGCGTTTTTCTTTTCATTCGTTTTCTTTTACTTTTTGAATTTAATATTTTATTCCGTTAGCTTCAATGAGTTTGGATTGTTAATATTTTAGTTCATTGTATTTGTTCTTCCTATCAAACCCAGTGTGGCCCTGAGATAATGAGAAATTCAACGTAATTAATTGTAAAATTATAAAGATATATTTTCATAGAACGCCACGAATTAATCAAATAAAATTTGAAATATTTGTTAGTTAATTTGACGGAATTCGGCGTGCAAAGCAGGGCTTAAAGGTGTAATTATCAACAATAAATTTTTAAATACATAATAATTTTGTTCAATAAATAGTTCTCGGAATTCACACGGGTTTTGCATATTTATATTTAGACGCAACGTTTCGACGACTGAAAGCACTGTCGTCATCTTCGCCTAGAAGATGACGACAGTGCTTTCGGTCGTCGAAACTTTTCGTCTAAATATAAATATGCAAAACTCGTGTGAACTCCAAGAACTATTTATTGAACAACTTCACCGGGAAAGACTTCAATCTTTAATAATTTTGTTAATTAGTTCTATTTAATTAAGACCACATTTTAAATCATTACATAAATTGGCGTCTTCAACGTGTGGCTAACTATCATTCAAATTTTAATTTTTTTTTTAAGAATTTCTTTTAATTAAAGACTTTTTTAATTATTACATAAATGGCGCTCTCAACGTGGTGGCTCGATTTTTGATAAGGAAAGAACAGAACTGTAAACAATAAAACGAAATCTGACAATAACCGAAGTATAGGTGCAAGATAGGATATTTGGTCAGGATGTGCATGGAATCTTTTGGAATAAATTTTATGCGTGTGAAATTTAGAGGATTAATTAAGACCACCTTTTTAATCATTACATAAATGGTTCCACAACGTGGGGCAAATTAATTTATTTAAATATTTTTTTTAATCATTACAATATATAAAAAAATGGTTGCTCTCGCTACTTCCGACAATACCAATTAAACCTGTTTGATGGTGAATCCAGCGATATGATTTTATATATAATCTCTTCAGTCAGCCCAAATTTATATGAATATAGAAGGCTCTAGTTTTTGTTCAACGTAAATCTTCCAGTGGTGCGTCACCTTAGCAGGAACTGGTTTTTTTCCCTCGGATGCTCTTTGTCCCCACTGTTTAACTATATTACGCGTTTCGAGAAACTCCCGACGCATTCCATATACAACTAAAATTTCCGTTCTGATGCGTGGGACTGGTAACCGTGAGGTTTATATAATCAGCACAGTTTGGAATTTCGTATCGTATTTTTTCGAGTCTCTCTCATATACTTTGAAGATAACGTGCTGCATAAAATAAAGTATGGCTATTATTCTAATCTAATTCTTCTTCTTTGATATTCACGGGAATGTATCAAGAGTACTTGTACGTAAACATTGCTTTAATTAATTTTTGTTTATAATTTTCCACTGACTTTATTGCAAGTGGGGTAGTTTCTGGAAAGCTACGCACGAGTCAGTGTGCAAGTTTAAATATCCCTTCTGGTCCTAGGCATCGCTACGAAAGCTCATTTACCATTTTAAGACGTTTTATATCTTTTCCGAGGCCTCTGCGAGGAGGATTGCAGCCCCGGATATTGGGTCCTTGACTCCTTGCGCTACGTAGAAGAACGGAAATTAAGTATTTAAAGGGGGTTGCCCTTCTTGAGGTTGTTAAACGTAAATCTGTCAATATTGTTCGCATTGAATGAAAAAAATAATTTTTGTGTAAATAAACCCAGGGAATCCTTGGGTGTACGACGTCTACGGCTTAGATCACTTCGTCCATTCAAACCAATCCTCAGCTGACTGTTTCAAGGGTTCATAGCTTCTGTGTATCTTAAGGGGCCTGGAAACGAGCAATATGTGGCCGGCAATATTGCTCTATACCCAACAAAATTTTCGGCAACACATATTTCAGTATTGCCGGGCAATGTTGCCAGCATTTTAAAGTACTTGCCGGTGACATCGGTCCTATGTCGAAAATACGGAAACATTGCCGGGCCACAATAGTTTCCATACCTCACCTTCAGATCTCTGTAGTCAATCAGCTGTGTTAGCAATTAATATTACACTTGGCTCTCCGGGTTAAATTATTCAGTATTCCGCTTATGAATTGGTCAAATGAGAAAACTATAGAATTTATCTATGAAGTTCGCTGAAATCCATCATTGAGGGACGTGAAGTCGATGAACTATATCGCCAAGCGAAGAAAGATGGGTTTGCAAGCAATAACCAACAAATTTGGCATCACTTATGACTTACGCGAAAAATGAAAATAAGAAGAAAAGTTGATATCTAATTTTTAAAATTCATATTTAACAAATAAAGAGGCTTTAATAAATTCATTTAATCCATCCATTAAATATACGCATACTTCTCGAACGATGTGCGAAATTGAACAATCGGATACTCTGATTATATATTATATACTAGCAGGGTGTCCTCGTTGTCCGGGATGTCATATATCCATAAACTCCAATTTGACTCCAATCTCGGTTGCTTTTGCGTTACTTTTAAGTAATGTTCTTCGCCCCCTAACCGTACATGTGCTCACATCCCAAGCCGAAAGGGATTGAACTCACTGCCCCAGAATAAGTTTCTTTCGTAAATCCTATCGTCCGTTGCAACATTTTACGTAATTTCCACCCACGTCCCCACTCTACTTTGGGTTAAACAAATAGTTGGATATTTATTAGACGCAAAAATTGACCGTTTGCAATTTTTTACCCCAACCCAACACCATCCACCACCACCCAACCCCCTCCCACCGCCACTTACCCACGCTCATTGACCAGATTGTCTTAAATAAACTCAGCGAATTCCATATCCCTGGATTTTATTCCAGTCTCGGTTGTATGGGCATTATTTTGCTGTAACGCACCACCAAATATCACCCCTAGGCGTGATCGCCACCTAAGCCCGAAAGTGGTTGAAATTTTACACAAACAACATAAAGACAAATCTTTTGATTTGAATTGACTGCGAAAAATATTAAGCGCAAACATCGGCCGATTAACATGTTTGAGTAATTTCAACCCCCGATCACCCCCACCAATGGGGGTTAAACGTAAATTTGAATGTCAAAATTAAAATATGTGACATGCATAATCCATGATTCGACTGCAAACTCGAATGTGTTTGCGTTATTTTTATGTGATGCCACCTTAAGGGTGCACCACTCCCAAGCATGAAAGAGGTGGATATTGTATGCAGATAACATATATTGAAATTTGATGAATGCTGTTGATCCCGAATTATATTGATTCGACGCAAAAAACGGCCGGTTACCATGTTCAAAGTTTGTAGCCCCACCCTCCTCCACCCAGTCCCTCAAACCCCCGCCAAATCCCACACACCACCACGCATTAACCATATAGTCATAATTAAACTAAGCGACATCCATAACCACGATTTGCCGCAAATATCGGTAGTTTTTGCGATCATTTTATGAAACTCTTGCACCCCTAAAGATCCACCGCTACCCATGACGAAAGGGGCTGAAATAATACACAAACAACATCAATAGAAATACAAACAATATAATTAACCATGAAAAATATTTATTCAACGCAAACATCTGCCGTGTTTGCATGTTCCAAAATTTTCACCCAGACCTTCCCCGCCTCCGGGGGTTAAATGCCAAGTTTAATGTTATAATTAAACTCGGTGACATACATAACCTTGGATTTGACCCCAATCTCGGGTTTATTCGCGTAATTTTCCTGTAAAGCTTCTCCTCACCCGCCCCTTTACCATACTCTAAGGGGTCGAAATTATACTCAAATAACATTGCTAGAAACATTATCAACTCTTTGACCACTAAAAATATTTATCCGACTCAAATTTCGGTTGTCGTAGGATGTTAGAATTCTTCAACCTACAGCCCTAAGCGTTTTCCCCTCTCACACTGAAAGGTGTTAATATTTTACAAAAAAACATCGGTAGATATAGTATCAATGTCATTGACCTCAACAATTAATTATTTAGCGATAATATCGACCGCTTAACATATAAAAATTCCACCGCAACCCACCCCGTCCACCTCCGCCCCTGGGGGTTAAATGGCCAATTGAATGTTATAATTAAACTCGGAAACATCCATACTCTTCGGTTTTACTCCAATATCGGTTGTATTCGTGATATTTTATTGCAGCGTTCCTCCAACCCCAACCCTTAGGGTGCTCCACTGATAAGCCCGAAAGGGGTTGAAATTATACTCAGCGAACATGTAGAGAAATTTTATGAATCTCATTGATCCCGGAAAATATTTAGTCGTCGCAAAAATCGGTACATTAACATGTTTGACAATTTCCGCCCCGACCCTGGGAGGTTAATTCCAAGTTGAATGTCATAATTAAACTAAGGAATATCCTTAACTTTGGGTTAGACTCCAGTATCGGTTGTATTCGAGTTATTTTCTTGTAACGAACCTCCACCCCCACCCCTAGGGTGCTCCTTTCCCATGCCATAAAATGTTGAAATTTTACTCAACATAAGATGGTACAAACACTTTTAATCACTTTTATCCCGAAAATATTTTATCATATATTATTATATTATATTAAATATTGGACGTGTTAGCCTGATGAAGATTTCCAACCCTGACCACCCCCACTTGGTAGACTAAAACGGCAACTTGAATATCATAATTACACTCACTGACAACCATAACCCTGGATTCGACTCCAAATATCGATTGTGTTTGCGTTCTCTTTATATAAATCCACTCCACCCCCACCCTTAAGGGTGCTCCACTCCAAATCCTGAATTAGTTTTATATTAAATATATGGAACATGTAGAGAAATTTTATAACTCTCAGTCAACCAGAAAAGTATTTATTCGACGCAAAGATCGACTGCTTAACATGTTTGAAAATTTCCACCCCGTCATCTCCCGCTCGGGGAATTTAAACTGTAAGTTAAACGTCATAATTAAACACGGTGATACCAAAACTGGTATGTGTTAGCGTTTTTTTCATGTTATGTCACTCCACCTGCAACCCTTAAGGGTGTACCACTCCCATGCCTGAAAGAGGTTGAAATTATACTTAGAGAACATGTAGTGAAGTTTTATGAATGCAATTGATTCATAATTATACTGATTCGACGCAATAATCGGCCGGTTAGTATGTTTGAAAATATCTTTCTCCGCCCACCCTCTCTCATCACCGCCAATTCCCACCCACCCACTTGCGTTTCTCAGTTTGTCATAAATAATCTCAGCGACATCCGTAACTCCTATTTGACTCGAATATCGGTTGTTTTTGCGTCAATTTTATGAAACGCACCTCCACCCCTAAGGGCGCTCCCCTCCCGTGGGGAAAACTTATACACTATAAAGAAAAATATTTATTCAACGAAAATATCTGCCGTGTTGGCATGCTCAAAAATTTTCACCCCTCTCACCCCTGCCCCTGTGGATTAAATACCAAGTTGAATGTCATAATTAAACTCAGCGACATCTATAACCTTGGATTTCACGACAATCTCAGTTGTATTCGCGTTATTTTCCTATAAAGCATCTCCACCCCCAGCCATCAGGGGGGCCTTTTCCAGGGTGCATAGGATGAAAATTATATTCAGATAACATCGGTGGAAACACTATCGATATCTTTGAACCCAAAAAATATTTATCCGACTGAATCATCGACTGTTTTAGCATGTTTAAATATTTCCACCCCCGTCCACCCCATATGGACGCGTCTCATCCCGACAGTGTTTGTTTCCTGGTCGCAAAGAACACGTGTCCGAAATTTGGTTATATTTGCTTCACGGGTGTAGATTTGTATTCTCCAACCCAAACTTTAAGGGTGCCCTTTCCCCAGGGTGTAGAGGATGAAAATTATATTCAGATAACATCGGTGGAAACACTATAGATATCTTTGAACCCAAAAAATATTTATCCGACTGAATCATCGACTGTTTTAGCATGTTTAAATATTTCCACCCCGTCCACCCCATCTTCTGGGGCTGGTAGACGCGTCTCATCTCGACAGTGTTTGTTTCCTGGTCGCGAAGAACACATGTACGAAATTAGATGAAATTTGCTCCACCGGTGTAGATTTGTATTCTCCACCCCAAACCTTAAGGGTGGCCCTTCCCCAGGGTGTAGGGGATGAATATTATATTGAGATAACATCAGTGGAAAAACTATCAATATCTTTGACCCCTAAAAATATTTATCTGACTGAATCATCGACTGTTTTAGCATGTTTATATATTTCCACCCCCGTCCACCCCCGATTCTGGGGATGGTAGACATGTCTCACCCCGATATTGTTTGTTTCCTGGTCGCAAAGAACACGTGTACGAAATTTGGTTATATTTGCTCCACGGGTGTAGATTTTTATGCGGAACAAATAAACATACATACATACACTCATTTTTATTTATAAGACTAGCTGGGTGCCCGGCGTAGCCCGAGATGTCATTTATCTATAATCCCCAATGTTTCCAATTTCGGTTGATTTTGAGCTATTTTTATGTTATGCTCCTCGAATCCTATCCCTAAATGTGGTCACCTCCCATGCCGAAGGTGTTTAAGTCATTTACCAAATATATTGGCCGTTTTTACATGTTAGAAGATGACCACACCCACAAATGTGCGATAATCAAAAAGTATTTATTCCACGCAAAAATCGACCGATTACATTGTCTGGAAATTTCTACCCCCGCCCAACATGTCCCAAACCAGTCGCGTTACCCAGGTTGTCACAATTAGACTCAGCGACATGTATAGTCTCTGAATTGATTTGAATCTCGGTTGTTTTGGCGTTACTTTTATTTAACGTACGTCCACCCCAACCGCTAACCTTGCTACCCTCACAGGGGTTGAAATTGTACACTAACAACATCGGTAAAAATACTATCAAAGTTATTAACCCGAGGATATAATTATTTAACGCAAATATTGACCGTTTAAAATGTTTGAAAATTTCCTCCCCCGCCCAACTCCGCGAGGGCCCACACAGCCTGGCACACCACCACCAAACCCCGTGCATTGCCCACGTTGTCATAAATACATTCACCTATATCCATAACTCTGGTTTGACTCGAATCTCGTTTTTTTGTGTTATTTTTATGCAACACACCTCCATCTCTACGCGTACTTCCCTATCATGCCGTAAGGTGTTGAAATTATACTCAAACAAAATCGGTAGAAATGACATTGACAGCGAAAAATATTTATTTCATGCAAATATCGGCCATTATACATTTCTGAAAATTTATACCCCCGCCCAGAACCTCCCACCCCCGGCCACCCCCTAACGTTCCCCAGGTTGTCATAAATAAACTCACAGTCACATCCATAACTTGAATTTGACTCCAATCTGGGATTTATTCACGTTATTTTCTGGTAACGCCCTTCAAATCCCCACTCCTAATTGTGGAAATTTCACGTCCTGAAGGGGTTTAAATTAAAAACAAAATCGGTATAAATATTATCAGTGACATTGACCCCGATAAATATTCATTCCTTACAAAAATGGACCGTTAAACATGTTTTAAAATTAACACCCCCGCCAACCCTTCCTTGGGGGAGTTAAACGATTAGTTGAATGTAATAATTAAACTCATTGATATCCATGACCGTGAGTTCGACTCCAATGTCGATTGTTTTTGCATCATTATATTGTAATTCCACTCCACCCCCCACCCTTAAGGGGAGCTCCATTCCCAATCCCAAAAGGGGTTGAAATTATACGCGGAGAAAATGTAGAGAAATTTTATTAATCTAATTGATCCAGAAATATATTTAATAACGACCGGCCAACATGTTTTTAAAAATTCTAACACCCGCGCAATTCCTCCCACCTTAGCCCACCCCTCGCGCGTTGTCCAGAATGTCATAAATAAATTCAGCGACATCCATTACCTTCGATTTGACTCGAATCTCGTTTTTTTTCTTGTCAGTCCCCTCTATCCCCATGCATCGCCCTCATGCCGAAAGAGGGGTTCAATTTTTACACACACAACTTGGGTAGAATTACTTTAAATCTAATTAACCCTGAAAATATTATTTAACTCTAATATCGGTCGTGATTTCATGTTTCAATATTTCCACTCCCGTCCCGTCAACCTCCACTCCTCGGGAGTTAAATGACAAATTAAATGTCATAATTAAACTCAGCGACATTCATAACCCTGTATTTGACTCTAATCTCGGTTTTATTCGCGTTATTTATTTTTAACGCCCGTTGACCCCCACCCCTAATGTGAACTCCCTCTCAATCCCAAAAGGGACTCAAATTAAAATCAGAGAACGTGTAGTGAAATTTAAATAGTCTCATTGTTCCAGAAATATATGTAATCGTCGCAAAATTCAGCCGCTTAACTTACTTTAAAATTTCTATTCCCCACTCACCTCCACCCAACTGCTCCCACCCCAATCCTCCCCAAGCCAGCCCAACCCCACGCGTTGCTCAAATTGTCATAAACGAACTCAGCGGCGTTAATTACGTTCGACTTACTCGAATGTTGGTTGTTTTCGAGATATTTTCTTGTAACACACGTCCACCGCGTCCCCTAAGCGTTCTGCACCCTCATGTCGCAAGAGGTTGAAATTGTAGACATTAATTGGGTATAAATACTATAAATCTAATTAACCCTGAAAAAAAATATTTTCCGTAAATATAGACCGTTTAACATGTTTTAAAATTTCCAACCCCATCATCTCTCGCCCCTGGGGGTTAAATGGACAAGGGAAAATTACACTCTGCGACTTTCAGAAACCTGGGTTTGACTGTAATTTTGGTTTTAATCGCGTTATTTATTTGTAATGCCAGTCCACCCTTACCCCTAAGAGTGCTCCTTTCTCTTGCTGTAAGGGGTTGAAATTACACTCAGATAACATCAGTTAAAACACTATCTATCTCTTCGATCCCAAAAATGTTTATCTGCCTAAATATCTGCTGTTTTTGCATGTTTGAATGTTTCCACCGCCTCCCCTAAGTGTTCTTCCCTCTAATACCAAATAAGGTTAAATTTTACAAACAACATCGGTAGATATATTGTCAATGTCATTGATCTCGACTGTTAATTATTTAACGCAAATATCGATCGTTTAACATATTAGAAAAATTTCACCCCTCTCCACACATCAACTTCCGCCCTTGGGGTTAAATGTCCAATTGAATGCTATAATTGAACTCGGCGACATCCATAACCTTGGATTACACTCGAATCTCGGTTGTATTCGCCTTATTTAATTGCAGCGTTCCTCCACCCCACCCCTAAAAGTGCTCTACTGATAAGCCCGAAAGGGGTTAAAGTTATTCTCAGAGAACATGTAGAGAAATTTGATGAATCTCATTGATCCCGAAAAATATTTAGTCGTTGCAAAAATCGGAAGATTAACATGTTTGACCATTTCCACACCCGACCACCCCCATCGCTTGGAGGTTAATTGCTAGTTTAATGTTATAATTAAACTCAGCGTTATCCATAACTTTGGTTGTTAATACAGTCTGGTATGTATTTGAGTAATTTCCTTGTAATGGCCCTCTACCTCCGCCCCAAGAGTGCTCCTTTCCCATGCTGTAAAATGTGCAAATTTTACTGAAATACATTGGTACAAACACTAATAATCACTTTTACCCGGAAAATATTTATCCGGCTCAAATATCGGCCTTGTTAGCATGTATGTATGTCCCCCAACCACCCCAGCTTGGGGGACTTAACCAACTTTAATATAAAAATTAAACTCACTGAAAACCATTACCCTGGATTTGAGTCCAATCTCGATTGTGTTTGCGTTATTTTTATATATATCCACTCTAACCCCACCGTTAAGGGTGCTCCACTCCAAATGCCGAAAGAGGTTATATTAATTACATGGAACATGTAGAGAAATATGATAAATTTCAGTGAACCAGAAAAATATTTATTCGTCGAAAATATCGACTGCTTAACATGTTTGAAAATTTCAACCCCCGTCCACCCGCGATTTGGGAAGTTAAACTGTTAGTTGAATGTCATAATTAAACACAGTGACAAATATAACCCCGGATTCGACTCGAAACACGAATGTGTTTGCGTAATTTCATCTAATGCCACTCCACCCGCAACCCTTAAGGGTGCACGGCTCCCATGCCTAAAATAAGTTGAAATTATACACAGATAACTTGTAGTAAAATTTTATTAATGCTATTGATCCAGAATTATATTGATTCAACGAAAAAATCGACCGGTTAGCATGTTTGGAAATTTCTATCTCCGCCCGCCCCCTCTCATCAACGCCAATTCCCACCCACCCCCGTGCGTTTCACAGTTTGTTATAAATAGTCTCATCGACATCCATAAGCCCGATTTGACTCGAATCTCGGTTTATTCCCGTCATTTTCCTGTAAAGAATCTCCACCCCTAACCCTAAGGGTGCTCTATTCACAGGGTGTAGGGGATGAAAATTATATTCAGATAACATCGGGAGAAACACTATCAATATAAAAATATTTATCCGACTGAAATATCAGCTGTTTTAGCATGTTCAAATATTTCCACCCCCGTGCACCCCCGCTTCTGGGGGTGGTAGACGCGTCTCACCCCGACAGCGTTTGGTTGTAAAGAACACGTGTACGAAATTTGGTTAAATTTGCTCCACCGGTGTAGATTTGTATTCTCCACTCCTAATCCTAAGGGTGCCCTTTCCCCAGGGTATAGAGAATGAAAATTATATTCAGATAACATCGGAAGAAACACTAGCAATATATTTGACTCCTAAAAATATTTATCCGACTGAAATATCGGCTGTTTTAGCATGTATGAAATTTTCCACCCCCGTCTACCCCCGCTCCAGGGGTTGCAGACGCGTCTCACCCCGACAGTGTTTGTTTCCTGGTCGCAAAGAACACGTGTACGAAGTTTGGTTAAAATTTCTTCAAGGGTGTAGATTTCTATAAGGAACAAATAAACATACATACAAATATACATACATACATACATACAAATATACACTCTTTTTATTTATAAAGATAAGATAAGATTAATACATCAAAAATTTATTTAGAGTCTGCTGTCGCCAAGAATCGAAGGGTGATCGGTGTTGCTTTCTTCATCTCAATCATGGGCCCAATTTTTTATGCAGATATTGAAAGCAAATATTTCAATAAAACGGCGGTTTGACATCCTGGTGAAGTTTTTAAATAAGTAATTGTCAAGAATTAATTCGTTGTTAAATTCTGAAGCGTTTCTCGTTTGTTTAATTAAGGTCGAATCCAGGTTCTTCTCTTCTTTAATTACTTGAAAATTTGTTAGCACAAATAATGCTGCGCTCATTTTCGGCCATTATTATTGTACTACGTGTACGAGGGAAATGCTCGGGCTGCTCTGTGGCCGGACTATTGCTGGCAACATATTGCCCGGCCATACTTTCCGGTGACACATCGCCCGAAATGTTGTCGGTCCATAGTTTCCTAAAATATTGCCGGCAATGTGCAATTTTTGTTGCTCCTTTACGAGCCCCTGTCGCAATCTGACGATGACATTTTTAAGTATTTTGTCACTGGGCGAGATGCTTCAGTCCTTTTGAATCAATCTGCAGCAGTCGTGTGGAAAGGTAACTGATGCTCCCAGTCTCAGACGTTGATCGATGCGAAGGAAGCTGACAGATTTGGGTGGAAGCTGCCCTCGATTTTACAGCTACTTTCTAGTACCAGTCAGGGTGAGGTGAAGAGTGTCTGAACGGGACAGTTTTACAGTGGCTGTGCCGTCATGTCGGGAAATTTCGTATGAAGCGCCGCTTTCTAGGCATCAGGTCGAGGGCCTCTCCGAATACCCAGAAGAGGAAGAAAGTAAAACATCTGCCGGGCGCCTTAACAGTGGCGTGGGTAGGAAAGCCACGAATCGAAATTTTCGAGCGTCGAGTCACGTACGTTCCGCGATGGCTAATTATTATCCGTGCAAAGTGAAAGGATTGCGAGGCGAGAGAAAGCGGCACATGTGCAGCGTCTCGGGCTCCGGCCTTGGAGGACCTGAGAGACTAGTTTTTTTTTAGACTGGCCCTAGCCCCAGCACAGCGCACAGGTGAAATACAACAAACGCCTTCCCCAAGGCTACGAGCCTCGCGCCGTTCTGAAAACATCAGCCCGTGGACGCAGGAATGCAGCTTCAGATCACAATCTGCTGTCCTTCGCGCACACCGCCGTCGAATTTCTGATAATCTCCGTCCACACGACGAGTGACGTATCCACGTGAGTATCGCGAAAATTCTGTTTCGCCGATGACCCACCCGCTTGGCTTCCTGGAGACTCTACAAACGCAATACGAGAGCAATCAAGTTCATTCGGAAGAAAGACCTCTATTAAATGAATGCTTTTTAAATTGCTATTAAATGTACACTTGGCGGCAGTTACACTGAAATCTAAATTAAATATAGTATCATAATGCAGTTTTCTAACCAATACAATATTTTTATTGATTTAAGACAACGTTTCGGTACGTGTTTGAACCTTCCTCAGATCTTTCCTAAATGTGGTAAATGTTGAAAATTATTTTCACATCCTATTAAAAAACCTTTACAGGTTCTTCCGAGGAACTTATACAAAAATTACATACAAGTGCGGTCACAGCCAAAGGAAAGACCTGAGGAAGGTACAAACACGTTCCGAAAGGTTGTCTTAAATCAACAAAAATATTTTAATGTTATTATTTATTTAATATAAAGAGACGTAAAAATAAAATATTTAAGGCACTAATTCATTTATCCATGTTAATTTCTTCCTGGAAATAAACACTGATTCGAATTATTGAATTTAATTACCGCCTGTCTCACTTCAATTGGCTTTGAATGTTTAAATTCGTCGTTATGCAGCGATATGAGCATCTGTGGCAAATTGCCCCTTTAATTTGTTAGACGTTACTAAAAACAGGAGTGTAGTTATATAGGATTTAATACGAAATGAGGTACAAGTTGAATGTGTGAGAAACGGAAAGGAGAGATTTAGAACGAAATTGGAAAATTAGCGGAATTGAATGGGAGGGCCAAAGTTCCTTGTGGTGAACCCTATTTCTATGAGAGAAATATAGCACTATTATCACACATAATTTACTCTTCTTAGTACTCTATTTTTTGTGCTTTCGGCGTACTAGGCCACTATCACCTAAAAACAACATTATGTTTCTGTAGAATTTTAAGCATTATTGGTTACATTATGTTGTTTTTAGATAATAAACACAAGTAGGCTGTTCCTCCACATAAATGATGACGTGAAAATAACCGCGTCGTTTTGTTTACTGTTTTAAAGCTGACGGTGAGGTGAGAGATAAAGCGTGATTATGATCCTGTGTTCTAAGTTTGTAGAGGTTAAAATAATTGGAGCCCGACAAAAGACCATTTTTCCGTGGAAGACAGACAAGGAAATGATCCGGCAGTGTATGGAAAATTATTCCAGGATATGTGGAATCAGATGGTGACTCATTCGGAGCAGGATGACATTCGTTTCTTCGAATGAATGTGTAAGAAGCGGAAGCACACCCTCGTCCTATGAAGATGAAGGTGGAACAGCCCGTACGGAAAGGTCATTTCTTTGTCTGGTTTTTTGGACTGTAGCGCACTCGTGCTCCCAGAAAGTCAGACCGTCACTACGAGTGTTCCCGAACACCATCAAGAAGTCGACGTCGATGGACGTTACAATGGCGTCAGCACAATCGGGGGTCTTGTACGATATTAAGTATGCGGAACGCTGGAAGAAATAACTGAAGAGGTAACAAGTGATAATTACATCACGACACCTATTCAGTAATTAGGCCAAAAGTATGAGAAATCAAATCGGCTGTATGAGAAATATCAATATGTCCAATCCTTCGTCGAAAAAGACGCTGTCAAAGATTTCTGAAGATAAAATTTCGAGTATTGCGTCGATGTCGCGTGGCAAACCAATGTCTCGTACGAAGAACTGAATATTCAAATTATGCGGCTTTTATTGTATGCTAGGATTCCGTTAGAAAACTCTGCAAAGGTCCCACAATCCTATAAGAATAACCCCGAGTCGCAACCGGGATCTGTGTTGTGCAGGACAACCAAAAATCATCAGCCGCAACACCAACCAGCATTTGACTAATTTTAATCGGAACCATTAAATTCCAGTCCGCCTGAATCAATATTTACTATTTTTTCCGTTTTGCTACGATCCGCAGAGTAACAATTTCGTTGCAGAGGATCGGATCCAGATGCGAACAAGGAGACAGTTGGACTGGGATCAATTAGGTCCACGCTTTTATCGCGGGCGCGAATTGCTGCAACGTTGGTTCCGGCCTTTCTTTCTTCGTGATATTTCCTGTTTCGATTCCGTTGTCATCAAACGACTAGAGAGAGAAATACAGGTTAAAATCATGATTACACACGCGCTCTGCCATTATTTAGTTCTTCCAAATATACAACAGGATCGGTACTGCTATGAAACATACAGGGCCAAATTTTTAGTTGGCAGACTTTATAAAACGTAACTGAATCGTTCGTTGGCATACTGACTTCTTAGAAATTGGAATTAAATACCAATAGTTAAAGGGAGGGAAATTGAAAGCTCCGTTCGCGATATATATTGATAGTTCATTTGTAAAACAAACGATTAAATAACGTCTTCCATTAAATGAAACTTCGTCATTAAACTTTAGATACAAAATATACCAGATTTTATTTAAAATACGACAGGAAATCGAATTTTGTTATTGAGATATTTTTTTTCAAAGTTTTAAAAATCACAGTTAAAATAATACGCATGCTAGTTGAACATTTCTAAAATTAACAACGTAATTAAATAAATATTCTGCAATAGCAATTATTCTAAATAACAAAATGGAGCAGATGCAAAATTGGTTAATTATGAATGTTAATTCATTATTATCAAAATTAAAAAATTTTTAAATCAAGACCAGAAGAATTGGTTTCAATTATTTATAATATATATAATATAATATATATTATTTATAATATAAAATAATAATTTATTTGAACATGGCAAAGATGGTTGTTGAGCGGGAGGTTCTTTGGCTTGATGGTATTGTTTGGTGTTGTGGATATAACTGAATAAATAATTTGAAAACTTTGCTGAATCTTGGTGAAGTTTGTTTTAATTAGTTCGGAGATATACACGTGGACCAGTAATAAAGATTATTAGCCATTTTGGAGTGACGAGCGGGCCTTTCTCAACCTAAGAAGAGGTGGTACGACAGGTTGGAGTTGTATGCATTTTCCCACTATAGTTAGGCTCTATTTATCCCATGTTAGAAAGGTGCATGGGTAATTTTAATTTAAATATATCTAGTACACAATCAAAGCTCAGCTCTAAGGGCGGCTAATAAATTTTGAAAATGATGTACACGTACATTGCAAAAATAACGCGCCTGTTTCATTTTAATATTTAGCTGGATGTTCCACAGCGGCTAAAAAATAGTGCAGTTAATTTTGATATTTAGTTTCATGTACTCCTAATATTTTTATTACCAGTAGAAGTCCGAATTTTACGGACGAAAGGTGGTAGACAATACAATTTTGATGTAGAAATGTTCATTAAACCTTATCATGTATGTTTCTCACTTATCTGACTAGTAATTATTATATTAAATTTTAATTTCAGTCTTAAGATACGCTATCGGAAAAATAAGTACTAAATATGACTTTAGGAAAGTAATTAATTTTCCTGTACACGGTTTCTAGGTTTCTAATAAATGTGTCGAAGCCTGCTTATATAGATTAAGGGATTTATGGCTATTTTTTATGGTAAGGATAAGGAGGAGTGAAATTGAAAGCAGTAAACACAGGGTAAATTTATGCCGGCAGCGATAAGAGACTTAGTTTATGAAGAAACTAGTAACTTACGTTTGTAAATACGATTGTGATCCACAGATTCTGAAATCCGACCGAAACAATCTACCGATTCGTTGTCATATTAATACACCCTTTATCAATGAATCGATTACCACTTTTTTAAATTGATTGTGAAGGTTATTTAAATATCTACGGACATTCATTTTTATTTACATTCTATGGAAATATTGAAACAGTTCCGTCATTTGATTGCTTTGGAATTTTTTTTTCGGTGCAATTTTATAAACAACAAAATTGTGTCAAGTGCCAATAAGTGAATCGGAAAAAATAAATTTCTCAAAGTTTCAAGTATAGAAAAAAATCGTATTTTTGTAATTAAAGATTAGTAAAATAAGATAGAAAATAAATATATATGGAATAGTACACGAAGAAATCAAGGAAGACAGGTTCTACAGAATATGTGGATAACAGTAGACGTTCAAAGGGGTTGATTGGACTTCTTAATTGAGAGATGAATAAAGTAATGGGTTGCGGCGGTCACGGCCAAGTTAAATAATTATATAACGATGTTTAGCGGATACTTTTGTCCAATGATAAACGAGAGAAGTACATTGGAGTGTGAGATAGAAGAAGGAATAAAAGGAGATAAAGAGACTGGGAGAGTATACAAGAGAAGAGCACCTGACTAATATATGTATAAGGCGATATTAACATCAGTCAGAATGATTTAAAAGTCCAGGTCTGAGAGTTATTACAACGAGGACTCATTATTGCTATTTATCTGTAGTTCTTCGCTGCGTCCCAAGAAGCAACCTAAAGATCGCCATGTTTCGCGTGCTGAATTATACTCCACGTGATCTCATAACACAGTCAAACATAAAAAGCCTTAAATTACATTAATCACGATTATTGTTTTTACTAATACTAACAGTAACTGTTCCAAATCAGAACACACCAAAAATATGTTGTAATATTTCTTGACATTATTTCTATTATTAATACGTTTATTTTGGTCTACTTCATTAATATTACATATTAAAGAAATTAATGACCATTTCAGACGTTTTAAATATTTTATTTAACGACGCTTCAGTACGTTTTTGTCCTTTCATCAGGTTTCAATAAAGTCGTTATTTTACTCTGGTAACAATCACGTCTCTTATATGCCATACACACAGCAACATAACTATATTGAAACCTGTAGAAAGTACAAAACCGTGCTAAAACTTCGTTAAAGTGTTAAATGAAACTTTTAAAAATGTCTGAACAGCTATTTAATTCCCTTAAATTATTTATATTATTTAAATTGTGTCAATTTAATTAATTCCTGTAAATAAATTTTGCAGAAGCACGCAGTAATCAAAGATCGTAGGTGTTCCTGGTGTAGTTGCTTCAGAAAGACTTCTCATGTTTCCACTCGGGTATAACAGTTGTACCCATGTGGAAACCCGAGAACTCTTTCAGCAACAAAGTAAGCTATATAATAAAAAAGGATGTATATTTGTATGTATGTATTTACGTTAATCTTTATACAAATTTAAACGCGTGGACAGATTGAAAAAAACATGGTACAAACATTCTTAAAAACACGAGAAATGGTACTGCGGGGGTGAGAAACCCCTAGCATAAATAGGGAAATAATTATAATTGAAAAACTTGATAATTTTGTGTTAAATTACTGCCAATGTACCATGACGTCACGAGAGAGAGAGAGACGTTACTACGCGACGAACAAAGGGAATTAGTTCCTTTTACCGTAATGAAATAAAGCAAAAATATTTTCATTAAATAAAAAGTATAATTCATCCAATAATACTCCATCGAATGATAATTAAAAACAATACGAAATACTTAACTATCCTTGCGGAAAATGTAAGTTAATTTCTTCGCCATATTAGTGACTCTAATATGGCGACTATTTATTACATTGTAAATGTAGCTAACATTTTCATCAATTTAATCTTTTAAGTATTTTTGTTGGGATTGATGCAATAAAATTCGATGTATTTTATAGCTGTTCAATTAATGCACTATCGGTCTAAAGTATGTACGGAACTAGGAACATTTAGATTTAGGTTAATCCATTTCTTGACTAAAGATTAATGTAGAATTAAATACTTTTTCGGGTTTATATAAATAAGAACCCGGGAAACGCCGGGCACCCAGCTAGTATTCTTATAAAATATAACTAGAATATTGTTGTATGAAATTTAAACAACATCAAATAAGAATTACAACTTAGATATATTCGGAATTAAGGGGAGATTTTTCGCGATAAAACAATTAATCTTACGATTTTGTGAATTATAGCATTATCGAATTCTAACTGGCATTGAGAGCAAAGTATTGCAACAACGAGCACATCTGAATCAGTCCGCCACTGAAGAACTTACAAGTATGCGGATGGAGCCCGATAATCGCCGGAGAAAGTGGTTTCTAAAACGAGAGTCGAAGCCTGGCCATTCGCTCTCACAGAAATCATGAAACACGCCTAATGTGAGACTTGTAGAAACTAAATTCATATACAACAAAACCGATAGGAGTTGGCTGCCAAGTTTGGATCGCCGTAATATTAACAACGGAGTGTTAAAATTTAAGCATTAAATGACATTAACATAATTGAAGATAAAATATGATATCAAGGGAAACAAGTTTCCGCATTCAGGACAATATTTAATTGATTTCTGTCAGTAGTGTTTATATGGTAAAAATAAACAGTAATATTCAATTTTTATGATTACTAACCCAAATTCGTGATATGAAAATAAATTTCCAAGGCATCAACAGCATTCAATGGGCTCCACGACCGAAAAAAAGTTTGAAGAAAAAACCTCAGAATTGTTGTTATAACAATAAAAAAAAATTAATTTACAATAACAAAGTGTCATAAATTTGATTAGTAATATTTTTCACGTTTCCAGCCGAATTATTCGATATTATATGGCAAAATTATCCATCTTAAAAAAATATCTAAAATTTAGTTTTTTGCCAATAGAACTTATGGTTACATAAATATATATGATTGTATTTTGGGCACGACTGAATCAGTTTCTTAAAACATCAGATTGTTTATATGTCGGGCTTTTAAAGAGCGCTTTGTTCGACCGATATAACAGGACTTACAATTCTGTAGACTACTAATATTACTGTTTAATTGATTTCTGTCATTAGTTTCTAGATGTTAAAAATAAACAGTAATATTATTATATAAGCCAAAATTATTATAATTTTTTTAATCCGTCATAACTTAATTACTGCTATTTGAAAAACATTCAAACGGTCTAGTTGTACTTAATTGGGGAGGGAAACGGAAATCCTATGCGAGAGGTATAAATCGATTTTTTAGCCTATCTGTTGCAGTCCCGGGATATTTTTAAATATAGAATTTTTTAAAATATAAAATATTTCTTCTCGAAGCAACATGATACGGATCTCATTTTCGGTGTAAGTAGACATGTGAAAAATTTTAGCTCGTAAAATAATCCCGTTCGTTGACGTTGTTCCACGCGTTGGTTAACTCCGGGGAAACGTAGGGAGTTGCTCGTAGAAATCGAGATTAGGTTCGTTACATCCAGATAAATTTACGTGAAAAGTGAGGTATTTTATAAATACCGTTATTACCGGGAAAATTTATTATCAAAGGTTTAAATTCAATGTTGAATGTATTAATATCTTTCATGTGCGTGAAGTTGGAATTTATTACGACTCTAACTTAATGGCATAGGTGCGAAGCGTTTCGAGTGTCTGTGCGGATCACGGTGGTCGAACCGTATTACATACTGGAGGCTTAACCAATAATTTCGCCACAGCAGACGCAACAAAAAGTTTCGCAACGAACGGCGGCCTAGCCCACTGTCGCAACTCTGCACACAAAATACAAGTATGGATCGATGAGCTCCCAAAAGACGAATTCGATCGTAGAAACTCCGGGTTATGAATATTTTGGTTCAAGTTTCCCCTAGTCTCAAGAGATGAAATTGCAGAGGAATGTATAAGAATGAGAGACAAGTAGAAAGATGCTGACTTACAATCAAATATGAGCTGGGGTTTGGGGAAGGGGGGGGGGGCGAATTGAACGTTCTGAACAGTCAATTAAAACTCGTAATTACCACTAAACTCTTTTCAGTCATTAGAACGGTGATCTGTAGTTTTCTTCTTTGTCATATTTTTACAACTTCTACAATTGTTTTCATATACAGTCGTAACATATTTAAATTGGGACCCCAGTATAATACCCCAGGCCACGGACATTTAACACTTCAGAGAATCTGAACTAAATGTCTGTGTAAGGGATTCAATCAGGAGTTTATATTAATTATAATCAAACAAATGTAAATTTTGATTAAAAGCCAAAATCGTATGCGATGTTATATTTTATGAATAATTCACGAACACTCAAAAATTGGCGATCGTTAATCTGGCTAATTAGGATGCAAACTGCTACTAATCCTACACTTCGTCCCTCCATTTATATCTTCTATCTAAAGTATAATTTTCTCGTTTTACGGTGGGCAAAAACTTCCCTTCAACCTCGTTTTGCAATTGCTTAACATTCTCAGCGACTTATTGACGTCTATGGACAGCCTGGCTCCTGTTTATGAGGAGCTTCCGGACAATCTACCCCTTACAACATAAGCTGATTTTCACTTATTCTAGAGACAAAGGGTATTATTCCCTTAATACTCCGATAATCCTCTTACTTCGTTCAGCTTCCGGCATTTCTCAGTAACAGATTAACTTACAGTAGACTTACTTTGTATTCCGTCTTCTTGTTCAGCCGTCGCTCAGGAATTAATGCTTTTATACGTGGACTTAAAAATATTAAAATTATCATGATTTTACGCCGTGAAATTAAATAGAAAATGGCTCTCTAATTCAATGCTAGTAAAACCTCTGTCTTGAATTATAAGATGTTTTCAACCCATCGGGTGGAACTTACAAATTTTTATTCCGCCATTTTCCTTGAATTACACAAAGAAGATATATATATATATATATATATATATATATATATATATATATAAATGGATATATATATATATATATATATATATATCCATTTCATTTAACACATCTTAATAGTATCCGTTACCGTTGAAGAATACCCAAAAGCTCAGTTGAATATTAACGTTTACGAAACGGAGGAACACTTAGTACCATACGAGGGTGATCTGAAAAGTTTCCCACCGAAGAAACATACAAGACAGTTCTTCTTCCAATTTCTTTTTCTTTTTCTACACAGTCTCCTTGTAAGTCTCCACACTTCTCCCATCTATTTAAACCGCTGTGGCTGTTTTTCTCCAATTTCTACCTTCAGCTTGTCAAGTAATGATGTATAGTATGTTCCTGTCATGGTTTTTCCTTTTTTGAAGATAATCAATAAAGATAACTCCATGACTATTCCAAAAAAAAAATTGAGTTCTTTTAGGAGCCCATTTCCACTTCTCAGTTCACTCTTTTGACTGGATTTGTGTTTCTGGGGTATAATGGTGTATACAAGTTTCATCTACAGTAACTAAACGCTGATTTATTGCGACAAAACGTTAGAAATGTTCATTCGAAGACGTTTTTGGTCTAACGTGAACAAACGCGGCAACCAACGCACCGACAGCTTTATCAAGCCTAAATCACGATTCAATACGCGACAAATACGTTCTTTGGACATATTCATAGCCTCTGCTATTTCTCTCACTTTAATTTGACGGTTGTATAGCACCATTTCGCGACCTTGAGCGAAGTTACCGTCAGATGTTGAGGGTTTTTGGACGTCGCGAACGTTCATCGTCTCCCACGGTGATACGGCCACGTTGAAATTCATATGCTCAAAATTTCACGGTGGTGCAGAGTCCCCGTACATATCGTACAGCTCGTCTTTGATTACGTAGGCGTACTGCCTTTCAAAAACGAGTATTTAATGAAAGCTCGATAATGGTTTTTTTTTTCATTCTCACAAAAACACTCACGCTGACTCACTTTAAAGATTGTCAGACAACAAATGCAATACCAAAACGGCTGAAATTTTGGTGAGTACGTTTCAAGACATGCGCAAATACATTGCCTAGCTATTTTTGACGAGTGCTGCCATCTTCACGTTGAGATAGAAAACTATTCAGACCACCCTCGTAAACGGAGGATGTAATTGATGCCCTGGCAATGACAAGCAAATAAATTCGGTAAGTTATTTGCACAATTGTTTCCTCCCAAATGTTGCAGCAAACGTAAAACTGCTTATATTTCAAAACGTCAGAACGAGTTTCTCGTAAGAATGAATAAAATTTGAAAAATATTTCGTTACAGTTTATTGTTACCAGTTTGCGGTATAAAAATAATCCTTGCACACGAGTAGAATACCCTGTTCTTGGAAGCATTAGTCACTGCGACGATGAAACAATAGATTAGGGACGAGATAGTTTGTTATCAACTTGATCATAATAATTTGTGCGTCAGGTTATGTGTCTATTCTTGTGTGATGTGTAATTCTATATTTTATTGTGGTTAATTCTCTAATCATTAATTATTCACTAGTGCGATTTGAATTTTTTTTGAGTACTGTAAATATGATATTACACCCTTAGTATAATTAAAAAAATATTATTTTTGTTATTATTACTCTATAATGTTATAATATTGGACAGGGAAATTTGTTTTCCCGAATTTTAGTATTTTTTTGTTAACTTCTAATTATTTATAATTGTAGCTTCCAATAATAATATTGTAACTTTATGTAATGACGTATCATATTTCTTCATACGAGGACTAGTGGAATAAAATAAATCAAATCAAATTCAAATAGTGTTTTTTTGCGAACTCAATAAAAAGGTTTGTCACCTTTTCGAAGGAAAATAATGAGTCCAACTTTCAACTATTCTAATTTGATATTAATTTATATTGTTTCAGAATTGTGCAATGATTCTATCTTCTTATAAATAAAGCAGAGTGTTTGTATGTATGTATATTTGTATGTATATGTGTATGTTCCTCATACAAATCTACACCGGTGGAGCAAATTTCGTACACGTGTTTTTTGCGACCAGGAAACAAACACTGTCGGGGTGAGACATGTCTACCAACCCCAGGAGCGGGGGTGGAAATATTCAAACATGCTAAAACAGCCGATATTTGTTTCTGATAAATATTTTTAGCGTTCAAAGAGGTTGATAGTGTTTCTACCGATGTTATTTGGCTATAATTTCATCATGGGAATGGAGCACCTTTAGGGTTCGGGGTGGACACGCTTTACAAAAAATAACGCTAATACAATCTATATGGAGTCAAATCCAGTTTTATGGATGTAGCTGAATTTAATAATGACATTAAATTGGCCATTTAATCCCCAGGGGCGGTGCTAAACGGGGGTAGAATTTTTCTAACAGGTTAAATGGTCGATAATTCGGTGGAATAAATAATTGTTGAGGTCAGTGACGTTTATAATATATCTACCGATGTTGTTTGTAAAATTTCAACCTATTTCGGCATGAGAGATAAGCACACATAGAGGTGGGGGTGGGAATATTAAAACATGGTAAAACATAATATATTTTAGGCAGATAAATATTTTCAGGGATCAAAGAGATTGATAGTGTTTCAATCGATGTTATTTGAGTATAATTTCATCCCCTTACAACATGGGAAAGGAGCACCCCTAAAGGTGGGGGTGGACGGGCGTCGCAAATAAATAACGCGAAAAAAAACTAGTTAAAATTCAAATCCAGGGTTTTGTTGCTGAGTTTAAGTTTGATATTCAATTAGCCATATAACCCCCGGATGGACGGGGGTGGAAATTTTCAAACATGTAAAATGGTCGATATTTGCGTGGAATAAATATTTTTCGGGGTTAATTAGATTTATAGTATTTCTACCCATGTTATGTGCGTAAAATTTTAACCCCTTGTGGCATGAGGGCGGAGCATGCTTAGGGGTTGGGGTTGCTTACAAGTAAATAATGCGAAAACAACCGAGATTCGAGACAATGTAATGGATGTCGCCGAGTTAATTTATGACAATCTGGGCAGCGAGTGGGGGTAGGCTGTGTTTGGAGAGGTTAGGTGATGGTAGGCGGAGTGTAGAATTTTAAAATAAGTTAACAGGCCGTATTTTGCATCGAATAAATATATTTCGGGAACATGGAGGTTATTAAAATTTCTCTATATGGTCTCCGTGTAGAATTTCAACCCGTTTTGGGATTGGGAGGGGAGCTGCCCTTAGGGGTGCGGGTGGAGTGGCATTATATAAAAATAACGCAAAAAACAGTAGAGATTGGAGTAAAATCCATGGTTATGGACGTCGCTGAGTTTAATTAAGACAATCAATTGGCCATTAACTTACAGGGGTACGGGTGGACGGGGATGGATTTTTCAAACATGTTAAACGGTCGATATAAGCGCGGAATAAATAATTTTCAGGGTCAATGACGTTGATAATATATCTACTGATCTTTGTAAAACTTCAACCCCTTTCGGCATGAGAGGGTAGCACCCTTAGAGTTGGGAATGGAAACATTAAAACAGCCGATATTGTAGGCGGCAAAATATTTTAGGGGCCAAAGAGAGTGATAGTGTTACTACCGATATTATCTGAGCATAATTTGAACCCCTACAGAAGGGAAAAAGAGCATTCTTAGGGGTGGGTATGGACGGGAGTTACTATAAAATAACGCTAAAACAACCGAGATTCGAGTCAAATCGAAGGTAATGGATGTCTCTGAGTTTATTTATAACAAACTTGGCAATGCGCAAGGATTGGTTTGGGTGGAACGTGTTGGGCGGGGGTAGAAATTCTGGATCAATGAGATTATTAACATTTCTCTATATGGTCTCCGTGTATAATTTCAACCCCTTTCGGAATTGGGAGAGGAGCTGCCATTAGGGGTGGGGGTGGAATGGCATTACATAAAAATAACGCAAAAACAATCGAGATTGGAGTCGAATCCATATTATGGGTGGCGCTGAGTTTAATTATGACATTCAATTGGCCATTTAACACCCAGGGATGTGGTGTCGGGAATGGAAATTTTGAAACATGCAATCGAGGTCCATACTTGATTTTAATAATTATTTTTAGCATTAATTAGACTGATAGAGGGAGGGGAGCACGGGAAGGTGTGCAGGCGGTTTACGAGAAAATAACGCAAAAACAACAGAGATTCGAGACAAATCGGGGTTATGGATGTTGTTGAATTCATTTATGACAACCTGGGTAACGCGTAGAGGCAAGCGAGGATGACTGGGGTTGGGTGGACGTGGGAGGGGGTAGAAATGTTCAAAAATGTTAACCTATCCATATTTTCGTCAAATAAATATTTAGCGAGGTTAATGACATTAATAATATTTTTTAATATATTCGGTGTATAATTAAAACCCCTATCGACTTGAGAGAGAGAACGATGAAGGGTAGGCTGGAGTTGCATTACATAAAAATAACGCAAAAAACCGATATAGGAATCGAATCCGGGGTATGGATGCCTCTGAGAATAATTATGACATTAAACTTGCAGTTTAACCCTCACGGGTGGGACTGAGCAGAGGTAGAAATTTTCGAACGTGTTAATCGGCCCACATTTGCGTCCAATAAATATTTTTCGGTGTCATTTAAATTCATAATATTTAGTTACAGATTCTCTGTGAATAATTTCATCCCCTTACAACATGGAAGGGGAACACGTTTATGGGTGTGGTTTGGTGTTGCATTACATGAAAATAACGCGAATAGACCAAAATTCGAATCAATTCTGGGGTTATGGATGTCGATGAGTTTCATTGTGACAAACTGTGTAACGCGAGGAGGGGGTCTGGGCGTAAGCGTGGGTAGAAATTTTTAAACAATATAACCGGGTAATTTTTGTGTGGATTAACTACTTTATGTTCAACTCACAGTAGCGGGGGTGGAAAATTTCGTACATGTTCAACCTGCGATATATGTCGGACAACGCCGAGCACCCAGCTAGTCGTAAATAAAACACATGATACATATATTTTAATAGTATTTTACTGTAGGTGTGCCCATTTTGTTTTATTTTTAAAATACTAATGAATATGTCTGTTCTACTACTTTTTCAATTCGATATAAGTTATCATCTAAACAGAATTAATGGATGAAAGGTTGAAACCAAAATTTTGAACTAAAATAAGCCGTTACTTATTTTGAAGTATATAGAAATAATTCCGAACAGTCCTACAATAACACTAGTGCGTATTGAATTTTTTAAAGTGCTGTAAATATATTACACCCTTTAGTATAATTAAAGAATTATTATTTTTGTTATTATTACCATATAGTGCTACGTATGTTGGACACGGAAATTTCTGTTCCAGAATTTTAGTATTTTTATGTTAACTTCTAATTATTTATTTAGCATCCAATTATTATATTGTAATTTTATGTATTGACGTATCCTATTTCCTCATATGAGGACTAATGGAATAAAATAAATCAAAATCAAATCAATTACTCAACTCGGAGATTCGATTCCTGGAGTCAGGAGATTTTAATTGAAACCGGAGAATTGGCAACCGTAATTTTTATAAACCTTTAAGGTGTGTGTTAAAAAAATGCTAGTGTAAAAACCTTTAACGGTCACGTTGCCGGCATTGCTTGAAATTGGGCACTCTGATGTAACAACTGTGCTAATTAGTAAATCATAACTCGGAGGTAAACGAACCAACAACGGGTGGAAATCATAAAAATAGTAATATGAAAACTGCGCTTTGTGGCCACAACTGTCAATTGTTTTCTTCCGACAGGACGGTGCCACACGTCACTCGGTGAGCGAGGCTACCGCATTGTTACACGAAAGTCATGTAGGGATTATTTATGGAATACTTATGGGAACTGGCCTCCAATTTTCACGCGGTCTCAGCCCATTCGGTCACAATCGGTGACATTCGACACAACATATCCCGCACAATTGCCAATTCACCATGCGATATGTGTGAAAGACATTCGGCCTCCAGAATCAGTTCAACGTAACAAAGCAGATGAGGGAATTGGAATTACGTAATAATCTAAGCGCAAATGTAAAGTTAGTGGCGGTTGTTATACATCAATCCTTCGTCAAAAAATTTAAACGCATCACACAAATTCATTTTTCTTAAAGGACTCAAGTGTAAATAGAAATAAGTCGTGTGCAAGAAATTTTGTAGAAGCCATCCTATATTCATTTTGCACGCTGACGACAGGTAATCAAATACGCATCAGTCTTATTTAAATTTTAAAAACCATGTCTAACCATGAGATAAAGACGAGAATATATCTTTTCCATAAATACTTCAGTCGCGAAAATAGTAACGGAAATGAACACAGAAGACAGGATTTCTGACAGGAAATATCCGTCTTAGTCGGCGTCTAGTTTTAAGCGTAGCGCAGTTAGAGGAAGCACAAGTAGGTCAAAAGTGCACTGAGGGTAGCCACAAATAGCTTAGGCATAAACGAAATATACGACATAGGCACTTCATCATGCTGCAGCGGCGATGCACAGGGCGCACGCCTTGTCAGGCCGCGAGGAAATGCAGCTGGGACGAGACCAGGGGTCCTGCCGAAACTCACGAACATCTGAAGATCCCGCCCGAGGCAGCAGTGATGCCACCTTGCGCCGCTAGAGTGGAGCCGCGGCGTCCTTTTACCAGTTTCCGTCCACGTATCAGTGTTCAGGTACCTACGAGATACATATTCTTCTGCGTAATCTAGAATTCCCTGTCGAGGCCGGTACAACTTGCCAATTCCATACCGAAAGAAATGTCGGAGGAATGGTATCTAAGGACTCGAGATCTTCGGAATAAGAAAACTGTGGATGAACTTCTCAACCAAGCTCCAGGATAACAAATTAGAGTCCACTAGGAGGAATAAGATGATCGGCTTGAACCAATTCCATATCGAAAGTAATGTCGGAGGAATTTTCATTGGTATCTAAGGACTCGAGATCTTGGGAATAAAGAAAGGGTGGATGAACCTCCCATCAAAGCTCCAGGATAACAAATTAGAGACCACTCGGAGGAATAAGAGAATCGACTTGAACCAAATCTTGAACGTTATCTTCCTGGTAATTTTCCAAATGGTATTTTGCAAATACCAAAAGTAATGGTCATAATAACGGGAAGAAACTCCCCAGACGCGATGCTGTCCTTGAGAACTAACGCATAGTGTCGTCATAGTTCAACGGAAACCATCTCGGAGTCTGTATTTTGTAGTGAATGCAAATTAAACATGATTAATCAACAACGCAAAAGCTTGATGATCCTCCCGAATGTGGACAATCGCTCGTGTCAACGTTGCCCAGTTCAAAACAATTATCGTTTAATATTTCCACAAAATCCACGAAACCAAATATGTTCATCGAGAATTACACCAAACTAAACAAATTCCTCGAACCGAAACTGTGAACCTTTTCGCAATATTAATAAAAAAAAATCCGGCATAACAGACGAATCGAATCAATCAAAACAATTCAAGTGTTTTAATTTCTGTAGTGGGTATTTACCAAATATCGAGAAGTCTGTTTTGTTTTTCGCTACAGAGAAATTATTACCACGTCTTCTTCATATGCAGTGCCTGCAAAGAACTCACTCTGTTCGCGTTTTATTGTTGTATTCAACGATTCTTCTACACGTAGGACCAAAAATATGATCAGTTTTCAACTAATTATATAGAGAAAACTATAAATATTATCCACATTTATTTTTATTCGTATAAAAGTAATCTTTCTGGAATATAATTTCTTATAAGTAACATCTAGGTGTTACAAGCCGTTTTCAAATCGGATCTTCCAATAACTGAAAATTTAATTGACCTGTCGTGACTGGTTTTATTATAATAAACCGGACATTTTAGTAACCCGGGAGAAAAAAGTCAGAACTAACGGTAAGCCCCGGTATCCCATCTAAGCGATTGGGTTTTCCTCCGAAAATTTTGTGTATACAGTCAATGATTCGTTACAAATTTTGTGTATACAGCCAATGATTCGTTACAAATTTTGTGTATACAGCCAATGATTCGTTACAAGAGTGGATCATTTTCTTTTAATTCCTGCACTACTTGAAACTCAAGGATGTAATTTACGGTGCCTTTTTAAAATAAGCACCAAAGATGTTCGTGACATTGCAAGCCGATCTCTTGCGACTTAAGGATCCAGTATCCCGTATTACAAACGCTCCAACTTCACTAACTGCTTCCTCGGTCCTTGTTAACCTTGGACGTCCCGTAGGCTTCTCATTAGGTGGAACCTTTAGCTTCTAATTTTCTGATCCACGACCTAATCGCAAATTCATTCACTGGCACACTCATTTACGTTATTTCATTCGATATCGGCGAGAAATAAACGTCCGTTACCTATCAATGGTAATTTGAAAAAATATCCTGTTAACGGCCCACGTTAATGGGAGATTTCAACACAATTCAAGAATTACATCAAACCATGTGTCACATGGCGAGAGACCATTTTCCACTTGGTCTAAAAATACCAAAGTATATGTATGTCGAAATTCGGGAGTTAATGTAGAACAAACTGAAGAGAACAAAATGAATTTTAATGAATAAAAAAGATAGCCAATTCAGACAAAAAGGGTAATATAAATACAACACAACGTTTCTGGGATCTTTTGAGTGTTGTCAACTAACAAGAGCAGTTGAGTCGCTCTAGGCTCTTCTCAGCACCTGACGAAAGGAACAAGGAACCCAGAAACGTTGTGTGGTATTTATAATACCTTTTTGTCTGAATTGGCCATCTTTCTACTTCATTATTTTCATTCGACACGTAATTTTTTTCATTTTAAAATTAATTTTATTTCGGTATTGAATGAAGAATCGAATGTGTTTGGGAAAGGGTTTCGTAAAAAAAAAAATACAATGTAAGAATATGTGGCTACTTTTATTTCAATTATGTAATTGAAATGAATTATGTGTACAAAGAAAAATGAGGACGTATTACCCATTTACACATTTCACGGCCACACGTGTTAATGAAGTTCTTAACGAAATGGCACGTGATTTCTGCAAAAGATTTCCACTCAAATGTCCTAAAAACGGTCGTTCTTTCTGCCGGTTAAATCAAAGAGATTAGTGTCGAATTAAATACTTTTCCTAGCTAGTAAATTCTAATAAGACCGTATTATTACAAGTTATAAATTGAATAACATTTGTTGGCACGTACCATATATTTTAAGAGGATGTATGTTTTAGTATAAATCTCGTATATAAGTTTCATTAAACGAAAAGAATGAGTAGCTAGGCGAAAACTTGGTCAGTCTTTTTTGTACTACTTGAATGTATTTGTTACCTATTAACTGTTAACTTTTTTATGGGAGGTTGCTAAATATATTAATACCATTATAATCATTTTAGTGTAATTGAAATCGATTTTCCTGGTTTGTTACAGTTGTTCTTTGTTTCTTATATTAAAATTGTACACATTAGAGTAAGTCGTGTATTGCTGAATCTAACTTATCACAACCAGCATTAGTGAATGTGTAATACTGGCCTCTAAGGGTAAGAATACGCAATTTTTTAAAAGTTCCTTGCTGGATGAAGAAACCGGACTGAAGAATAAAAATTTTTCACCACAACAACATACCGCATGTTAGTAAGTAGAAGAAACTATTTTTCTGATATTCAGATAACCATTATTTTAACAGCATAAATAGCCGAACTTAATTTGGTTGCAAGTGCATTAATGTGAATTTTCAAATTTAATTTTTTATCAACATATAATTCTAAGAAGTTTGGTCTATAAACTTCAGAAATTTTAGTATTTGTTGATCCTATTTATACAGTGTTTACTGTTATATTATTGTATTAAATTACAGTAAGTTTTTTTTGCAATTAATTGATTAGAAATTAGTCAAAAACTATTATTAAATTCAAAATTGGAAAATTTTTCCAAGGTCTTACCTTTATAATTTAAACTGGGTGCCCGTCATTGCCCGTGAACTGTTAATCTTTAGTCAGGAAGTGATTGAACTTAAATCTAACTGTTCCAAGTTCCGTACATACTTTCGACCGATAGTTCATTAATTGAACGGCTATAAAATACATTGAATTTTATTGCACCAATCACAAGAAATATACCTCCGAATTTCTTTACGAAAAAATACTTAAATGTACTCCTTGAATGTTGCAAGATATAATTGTCCCTCACTCAGTCTTCAGACATTAAGAAAGATTAAATTGATTAAATTCTTAGCTAGGCTCATAATGTAAACAAATAGTCGCCATATTTGTGTCATAAAATGGCGCGAAAATTAACTTACATTTTCCGCAAGGATTGTAAAGTATTTCGAATTGTTTCTCATAATCATTCCACGGAGTATTACTGGATAAAATTATACTTTTTATTTAATGAAAATATTTCTGCTTTATTTCATTACGGAAAAATGAACTCTTTCCTTTGTTCATCGCGTAGTAACGTCTCTCTCTCTCTCTCTCTCTCTCTCTCTCTCTCTCTCTCTCTCTCTCTCTCTCTCTCTCTCTCTCTCTCTCTCTCTCTCTCTCTCGCGTGACATCAGAGTCTCTTGGCGTACAGTAATTTAACACAAAACTATCACGTTTTTCAATTATAATTCTTTCGCCCTTTATGCTAGGGGTTTCTCACTCCCGCAGCACCGTTTCTCGTGTTTGAAGAATATATGTACCAATTTTTGTTGCTATCTGTCGACGATTTTAAATCTGTATAGAAATTAACGTAAATACATACATACAAATATACATCCTTTCTTATTATATAGATTAAAATTTAAGAAAATGGAGCCATTGATCTGGTCAAGTCATTTATCTTATAGAGCAATGATCCCAAAATAGAAGCCTATGGAAAACTCATCACATCGAGGTGAGGATCGACAGACGTGAGCACGAATTTAAGCTCAGTTATGAGAATTGTTTTTGAATTGTAACTAAATATTGGTTTTGTCACAACATAGCGGTCAGATTGTTACGTACAAAAAGTTTTATCAGGCTGGGAATTAAGGGACCCTCCATTATGTTTATTTTGTTCCAGGTGATAAGGAAAGCATTACTCGGAACTAGTTTTCCTTCTCTTCTCCTAACTGCGTTCTTATCGTAAAGGAATGCATCCTATTAATTTTTCCATAACACATACAAGCAACGTAATTGGTAATATGACACTTAAGAAAGAACCGGCGTCCAGTAATGATTCGGTCCTTACTGTGTTGTGGTAAACAAAACTGTTGCATTATTAATATAGCATTGGTCTTCAAACACCGTTCCATATTAATTACGGATCTTTGTTTCGGTAGTGTACAACTTCACTATATAGAATTTGATAAGTTTAATATTATTCGGATCGGACAAACGAAAAACCAATAATTGTAGACAGCTGACAATTGGCTTGAAGAACACTTCACGTGAATTATATTGGATAACTTTACACGGTTTAAACCATCCCACCTTTGATCTTCCCGTGATCTTTATCTCACTATCTTACTCTCAACTCTGTTACACATAAATACATATCACAGATGGTGAAATTATGGTCTGAATAATGTATATGTTGGGTTGTATGGCGAGTCACACAAAATACAAAGTAACAATAATATAAGTACAGCTTTTATTTTAATACTATGTTCGCTGGTAGTTAGAAGTTACTAAATAAATAATTAACACAATGTAATTAAATAAAGGCTCTGTCCTGTAAGAAAAACAAAAGCAAATGACACACTCAACACACAAATAAAAACGCGATAATAAATATAAAAGCAGACTACTTAAATATTTAATTATAAACATGACTATTCAAATTTTAAATCTTATAGAATTCATTTCGGTACTAATACAGAAATTGACATTTACTTTTCTATTTAATAAGATAATTAGGCTTTTCTTTCTTTACAGAAGTGTTTATTTTTCTGGGAATACGCAGCATTTAATTTAATCGCGTACCGTATTTCCTACGTAAGCTTAAATTAACTACGAAAGCTTAACCCTTACACTTCTCCCTTATTTCGCTACTCACGCCCCCCCCTACCACCACCACCACCCCCCACAGCCACAATTTCTACAACAGCGCTGTATTTAAAATTCTATCTACGAGAAAGACAATTAGATTTCCAAGAGTATTTAATCAGAACCCAATTTACGAAATATAGTGATTTCTACCCTTTACAAATTACTGCATTTAAGATCATTCCAAGTTTACATTTTATTTAAAGTTTATGACGCCGCCTACATTGTCTTTTTTGGGGGTGGGGAGCCCGAATATGGTAACTTTATCATTTGAGTTGAAAAAATAAAATTTTAAATTTCATTTAAATCAACTTGAACTTATCCGTTATAAATTTTTCTACATTCCGATCAACCATCGGGATATAAGAACATTGAGAATTACTTCCTACGGTCATGTCCTTTAGTAATACTTGTCCATAAGGGATCAAGGAGTTTGGAACTTGCCGAATATTTAGATATTGTAAGATGACACGGATCCATTTCTATATTAAACGGTATCCCTGCTGTTTCTTCCAACTTCAACTCAGACTTACATCTAATTACGTAGATACCGTACAAATAACACAGAACGTTTGGGAAAGATAACAGGGTGAAATGAACTGTATAGTTTTGGCGATATCGGAGAGGAAGCGGCCCCGTGGCGCGCGACCTCTGCAGGTCATCGACTCTCGGAGTTTCCGCGTTCCCTGCCACCTCGCAGGATACCAACCGATCGCAACCAACAAATGATAATTACCTCGTGAGCGGCCGCCGATGTGTAAGTCGTCTCCAGCGAGCACATAAATCTGCAAAGAGAAAGAAACAGAATTGAACAAAGGCAGTTTAGTGGCGGCTTGGCGGGTCAATGCCAAGGTCACAGCTCCCGGCCTTGACCTCTTGACCTTGGGAGTGGGAGATGCGCGCGCAGCCCCGCCATGTTGCAGCCCTATGCCCGTGTCCGTGTTCGAGCTGGCATTTACAAAGGTCACCGGGAATACTGCGCCCGATTATTTACAACCGCGTTTCTGTAAGCTTTTAGCGATTTCGCCCTAAGCATCGCATACGTATCAAAATTTGGCGAGTTATAGACTGAAGAGTTTTTGTGGAATGTTTTGAAACATATAGTACATATATCATACATGGCGTCAAGTGTACTGTTATTGTTATATCACTTCCCCCCCCCAAAAAAAAAAAAACATCCACATTTCCTATAAAACCGTAAAAATTCCATATGTCAAATGAGGGTTCGGGACCGAATCACGATTTGGCAACTCGTATGTTTTTTAGGCAAATCATTTTACCGAATTTATCAATAATGGCTTTCATCGCCTGAATTAAGACTTGCCGTACCGAGGTCACGAGTTAGATATGTACGAAAAACGAAGGACAGATTAGGGAAAAAGAGTCCATATTCAATTCTCCAGTACCTTTGTCTTACATATTCGCATAGATACCACCCCTAATCACGTCACAGATAAAATTACGTTTTATATATATATATATATATATATATATATATATAGTAGCCTTCTGTCTATTGGATTACTAAACTAAATACGACCATATCAGTTTCGGACTCGATTACGTTCCTAATTGATTGTCTTTTTCCTTCATATTCTTTGAACTGATACTATTTTTCATGAAGATGGTCGCTTTTTTCTGTTCTAAACGTCGATTTGTCACTCTCATCTCTTACTTCTGGCAGTTCTTCAGAATCTCGGTCTGTGCGCGATAATCGGCTATACTTTCGGATTTTTCTATTAAATCCGTTTCTGTTATTACTAAATTTACTACTCTTCTCAAGGACAGATATTATTGTAGGTACTTTTCCAATTATAACTATGTCCTCCTCAGTACGGCAACTTTTTACAGATGGCGGTGGATTGCAGCAGGGGTGCAAGATCAAGGGGATGGAGATTCCCATCGAAATCAAAGTCCCTTGCATTCGAAGGTGGAATATTGTCCTTATTTTCGTGCAATTTTGCGACGGAAAAAGTAAATTAATTATGGACGAACATCAGTCACTGACGACACCTTCGTAGTGAAAAAAAAATTGCATTATATACTGAAAGATCATGCGTAAGATCATGCACGAACCTGGTCTTGGTTATGGCAGTGTATGGAAAATTATTCATGACGAACTGCACATGTCTACAGTCTTGACTCCGTTCCAGAAGCAAACTCAACGTGACCGGAGTAGAATGGACGACTTCAATATCATTAAGATACGATACACCTCTACAAATTGACTCAATTTTCCACTTGGAAGGTTGGGAGAAAAGAAGTTATAACAGACAGAGAGAATGAAAAATTTACGAAGTTTTATATGGGAGAAAACACTACCTTGAGGGGAAACGGAGCATAAATTCAGATGAATCCTCACAGACGTGGTCCGACTCGATTCAGCGGAACCCACGTAGACAACTGTGGTTGAAATCTGTCCAAAAAGGATGCTAAGAACTCGTTTTAGTAATTACATAAAAAAAAGAAACAAACAGTTAATACCAAAGCGTTTGTAATGGCAGGGCACTCCGTAAAAAGAAAAGGATGGCTGAAGAAAAACCAAATAGAAAGATGGAACCGGGTTGCGTATATCGGAGGAACTAATGCAGCACATAATTAGAAAAAGAGGAACATGTAGTATCAAGAAATATGTTTTTATATCTGTGAGGTAAGGAACGTATTGAAAAAATTATGTTGATGGCTGGAATTCTGTATTTTAATTAAGAGATCCTAAAGCTTATTACGAGCTACAAAAGTGAACCTGTGGTTGAGCACATCGAACAGCGATTTGAAACGACAGACCAACAAAACCGTATATTGATCTATGTTGTATAGGTTAATATATGTTTCATAATTATTTGCCGATTATGTAGAGGTATCTGCTGTTAAATGCAATTTGACTTCAAAATTATAAATATAGCCTTATAGATAATATGAATAATGCCTCATTAAGAATAATGGACTCATCTAAATATGTTGCTCACAAACTATGCTCACTGTGTAGGTTTAATAATAGTGTATGTACTAATGGATGTCACAGTTTTTTCTGACAAAATAGTAATAAAAAATTGTAATTAATATAGACACTGTAGTAATTGTGGCACACTGCTTTGAAAGATATAGTGTTTTTGACTTGATCGCTTGTGATGTACAATTCCCACTTGTAAGGTGACTGATACATGCCATATTGTTTTTTCTGCTTAAACAGGCAAAAAATGACCAAGTAGGTCTAAAGCTTCCGCATATTAAATTTTATTTTTAACAATATACGAGACTAAGTGTGGTTCTTATACCTGAATATTAATCTATGAAGAATCGATACCAATAAATTGGTGTAATTTTATGTTGTTATACATTGTATTTGCAGAGTATTTCGGTGACTTAATGGAGTAATTGTTTAACATAGAGCAAGGTCGTTAATTCGTGATTTGTAAACGATTCACTTCTTCAGGATAGGTAATAAACTATTTACGTAACAATGTTTGATCGCCCATTCTGCTCTCATGAAATTAATTATTGTAATGAGTTAAATTTTGCCGGTTATAAAAGTAAATTTTAGGGGACAGAATGTGATATTTTATACTTTCACGATTCAGCGAACTTATTTTAGCTGAGGTAAATTTCTCCTTATACAAAATTCAAACCCTTCAGACTGTCACACACTATCATGAACGACGTCCGTCACTCACCCATCAAGAAACTATCACTTTCTAGATGGTCTCGTCCCACGCAAATGCTCACGAATCACCGTGTAATCGGACAAACATTTTTAATACTGGTCAACGACATAATTTTGTAAATATTTGGATTGATAGTCGTTTAAATGTCGGTATTTCTCGCCTTCCCCAAACCATTCTCACAACTTGATGGAGACTGCGCTAAATTTATTCGTAGTACGTTTAAACTGAATGAACGCGAATCTCGGCAAATATCTGCGAGTCCGTTTCATTCAGTAACAGGAAAAAAAATTATCGCCTATTCCGTTCGTCCGCAAATATACACAAGCGCACACTCAAACTCGCATTAAATCAGCGACAGTCTCATTAGCTTCCAAACACATTCCGACTAGTAATTAAATGAGACAAATATTCTTAATGTGAACGCAAATGTTGTCCCCAATTTTTTTACTCTCTCACGGAACTTGTCCGTTAACGGCAATGAACGATTACGAAATTACAATAAAACATTCGGTAAAGATTTCTTCGGAGTCTTTAATACGCTAAATTCTGTTGTTTTTACACGAAACCTTAAGCCATTTAAAACACAGTACTCAAACGGAATAGAAGAAGAAGAAGAGTTTGCTAATGGGCGTAAAGTATGTTCTTACAGACTTTAGGTGGCACTTAAACATTTTCTTTCGTCAAAGATTTTATAACAAGTCACAAAAACAGCTGTTTAACAATTAAATGCGTAACAAATATCGCATAATTATAATTATCTCACATTTTAGCTCTACAATAAAAAACAGGCCATAAGTGACAAAAAAATTAATTAAGTTAGTGGTAAAAATGTAACTATACAATATCAAATTTTACCAGATATTAATAAGAGATCTTGGGCGACGAATAACAATTATTTGTATTACTCCAATGACTACGCAATGCAGTACTAAACTAAGGACGAAACGTAGTGTAATTATATTTTTATCAATTGTTTTATTAATTGTTTCTGACATAAAGCCAATTTATGTATAGTAAAAGAAAAATAGAATTTAAAAACAGCCAGTCGTATTTTTTATTACAAGAAAATTGTATTTTACATCACGACATTTCGGATCATATTGCTAAACTCGTCTGCATAGAACCAAAAAAAACCAGAGCAAAATTGGAGCACGTCCGTTATAAGTTAAAACAATCAACGTGACACCTGTTAAAGATTTAAAACAGTTCACGGCTCCATCGTGCTAGGACACAACTTGTCAATTGGCAAAAGCATGTGTTGATCTCACCGGTAAACACGTAAACTCTTTTGTCGTCACAAAGGAGTGTCGATCTAGGTTAATCGATAATGAATTGTTTTAAATCTTAATGACAATATTAGCATAACCCTTCGTATCTCCAATGACAGTTCTTGAATTCAGGATATTGTTGTCTTTCGTTAGATTGAAAAAGATTCGATTGGTAATTATATACATGACAAAAAATATGTAGAATTGGAATCTTTTTCAAAGTAAACGTAAAATTGTACGTTATATAGATGAGCGGACAGAGCACTAGTTTTCGGTTCAATTTTTAAAATATTCATGTGACTGAAAACGGCTGGTTATTAGATAATAACAAATGACGCGAGACTAACAATAGGTCAAGTGGTCTTAGAAGGCCGTATTAAGTTTTTAATTATTAACTACAATATTATGGAGAGATATCGAGTGCGTTATTTTAAAATATTTTTTTTAGAATGAATATGAATATCAAGTCGAAAGCTCTTCAAGGATGAATCCATAACTGCAAATATTGTGGGAATAGAAATCGCTTACGTCTAAGATCTTTCGCTCTCCACCAGAGTACTCACCATTCAGGGATAGTTTTATACAACAGTCTTCTTCCAGATAACAATAATAACTACAAGAGTTTTGGGATTCAATGTAAAAATATTCTACTGAAAGGCGCCGGTGTTTTCCTCAATACAGGAGTTCCTTGATCCTTCCCCTAATAATTAATTCTTTTTTTACCTGTTCAATGTGTTACTCATAAAACTAACACAGTCTCTGTTAGTCTTTTCTGCTCTTTTGTTGGTTTTTTTCATGTACGGCCTGGAGTTTGCAGATTCCTCGTCGCTCTGTTTGGTGCAGTCATTTATGTTTGTGCTTCTTCTGTGTCAGGTTTTGTGTCTATTCTTGTGTGTAATTCTATATTTTATGATAGTTAATTCCCTAATCATTAATTTTTCACCAGTGCGTATTGAATTATTTTTTGAGTAATGTAAACATTATATTATACCCTTAGTATAATTAAATAATTATTATTTTTGTTATTATTACTATATAGTGTTACTTATGTTGGACAGGGAAATTTGTGTTCCCGAATGTTAGTATTTTTATGTTAACTTCTAATTGTTTATAATTGTAGCTTCCAAAAATAATAGTGTAAATTTTTATTAAATTAACTCTTAGTCTGGAGACTTTACAGTACATGATACACAACTAAAACTCTGAACGAGCATTATGAAAAAATAGGCAAGAATGCTCTTAATAAATTTTATACATATATTTTAATAGTATTTTGTTTTATTTTTAAAATACTAATTAATATGTCTGTGTCGAAAGATCCTGATTTAAATTAAAATGACTAGTCTGATTTACCACTTTTTCAATTCGATATAAGTTATCATCTAAACAGTTATTAATCGAGTATTTATGGATGAAAGGTTGAAACCAACATTTTGAACTAAAATAAACCGTTACTCATTTTGAGGTAAATAGAAATTATGCAGGGCTACAACTCGCGATTCCGAACAGCCCTATCATCACAGGTTTACTTAGTACATCAGAGATATCACAAATAACGCGAGGCCGCGCTCAATTTATAAACAATATCCCAAATGAATTGCCAGTTCGAATCGGATCGTGCGAAGGATCTGGAAGCCGTTTTTACTCAAAAAGCTCGCCGACCCATCAACAAAATTTAACGGCAATACTTTGAGCCTGACTCATAAAGTGTTATCACGCAATAACTCGCACTGATTGACGGTGTCGCACACAATCTCGCAACGTCGTAGACTAATCAACAATCCCCCCACGGGCGCACAAAAACAACTCGCCTTTTCTCCCCCCCCCCAACCTCACGGCAACCCCTATGGGGTAAAGATGCGTTTTATTGATCGTAAGTAGCGGAGGAGTTGCAGCAGGTACGGGTGATGTAACAGGGCACGAAATGTTTTCCGAACGGCTGGGCCAGCAGTGAAAATAAACGCAGACTTGGCTGAGAATGCAGCCGAAGCGGCAGCCTGGGTCAATGTACAATCCTTGGCCGCTCCTCCGCAACTCCGCTCCACCGTAGATCAATACACGCGCCTTACACACGTCTCCCTCGCATAAACACGTTGCAAAACTTCGTGTGCAGTTCTAGCGGACGTCGCTCTTCCCATCCTTTCTCTTCACCCTAACACTTTGCTCCAACGGCAGACAACTCTCCCCGTGTCTCTTCACGCCTATTATATTTCATCCTCTAGCATTATATATCGACGGGTGTAAATAATTATTATCCGTATTATTTCAATATATATACGTCACTTACGTAGAGGAAGCTCCTTCCCTCCCGTGATGACGTTACGGAGCGAAAGTTCTGTTAACAGTTGCATTCAAGCCAAAAATAAAAATAAAAGATTGTATTTTTACGTCTGTTTATCTATATAATAAGAAATGATGTATATTTGTATGTATGTATTTACGTTAATTTTTATACAGATTGCAACGTAACTTTGTACTGATATTCTTAAAAATACGAGAAACGGTAATGTGGGAGGGGGTGGGGGTGAGAAACATATAGCATAAATAGGGAAATAATTATAATTGAAAAACTTGATAATTTTGTGTTAAATTACTGCGCGCCAAGAGACCATGACGTCACAGCACACGCAAGAGAGAGAGAGAGAGACGTTACTTCGCGACTAACAAAGGAAATAGTTCATTTTTCCGGTAATGAAATAAAGCCGAAATATTTTCATCGAATAAAAATAATAATATTATCCATTAATACTCCATTGAATGATGATAAAAAACAATAGGGGATACTTTACGATCCTTGCGGAAAATGTAAGTTAATTTTCGTGCCATATTAGTGACTCCAATATGGCGACCATTTGTTTACATTATGAATCTAACTAAGAATTTCATCAATTTAATCTTTCGTTATGTCTGAAGACTGAGGGACAATTATATCCTGCAACACTCAAGGAGTATATTTAAGTATTCTATTCGTAAATAAATTCAAATGCATGATTGTCGGGATTGATGCAATGAAATTTAATGTATTTTACCGTTGTTAAATTAATGCACTTACTATCTTTCGAAAGAATGTAGGGAACTAGGAACATTTAGATTCTAACACAAAAATAACAGCCTAAAACACAATATCCGCATTACGTTGACAAAAACAATTACTACATTTAGACCGTCATCAAATTATGAACACACACACACACGACGTCTTTAGGTTAAATTACAATAACTTTGAATAACAGGACAAGAAATACACTCAGAATAAAAATAAGATTATAAACAATATCAAGATGTTGGGTATTGAATTTGATATTAGTGTAATTATTAAAGCTTATTTATTAAGCAACGTCTCTGACATTAATATTTTTCTGTAATAATTCTATACAACTACGATAAAAACATCAACTTTAAAATGGTGATTGATATTACAAAGCTACCAACAGGAAGTCTGCAAATTGGAAATATGTTAATCAATCCTTTTTTAAAAAGCGCGTTTGGTCTGTCAATATTTTGAACAATCATGCTTTAATAATTCGATAAAATTTCAAAATGACAAGACAATTTGATGTGATGATATAAATACCACACTACGTTTCTTTCGTCAGGTGTTTAAAATCGCAATTCAAAAACCTTTGAGTTTGTCAACTGGATTCTGTCGTCGTGTCACCCACGGCTCTTGTATTGAAAGCAACGACATTTAATAATAATTGCATTAATATTAAATTGGATACTCAACATCTTGATAATGCTTGTTATTTTATTTTGAGATATTTTCTGTACCGTACCGTATTTGTCCTGAAACTAAAATCTGTTATAATTTAAACAGCCGATCTCTTGTTGTGTAGGGGTCATCGTGACTGTCTCACGTTACAGAGGTCCCGGGTTCGAATCCCGACCAGGTTATGGGTGTTTCTCGTCAAATCAGTCCCCCGATAAGTAAAAAATGATTTCCCATACTGAGTCGCTAATAACCAGAGCTTTTGATGCGACTGTAAATAAATCAATGATATAAAAAAAACAATTTCATCATTTGCCAAGGATCCAAAATTAACACTAATTGTTTTTGTTAATGCAATTCACGAATTAAATTCTGCCATTGTCTTTAATTTTGCATTGTGAAATATAATTGCAACGTATTAAAAATGCAAAAGGCTGTTCAACTTGAGTGGAGGGAGAGCATCGGAACCTAGTTAGTGGAAGCCTGTCACTGAGGAACGGCTATCTCGATTTTCTCCACCAGAACGATGACTAGAAAAAGGGGTCACGGCTTTTATGCAAAGGCAGACCATTGTAGATAGCTCAGGGGAAGTTACGCAGCGGCAAAACCGGAGTGCAGTTCAAGAGTTAGCGTCATAAACTCTGCTTGCGGGGGTCCAAAATTGCGTCGCCCTACTATTCGGAAAAAAATTTGTATTATTTCTCTACAGGCATCGGAATATTAACAGTTTGTTTTTTATTGAACTATAGGTTAACGAGCAGTTACAAAGAAACGCAGTAAATATTTTTTCTGAAGACAGTCACAACGATGGTAGTGTTTAACATTTGTCATTAATTGATTTGAAAAACAGTGTTAAGAGCTTATCTTTTATCACTGATGCACACTTCTGCGCAAAAAAATTTAGTTTTAATATTTTTCCATAATTTTCAGTAAATCCTGTAAACCACGTTAAGGAAAATAGATATTCCTGATGTAAACAATGTAGTGTACACAATTAAATGTAAAAATTAAATAATTTATCACTGCATAAAGATTTAAATATACGAGATTAATTGACTTTCAATCTCCGAGCATTTGTTTTGATTAAAACTTGGTTAGAATGATGATTAATAAATTATAAAACAATCAATATTCAGTCCCAAAATAAATGTTTATTTTAAAACAAATATTTTTTGCATTTAATTATTAAAATTCTATTGTTTTCAACATGCCAGATGTTTAATTTATCAATTTTTTATTTTTTAAAATATGCCGCAAACGACATGGAATAATACCTCATGTTGAATTGATAAAAATAAATAAATAAATTTGGATTCGGCCATAATTTTCTAGTATGATATTAATTATACTGTAGCTGTGCATAATCACCTATACAGGTGGAGGCCAAACAGGAACTAGTCTGTCGGTCATAAACATATTTGAATGAGGATACGACTAGATCGACATATAAGATTTTGTGGATAATTTATTATTATCTGTAAGGTCTGTAATATTTAAACAATTTAAATTTCTTGAGTAAATTTATTTTCAGACCATATATTGTTAGAAGCGTGTTAAAATTTACCTACTTTATCTTTATTATTATTTTTTTTTAAAATTTAATAGTTTTAGAGGCTGTGTATTGGGACTTCAAAATTTATTTTATTCATGTATAAATACTTTTTAACAGAAAACAATAAAACTACGATGCAATACAATTGAAATGGCTTTAAGAAACGTATGAATAAACCAGAATTCGTGAGCGAAGTCTTCCACGGTGGAATTTATTGTAAGAAAAGCTCGTTCTGTAAGGAACTATGTGACGATATATTTATAAAATAAAATGTTTCGTTGAGAATCTCTGCCATCGAACCCAGCTGAAAGTTTATCGTACTACATATTGCTAACCAAAAAAGAGAAAGTATGTGACATAGAGCCACAATACAGGAATGTATCACAATTCCTGCAACACGTCATTTCTGCCAGGGATATTTGCATTCGCGTATTAAGCTCTGTCTCTCACTCACTCGTTTCGCGTTCCTTTCCTCTCTCTTATTCCGTCTCTCTCAGTTGGAGACTGAGTAAATATAATTTAAGTTTGTCACTCGTCCTAATTAACCCTTGGCTACCTTGCTCCACCTTTCCGCAACCCCCCTTTCAGCTCCTTTCCTATGCTATAAGAGCGGAGTGGCTAGACCATGGATTACCCTATCTACACATACAGACTTAAAGGTCAATTCTCAATAGTATACGTATGTATGTTTCAAAGTATGAATTCAAGTCCTTACTCTGTCTTCAGTTCCTAGATAATACCATATTTAAATGACCAGTGCTTATGACCTCACACATTTTGGAATAGGAAATGCGAACCTACGCAATAGTTCTCGTGTTTCAGTGTCAAAAATTGAGACATTTTCTGTTCATATGTAGAAAGGTAACTTGCCCAAATTGCCGTTTGGACAAGGATTCCACCTCTGAGGCCTCGAAATTTATACTGCGAAATACTACATCTTCGATGCGTACTGTAGTTGTCCGGTTTCTCTAACAGCTTCATCAAATTATTTATTCAAACGTACTGCCTCGTTGTAAGTTCAACGTTAAATTTACGACGAAATGCAGTAAACACTAAAGTCACGGACTTGGCATTAAGGAATCCACGAACGCATAAAAATTCCTCTAGTGTTTAAAACTTTTTAAACGTGTTTTACATTATTCTCATACAACATACACGTCAAGAATTGTGACCGTCTCTTGGAATCACAAAACAAATATCAACATCAGACTTTACGTTCCCGTTATTTCCCTATTCCCATTAAAGAAAAAAATCGGTCTGTTTTCCAAAGATGTTGGGATCCATTTCACTACAACTTTGCTATTTTCTTGCAACGTCTCTTCATTTTTTATATCAACAACTTTAAAAGTAAGTCAGCGCCGGATTCGCTTAGCAAAGTACTAAATTAGTTGTTTTTTTAAAAAAAAGCATTGGTATCTATTACTGCCTGAAAATTACTACTATTCGTCACAGGACATTGAAGGGACTTTAAATCACCTCCGTATATTTATCTCCAAGACCGTTACTGAATATTTTGTATAAAATTAATTTCATGACAAGGCTCCGAAAATGGTAAACGAATAAAATGTTCCGTATTTAGAAAAATATTTTGCCTGAATGTAGGTCTAGGCTGAATGAAATCCAAAAGAGAATGCAGGAAAACTGCAAAGCACGATTTTATTTTACTAGCACGAATTCACGAATAAATGGGAAGTAAAACTTTATTTAATCTTATTGCTAACCATATTACAATGATGACGTGATGTCACTCGAGAAGGCAGAAACAACTATTAAAAATAATCAAAATACTCAGAAAGAAGGTTTGGAGATATATTAAATCAAATATACGAAATACTGCGGAAGTTCGATTTAATAGACAAATAAAAATGTAAAGAATAAAAAAGATAGCCAATACAGACAAAATGTAACGTAAATACCATACAACGTTTTTGGGATCCTTGTTCCTTTCGTCAGGTGCTAAGAAGAGTCTGCACTGGTCAGTTGACAACACTCAAAAGTTTTTGACCAGTGCAGTTGTGTTTCTCTAGGCTCTTCTTAGCACCTGACGAAAGGTACAAGTATCCCAGAAACGTTGTGTGGTATTTATATTACCTTTTTTGTCTGTATTGGCTCTCTTTTCTTTTCATTCTTTTCAATCCGACGGAATTTTTTTAATTTAAATAATGTAAAGAGATGGTTAATAACAAAACTATGAAAACTAAATCAATCAAAATTCTTATCAATTACGCAGGAATAAATGAAATAGTTTTACTTTATATGGGGCAGGAAAAAAAGACGTACATCACAAGTAACATTCTCCAAACAACGTAATCAACTAGTTTCCAACATAGAATTTGAAATAGGTAATGACAAATAGCTTGAATTTAACGAAAATGCTTGTACAGTCTAGGAAATACGGCGATATGAAGAGGTCAGAACAAATGAGGATGGGATTAGCTACACATGTAGCTATGAAGAATAAAATTATTATTTACGGAAAATAGGTTTTATTAATTGGTGAAATTCTCTCGGGATTCCAACCGGGCCAGAAGATGATGACGTGGAAAATCATTGAAACGTCGCGCGTTTTCGACGAACTTACCCAGTTGGAATCCCTAGAGAATTTCATCAACTATCTACACCGGGAAAACCGTTAGTCTACAGTCATGTTTTATTAAATTCATGCAACTATAAATGTGGAATATGTTTGGAAAACTGTACACATTTGAATGTGAATTTCACAGAATATAACTGTGATAAATTCAAATATGTTTAAATGCACTCAATTTCTGTGACAATCTTCGAATGATAACAGAGCTGTGGGTTTATTTCCTTCCAACAATGCCGGCAGACGGACAAAGCCAGAGAGGTTCATCGGCGTGGGGGTTAGCTATTCTGACACGTCAATACGTAATGGCGGTTACTTAAATAAATGGATTAAAAAGTTTAAAAGTTCTTGTAGCTCAATGAGGGAACGATACTACAGTAGGACATATAAATGGAGAAACGGAGTCTTGGAGAAGGTTATATTCTCAGTTTCATTAAAATTAAAAATAAAACAATTAAAACAGACAAATACAATTATCATAAAATATAATTTTATGTGATTATGCATCGGTAATTTTAGTTTGTGAATTTCATATACTTTAAATCACTAACATACAAGAAAAGTTTCTAAAATATTTTTGCAAGACTGATTTTTGCATTTAATGAATATACATTCGTCTTTGATTATTATTATTATTATTACTGTCATTATTATTAACACATTTAGTATCCACAAAGAACCCTAAGAATACAGAGTAAAAATTTAATTGCGTTTGCTTTGTTTATATCAATTTAATTCAGCAGTATAAAATTTATTACTTTAAAATCTTCAATAAATTTCTAATATTCTAATAAATAAACTTTAATTTTTTTAAATGAATTTTTTTATATAAATTCACCACTCAAAATACCAATTACTCAACTGCTATAATATAGAGACCGGGCTTACACGGAAATGAGACGTGGAAACCCTAAAGACGGATTACTATTAGTGTGGAATAATTTAATAATGTTGATGATTAAGTGGAAACATAAGGAATACAATATTGGCTATGCTAAAAGCAACCTTTATTAATTAATGGGACATGCAATTAGAACACAGAAATAAAAAGAAACAAGGTGGTAATGAATAGTAGAGGGAAGACAGCGATCATATTTACACAGATAATTGGCGCTGATATTTAGTAACAAGGTGATATTTAGAAATTGGCGCGGAAGGGAACGACATGGACAAACGTATCGAACTAGTAACGTGACTTATGAAAGAAATTATCCTCAGAAGTGTGCTTGATGAGTTTGGATGTGATTTATGGCCATGGAGTTTGTAGACTGTGTGTGGTAAGGGGTCAGAGGTTGTACGGTAGCTGACCGGAAGAGCTTGTGCGTGAGCGGAAGTGGTCCGTACGCATATCTGCCAGATCGCACCATTCGGCCCTTCCCAGGGTTCTCTGACCTCCAGCCTTGTCCTCGGATCTAAGTCCACAGAAGACATACAAAATATCTTGGAGATGAGAAACCGTTTGGTTTCAAACAATTGCATCCATATTGCGGAAGAACTTTCTAAAACTGCGCCGTGGAAGCGAAACTTGTACCGTTGGAAAGTCAGAAATAAATGAATGAAAATTTTAAAAAATGAAGCACCATTGAATAATGCTGAAATGTAAGTGGAAGTGCAATAAGTACAATGGACGTAGTTCGTGAAGATGTGTTCGCGACATTATAAAGTATTGCGGTTTTCTATGAACCTTGGGTAAAAATGGGAAAAGATAAAAATGCAACAACATCCTTTTTAAGAAGAGCATTATACAACTGTACATTGTTGTGAATCAATTAATTGACTATGTATTGAAAATGGCATGTATATTTGTTCTCGTAGTGGTGCACTGTTAGCTCTTATATTTTTAAAGTGTTTTTTTTTTCTTTTTTCTTATCAGACTATTGTTAAATTACTGTAACTGCCCATCTAAGGTATATATATGGAAAGCTGTACGTATCAAAATTGTTCCAAAATTCGAATTATATTGTTTATCCTAACCTAAACAGAGAACAGTCTTCTCAGTACTGAACGTACATGAACCATCTTTGGCAAGACTCTGGGACGCTAACCTCACATACGTTTTCTCACGTTTCCAAGGGATTGGCTTACGGTAACTTTATTATATTAGTCACCATTATACCAATTTTACTTACAATTTCATTTGTTTATTCACAAAAATCCTTCCCTTTTTTTTTTGCTAGTAGCTTAACAACTGACAGTTGTCAGAAACGTCTTTTAAGAAGTTATTAATTAAATACTACCATGCTTTTAGTGTACGCATGTATTCGTGTCTTGTCCTGAAACCGCCATTGCAATGCAGTTATTTCTGTAACCTGTAAATTGAAAACCAGAGATATATACCATGAAATCATATTGGAATCAGACACAGTTTCTTCCTTTTTTATATAAGTGTATGTCTGTGTGTATACATATAGATATTATAACTCATGTAAGTATCAGAATCATGTCTACACTTTAACTGTCATACAGTTTCATAGTTGAAAACGCAAAGTCAAAGTTATTTATTTGGATAACTTGATTTAAAGGGATTATAATCCGAGATGCAGTTTCCAGAGTTTTTAAAACTATTGGGAAAAGAAATTCAGGTATTAAGGAGCGTATAGACAATAAAAGCAGAAAACATTTTGTTGGATTTTAACATGAAAATATCTAATTTATCTGGGCTGCCACAAAGTTAAGACTTGCATTACTATGGATGTTTTCGAGAGGGAGAGTGTTGTATTCGGTTAGGGGAATAGAAGAAAGCTACAGGAACTTGTTTCACATCTTCTGACAGTTACAATGGCGCTCCCATCTCATTCCTGCAAGTATTAACCGTATACCGTAATTTAAGTTCAATGCAGTTGACGTCGAGAGTTGTACATACATTAGAATATATGTCATGATATTGCTCACCCCACAATTAGGACAAAGTCATGCGACAGTTCTAAAACGCTTGTTTATCTTAATTGTACTCACCTCCTATTCTGTAGATTTTTACAACGAGAAGTTGTAAAGAAAAATCGAGTATATGATGGAAGAAGATAAAATTATATTTCTGGCACTAACGAAAGTAACGTGTCCCTCTTCAGGGTTGACCATTTGGAGCTTCAGCAAAATTTACACAATCATTCAGAAGTGGGCCTACTTGGTTCAGCGTGACCACGGAAAGACAAGCTAATCCAGATTTTAAAAGATCGAATATATACTTTTCCTTGTGGCTTCTACGTGCTACACTGATCTAAATGACGTTTAGTGTTTAATTATTTCTATATTGATGAATTGTTAATATTTATATACAACTACAGAAATGTGCAATTTTGCTTTAAGTTGTGTTAAAAATTCATTAGTATATAGAGAGTAACCTTCAGCTCCGTTTGTATCAATTTGTATGTACTTTACTTACGAATACTATTTCCGCTTTCTAGGGCTAATGGAAAAAACAAATAAATATAAATCTAAAACAAATAAATCTAAATGAAATGGAAAAATAAAAAACGGAACAAAAAATTTCTCAGCAAAGAAAATACGTTGTTGTTTTTACAAAAAATGAAGGAATGTGAAAAGGTAAAACAGCCGATAATATTTCAATTAATGTAATGGAGGATTATATAAATACTAATAATTTTAATGAAAGCTTCTTAATTCTCTTAATTTACCAGGAACAATGACACAAATTCTATAAAGAAATAAGATTCGAACGTTTATCGTGAAAAGTCAAAGTTAGATGATAAACTATAATAATTATAATGAACAAATATTTGGTTTCCACATTCAATTTTGATTTTCCCTCTTTATGCTTGAGATGTCCCTTACTCGATTTTTATATTATTGTTGCTTTCTTCCAATTCTTTGGCACATAGCTTTCCTCTAGACCAGTGCAAAAACTGTCAGAACTTTTACTGTAACACAACCGTACTCGTTAAGACTTTTTCAAACCATCACGCAGAGATACACGTTTTAATAAAACAGCATAATCGAAATACGTGCTCGGTACGACAGCCCTTTCGTGCGTTACAGTCAAAACTGGCTAATGAAGGAGTAAACAACGGGACAGTGCCACTTGTCGCACAGTGCACGAGGCTATCGCATAATTGCACGAAACGTTTCCTGTACGGATATTTTTGACTGATGATTTTGAACTGGCAGCCAACGTCGTCGACTTCTTTCTGTGGGGTTTAAGTGAAATAGCAGGTTTGAGGGTCACAAGAATCCGTTCAACAAAGCAAATCAAAGGATGCCATATTAATTTCTAAATACCAAATTCAAAGTTTGATATTTAATCTATATAATAAAAAAGGATGTATATTTGTATGTATTTACATTAATCTTTATACAAATTTAAACGCGTGGACAGATTGCAACAAAACTTGGTACAGATGTTCTTAAAACCACGAGAAACGGTACTGGGGGGGGGGGGGTGAGAAACCCCTAGCATAAATGTGGAAAGAATTATAATTGAAAAACGTGATAATTTTCTGTTGAATCACTGCGCGCCAACAGACCGTGACGTCACGCGACGAACAAAGGAAATATATCCTTTTTCCGTAATGAAATAAAGCAGAAATATTTTCATTAAATAAAAAGTATAATTTTATCCAGTAATACTTCATGGAATGATATAAGATACAATTCGAAATACTTTACGATCCTTGCGGAAAATGTAAGTTAATTTTCGCGCCATTTTATGACACCAATATGGCGACTATTTGTTTACACTATGAATCTAGCTAAGAACTTCATGAATTTAATCTTTCTTAATGTCTGAGGACTGAAGTACAATTACATCCTGTAATACTCAAGCAGTATATTTAAATATTTTATTCGTAAATAAATTCGGAGGTATATTTCTTGGTATTGATGCAATAAAATTCAATGTATTTTATAGCCGTTCAATTAATGCACTATCGGTCGAAAGAATGTACGGAACTAGGAACATTTAGATTTAGGTTAAATCACTTCTTGACTAAATATAAATATAGAATTAAATACTTTTTCGGGTTGATATAAATAAGTACACGGGCAACGCTTGGCACCCAGCTTGTATGTAATAAGAAAATATTGATAACTACGTGTAGTTTTCATTGTGACACTTATTGGTAGAACCTTTACTTTCGCTATAAATGTCGCTTCCCTTCACCTACAGTCTGCTTGTAAATGCAAAAGTTGAAGAAAGATCCCTTCTACGCACATAAATAAATAGAAAAGTAATAGACAATTGGTGAAATTTGTAGCTCCGCGTCAGAAAGAATTTTCTGCTCCTTGCCGTGGTATTTACTAACCGATTGCTTAAACGCGATAGTTAAACAAGACACCCTCGAAAAAGGGATCCACAAAAATATAAAACATACCCGGAAAAAAAACTTTTTTTCAAACGTTCAGTTTAATTAAGCCCCATAATGAAGAAAGAAATTGGATTTAGAAAAGTGTCGTGTTGACGTGGGTCTATTAAGACAGCGCTGAGATTTACGAAGTTATTTTCCGGGCGACATAATGGAAACATGGAATTGGATACGAGTTGTGTCGGAGAGCGAACAAAAGCACCGTTTTACGACAAGTCTGACCTCGGTCACTCGACCTGAGTTTCCAAACAGCTGTGGACCCGTTTATGAACGACTATATAGCCTTTCCTTTTCCTGACCCATGTACAGAGTTTCGGTTTACTGGGCCGTCCTGCCGTCATGAATAAGTTTATTGAGTCTGGAGGAGGAGGTCCTTAGTCCGCAGAATCACGGTTTCAGGAAATGCGACTTCCTTTCTGTTGAAATGTATATTATTATTATGTCTAGGCGAGATGCTCCGTCTCGCTTTCGTCAATACGGGATTCCAGGTAACTCGGGGAGTGTTCTTCTTTCATCACGTATCAGATTTCATGTTTATGAGACCATTTAATGGAATTATGGTTTTTAAAATGAAAAAAATTACGTCTGATTGAAAATAGAATCAGAGATGAGCGCACACATCCAAACATAATTAAGTCTATTCCATCGAGTCGACCATCGACGCATTCGAATCTTACCCGTTATCTCCCTGACCTAGAAAAAAATCAATTCGAAGCGTTGGATTCTTCCTTCTTTCTTATACAGCTCCCTGAAAATAGTAGAATATACTGCGATTGTTCACCGACGCTGCTTGTCCCCCCCTTGGTGGTTTCAAAGTTACACTCCTCGCGGGAAATAGCGGTCAAAATTAATTTATTTCTATATGAACGACAACGTCTACGAAATGGTTAATTGGAAAAATCTAAAATAAACCAGAATTTTGTAGACGGACACAATTATTTTTGGAGATTAATTGGAACCAGATTATATCAGAAATAAGTGGCAGCGGGGAAATAATGAGTGATAATAGCAAAACAGAACCGAGACGGAAGGGTGTCGATATCTGCATAGCATTTTGGAAAATTTGTATCAGCGTGACGGAAAATTGAAGAGATGTAATGATTCGAATGTAACGAGAAATCCTCGTTTAAAGTTGCTGCAATGCCCAGATACGTCACAGAATTCATAAACGGTATTACCGAAGGGCAAAATGAATATAAATTGATTGTAAGCGGCAGAATGATACAAATATATGTAATCGTAGATCTGGATTTAATAATAAGAGTAATAATTGACATTTATTGGGTGTTACCATAAAGTATCAAAGAGAATTTCCGAAGGTAATCGAGTACTGACCTATTGTCGGAGCCATTGCAAGTTAGGATCAGCAAAGGATTAAATATTTCAGAGTTTGGATACGATGCGAAATCTGGCGGAGAAAATTTTAGATTACAGTACTGAGGAAAACGGATTACGAAAATGAGAGCGACTCTCCGAAAGGAGAAAGGAGAAAGAAGGCCAGGAGGCTTTGCGCAATCTGCAAAGCTTACGCGAATCAATCGGCCTCAAAAGACCTCAAGAATCCCACTACTTTTTATTTTTAAAAGAATTCTGTAATAAAATATATAGGATATGTACTTATACTTTTCCACATGGAACGATTTTCCAATTGCGAATTGGCCTCAGAATTTGTAAAACATGAAATACAATCATGATAAATGAGTCTAAGAAGGTTAAGTACACATGTGACACCAGTGAGTAAGATTTTCAGGCAAAGTTTAATACCGTAAAGTAAATGATTTTTTAGACCTCAGATTTTCAACTTATTTACAACCGACCGTTCGTAAATTAAATTCGTGTCACGCATAAGATTGTTCACGTCTTCCCACATTAAGTATATATTCGAGAATATTTCCGCTTCGGTGTTTGTGAAGGCTTATATCTATTTGGACACTAAAGTGACTCTTCATTCTTCGTCTGTCCACGAAGGACACGGATCTTACTCTGGTACTGTTTACTTTGAACTTAAATTATTTAAACGCGAATAAATTAATAGAAGTTCTACGGTTTTTGATTGAAATTGCATGCCAACCACCTCACATGAGCAAGCCGCGAGGTAAAAATATACATATCTACATTTAACAATCAAAATTTGTATAAATTGCTATTACAACTGAAAAATACAATTAATAAAATAAAATAATATATATATATATATATATATATATATACATCTGTGTGTGTATTTTGGATAGTGTGTGTCAGCTATTACTCAATTCACTTTACCCCAATGCCACATTTACTAATATTTATTTTATTTTATTAATTGTATTTTTCAGTCGCTACAGCAAATTATCCAAATTTGATAAATGCAGATATGTATATTTTTACCTCGCGGCTTGGTCGTTTGAGGTCGGCATGCAATTTCAATCCAAAACCGTAGAACTCCTATTAATTTATTATTATTATTTTATATATATATATATATATATATATATATATATAAGGATGTAGTTATAGTAAGTATCCATAACTAAATCAAATAACGAGTGCCGAAAAGGGCAAACAGTCCAATAACGCCTCTGCGATATATTTCGAATTAAATACTTATTATTACCGTAATCATTGTGTCCATATAATTATTGCTACTGTGTTGCCGTCAACAACGATGCCGTACAAAAATAAATAGCTGACAGAAGATTTAAATGGTGGCAGACAAATATAACACCACGATTTAAAATATCGGTAAGAAGCATATAAATATTCGAGGTGCGCTGAGGCAGAATTTTTTTTTTTGTATTCGTGGATCAGGGAAGGTTGAAATGACGCGCTGGCGGCCATTATGACGTGTACGAGTGAGTCAGGTGAGAGGGAAGGCCTTTGTTCGTCACCACGATGTGGCTGGTCCCCGTCATTCCAGCTACAAATAAAAAAAACGCAAAATCACTTAATGAAAAACCTCACGTGTATTTGATTTAAATAGGGTGGCACAATTGTTCGCTAAAAATCAGTCTCAAACGGCATATTAACGAAAATATGATCGTTATGTACAGAAAAGTATGTTTCTTCTCGCAGAGTTCTCGTGTGAGGTCAGATTGGAATTTCAATGCAAAACAAAGTCCACCTTAAAACTCCTGATAGGGAAAGATAACACGCACAAGCCGATTACGAGCTTGAGTGAGCGGTGTTACGAAGATGAATAAGAGGACGCACCTGTTTGGTTACATATTTTAACCTCCACAACGGTTTCACTGGCGATCAGTATTAACAAATTTATGAACTATGAAGCGACGGTTAAATAGAAAATCGTGAACAGTCTAGCGGATCACTCACAATCCTATAGGAATAAACAACGCCCAAATAACAAATTGAATAAAAGCGATGCAATTCGTCGTTGTTTTAATAAAAGTAATAAGCGGCCAGAAGACACTAAAAGCCGATATGTAAAACTGAAACATTCTCAAAAAAACTGAACATATTTGTTAATTCAAACAGAAGGTGAATAACAGGTAATAAGAAGAACACCTATCTTAGTAGATCAATAATGAAATGGAACAACTCACTTGCATAAAATGTTTGAAACATTTCCAGAGAATGACATCATCTACATCATATAGTACACTAAGAGATATCGCCGTATTCTAAAAGCAACGCGATACACTTTGCTGCATGCCCATTATCGGTAGGAAAATTGACGACGTTTATTAGAGATTGACGTAAAATGTTTAACTGCATAATTAAAATACAATTATTTTGGCTTCAAATACTTTTTCAAAGATTTTAATCTTCTCATTTACCAAATATATATATGTACTAGTTGAGTACACCACGCCGAGGTGGGCCATTAAGAAGTACGAATTATCTTCCTAAAGAAAGTGTTAATAAGACAAAGACAATGTAAATATCCGTATCAAATAATTCAAATGTGTTTTGACTTTACTTGAACTTCCACTCCAAATTAGAAATAACCTACGTCGGACAGATAAAAATTCTTTTAAATCTGTCAACAGTTGTTGAGTTTATCCCACTCAAAAGGACCGACACATGAAGTAAGCTTTATATATATTTATTAATTTATTTATATTGTAAATCTGTAACTATCACAGAGTTCCACTAAAACTCGGGATTAAAATTACTTCTGTAGTAATTGATTACTGCTATTAACATCATAAAGTGTCCTTTCATTATAAATGAAAATTATTTGTACCGAGATTCAGAAGTGAAGAGAATATTGCATTTATCTACGTGTAACCTTGAACTCAAATGTGCTTTCTATTTGTATATGGCACCTTTCCAAACGACGGTGGTCTCCCAACATTACACATACAGTATGTAAAACGAACTTCCATCGTTAAGGATATACGCGATCTATATCATGGATGTGACGCGAACTATGTTGTATGAATTAACTGAATTACGTATATTGAAAGTTGAGGTGTTAACAACATATGTGTGAATGAAAAAAATTCGTCGGCTATCCCTACCTTTTTTTATTACGTCAACAAAGCTTGTCCAAAAATAATTGGTTAAGAAACTCATTAAAAAGATCACAGAGACAATATACTGAGACAACAAAAGATTTCTCCGTTTATCATGAACGGTAAATTCACACGCGACACTCTTTGATTGACAACGATGTATTATAATCGGTTGAATACTCTGATTATGATATAAAAATTTAAATGATTATTGCACGGAGGCTATTGAAAGGTTAACCGGTAATTAAAAATTACAAATCCTCTGTCATTTTCAGGTCTTCGACTTGCACTTATTCGTTTTTCAGAGAGTATAAAAGTCCGGAATTATAGGCACAAACCTACTTAGTTCTGCGTGAGTGTATTTTTCGAAATAATTTTCATACGAATCTTTTGTTTATTTTCTCCAGTATGATACTGAACGTTATCAATTGTGAATGCAACGTATGCGTAACAAGAAGACACTACTGGAAGCTTATTTAAGTGTTTATGAATATTCTTAAGGATTAATCTTCGAAACAAGCATTAAATTAATTTGAATGAATTGAAAACGATTTTTTTAAAACAATTATTTGACAAAACTTTTATCCAAATATTACTTGTTGGTTAAATATAGTTACAGTATATACAGGTTTAAAATATGTACCTAATTTACATGGTAGCATGGTAATTGGGTTAATCCAGCAATTAATCTAAATTTTGCAAAATTTTCATTCTTGTATCTAAATTTTCGTGTCTGAGGGGCATACATTGTTGGGCTATGAGGGTTCATTGATGTTGAATTTGATGGGCTGTATGGAATGGGTGGGTGCGGTCTGCGGGTATGAAGATGGGGTGGTTTAGGAGGTATTTTTATTTTATTTTAATAACAGAAAATTTTTTAATCCGAAGATTTTTCAATTGTGATGCAATTTTGATGACGTTAGCATTAAAATTAACTTGAAGAAATGTAGTTGCTTCTTGAGTGAGTAGTTGAGGAAGTTATGAATTATTTATCTATCTATATGTACACATACACAGACACACACACACACACACACACACACACACACATATATATATATATATATATATATATATATATATATTACGGTTGTTGCCAGGTCAATTTCTCGTTTTCTTTTTAGCCTTCAGAGGAGAAGAACGGGATTCAAGTTTAGGAGGTGACGGAGATAGACAGCGATAATTGTAGCACAATTGTCGTTCTCGCAACAACATACTTCATTCGATTGACATTGGAAACATTGAAAATCTATGACCAAGTTGGCAACGATGGCCTTCCGGGTGAACGTGTTAAATAAATAGCCCTTGCCTTCATACTGGAGCAGTCGTTGGAGAAACGCACAACGTTTCGAAAGTTGGCTTCGCCTTCGTCATCAGTACCTGGAATCATATACTGCGAGAGGATTTATCTTAATGACACGTCACGTCAACACAAATCTCACTCGACATCGCATACCTCCTGGTGATGGCGAAGATAGATGCCGAAACGTTGTGCGTTTCCCCAACGAGTGTCCGTGTTGGAACTCGGCATGAGCGAATTTAAATTTAGACACAAAAATAAATTGTATATCGGAGGACGTCTGATAAATCCGCCAGGATGGTGGAAACGGGATATATAAAGATGAAACAACTAACGAATACGAGGGATGTTACAGAATGAAAACTAGAAGGCATAGATGAAATTGTAACGACGTACCGGACACGACGTTCTCACATTTTATTCCTGAATGACTATAGATTTTGTGTTTATTCTCGTGTGATTTGTAATCCCATATTTTATTATAGTTAATTCTCTAAATATTTATTTTTATCATGGTGCGTATTTAATTTGTTTGAATACTGTACATATTACATTATACCCTTTGTAACGTTAAAGATTTATTATTATTATTACTATATAGAACTTTTAGTTAGGTATTCTTCCTTGCCGTTCATTTAGTTCAGTTATCGTTAGGTTATTCTATCTGTGCTTTTTTTTTACTTTTTCCACTTTGGCACAATCCTTTCTTCGCACTGTTATTTTCATACTTGCCTACCGTACTCTTCTCAATGGAATACGAGAAATCTCGCTGCAAATATTATTTCTACACAAATAATACTGACTGTAATATCCAGAATTTTTATTAAATAATAACGCCGTAGTTTTCCCACGTTGACAATCTTTATACATATAGTGAAAGCTCAGTAACCAGCAATTGAAACAGCGGCGCTATAAAAGCGTACTTTACTTGATGTTCGTTGTTCCAAACAGCCGAGAGCGTAATTAACGCTCTGTTTCAATTATCCAGAGAATCACTTGCTCATGACGTTTGTAAACAAATAGAACGACAAATATCTGCTGTTCACACTATATTTACGACTTGCTAAAAATCGACGCTAATGGTCCCTAAAACAAGTCCTTTTTGATATTTTTTTTGCGAACAATGTGCGTATATATGTTCACGGTAGTAAAATTCAAACATTACGCTCTCTTTATGGGAGGCAATAACAGTTTAACTGTCTAAGACAAAGTACTTATTTATGATATCGGCAAACACGATGACTTCCGTGAGCCGTAAGGGAAAATTATGCAGATTAGGAGTCGGATTGTGGGTGGGTGACAAAATAGAATTTAAGAAAGAAAACCACGTCACGTTAATAGCGATTAATATATTCATACGTACAAGCTTGAACGAATGACTTTATTACTGCAAATAAATATACACTTGGCGGCAGTTATATAACAAACAGATTCTAAATTGAAATGTAGTCCAGTAAATAATTGTCCATACCTGAAATAGTAATAAAAAACACTTCCATTGAATATTTATTTTTTAAAATTTTGTAGTCAAAGACCACACAGTCTTAAGAGTGTAAACAATACTCCGGTACATTTATGGTATACAACCATAACATTTATGAATAGAACCATAGATACTCCAGATAACGTAAAGGAGTCAAAATACTATTTGGTGGATTCTACTGCCTGACGTTAGTAGCATTGTACAAATTAAAGGTAAAAAACCGAAGTACGCCAGCTGCCTTTAATAGAAAAATATTAATTTTGTGCTATGTCGTTAATTCTCAACAGTTCTCACTTGTAATAACTCCCTTAATCTTTACACATTTACATTCAAATATGGGAAATTATAATGATATACACAAATAAAATTTTTTTCAAGGATCTCACTTGAAATAATTCGTCAGTTTTTATGACTATTAGATCAGAAACTGTACACTTAAAAAGTTCTTCCCAAACATGAAATATAACTTAGATGATTCTTCTTCACTCAAAATTCTGTTATTCTAACCTGAAAATTTTGTTTAACGTCACACATTTATGTTTTATATTTATGCCAATTTATAGAAAACATTGCATAAACTACATTAATTGTACTTTTAAGTCAATTTAAATGTTCCTAGTTCCGTACATCCTTTCCACCGATAGTTCATTAATTTAACAACTATAAAATACATTGGTGCCGACCTCCTGTGGTGTAGGGGTCAGCATGACTGTCTCGCATTACAGAGGACTCAAAAACTGCTGGAGAAAGACTGTTCCATTGTATTGTGAACAAAGGAGAATTTCCCTAGGTCCGTTTTCTGCTCCCTAGCTTACGGAATATGGAACCCCTGAGAAGTATTTAAGAAAGCGAATTGAAAGAAAATGTTTCAAGAGTTAAAGGACATAACACACAACAGGAATGTATGATTTCAAATTTTCCGAGACGGAATTGTTTAAAGGGAAATAATACTACTCAAGAACTTGTAGGTTAGAAATAAAGCGAAAAACCAAAACTTACAAAAATAAATTTCACAATACTGCTCAGTATGATATTAAAATTAGTTTGCACGCGGTAGACTTGATATTCATGGATCAAAAGTTTATTTTGGAAATAAAAATTACAAGGGAAACTTTCATTTTAATTTTTTTATTGTAATAATTTTATTGTAAAAGGTTGTCATTTGTCTATGCTCAAACAGGTATTAAGTTTAATTTCGGAAATATAAAGAAATTATAATGTGTTATATAGATAATATGATTGTTTTGTAAATATCATCAACTATATTGAACACATTATTCTTTAATAAACACCGCCGAATATTCATTATTGTAGTTTTAGGTGTAAATATTATTTTCGATTTTAAAATAAATTCTCTGTCGGAATAAAAATAGTCTGGATTTTTCAAATGTACACGTTATTCTACTAGGATATTAAGTTGTTCTTTCTTTCAATTTTTATGATACTGTTATTCTAGATAAGAAAACTACTTTTAAAAGGTTAACCTCATAAATATGACACATTAGAAGCAAATAATTTTCATTAAATGTTAAAAAAGATATTTCTCATTTAAACTGTATTGATGATAGCTTATTAAATAATCATTGTTAATTTACATCTTGTGTTTATTTTCTTTGTAAAGTGTTGCAGCTTTGGCTTTTTCAATTTTAAGTCTGGCGATAGTATTGACAAGGATCAATTTCCTAAGTCAGAAATTTGATTATTAAAAGGAGTATAGGACAAGAAAAGAGTCTATTCTCGAAGAAAATCAACTTCATTTACCGTTGACATTACTTGGAGAGCGTAGCGAAGCTTCTCACATCTATATTTCAATTATATTTCTCGATATATTTTGGTGGTAAGGAGGAAAACACCTCATATGTATAAATTTGTTCTTGAGTGATATCTTAAAGGAGACTACAGCAGTGTCACAGTTCATTGGAATACAGGGTAGTGATGTATTTACCTAGGATAAAAAAAAGTGTACGCAGAATAGAGGGAAAACGAGACATAAAAGGGAGAGTCTTTGAGCGTTATCCTAAAATTACGAAGGAATTCCCGCACGGAATAATAATTAAAACCCTTACTGGGCCCCATAAATATTTCTCCAAAAGCGACCACGTGACTGAACTCAAACATAATTACTGAAATCACATTTCTTAAAATGACTTTGACACAGACTCTCAGCGAATAATATTAAAATATGTACCGCGGTTTATGACCAATTACAGATGTTTTATTTATTTAATTAAATTTAAAAAACAATGTTTCGGTAAGTATTTGTACCTTCATAGGGTCTTTGCTAATTATCACAAAATGTTGGAAGCTGTCTCCCACCGTATTTTATAATTTCTCTAATATTTGGAAGATCTTCGGAGGTACTTTTTAACACACTACGCGGCAAATACGTAAGTTTTTTTAAAATTAAATTAATAAATTGTCTGAAATTGGTATAAACTAGTAATTTTGAGAATAGCAATTGTTAAATTGATTTATATACCTCGGAGACTACCGAGAAGCAGGGCTTAAAAGGTGTGTAATTAGTTAGAAATTATAATAATACCTATAAATATTAATTATAACCTCTAAAATAAATTAAAGTTTTCGGAATGCCTCTTAATAATCTGGCTTATTTTAATATAAATCTATTATATTAATATAAATCTATTAACAGTTACATGCCTAAGAGTTTTTGAAATGTAGCAACTATTATTTTAATATAAATTTAATTCTGACAATTCATTAAGGCCTTAGAAAAATTGTTTAATTCGATTATCGTTTAACTTTAACCTGAAAGTTTTCGAAATGTAGCAAGTACCCTATTTTGGGCAACATTATTATTATGATTGATATTATTATAATTGTCAACTGACGAATGCAGTTGTATCGCTCTAGGCTCTTCTCAGCACCTGAAGAAAGGAACAAGGACCCCAGAAACGTTGTGTGGTTATTTATATTATCACTTATTTTGTCTGTATTTAGCTATCTTTCTTATTATTAACATTATTATTACTTAAGAAGCTTAAGATCATTGTTGTGAAACAGCAGTTAATACGTGACAATTCCTTTTTAAATTTATATTCGTCCGAATTTCATATTAGCAGAGATGAAGTAGCTTTCATTATACACATAACCACCTGCAATATGCAAATACTCCCGCGACGTGCTCTTCACAATACCCCTCGATAAATGCACTTGGTTGTAAGAATTGGTAGAAACAGGTGTTAAATAGTTTTTTAGGTCTACTGAATCGATAAAGCGACAGCAAAACGCATTGGTTTGGTATCTTACTCCAAAAATTTCCTGAATTATTACCACTTGCAACCGCCACCTACCGCGAATCGTAAAAAGTTTTTAGTCTCTACTTTTCTTTACGGAATCTGAATGTGCAAAAAAGTGTAGAGGAAAATGAGCTGCAGTAAGTAAAATAGGATCCGGTTGACCTCTTTCTTTATGGTTACAGAGGAAGCTATGAGCGTGTAAGGTGTTTCTGCGGATTTGGAGTATCGTATTCCATGAACTAAAGCCTCGACTGCTGTAAAGGGCGTAAAGATAAGGCTCGAAGCTATTCAAATGCATTTCTGTGAAAAGTAATTTACACATTTTGGAAGCAAACTGTGGCACAGGATTGACGACGAAAGGATCTTTGATGGACAAGTTAGTGTAAAGGTACAGTGAAGGGGAAGGCAGAGAGATTAGACCATGTAAATCAAACAATGAATGACGTCAGTATACAGATATTTGATAAGGATCCACGAAGGAGGCGAATGAAATTTTTGACTTGAGAACTACTGGTATTGTAACGTTCTCTTCACCGTTGCCAATTTTATTTTCAAGACAGGGGACAGACACCGTTGTGTCTCGTGGCCGATCTGTTTTATTCACACCATAAATCGAGTCTTCTTCTCATGGCGTGGAAACAATTAATTTGAGGTTGTACTTCTGCGAATAACTAATAATAATAGCAAAATGTTCAATTAAAACTGAGCGATTTGATTATTTTATTAAAGTTTTCAACATTTATATTACGATTAGTTCTCTTTCTCGTTTAGTGTAAATCCCTTATGACTTTATCTATTAAATTTTCCTATTTTCTAATTTTTTTTTCAATTGCGTATTTATGATATAATACTTTGTTTAATATGTGATTTTCTTACTTCTGTGTGTGATGTCTCTGTTCCTCATTTCGATGTTGAGACCAATTTTTGATTTTGTTATCTACGTATTGTAATAATATTTTGGCTTGTCCTTCGTACTGGAATCAATAAATAAACCTAAATATATTTGTCGTTACTAATTATGGGTGGATCGTTGCCATCCATGGTACCATGCAAACGCTACTGTTGAAAGAAAATTATAAAAGACTTTTTTCCTTAAATATGTTATGACGTCGCTACTTATTAGTTATAGGAAGGCAAAATTGTAATAAAGCAAAAAAAGTCTGCTTGTTTTTGTTCATTTTTCAGATGATGGCCTGAGAGCTGAAAGCTCCCGACTGTTTTTAAATGTTATAAAATTGGTTTCATTGGCAAACAAATTATTTTGGTGGACTAATAAAATATTGGCTGAATTTACTGTTTGACGAAAGTATTTAAGTATATTATTATCATTAGAAATTTTACAAGGCAGTAATTTTGTACATTACAGCAATTATTTAACTTATTTCTAGTAGAGGCAACATTAAAAGGACAACCGAAACGATAATCGTCTACAAAAGAATCTTCCTGGTTTTCTAACACTGAACTGGATAGTTGGAAAACCGAAAAGAGGTGGTGGATGAAATGCAGATCGTTGACGAATCTATGGAAAAATTGTGACACAAAGAGGTTGGCGCACGAGAGGACAAGATGGCTACCAGCGGTAAAGACTGAGGACTAAGAGAATATATGTGATTAAGTTGACAAATTGGAAAAAAAGAAAGGCTACTTGGTTTGACGAGCATCTCTACCACACATTCAAATTCCGGTACGGTCAATCGTTCACTTCTCAGATGATCCAAAATGCGACGAAGACGTCAGTCCTACGGAACAGCATCAGAATTTGGAGGGCCAATATAACACCCGTCATAAAAATTGACCGATTAAATAGGCTCATATTATCCTACGTTACAGCTATCGCGATGAAAAATAACCACATGGCCTATGAAAGCATTAAAGAATACTTTCAAATGCTGTTTGGTACTCGTCCGATACTAATCCTCATACAATCAGGGTAAAAAATATAAATATTTTTTTTTACGGTGGATGATGTTACGAAGACACGTCTGAAACTGAAATTCACCCTGTGTAACGAAACATCACCATGTATTTTAACCAACTTGAGCATGAAGTCACTTCATATAGAACGTTGCCTTTCAAAATTCAAACTACGATTTTGTATGATGACATTTCTAGGCTGGCGATTAAATCCATTGAAAGGTCGCAGAGAAAATTGGATGCATTTAATACCGAGATTGCACAGGACTCGGTTGCAGTTACAATTTCCATTATACTGATTTTACGCGCGAACAATCCGCGGCGATTCCCAAGTTAAAAAAAATGAAAACCGAATATTCAATATTATTTAAAGCCTAGAAAATAGTAAGTAAGCCCTTAATATAGGAATATAACGACGTAGTTGAGGGACAATTCGTTTTTTTAAGAAATGACCAATTTCCTGAAAATAAAAAAAGGAAATATAACGTAGAAAAAAATTAATAAAACGTAATATATAATATGGTTAAGTGACAATTATTTTTGCTTAAATCAGTGATCAATAATTCATTTTCTTACACTTATTTGTACAAGAAGAATTATTTGTTCTTCAATTACGTCGCTCAATTGATGTCTTACGAATTTTCTTACTTTCCGCATATATATTATTGTTAAAATAAATTTTCAATATTTGGTCAGTTCTTTGTGAATGCAATACGTGAACGCTTAAAATTAGTAAAACAGATGTTGTTACTGTCACAAAGGGGAAAACAATCTCGCTACAATTTTCTCTGATGTCAAGTGAATTTTCAGTTGTTTAATTTTTTTTACACAAACTGTCGTTTGGAATTATGAAAGCACCGTCCTATTCTCAGTGACTTCATTCTGAAGTCGGTTAAATGCAGCTGACATTTCAGGAAAACATCGCTATTTTAAAATTTTCACCAACGAAGTCCTCGTAAAATATACAACTTCGATACACAAAATAAATCTTAACGATTTTCAGTCCATTTAGAGATTTATTCTGTATCTGTGCCTACTCTAGAATGTTCTGACTAGTTTCAATATTTCTCAAACGCACCTGAATCGTTACATCCGCTTATTAAGCTCCGACTCCACAAAGAAAATGGTCGTGTATGGGGAATTCGTAATAAATAATGCAAACGCAGTTACTTAACTAAAAAATAATTGGGAAGCACCAATACTGAACTAAGTAAAGTGGAAAATAATTTTCCTTTACGTTCCTCATTGCATGAAGTAAGCAGATAATTCAAAACTAACATTACAGTTTCCTCGAAAATATTTGAAATAATTAACAAACATATATAAAGCAGCTGGCAAAAAGTATGAGTTTTATTACAGCCGATTTCAGATGTTGTTTCACATATTTTCTGATATTTTGTGGCAAAGTCGTCGACTCCAAGAACTTGCAAAAAAAAACAGAAATGTTCCGTAAGTCGCCGAACGACTTTTCCGTTTTTGCAACCCAAATATGTTAAGTTCGATTTATTTACAAGCCATGGGTTCAAAAACGTGTTTCTTGTTCAGAGTATATTTAGTTTTCGTCCATCCGATCCCATTGTCATTTTTCTTACCTATTTTCGTTTATTCCGTTGTTTTTGTTTGGAGAAGAGTAAGGTAGAGAAATGAAGTGTCAGATTAAAGACGATTAAGTTCGTTCCAACGTTTCCAAGGCTCTTTTCCTCTTCAAGAGAGAATGGTTAAGAATCAGAGCCGGGCGCAAGTCATCTATTTTTTTAGTATCATCTATATGACGAATAGCAGAACTGTTTTAGATCTATATACATCCTTTTAATAACGAATACTGTTAATTATCTTATTTTATACAGACCTACTGCGTCTACAGTTATCCGCATCATCATAAACCATATAGAAGAAGATTACAACCTATGGATGAGAAGAACGAAAAAAACCGAAAAAATAACCTTCAATTTCCTAAGGCAATCTTTATCGAGAATCGTAAGAAATATTCTCTGATTTCCAGCATCGTTGTCGGTGACCAAAAAAAAAAGCCTGGTTCACGTTCCGCGATATTGGCATTTACTGACCGGGATGAAAACCCAAAATAAACATAATTTCCTTTAGATGACCAAAATCAAACAATATAGGAAATCAACGAAAAAAGTCAAAATTACTGAAAATTAAGATGACTCGTCGAAGAGATAGACGCTTATTAAACATCGATAATCTTGAGGTTAGTCGAGGAGTAGAGTTTTTTCCGAAAAGGAACCTAGACAAGTTTGCAGAGGTGGAGAATGATTTGTTGTTAAGTGATGTGAACAAACCAGAGAACCGCGTAAAAAAAAACAAGTCTGACGTGTATAGAATAAAACCAATTGGCCGATGTCATCTTAATGTGTAGTGTCCCGCCAGCGTCGTGTCGATATCTGTATGCCGTCACATTTACATAGAAATCAGTTTACCTGTGAAGTTGGTGCCGATGGCCGCCAACGAAACGTCGTGAAGCCAGAGCAGATACGGTTAGTAAAATCTGCGATATTATTTACACACTGCATTGATTGCTGAGGGAAGGAGTGTAGAACATACTACGAGAAAAATATATAAGATTAAATGGAAAAATAATGTAAGGATAATCTTTGCGAGGGTGCTTTGGAGCGGAATAGGGGGCGCATGTAGTCAAACAGTGGATCCAGCGAATAATGAAAAGAAGGACGTTGGCTGTCGAAGGTGTAGAAGCTGAGGGAAAAGGTTGTCAGCGCACTGGCCGAGTGCTCTAATGGTTTATACACAGCCAGTAAGTCCCTGTGCTCTCCCAAGTATGCAGGGACTGCTCACACCAGGAACCAAGGAAACTTATTCAAGGAAAACCGCAGCGAAGCGCAGCGCTGGACGGAGGGAGGTCGGCATCTAGGCAACAACCAAAACGTCACGGGAAATACAACGAAATTTGAGAAAGTGAACGTCGGGCAATAAGGCCGAGGTCAGTAAAATCCGTGCAATACCAGTCTGTCTTGTCCTGTTCCGAGAGGCAGAAACTGAGAATAAAACTACAAAGAAAAGCGAAATCGCGAGGCGGTCTCGTCCTTAATTACACGCAACGTAATGAATATGGCTCGGAAGACGTAAAATTTCCCTCTGTTTAATCGGATTTTTTTGTCTCTCACACTGTCTGTGTGAAGCGTTCCCGGGGAATCGCCGATTCTCTTTCGCGGCGGGGACGTACGAGCGTAAAAGAGGGTGTAAAAGGAACAAAAAGAAAATGAAGGTTGATAAAAGGAACAGTACACGACGAGGTCGGTTCCCGGAAGGAGCGAAACTTTGCAGACTTCCTGCTTCACCTTCGTTCCCCTGTAGCACGCGGTATTTAAGCACAATATTCGCGAATCGATACAGGCAACGTAAACTTGAGTACATAAATTGGCGAACGTAGACGGGGACTTATGAGTTCCGCCGGTAGGAACGCAGGGGTCAACAGATCGGTTTTAATCGTGCAAATCGCGCAAATGCTGAGGACGACGGCACGTGCACGTCGCCGCGCGCAGGAACCACGTCGCTTCTTTGTCAGGCAGAACCACGTGGCAAATCCGCACCTGCACACGGACAAGCATCCTCCACTCACGTCAAGCCAGCGCCAACTGCATCCGTCACATCTGTGTTAGTTAAAGGTAGGCGACTGCGGTCGACATTTGTTGCCCGCGTCTAGAGATCTGCTTCTGGGAACCGAGGCGAGTGAAGGCCACTCGATTACCGGCGATGACAAAGCAACCGAGGGACTAACCGCGCGCCCGATAAAAATCGAACGAAATTTCGTCACGCGACGAAGAAAACGCCGGCGTACCTGTGCTACCGTTACGACGTCCAGGATTTCGCGAACTATTTTCGTGAAACGCAGAATCGGAGCTGTCGGCGGAGAGCGGCGAGCGCAGGTGTTGCACGGGGCGGCGTGGAACTGGTTTTAACGGTCCCGTCCCGACGAGCGTTCCATTCGCCAAGGTCTACCGTTAATTAAGAAATATTACGGCTGTGCGCGGAGTGTCTTTTCGCGGAGAAGACGTTTCGTGGCCCAAACGCACGCGGCGCGTGTCCCTTTAAAAGGACGACGCTTCGGAAAGGCGAACGAACAGGTGCGCGACGTGGGCGAAGGGGTCGCGACGAACAAGCAATTAGCGCTAACACTCACCTTTACCGGGAGAAAAGGCGTCCAAAATTCGTGCCGCGGAGTTCGCCGTTATTTGCCTTTCTTCCAGCTGCGCGGGTCAAAATTCAGCGCGGACACCTTATTTCATCCCCGCTAAGTAGCACTTCAAGTCACCAACACGCACATATATCCAAAGTCATGGAGTCCGACGTTCGTTCCGGCCGGCGTTCATTACATACGGCCGCGCGGGTTTCCAGGAGCGAACTGACAAACGCCGTGACCGAACACGCACGGGCCAACAATAATACTGAGTTGACAAGACGCGAGCAACTCGGGCGACTAGCCGAGCGAGAGCCGAGCTCCGCCGGAGACGGTCGAAGGTTCATTCGCGGCGCTCTAAAGTTTGCCTCGTTCGGGCGTGGAGCAGGTGACGCGAACTTTAAACTCACGCCAAAGCGGCGGCGGTCAGACCCGCTGTCACCTTGTGAAGGTTGCGCTACGGACAGCCAAGGCAGCGTTGCCTACCCTTGCTTTCTATCTCCGCGTGCTTCTTCTTTCCCAAAAACATCGCCGCCGCTGTCGCGCTCCACGAACAATTTAACATTACCCCCTACCCTTCCACCGGAAGAGGTCTTTCAACTATAACCAAAAATAGCCGACGGATGGCTCGATAAAATTTGTGAACCGTAAGTGGGTGATCCCTCATTCAGCCATCACCCTCTCCTATCATCGGGGTGGCATAGCGTCTGTGGCATTTCATTAGCTCCTTGGACAATAAAGGATCTCTTTAGAGGAAGAGGGCGTCCGGGAGGAAATACTTCCGCTTAGCGCTCAGTTACCTTTCCGTTATTTTAGATCCCAGTCGTTCCAGGACTACTTGCCATATAATCGGAAATGAGAACTTGAATGGCGTACAACAGCTTCAGAGCTGGGACCGACAAATTGCGAAAGTCTTCTGGCGAAGGTTGTTCGCTCCCAGTCTAGACGGAGCTTTCTTTTGCCGTTATTTTCCACCTTATGCGTAACGCGCAGTTTGCACGACGATTAAACGCACCTGCTGGAAAATACAATCATCTGGAGACCATTTACTCAAAGGCGACGCCCTCCGACATAAACACATAAATACTCAAATCTATTATTTGTATATAAATACATTATTTACGTTCCCGTTTTATGTTTCCATGTGACGCTGATGAATCCATGTCGTTGGATTGGATATAAATCTGAATTTTTACTTGTATCTTTTAGAAATTGATGGCGGAAAATTGAAACCCCAGGTTTAAATCAGTCACAAATAAAACATTTTCTTCAAGCGTTTATTTAATTTAAATGTTAAAATCACCAGCCTATTAGTCGGAAAAAGATATTAGCAATTTTCAAACATATTTTATGAAACACATGTTTCCACCCACTAATAGTGAATCAATAACCGCTTCAAAGGCTCCAATGCACAGAATGACTTCCCTATACAATCAATTACCACGTCAAATAGATTTATTCCACTTAAATTTTCCCTGTTCTTATCCATTCAAGGAGAACTAAAATGGATATGTATTTATCAAATTAGAACAGCCAAATAAAATAAAGTTTTATTATATAACAAAATTAATCTGACAAAAATTGTATATATTATATTGTGTGAACATACTATGTAACAATAGTTCATTTTATTGTATATACACGTGTAAAAAATGCATGGTAACTACGTAATTGGACAAAGGTCTGTGTAGTACCTACAAATAAAAAAATAAAATAAATCTATGATTGAGTATTCTTCAGGTGTACAATTACAATTAAATTCAGTTGTAATATATTATAAGAAAACTCAGAACAAAAAATTAATTGATTATTTCAAATCTAGTTTTACAATATAAGTAAACTCAGCTCTCGACCTTATTTGACATATTTTGGCTGCTATGTACCTATTTCATTTTCAGATTTCAACGAAGCCATGGACACAATTGAATAAAGAAATTAAAATATATTTTTTCAGTTTCACTTCCGACCACTCACCTACATTATTTCTGTTTATACGAAACTCAAGAAATTAAATATGAAAGACATTCTTGCGAATGAGACACACCGTTAGCGATATCGTAATTAATTTGGTTGAATGAACTTATGCAATTCGTGGAGGCATGTCATTCCTCTGCAAACTATACAAACTAAATGTTTATTTAATAAAACTGAATACGGAGAAGTTGCTATTGAAAAGGAGCAATACAGAATAATATATGCGGTCCGTTAAAGTTTCCTGCGCACTGTGATGGAGTTCGGAAATCGGGTGACAATCTCAGATATGGTACCTCGTAAAATAGTAGTACATTTTCTCGGCGGGAAAAATTTCCTCCCTAAAAAAAGTTTCTGGGAAAACGTACGATGAACAACGATTTTAGTTAAATGAAATCAATCATTTTCATCTTACTGAGATGAATGGGAAAATTGATACACAATTTCGTGATTAAACATAGACTAAAAAATCATAAGGTATGTTTGAAGACAACCCCACTTAATAATAATAATGAAATGGCCATTATCTTATAAATAAAAATGAGTGTATGTTAGTATGTATGTATGTATGTCTATTTGTTCCGCATAGAAATCTACACCGGTGGAGCAAATTTCACCAAATTTCGTACACGTGTTCTTTACGACCAGTAAACAAACACTGTCGGAGTGAGACGCGTCTACCACCCCTATAAGCGGGGGTGGACGGGGGTGGAAATATTTAAACGTGCTAAAACAGTCGATATTTCAGTCGGATAAATATTTTTAGGATTCACATATATTGATAGTGTTTCTACCGAGTTTATCTAAATATAATTTTCATTTTTGCGTCGATTAAATATATTTCAGGATCAATTAAATTAATAAAATTTCTCTACATTTTGCACGTGTATAATTTCAACATCTTTCGGGATTGGGAATGGAGCTCACCTTAAGGGTGGGGGTGGAGCGGAATTACAGTATAATGATGCAAAAACAATCGACATTGGAGTCGAATCCACGGTCATGGATGTAAATGAGTTAAATTATTACATTCAACTAACCGTTTAACTGCCCCAAGGAAGGGTTGGCAGGGGTGTAAATTTTTTTAAACATGTTAAACGGTTGATTTTTGTAGCGAATAAATATTTGACGGGGACAATGTCACTGATAATATTTCTACCGATTTTGCTTTTAATTTCAACCCCTTGACACACGTGAAAGATCACAATTATGGGTGGGGGTGGAGAAATAACGTGAATAAATCCCAGATTGGAGATATAGATGAATGTTTTTATGACAACGTGGGAAATGCTCGGGGGTTAGTGATGGTGTGCGGGAGTGTGAGGGGCTTGTCGGAGTTGGGCGGGGGAATATATTTTCAAACATGTTAACCGGCCGATTTTTGCTTCGAATAAATATATTTCAGCATCAATGAGATTCATAAAATTTCTTTACATGTTCTCTGTGTATAATTTCAACCCCTTTCGGGCTTTGGAGGGGTGCACCCTTAAGGGTGGGCGTGAAGTGGCATTACATAAAAAGAAAGCAGGAACTATCGAGATTGTCACTGAGTTTAATTAAGACGTTCAACTTGACCTTTTAAGTCCCCGAGGCGGGAGTGGAAATTTTCAAGCATGTTAAACGGTCGATAATGGCGATAATTATGTCCTGGGGTTAATTACTTTGACAGTATTTATACCGATGTTGTTTGTGTATAATTTGAACCTATGTGAGGGGAGCAAGCTTAGGGGTGGAGTGGAGGTACGTTAAATAAAAAACGCAAAAACAACGGAGATTCGAATAAATTCAGAGACTATGACTGTCGCTGAGTCTAATTGTGACAACCTGGGTAACGCGACGGGTTTGGTAGGTGGTGGGCGGGGGTAGTAATTTTAAGGCAATGTAATCGGCCGATTTTTCCGTGGAATAAATACTTATTGATTATCGCACATTTGTGGGGGTGGTCATCTTCTAACATGTAAAAACGGCCGATATATTTGGTCAATGACTTCAACCCCCTTCGGCATGGGAGGTGAGCACATTTAGGGATAGGGTTCGAGGAGCGTTACATAAAAATAGCGCAAAAGGAACCGAAATTGGAGTGTATCGGGGGTTATGGATAAATGACATCTCGGGCAACGTAGGGCACCCAGCTAGTATACAATAAAATGAGCTATTGTTACATAGTATGCTCACACAATATAGTATATACAATTTTTGTCAGATTAATTTTGTTATATAATACACCTTTAGTTTATTTGGGTGTTCTAATTTGATAAATACATATCCTTTTTATTTCTCCCTGAATGGGTTAGAAGAGGGAATTTAAGTGAAATAAATCTATTTGACGTGGTAATTTATTATATAGGGAAGTCATTGGAGCCGTTTGAGGCGGTTATTGATTCAATATTAGTGGGTTGAAACATGTTTTTCATAAAATATGTTTGAAAATTGATAACAAATTTTTCCGACTAATAGGCTGGTGTTTTTAACATTTAAATTAAATAAACGCTTGAAGAAAATATGTGTTTTATTTGTGACTGATTTAAACCTGGGGTTTCAATTTCCGTCCACCATATCAAAACGATAAAACCAAAAATTCTGTCTACCCAAACCATTTTTATTTTTAAGGGACATGTTGTCAACAAAAACTTGAATGTGTAGATTGGCGAGAAGATATCAGTATAATAATTTTAAAAATAGAATCAACAAGTTACAGAGAGTGGTAAAGAAAAATTACTCGACACTGGAACAATGAGTTAAAAATAATTCGTTTACGAAACATAAAAATAAACGCAAACCCTACTCTATTGAAAGAATTATTTTGGTCGATTGATGTTACATAAATAAATTTTGAGTAGAATAACACTCAAAATTTATTTTTGGCTGATATTAGCATAAATGTTTATCTGTCTAAATTTATCGTTGTAATTATTCACTTCTCGTGAAAACTTTTAATTTATTACAAGAAGTGAAAGAATTTAATAAAAACATTTATTGAATTCATTACAATTGCTATTCGCTGATTGAGGTGCATGGTGTGACGTCACTTCTGTATACATACAGCTCGGGGTTTCCAACCCCCAACCCCTAGGCTCCCAGGTCATTACGAGCTACTTTTATAATTTGCCCTTTTAATTTGTCATAATTACGTAGCTAGTGAAATATAGCGTGGCATCTGTCGTCATACGCTGCATGATGGTGGCTACAAAATGGCGGTCCACTCTCCACATCTAGTCAATTTTAATTAATTAATTTAAAACAGCGTAATAAAGTAAAAATCCAACGGCATGGATTTAAAGTTCGGTATTAGCGTCACATGGAAACATAAAACGGGAACGTAAATAATGTATTTATATACAAATAGTAGAGTATTTATTCGATGGAAGAACTGAAAATGTTAGGATATTAAGAGTCCAAGGAGCGTGCGCTCATCATAGTACCAGAATGTTGAATTCAGTCGTAAGTAAGTTTTCGATGCTAAATGGGCACATTAAAGGCTAAAATAGTTTCCTACTGCAGCAAAGATTTAAAGTTAATGCCGTATAAAGTAGATACCGCAGTGCAGTCATACTTTGTTGTTTTCCTTTAATCTTACCCACGTTCGTATTACGTGTAGTCTACCACATTTCCTCAACATTAAATACGTCCGACTAGCATTGAGTCTTGCTTATTTGTAAAACTGACACCAGAAAATTCAGATTGTTGTTGAATAAATTAATTGGTTCTGCGCTTACCGGTTGAACAGTTGTTTATTCATTGTCTTTCGAAAGACCGTCAAAAACGCTGCGTTTCACTGAATAGGGAGGAAGGACATTGGAATTTTATAAAACAATATTAAATCGATTATTTTAGGATACAAGACTGCGTTTTGCTGTGATTCTTACAGTTTGAATACGCTGTACAACAGGGAAAATACAAATGTAAATAGATGTATTTAATTGTGTTGGGCAAGACCCGGTGGAAATATGAAAAACAAATACATATAATTAATTACGGCTAGCATAAGCATAAAATAAATATACAAAAGAGGATAAAAAAATAGGTTTCAAATTTCTTTGCACTTCTCACTTCACTGCACTGCTTTACATATTTAGCAAAATACCTAAAACCATACCCTTATTAAGTATTATTTTAAATTCAACTTCACTTACTTAATCATCATTACATTACATCCGAATAATTCACACGAAATTGGTGTACAAGAAATGCATATGAACGAATAACAGATTATTGAACAATGGGATAACCACATGTTTACGCATCTGTGAACCCTACAGACGTCAATGGCCCCTACATTTTTGTCGGTAATTCCAGTGGTTGTCCATAGAAACAATTTAAAAAAAACTAGTTGCAGACACATTTCTTCCTCTGTAAATAAATCAATTATGCCATTGTTTAAATAATTTTAATCGGAGATATGACTTAGCAATGATTCCCTGGTTAGTTAAATTAATTAGGACAACACCGTTTAAATGACTCAGATCAGCATATCAATACTATTTAGGAATTCCGAATGTGTTTGTAACCTGTTCAGGACCAGAAATTCTGGTATTATGGAAGATTAGTCTCAGTTATTTAAAGTAAAAAAAATTAATAATAGAGGAATGTATTAAAGAATCAAAATTAAATACCGCACTGGAATGGAATCCTGTGAAGGTTCTCGTAGGAAGAAGCTTTTAGGAGAGACGGAGAAGGCTACCTTTGGGGATGCCTTCTCTTTTCTCAGGTTTTGAAGTAAGGATCTCACAAGCCGAATCACCTCGGCCTGTTTCGAGAGGTGTATGTTCCGGGGTCGCAGAACTTGGGCATACGGTAATAGTTTTCAGTTGTTCCCATTGGAACAGTCGGCCAGCTGCCTCCTAAACTAGCCGAGAAGGGAATGCTGCGTCCCTACAGCAAACACCTCTCCCGCCATCGGAAGGGCGTGGGACAAGTGCCCGACCTACCTGATCCAGGTTTTCTAGGGTTTGTTCTGCATCACTTTTAGGAAAAGCCGGATAGGATCCCTAAACTTAAGCCCGGGGGGCCTAGTTAACCCTTGGCAACCTTCCTCTACCCTTCCGCATTCCTCCTTTCGACTCCCTTCCCATGAAATTAAAGGGGAGTTGCCACCATGTGGATTACCCTCATGTAGCCTCTTACTCTTTTAAAAAAATCAAAATTACATCTCACCATAGAAAATATTAATCAGAAATTTTTGTACGAAATTATTTTAATAAATGTTCAAAAATATAATGAATATTTGAATTTAGGCTCTACTTATTAATTGTAACAGTATAAGATGATGATTATGGTTAATTAACCAGAAGGTACTTAAAAAATAAATGCTTTAAAACACTTTTAAATGTTTGACTGATGAATAATGGGATTTATTAAATATATTATAACATTTCTTGAAATGTCGAAAATATTTAAGACTGTCCTAGAATAACGTCTAAATATTTCTTAGGAAGATAACGAGCAGAAAGTTGACATTATATTTTTCAATTATTTCCGTAAGCTTATTTCGATTTAGGATCATTTGCAGTGTCGTTAACAGTATGGTTATATCATTTTATATTTTTTCTTGTTCATACTATAAATAAAATATTTAATTTCAGTCGACATCTGTCTTTCATATGTATTTTGAAAACTGAGTTTGAAATTTTGAAATAATGAGGATGAGGTAATTATAAACCGCAATTGTAAGTGCAAGTAGATGAATTAATTAAATCAAATCAAATATTTAGAGTTCTGCTGACCTATATGCTTTATGGGATAAAGTTATGAGCGAAGCGCGTGAGATGTTTCTGTGGATGTGGAGTACCGGATTCCTAGTATTAAAGCCTCCGCAGCTGGAAAGGTCGTAAAGATAAAGCTGGGAGCTATTCAAATGTCTTTCTGGAGAAAGTAATTACAGATTAAATGGATAAAGTTCACAGTGACCCAGATTTACAATGGATTTGCGACGGAATATTAAGTTAGTGGGACATGTGCTATCTGTAAATAGAGAAAAGCGACAGGGAACAGAGTATGAAAATTAAAAAATCGAGAAAACTATGTATATATTATGGAAGGATAGATTGTGAATGGCTGGGGAATATTATTTTGTGGATTTCAAGAGATCTCGTCACTCCATTCACAGGCTCGGTATTGCACTGGGGACATCGCATCGCTTCTGGTCACCGATCTGTCATATATCCTCCACAAAAATTCTTGAAAGACTTGTCAAATGTTGGAGCGAATTTTGTTTTATTTTTATCTAGCGTTATCTGTCGTTACTAATTGAGGGTCGGCCGTTAACTTAGTGATATGGATTTTATACGAGGGCTCGCTCAGATAACGCTACTACTCTGTGGAAAGCTTTTGAGGGGGATATATCTGCAAAATTCTATTTAAATATGTTACAGAGTCGCTATTTTATGCTTACGCACGCGATTTCCGAACACCGAAATCTGTTCATCTGCGACGGAGCTTTCTATCTGACCGTTTATTTTTGAAAGTGGGATTTTTTTGCCTGTTACAGTATTTGCATAATTAAACGATTGGCTTTATAAAGATTTAATTCCTACTTATGAAATCCTTGCGTTTAGTACCAAAATTGTTAAGATAAATAAACATCTAAAAATGAAAAAACAATTTTCCTTGTCTTGTGGTTTTCCCCCAAGATATGGACATCTTCAGACGGGAATGGGAAATTTCGTCGCAGGCCAGTTCGGAGCGATCGTTTGGCGCGGCTGTTTCGGCGCGGTCCGTTCGGCGCGGGAATATTTCGGCGCAGGCCAGTTCGGCGCAACCGTTTGGCGTGGCTGTTTCGGCACGGGAACGTTTCGGCGCAGAAGGGACCAGACATTTATACTGAGCAACTTGTTGCTGGTCACAAACCATTAACATTCTGAAAGAATTCGTTATGCAGACGAGAGAATTTGATGGATAGTGAGGTATTTTGGTGACCGTGTCATTTTTGTTTATTTAGACGATATATCTTTTAATTATACGATAAACAATTAATCTACTATATTCTTAATTTACAATTCTTTATTTTCAACAAACCAATAAAACATTTTCACTCTTAAAGTAGAGTATTTGTTCGTGTATTTATAAAAAATAATGTTTGAAACGCCGAAACGGCCGCACCGAAACGTCCTAGACCGCTTCAGTCTGTGTCAGTCGGGATTCTTTTTTTCGTTCGTCGTGCTCTTTTTTTCTTTCTTTCTATGTTGTAGCACTCGCGGCTCTAGAGAAAAGTTACAAACGGCCTCATTCATATAAGTAAGTATTTCATAATCTATAATTGGGAAATAGCCCGGTAGCAGATAGAATATTACATATTACATCTAAACAACTTAGTCTAGCAATAAATAATGGATTGTGCTTAATAATAAGTATAACTGAAAAAAAGCACTTCATGGAATATTGTGATAAATAATCATTTCTAACACTACACTTCACTTAGAATTGATTATTTATAATTTAAGGTAAAGCACTTAACAGCCTGTGTTCTTTATTTTGGTTTCCTCGAAGAAAAAATTCTCGATAAGTTAGGTTAAACTTTATTGACACATTTACAGATATTTCAATTACTTTTGAACTAGTGGATTAGAATTATGAGTATTGTCCCCAGGCAATATGACGTACTTCTGAGGATGCAGAAACTTCTCGACTTATTTTCAATACTAGCTGGGTGCCCGGCGTTGCCCGAGATGTCATTTATCTATAACCCCCCATATGACTCTAATTTCGGTTGCTTTTGCGATATTTTTATGTAACACTCCTCGATATCTATCCCTAAATGTGCTCACCTCCCATGCCGAAAGGGGTTGAAGTCATTGACCAAATATATCGGTCGATTTTACATGTTAGAAGATGACCACCCCCATAAATGTGCGATAATCAAAAAGTATTTATTCCACGCAAAAATCCGCCGATTACATTGTCTAAAAATTTCTATCCCCTCCCTCCACCTCCCACACCCGTCGCATTATTTAAAATTACCTCCACCCCACCCCTAAGCTTGCTTCCCTCACAGGGATTGAAATTATACAAAACAACATCGGTATAAAAACTATCAAAGTCATTAACCCCAGGAAGTAATTATTTAACGCAAATATCGACCGTTTAACATGTTTGCAAATTTCCACCCCCGAACACTCGCGCTTGGGGGACTTAAACGGCAAGTTGAATGTCATAATTAAACTCAGCGACAACTATAACCCCGCTCAACCCCCACCCTTAAGGTGTGCTCCATTCCCAATCCCGAAAAATGTTGAAATTATACACGTGCAAAATGTAGAGAAATTTTATTAATTTAATTGATCCCGAAATAAATTAAATCCACGCAAAAATCGGCCGGTCAACTCATCCCAACCAAGCCGATACCCGCGCGTTGCCCAGATTGTCATAAATAAATTCAGCGACACCCATTACCTTCGATTTGACGCGAATCTCCGTTGTTTTCGCGTTATTTTCTTGTAAATCCCCTCCACCCTCACCCCTATGATGCCTACAAACAACATCGGTAGAAATTCTATCAACGTGATTGGCCCTGGCATTTATTTATCTACGCTAATATCGATGATTTAACATGTTTGAAAAATGCCACCCCGTCGATTCCCATCCCAGGGGATTAAATGGGTAATTGAATATCATCTCAGATAACATCGGTTGAAACACTGTTTCTTCGATCCCTAAAAATATTTATCTGCCTAAATATCGACTGTTTTAGCATGTTTGACGTTTCCACCCCCTCCCCTAAGTGTACTTCCCTCTAATACCGAAAGGGGATATATTTTACAAACAACATCGGCATATATATTATCAATGTTATTGACCTTTAAAATTAATTAGTTGATGAAAATATCGACCGTTTAACATGTTATAAAAATTTCACACCCGTCCACCCCATCCACCCCGTCCCTGGGGGCTAAATGGCAAATTGAATATCATAATTAAACTCAGCGACATTCATAATCCTGTATTTGACTCTAATATGTTTTATTCACGTATTTTATTTGTAACTCCCGCTGTCCTTCACCGCTAAAGTGAGTTCCCTACCAAGCCCGAAATGTGTTCAAATTAAACAACGAGAAATTGTAGAGAAATTTTAATAATCTCATTGTTCCCGAAATATATTTATTCGGCGTGAAATTCGGAGCTTTACTTATTTTAACATTTCTAGACCCCACCTACCTTTGCCCAACTTCTGCCACCCCAGTCTACCACCACGGGTTGCTCAGATTGCCATAAATGAACTCAGGGACATCCACTATCTTCGATTTGAATAGAATGTCGGTTATATTAGCGTTATTTTCCGGTATCTCACCTCCACACCCACCCGTAAGCGTGATATCACTCATGTCGCTAGAGGTTGAAATTTTACAAACATAAAATGGGTGGAAATACTATAATTCGATTATCCCTTAAAAATAAATTTTTCTACGCAAATATCCATGTTAGATAATTTGCATGCCCGGTCCACCCCTGCCCTTTGGTGTTAAATGGCCAATTAAATATCATAATTAAACTCTGCGACATCCATAACCCTGTATTTGACTCCAATCTCGGTTATATTCGCGTTATTTTATAGTAGCGTTCCTCCACCCCACCCCTAAAAGTGATCTACTGATAAGCCCGAAAGGGGTTTAAGCTATACTCAGAGAATATGTAGAGAAATTTTATTAATCTCATTGATCCCGAAAAATATCGGTAGATTAACATGTTTGACAATTTCCACCACGACCACCCCCGTCCCTGGGAGGTTAATTGCTAGTTTAAAGTCATAATTAAACTCAACGTTATCCATAACTTTGGTTTTGACTCCAAACTCGGTTCTATTCCAGTTATTTTCTTGTAACATTCCTCCACTCCATCCCTAGGGCGCTCCTTTCCCATGCCGTAAAATGTTGAAATTTTACTGACAGACATTGGTACAAACACTGTTGGTCACTTTTACCGGGAAAATATTTATCAGACTCAAATATCGGCCGTATTAGCAAGTTTGAAGATTCTGCTTGGGGGACTTAAACGGCAATTTGAATATCATAATTAAACTCACTGACAACCATAACCCTGAATTTGAGTCCAATCTCTATGATTGTTTTTCCGTTATTTTTATATAAATCAACACCACCCCCACTCCAAATTTCGAAACAGGTTATATTAAATATATGGAACACTTAGAAAAATATAACAAATCGCAGTGCACCAGAAAAAGATTTATTCGACAAAAATATCGACTGCTTAACATGTTTGAAAATTTCAAACCCCGTCCACCTCCGCTTGGGGAAGTTAAACTGTAAGTTAAATGTCATAATAACAGATATAACTCTGCATTCGACTCGAAACTCGAATGTGTTTGCGTAATTTAATGTAATGCCACTCCACCCCGAACCCTTAAGGTGGTCCACTCCCATGCCTAAAATAAGTTGAAATTATACATAGATAACATGTAGTGAAATTTTATGAATGCTATTCATCCCGAATTATATTGATTCAACGCAAAAATCGGCCGGTTAACATGTTTGAAAATTTATTCTCCCCGCCCACCCCCTCTCATTACCGCCAATTTTCACACACACCTCTGCGTTTGTCAGTTTGTTATAAAAAGTCTCAGAAACATCCATAACCCCCATTTTACTCGAATCTCGGTTGATTTGGCGTTAATTATACGAAACGCCCCTCATCCTCCACATTGCTGCTCCCCTAGCATGCCGAAAAGGGGTTGAAATTATACACATAGAACAGCAGTAGAAATACAATCAATATAATTAACCCTGAAATATATTTATTCAACACAAGTACCTGCCCTGTTTGCATGTTCCAAAATTTTTACTTTCCTACCCCTGCATCTGAGGGGTAAATGCCAAGTTGAATGTCATAACTAAACTCAGTGACATCCATAACCTTCGATTTGACTCCAATCTCGGTTGTATTCGCGTTATTTTCCTGTAAAGCATCTCCACCCCAAACCATAAGAGTACTACCCTTTACCCAGGGCATAGGGGATGAAAATTATGTTCAGATAACATCGGTAGAAACATTATCAATATCTTTGACCCCTAAAAATATTTATCCGACTGAAATATGCACTGGTTTAGCATGTTGAAATATTTCCACCCCCGTCAACCCCCGTTACTGGGAGTGATAGACGCCTCTCACCCCGACAGTGTTTGTTTCCTGGTCGTAAAGAACTCGTGTACGAAATTTGGTGAAATTTTCTCCACCGATGTAGATTTGTATTCTCCACCCCTAACCCTAAAGGGTGCTATTTTCTCAGGGTGTAGGGGATGAAAATTATATTCAGATAACATCGGTAGAAATATTATAAATATCTTTGACCCCTAAAAATATTTATCCTACTGAAATATCGACTGTTTTAGCATGTTGAAATATTTCCACCCCGACCACCCCCGCTTCTGGGGGTGGTAGACGCCATCGGTTTTCTATTTTTAAACGTACTATGAGGTTAAAATAATGTTCATGATTCAAACTCAATTGTCACAGTCACGACATTTCTTTTTGCATTTTTTAAAAAAACAAACGTTCTTAATATTAATATATTTATTTCAATGCCATTCGAACCCTTCTTATTATACCCTTGGAAAATATGAAAAATACTCCAGCAATTAAATCTTGTTTTGGCTAAAATCTTCTCGTGGGATAAGATGATATTCCTTCGAAAGAGTAAATTAGTGTTTATTATTAAATATATCTAGATCGTGAACTTTATTTAAATTATATCATAGTGCTTATATATTGAATTGAGTTCTACTTGGCATAGTAAAAGTATGAAAATAAGAGTATGATGATAATTATTTATACACTTCCAAATGTAGTGTATTTACAGAATAATTAATTTCAATAACCTAGAAAACACGTGCTTATGTTTTGTAATGCCGAAATATATTTGTGTTCGAGTCCGTTGGTTTCATGAAATATGATTGTTTCTTATATGATTTTTTCGGCTATTTCTGTTGAATGATTAAAATAATACCATCCGGCCATTGCTCCTCTGTAAGTAATTCAACAAATAATTTCCTGCATTATCTGAAAACGCCAAGATTCTTGCACTTCATTGGTGTGGCCTTGCCTTTTTTTTTCTCGAGCAGAAAATATCTGATATGACTTCTATTCTCAGTTTTTAATGCTGCTTAGATTCATCGGTTCACTATTATCCGTCACAATACATCGAGGCTCAAAATATACCAGTTTTGCCTTCCTATTCATTTCGGAGATTTTAAGCATCGCCATTCGCAATTATATGTGCTTAATAAATAACAACGTACGTTATTTTAATTACTAGATATGATTTTTATTGAGTTAAATTACGCCTTCAATCCACATTTGGCATTGGTTATGGAAGAACAATTGAAAGTCATGTGAGTCTGGTTTTATACAATGAAAGAGCTATGATTAAATTAATTAATCGACTGGAACACATTTTGTACGTTCGTCTCGTAATGTGCACATAATCCACGTTTGTTGTGGCTCATAGTTAACTGCTGTTAATTAAGGAAATCTGAATATCGCATCTATGATGACGTGACGATTTGTATCACAAACAGAACAAATTGGGATTGGTATAAAGTTGATTAGTACATATTTGAAAATGTTTATAGGTGGTAGTAATCGAACGTGGTGTAGCGAAACTCGACGGCAAAATTTCAGGAATGGATTCCACATTTTGAGAGAAGAAAACAGTGTATTATACATCATGGGTCCGGAAATGCATAATTACAGAGTTACCCGAACTTCCGTATATGATCGGGTTGTATGAAGTTCATCAGACAACTTGAAGCGCTCTGTTCACATATCAAATGAAGAGTTTATTTATGAATATTAGTGCATAATGACGTTCCTTGTTATCTGAACTAAAATTGGGGGATTATTAGTTACATGGGTTCGCTTCTCAAGGAAGACCATTTATTTTGGCAGAAAAAATTATGATAATTATTTTTATAAAAACTAAACTTGAAAAAAATGTGAACTACCCTACAAATAAATATTTTACTGCACGTTCATGGATTAAACATTTTCTGTTCGTAGCGTACTTTTATTGTCAATGGCCCTATATATTTTTTACATTGGTAGGTGGTATGAATTTTGATGAATTAAAATTATTTCTATGTTTATATTATGTTCTAAATTAAAAAAATATGATCACCACAATTACCTGTTGTCCATATTCAGTAATAATTCTAACTTTAATGGAAACCTGAACTTATCAGTAATTTCAGTGTTTCAAATTTAACTCCATATGCCCCTATTTTAATAATAAGGATATTGTTTCTTTTCCAATAACAGAGACGTTTATTGTATAACATTGTTTTTGTCGAAAAAGCGATCAAATATTTTTTTCTCATATCAGTACACCGTCACATTTCTCTCTGAAAAAGGGAACAAAATTCACTTACATTGCCATGTGCAGTTTTCGCTATGCCGCTTTTCGCTGATAGATATTTCAAAATCTGCTGCGGGTAGACTGCTGCAGTCTTCGTTCAACATATTTTACAAGTACAGTTTACCAGTGTCTGTTTTCTGGGCTCTAGTTTAATTTTTAACCGGTGATAGTCTGCTCGAGATATTGTTTTAGTGAGAATGTATTCCTACAACTTACTAACTGAATCAATTTTTGAACTCGAAATGTAACGCATTATTTTATTTTTTAAAATTTTTTGTCTTGTTTAAATAAATTTGAGACTCATTGGTTAATATTAGTCGGTAAAAATCTCCGATTTAAATCTCAGGGATGAAAATAAACATTGCAAAATATTATAGTACATTTAGAAAAATGAAAATGCGAATAACTATAAAGTATTGTGAAATTTTTAAAAATAATCTTTCAACTTTGACAAAAATATATTTTCTTTTTAGGACAATAGGCTACATGAGGGTAATCCACGTTGGGCAACGCCCCTTTAATACCATAGCAAGGGATTTGAAAGGGGGGATGCGGAAGGGTGGAGGAAGGTAGCCAAGGGTTACTAGGGCCCCCGGGCTATAGTTTAAGGATCCTACCCGGCATTCGCCTAAAGAAATGCAGGGAAAACCCTAGGAAAACCTGCATCGGGTAGGTCGGGCATTGGGTACTTGTCCCACGCCCTTCCGATAGCGGGAGAGGAGTTTGCTGTGGGGACGCAGCATTCCCTTCTCCGTGCCTCGACCAGTTTAGGAGGCAGCTGGTCGACTATTCCAATGGAAATATCGAACAACTCTTACCGTATGCCCAAGGTCTGCGACCCCGGAACATACACCTCTCAAAACAGGCCGAGGTGCCTCGGCTTGTGGGAACCTTAGTTCAAAAACGGAGAGGAAAAGGCATACCCAAAGGTAGCCCCTTCGTATCTCTCCTAAAAGGTTCTGCCAGCGAGAGAACATCCCTCGCAGGTATTGCCTGCGAGAGAATAGCCCTCGCAGGCCTTCCCACTCCAGACTAATCCTTCTTTTATTTTTATTTCCTTCAGCTGTAATGATTGTGGATCGCCTGTTTGTTACATCTTTATTTTATAAAATCAACATATTAATTTACTCAATTTAGTTTGGCAGCGTCTTTACTGTTAATAAGACCTCTGAGGACTTTAAAACACTGAAAATGAATGCCGTTCTTTTTTCAGTGAGATTATTGAACATTTTGATAATGGAGAAGACAATTTTTCCATACTTTATGACTGAGCATTACTACAGAAAATAGTTATTAATCATCGCTGTGCCATAATATTAAGAGCCACCTGGCACACAACAATTGTCATGACCTTTAAGTTACAGTCGTGTAACAGTCATAAAATGAATCGTAACGGAGATTCTATATCATCTCCAGACTTATCAGTAAAAGAATCGTTGATAATAAGGGTATTTAATTCTTCAGCCGTTGACAAATTATAAGAACCAATTTTGAATATTAATATAAGAACCGTTATATCAGGCGATGGAACACTGGAAGAAATAAATAAATCTAGTTCAAATTTGTATGTATTGGAAGACTGTTGTAATAATTTTTTTTCGCAATTATATCTACGATTGTGAATATATCTCAGCAAATACGTTAAACTTGTATAAGTTTTTATAACTGGATGTGACTTCATTTCATATCGCTTACAGACTGCGCCTTAAGCAAGGTCAGTGTAGGTAAGAAACACGTTGTAGATTTCAACATCTGTTACGCCTGACTCTAGGTTGAAACGTCATTATGAATAAAATCCCAATGTATATTCAAAGTTTCAAGCTGATTCCATTAAATCGGCTTGTGGCAATGGAAAAGAATTATCCAGCAAAGAGAAAATTATTTTTCTAGTATACACGCAACAAAAGAAAATATTCATAAAATATATTTATATTGTTCAATTTTCTTGAAATGTGCATGAATAAAAAAAACTTTATCAGGAACTGAGTACAGTCAGAAAGTAGGAAGGAAACTTCGGAGAGGCAATGGTCAAACGAATAAAGTTGAGCGGTCAGAAATATCAGGGGACTGCATTCGAATCCGCCATTTTTATCTGTCCTTAAAAAAGGGGAGAAAAATAAACCATCCTAGACTAATCATAATGAAAGTATAAATTATCCAGCTAAAATTTTGGTTGTGGTTTTTCTTGTAATATGTCACTAAGTGGGCATAAAAATTAAATTTTCTGTTGCTTCGAGAGCAATGTGATCTAGTTTAAGTGTAACGATCAGTATGTGAATATAAATATTATGATGCGTTTTTGTACACTATCACTACATTCAGTTTCTATGACATTCATTTTCGATTGTCAATTGTTATTCGACGTTGTTTGGTTTTGACGTCGGCCGTTTGAAGAAAATTTCTTTTTTTCACGTTTGACGTAAAGAAGATGGAGTCTCATATGAAAATAAAAACGGAAATTTCCGACAAATTCTTTCATAAAAATTCAATAGAGGAGCAAAGGTAGCGAAGACGGCTAGGAAAATTAGTGTCGTCCACTTCGCCGTTGGCTTAAGCAGACAAAGAAAATGCTTTTGTCGTTCCAAAGAGGGCAACTTCGATGTGAGTGATTAGTCACGTTCAGGGAGGCCATCGGATGTTTGAAATAAAACCTTCTGAACATTATAATCCATGATGATCCACATCATTCGACCCCGACAATTAGTGACGAACTATAACCAGAAAACAGTTTGTGCCGCATTTCATTTCCACAGGGAAGGTGCATAAAATCTAGTGTGTAGTTACCGCACGTTCTACGTGAAATGACGGGAAAAAGTGGGTGGACACTTGTGTATCTCCGCAAATTTTTTGCCACCTGGGTTCCAATCAAAATAGCAACAACCCGTGTGCGTCAAAACAGAATATGATGTTAAGTGTCTCGCAGGAAAAACAAGGCATCGTATCTACGAATTACAACCCAGGAACGTAACCGCAACTGTTGACGTATATTGGCGACAACTCAGACGTCTTGCGACCGCAATTGAAGATAGAGGAACAGGGAAGACTCCAGAAACACGTTAATGCATTGTCCCACGTCGCTAACATGGGGAAAAAACTATCCAGGAGCGCGTTTGTATTTATTAATTTACTGAAAATTTCAACATTGAATAATTTGTTTTCCCATGCACAAATATTGTAATGCAAATTTGTATTCGAGACTTTAGTCTAAAGTATTATATGTTATTTTCTACGTTCATGGAATGCAGTGTCATGAGTTTGAAGCCTTTAACTGACTGGAATTTCGAAATTGATGTAAGTCGCCGATTGGCTCTACGCAAAAGCAAGTGATTCCGAAAATGACAGTTATGAATAAGTTATCGCAGAAGAAAACAACATAACCCGTGGCGTATAATAACGCCTGATGTTTCCTAAAAGAAAAATGTTGTTGACTGATTTTGATGTATCCGTAAAATTAAATTATTATGATTATTTGAAATAATTACTGAGAAGGACAGTGTGATGTAACGACTATATTATTTAAGTATACTTTCAGATTCGAAATTATTTAAGCAATTAGTTAAATTACCTTTAACGAAAGGTCCTGGCCGTACAATAGAAAACTTTTCATAAAAACAAATAATTTTTTTGAGTCGCATCGGTAGTGACTATCATTACACTGACTTATGTATTAATGTACGTTTACATGAGTATTTACATTTATATTATTATATTTACATTATTTAAAACAATTATGAGACATTGCTTTTTATATTGATTAGTTATTTCTATTTTTCCATGTATAGATTTTTATCTCTTTAAATAATTTAACATTGTTCGCCTTGTACGTCGGTGAATCTATCATTTCGTTTTATCCGTTAGTATATTTTGCAATCCTGAATAATATTATTTGAAATTATTAATGAGAAGATGGAAAATACATTATATTTTTTGTCTGGATGATTGAAAAAAAAGTTCAAGTGATTAAACTTAAATAAATTACGTTTCCAGTTTGCAAACCTTAGCCCCATTCATCTTTGGAAGATAATATATACTTGTATCAGAAAGTATATATAAATAACTTCAATACTACTAATCTGGATTATCCTAGGACGTGTCAATTAAAAACATCAACAAGTTGTCGTAGTTCAATTAAAGGATGTAATAATAAATTCAAGAATATATAGAGGGAATTTTCACATACTAAGCCCATTGTTAAATTGAATTAAGGTATGAGGATGGAAAAATGTAAATCGGACCAGGAACCGAACCCGGGACTTCCCGCTTAACGGGCGGCCGCTACACCATGTGATCTATCCCTGACGACTCAAAATTTTTGCAGTTAAAATCTAAAGGATGGATGAATTTCCAACCGGATCTGCACTCAACAGGGATAGCGGGAGTTCCTGCGTTCGATTCCTGATCCTGTTGACATTTTTCCATCCTCATGCATTAATCGGATTTAACAATATTATTACGTTATTTAATGAAAGGTATTTTATATATAATAAAATTCGGTCGAAATATTGTATTTCTTCGAAAATGTTACGTAATAGAAATTGCCAATGTTTTCAATTATTTTAGAACACGTATGTGTAGTTCATTTAAACTACAAGCATATTTAATTTCTCATTTTGATCAAATCTTTAACGTCTTTAGTGTTAATTCTAACACTTTGCATGTTAGTCATTGGCCTTCCTTACAACACGCAAAACAAAGTGGCTCGCACCCGCATATGTTATATATAAACAAAATATCTCAACTGCACTAAATTTTTTTCGCAATTATCATTTCTCAACTACACTCAAACCAGGGAAATTTTAGGAAAACAAGTCCGCGCCGTATGTGATTACGGTAGAATTGCAGGCTAGGTCGGCTTTACATTGAAGCATTCCTTGAAATGGTTTATAACGACGGTGTTGACTGCGATAGGTTAGCACTTATTCTGCTTAGCATGAATCAAAGCAACTTTTCCGAAGCTGTCTCTAGATGACGTAGGCGGAGGCAGCCACAGAACCTCCGTGTTACAGTATTAATAGAACTTGGTTCATAATAAATTTAATTAATTTACGTACTCGAGGATTTAAATATAGATGCACCGAGACGACAGCTGTCGCCTCCCAGTGCAAATAAATATTTACTTCTCAAATTATAAGAACTGCGACAGCATACCCTATTTTTACTTCATAAATTCCTCAGGCGTACGCTGGAAAGTAGAAAAGGAAATAAATCTAATATAGAAGCTAATAAGTAATGAAAACAGAAAACAACGAAAGATTCTAAAGGAAAGAAAAATCCATAAAAATACAAACGACGTTTACAGTTTATAAATAAACAGGAAACTAAATCGTATGAAAGAAGTAATTATCTTAATAACAGGAACCGGACACACCAAATCAACCTCATTAACAAGAGCCTTCCACCCTTTTTGCGAAGTATGTAAAGTAAACATAATAATGGAGCACATTACTCAGGATTGCTAAATGTACGAACGGACATTTACGAAATAATAGATTCACCTACGTACAAGGCGAACAATGTTAAATTATTTAAAGAGATAAAAATCTACACATGGAAAAATAGAAATAACTAATCAATATAAAAAGCAATGTCTCATAATTGTTTTAAATAATGTAAATATAGAACATGTAAATAACATACTCATGTAAACGTATATTAATATACAAGTCAGTGTAATGATAGTCACTACCGATGCGACTCAAAAAAATCATTTGTTTTTATGAAAAGTTTTCTATTGTACGGCCAGGGCCTTTCGTTAAAGGTGTATAATTTAACTAATTGCTTAAAATATTTAAACATGTAAATTTCGAATCTGAAACTATACTTCAATAATATAGTCGTTACATCACACTGTCCTTCTCAATAATTATTTCAAATAATCATAATAATTTAATTTTACGGATACATCAAAATCAGTCAATAACATTTTTCTTTTAGGAAACATCAGGCGTTATTATACGCCACGGGTTATGTTGTTTTCTTCTGCGATAACTTATTCATAACTGTCATTTTCGGAATCACTTGCTTTTGCGTAGAGCCAATCGGCGACTTACATCAATTTCGAAATTCCAATCAGTTAAAGGCTTCAAACTCATGACACTGCATTTCATGAACGTAGAAAATAATATATAATACTTCAGACTAAAGTCTCGAACACAAATTTGCATTACAATATTTGTGCATGGGAAAACAAATTATTCAATGTTGAAATTTTCAGTAAATTAATAAATACAATAATATTGGGTTGTTACAAAAATTCGTAGCGTTTATTCACTGTGATAAAACGTTTTATTTTAAATAAAAAGATAGTAATAGATTCTCCTTCATTTTCTATTACTCCATCCCGAACCTGTAGAAACATGCTGGTTTGTAGTTGAAGATATTTCAAGTGAAATTCGTGAAGCATCTACGCTATTCTAGGAGTTTCGTGAAATAATTACTACAGAACTGAAAATCGTAGATTATGAGAACAGGGACGGGGGTGGAGTAACCTATTAGTTTCATTCACGTATATTCAATATAATGTTCTCGGAGTTCAAACGGGTCTTGCATAATTATATTAGAACGCGTTCTAATATAATTATGCAAAACCCGGTTGAACTCCGAGAACAATATATTGAACAACTACACCGGAAAAGGCTACAATCTTTTATCAGTCACGTATATTATTCGGCAAAGCTTGGTTTGGTTGATAAATTCTATTCCTTTTTTTTTCTTTTACAAATACCACGCATTGAAATTCTTTGCTTCTTTCCGTTTGATGGCAGAAGTGGGTCTTCTTCGCCAAGTTTCAGCAAGAATCCATTTTTTCGTTCGCATATGTTCGTGACGTATTTAGACAGCTTCAACAAAGGGACTGCATACCGCAAACGATAAGTCAAAGGTGCTAAAATATACCGAATAGGAAATGATGTAATGTAATGTAGGATACGAAACCTGTTTAGTGCTGGCCAAGGAGAGCAGCTTTGTGTGATTGGCGACAGAGGGAACCGAAACTGACCCCGGGCGTTGCCATGTGCTTATCTCCCAGAGTCACTGACCACTGCCTCAGCTCACACCAATGCTCCGAAGCCCTTAACTCACTCACCGACACGAACCTGGGACTTCTGTGGAGCGACGCTCCAAGGTCAACAGGGTATTCGTTCCATTCGGCTACAACGCTGCGAAGCGAAACGTGAATACGGAGTCCATAAAGAATTTCACTCTGTCACAACCTATTTTAATCATTCCTCTGTGCTTAAAATATCGATAATCAGTTGTAAATCTTAAAATTTTCAATCATAAACAATTTTTACTGAGTTTCAGAGTTGGCGTACGTTTTCATCGACTTCATAGGCTGCGGATTTATATTCTTCAGTTATCTCTAAGTCGGGTCTCGCTATGGAATGGTAAAGAAAAACTATGCAACGAAAACCCCTTTGGGTGTAACGATTGTAAATAGATAATAACTCTCCCAATACCCGTGCTTCGCTTCTGTGTTTAAAACCGCCAACGTCACCCAATGATATTAAATAAGTTAAAAGATTCCGGTATTGATATTCGGACACAAGTGAAATCGAGAATTTTTTAAAAAACGAAAACTAATAGGTCAAAGAAGATTAGTTTAGACGTAGGCCAAGAAAACTACAGTGAACATTTGGATATTTTTTCTTAATATTTTATTAACTTTTTTCTTTTAGGCGTAAAAAATATATTTCTCGAGGAATTTTTTTTATCAAAAGACAGCCTAATAATATAGTTTAGATTAATCATATATTTATACTTATACTTGTAATATAACTCTGTAGATCTCGGTGCCACCAGGAAAATTCCCAATAGAAGATAAATAATAATAATATTTGCAGTTTTAGTGTGTTTCTGAATTTTTAAACATTCTAAGGGACTGAATATCGGTATGAGACTGAGAGGTGTTTAACGAGTTGTGCCATTTTTCTTGTATGTTTGCGTTCTAATTACACGAATTAATTTAGATGATTTTGAATCATACTAACGCTTATAGCGCCATTAGAAATTCTGTTCCTGTTGTTGCTGCTGTTATTTTTTCAAACCTTCACTTATTTATGAAAAGTGTTGGTACATTAACAAATTATATTGTAATGCCCAGCCTGAATAATAGTTAACTGTTCGTTTGAAGTTCTGCAGGTGACAAACTTGCCCCATGAGACGATTTTATTTTTCTTCTTGTAGTTTGTGGATTCATTGTTTTCTTTTTGAGACTATCTCTAGAACGAACCTATATGGAAAATATCTTGGTTAATGTTGATAGCGCCGAGACTTATAAAATTGCGGACGGAATTAAACCAAAAATTGCAAAATAAAATTTCGCAGAGTCATATTTTCATCATATTTCATTTTATATACATATAAATTTTTTGTAGATATTATATAAAAATATAAAATGAGAATAATGGTCGTATTCAGTCACGGCCACGGCCAGTTGGATGTAACGAAAGTCGGTGTTATCCTGTTGCTGAAAGTAGTATTTGTTATTTTTAGCTGGATTTTAATGTTTGTAGTCGTACCGTGTTTGCCGAAGGTGACCGAAGCTAAGTTCTGTAGCCTGCTAATTTAGTACTGTTTATTATTTATAGGTGAAAGTATAGAGCCGAGACAGTAACAATGAACAATTATCTTGATAAAGAGATAAATAATCGTTTCCACCGATGAGAAATTGTTCATATCGTTACTAAAAATATTTTTTATTTTATGAGAGACTTCATCACAAACATTTTCGCATCTGCACTTAAAAACAACACGAGTCAGTGGATCCAAATCAAGCAAAAACTTTCTTTTAACGATTTTACATTAACAGACGTATTTAGTGGCATTTCCTGCTATAATTAATTTACTCTCAAATTCTTTACAATTCCGTTTTTACTATTATTGGATTTAGACATTGCGCAGAATTTATGATTTTCTGTGTGCGTGTATTACATCTGAAGCGTGTATTACTTTGTAATAAACATTTAATTATTGAACAACCTTTTGTAAGTGTAATAAAAATTTTCTTTCACGTATCGTAAATTTTAATTTCTGTATGAATTTTTTCTCATTTCTGTTCTCATTAGTTCTTTTTTAAGCTTTCTAATTTAGAATTATCTCCTTTATGTATTTTTATGTTTTTTGTTCCTTATCCATTGGTGTTTTTTTTAATTTAAGTATTGTATGATGCGGAAAACATTTTTTGTAAACTTATTTTTTTTAGTTGTCGTATTTCCTCGCTAACGTACTAATGGAATTAACGAAACTAAATGTATAATAAATAGTCGATGGCTACTTTCGTGATGTATTTGAAACAACTTTAGTCTTCTGGTTTGTTGTAAAATCTTAGTTTTTATCACTGGGGCTGTAATATATATGCCGGAACTGTCTGTGACTGTTTTAGTACTGCTAACAATAGAGCTTTGAAGTTGAATTGCGGTAGAATTTTTATGCCTGTGTTCCTCTAAAGTCTTTGGTGTGCAGTGGGCCTAGGTTAATTTAGATGTGATGGACATTGTTTGGAATTAATTCCGTTGTTCCCTTTGCTTCAGAACCACGCTTATATAATACAATGCATTCAGAATGCCTAGCATCCGTTGCATATTCGCCGATAAGTTGCACTACTACCTTGCATTCTGCGTATACCAAACAATGCACATTGATGAGCTTCAGATGTTTTGCACAAATGCATCAAAACACGCGCGGTTGTCTCATAAACACTAATATTAACCAATAATTGTTTTATTAAGAAAATATAAATTTATTAATCAATAAATAATATTTTTATTTTAATCACTCATTTAAAGTAATGTGTTTTGACAGTTTTTTAAAATCGCCTCAAACATTCTGACCAATTGCAGTTTCCCGTATATCTTTACAAATGCTTCCACGTGCCATAAGCCTGATTGGAACTACAATTTGTTTAGAGTATCGCATGATATAGCTGGTGTTAAATATGAAACTCTGTGGGGTCAACCCTTTTCTGGTAGCCATTTCGCAATATCAAATTTAACAAAAAGTTTTAACGTGTATATGCTTCATATAAAGGGTGACCTTGACCTAGGATGCGTGACGGTAGAATATGCACGTAAATTTCCGACGGTAAATATATGATTCGCCAACCTGAGTAAACCAACGATATGTCGGACATTTAGAATTCATCTGAATACAAACTGGTTGACCTTCGTACGTTCTGTAGGATGAAAGGCGATGGATGATGAAATATATATATGTATATATATATATATTTATATATATATATATATATTGTAATGATTAACTGGATTGATTAAATGAATTAAATTTGCCCCACGTAGTTGGGCCAAAATGTAATGATTAGCTGAAAGTCTTTAATTAAAAAATTAATTAATTAAAAAAACAAATTTTATTCTTCAAAGATACAAATTATCAGCCTTACTTTGCACATTTAATTTCCTCAAATTTACAAACCAAATTTTATATTATTTTTTATTTTTTGTTGTGGCGTTATAGGAAAATACAACTTTATAATTTTACAACAATTTCATCTAATTACTCTTTCTCTCAGAGTCTTTACTGGGCTTGATAGTAAGGACAATCAAATTTAATAAACTAATTAACAAATCAAAATTGAAATGAACGGAATATAAATTCTAAACACAATAAAGAAACGAAAACTAAACAAGATAACGAAATCTGACTTATACCTTTAATCCTCGTTTACAGACTTTAAATAATTGTTTTTGTACTCACGAATGTCTTTCTGGTACCAGATCTGATTCTTGAAGCTTGAGGTCACAACTCACTAAAAAGGCCGTTATTCACTGATTCTACACATCATTTTTAATAAACACGGTCGTAGTTCTCGTTGTTATTCCTCCTAGAATTTTGTGATCAGCCGCTCCCTCGGTCAGCCCTCGGACGTATGTCTCCTCGATGCCCTTATGCGAAATGTTATTTCGCATCTGTGTGGTGCAAACCTTTTGCTTCCGCTTTGCGATTTTATATCATGAGTCTCTCCGTCAAGAACTATTTACTTGTGTTTTATAGAGTTTAATAGATCTCGCAGTTGAACTACCTGAACCACGCTATTCGTACTTTTTAGGACAGCCTCCTCTCTCTCTCTCTCGAAACGTTTGCCGGACTGGCTTCCGTACGAGCGCTCGGTTTCCAACTATTGCCGACAATGAGCCGTGATTGTTGCTTTCAAGAAATGTACCGCTACAATCCAATTATATTAAAACAATTGATGGCCTCTAATTAGTATTACAATATATATATATATATATATATATATATATATATATATATATAACCAAAATCAAAACCCAATAGAACATAGTTTGAAGCTCCGATGTATTAAGTATCGTGTTTCGGTTAATATAATTAATTGTAATCTACATTACATGATTTTTTTTATCTACAAACCATCCGTCACAACATGTAATAGCATTCCGATACAAAAAAGCATCTGAATTTAGGCTTAGGATGGACATCTAATCTATTACTTCTCCGAAAACCCACACATTGCTATGAGAATAATTTTCGTAGCATCGTATATTGATGACAATGAATTTGTTTTACGTTAGGTATGTCTGAATTTGCTCCACTTGATTTTTTTTTGGTTTATTATGAAACATATAAGTTTTTTCGGAAACTATAAAGTGTCATTTTTCTGTCATAGTTCTTGACTGAACGTCATATTCTATTTTTGGGATAACTTAGCGGGAATATTTGTCTGATATTTGCATACATATCTTAATATTTGTATTGGAAACTACTTAGACCTTGTAATCCGATAATTTGCGGATGGATGCATGAATTTATTTAATTTATTTTATCCCATTAGTTCCCGTATGAGGAATTAGGATACCTCATTACATAAAATTACAATATAATTATTGGGAACTACAATTACAAACAATTAGAAGTTATCGAATAAGAAAGATATCCAATTCAGACAAAAAAGTGATAATATAAATACCACACAACGTTTCTGGGATCCTTGTGCTATTCGTCAGGTGTGAAGAAGAGCCTAGAGCGACACAACTGCACTTGTCAGTTTACAAAACTCAAAATGCGTATATATATATAAGCATAGCTATATCTTAATATTTGTATTGGAAGCTACCTAGACCTTGTAAATAAAGCTATTGAGTAATGCCAACTGACAAGTACAGTTGTGTCACTCTAGGCTCTTCTTCGCACCTGCCGAAAGGTACAAGGATCCCAAAAACGTTGTGTGGTATTTATATTATCACTTATTTGGTCTGTATTTGAGTATCTTTCTTATTACTGTTTTATTTAGTTGGTTAAAAATAAAATTATTTTTCCTTACAATAGTTTAATTTTCCTGTTTCAAAGGTCGGGAGGGTTCCATAATAGCGAAACAGCCGCCATTTTTTATCGGAGCCCGACAAAATAGTCCCAATTTTATCATTGCTTTGTCCAAAATGTTTATTTTAATGAATAACGTTTAAAAAAATTAAATTAAAACTTAAGTAGAAATTGTCGTTATTGTGTTATAGTTACAATTATAATCTTAATTTTCGTGTTATAAGTGTACTCGTTATGAATTAATGGAGTCAATCTCTCCGCTGTTATTAATTTCCGAAAAGAAATTATTTTTACATAGTTATCTGCAAATACCGTAGATGACTTCGAATCCTTAAAATATTTTTTTCGTACAGTTTCGTAATTCTGGAATTTAGCGTAAAGGACTTTACAAATTGTGATTTTCTGTTAAATATATGCAGCATATATAACCATAAAAAAACCTACATGCATGAATACATTTTCTAGACTCAACTAATTCGTCTCGCCTTTTGTGAAGTTGCTGAAGATTGTCTTTCATCATCAACTTACATTCGATTACTCAGTTTCTCAATTACATTGGCGTCACGTTGTGTGGTATTTATATTATCACTTTTTAGTCTGAATTGGATATCTTTCTAATTCATTATTTTCAATCAGACGTAAATTTTTTCCTTTTAATTAAAAGTTAAGATAAAAATACGAACAATAGGGTGCACACTTTTACCTGTCCAACATAAGTAAAATAACTGCATAATAATAAAAATAATTATTGTTTAACTATACTGTGGGTTTAATATTGTATTGACAGTACTCAAAGAAAATTAATTACGCACTAGGTAAAAATAATTAACGTTTTGAGAATTAACTATCATAAAATATTACATTTCACACAAGAATAAACACAAAACTTGACGCATCCACGAATCTTCCGTAGAAACTCCAGGCCGTACATGAAACAAGCGAACAAAATAGCAGAAAAGACCAACTGAGACTAAGGAATATATGAGATAAGTAGTTTTATGAGCAACACATTGAACACTTTGAAAGTATAACAAAAAGTAATTAATTATTAGGGGAACGATGAAGAAACTCCTGTAGTGAGTAAAACACTGGCTATTTTTACACTGGATCCAAAAACTCTTGTAGTTTACATAATACAGAGTAGAAAAATTAGTCAAACTTCACGAGTGTTTTATGCTCTACCCGGTGATATGAAGAACGCATTTGTTTATTACTCAGTTTGACAGGAGAACCCTTTCTGATTTGTTCATCGTGCACAAGGTTTCATCAACGTCGTGTGACAAAGTTCGGTGCTGTCGTACACTTCTGCAAAAGATTACGAGAGGAAGCCGTTGACCACATCCTGGAGTATGGCTAATAGTGGAACGCATTTCTTAATGTGCTTCAATTCATATAAATACTCAATATCGTCCATGATTTATACTCATGCAGAATTATTTAATTAAATAACAGAAAAATATAAACTTACTTATTTATTACGCTAAATTCCATGGTATAATGGTACGCATTGTATAGTCTTCTGAACAGTTCAGGAAAAGGCATGTTAATAACGGACAGTTTTTCGATTAAGAGAACATGAGGAAAATCAGCGACGGGAAATCTGTATTCTGAACAGAGTCCAATGACGTCATGAAGTCTACAGCAGTTACGAATTCTTAGCATGTGTGTTCAAATGGCAAAAAAAAACAGTTAAGCATTAAAATTTTTCCAATTTCAGTAGAAAACTATACATAGTATAATCTTTACTTTCAAAGATGTGACTTTTAATAGTGAAAAATAACATAGCTTATGAAATTTCCAATATAACATGGTGTTCTGGAACCTCGAACCATCAAACAGAAGTTTGTCCCAAACTTTTAACGACAGCAAATTAAATTAAAAAGGAACTACAAGAACCTCCGACGGCTACGTATACTTAATTAGCAACATTAAAATTTGCTGCATTATACGATTTTTTATTCTGTGATATGAGTCAACAAGCGGATTATTGGAGTGAAACTGCTTTACGTTTTCTGAGAACAGTAATTTTTGGAATGCGTTTACAAAATATTTAGTGACCTTGCGAGGCAAACATAAATAGAGAGCGCGAGAGAGAGAGAGAGAGACAGAGAGCGTTGAATAGTAAACCAGCGAGTCTGTTACGGACGAACGGATACATCCGTTTGTGAGTAAATAAATCAGAGCAGGGAGCTTTAAAAGCTGAATATGAGAATATTGCTACAGGACTTTCGTCTGAAACTAAAAACTTAACTTCAGAATTGACAGGTGTTACGTCATGATCAAATGAATAATATTTTCCAAGAATACGGCTCTATCTACTGATACCTGGATCACAAATTTGCTTAGCGTTGCTGTTTACTTCTATATTCTTATTCTCTAGCTCTATTACTACACGAGGCTTCCGTTATTCTACACTAGGAAACTTTTCGTTTTATCTATCTTTTGTCGCTTCTCTCTCTTTTTCAAACACGCACTCCATATTTTTCGGTCTTCTTAGTATAATAAAAATTATCTCGAAGTTTCATTATGTCACGTAGAAAAAACTATTATACGTAACATTAAAATTACAATATATTAACATATAATAAAATATACATAAAATATATAATACGCAAATAATATGCAACATTGTTATTGAGATTCAAAATAACAAAATGGACGTTGATATAATATGTGTTTCATAAAATATAAAAACTAGACTAATTAGTGAATAAGGTAAATTAATTCATACCATATTTTTTATACTAATCATTGATTATAGGCAGATATGTTGCCAAACGAATGAATTCATTTTGAAGTATAACAATTAGGGGAGAGGATACTTTCCTTAAATCAAAAAAGTGAGAAACGGGCTTGTAGTAAGAGCAAGTTATAAATCAAGGTCGAGAGAAGCCGTGTAAACGTTGACAAATAATGGGTATAAAGCATTATTATACATATATTATACGGCGGAAGTTGTCATAGGTGAGGTTCATCCACTGAAATTCCAGGCTGGATATCGTGGCCAGGTCAATGATGTGCATTTGACCGGTTGAAATTCTAGTGGTGGCCGTCGATGATCACGGTCCGCCGCGATATTACAGGACTGTTGGAAGTGGCACGACGCAGTGGTGATGGTCGTGCAGATTGAAAATACATTGGCAATTTCAACGCTGACGAATTTATAGCTTCCTCGGCTATAAAACTGCTTATCCTCAAATCCTTCTAAATATCCAGATTCCAAAACATGCGTCACTCTCCTCACTGCGGTGAAATTTTGGCTCATTTTTCTGTTTTGGTCGATAATTTTCTGCTTCTTCCTGGGCGTCATCATATCATCGAGAATAGGTGCAGTCCATATATGCTTAAATTATTCGGCCTGCCCTAAGAATTTTTATCTTGGGTCATCCTAGGGTAATTTGGAGCAGTGTCACTGATCGTAAAAATTGGTCCGCTAGTATCATACATAGTATGTACATACACAGTATGTATGGTTCCTTCGGTTACAAAAGGCAGGATCTTAATGTTTGCTACGGCTTTTCAGCACGAAGGACCCAAAATTAGCTGCGCTGTATCCTTTGTTGTTCATGGTTGAAGAGATACTTGTCGTCCAGGCCGACAGCTAATTAATGTCTCGAGTTCTGGAATCGAATTTCCGGGTGATATTTTTTTCCCTTCCACCATGATTGACAGGTGTCACCTCAACCAATTTGAGGGCTCTGCGTCACCTCACGCTTTGTCGTCTGGCTAAAATTAAATTGATTGGTCCTAGCACTCACCAATCGGAAACATTCTCAAATTGCTGCTTGTTGGAGGTAGACCACTTTTCGTAGATTAAAAATATATATGATTATAAGTAGGAAGATAACGGTAAATATATATTTTTTCAAATTTCTGTCACAGAAGCACATTACAGATTTTCCCATGTAATGTTCTTCTGTGCCATTACAGATGTGATTATGTTGATCCACACTTTAGAATAATTTTTGGTAACGAATATATTTCGTTAGAGAATATTTGCAATACCCGTTACAGCTCCAGATACGACCGACAGTCATTATTCAAACAAAATAAATTTACTACTTCGAACTACCTGGAACTCATTTCTCCATCAATCGTCAATGTGGAAATTATAATATTTTCACTTTACTTTATTATAATGTTTTCACTTTACTTTGAATGCCCAATGTTCGTTTTACTAAATATCTGACCAAAAATAAAACTGACATTCCCCCACTTAAAAAAGACAACCAATGGCACACCACCCCCTCACAAAAAGCGAACATATTCGCCCAAATTTTGACCAACCAATTTTCCCCAAACTCCTCCTTTTACACCAATCACAATCACACCATAGCAACAAAACTCCAGCAGCCCCTACAACTATCCCCCCCTCCCTAAACTTTTCACCCCTTCCCAAATCAAAACCGCAATAAAAAAACTAAAAAACAAAGCCTCCCCAGGACATGACCACATCACCAACCGCCATCTAAAACATCTCCCCTAAAAAACAATAATCCTAATCACCTATATCTTCAACGCCATCCTCAGAACCACCTACTACCCAACCAAATGGAAACATGCTACCATAATCATGTTACCAAAACCCAACAAACCAAAATCCCACCCTGAAAATTACCGACCAATAAGTCTCCTTCCTACAATCTCAAAACTATTTGAAAAATTACTTCTCCTTCATCTAATCAACCAACTCTCCTTCCTAGTTCCTGACACACAATACGGTTTTCGTCCAAAACATTCCTGCTGCCATCAATTATACTCCCTCTCCAACCTCATAAACAACTCCTTCGAACAACGTAAGTCCTGTATCACCACTTTTATTGACATAGAAAAAGCGTTCGACAAAATTCATCATCCTTCCCTTCTCTCAAAAATCAAAGATTACTTAAATGACACCCATTATAGAATACTCCTCAACTACCTCTCCAACAGAACCTTCTCCATCAAAATAAATAACCACATCTCTCAACCCCACCCCATCGCTGCAGGAGTCCCCCAAGGAAGCGTCATTGCCCCCTTCCTATACAACATCTTCTCCCACGATATTCCACAACATCCCGCCACAAGCACAATCTTTTTCGCAGACGACATTGCCATCTACCACCAAACCTCCTCTCTCACCTCCAATATCCAACCTCTTCAGTCAGCGCTCAGCCACCTAGAAGACTGGTCCAAACAATGGCGAATCAGCATAAATCTCACCAAATCAGTAACCGTCCCATTCACACTATCCAAAAATCCTCCTCCGCACACCCCCTCTATCTAAACAACGCCGAAATACCCAAAAAACAGAAACCACCTACCTAGGACTCCTCTTCGATTCAAAACTCTCTTGGAAACCCCACATTAAACACCTCCTCTCTAAAATTAACCTTAAATTCAGAACTTTATATCCTCTCCTAAACAGAAAATCCCCACTCGCTCTCAACACAAAACGCCTAGTATATCTCTCCATAATTCAACCCACCTGGTCCTACGCCTCATCCATATGGGGAGCAACAGCCAAAACCCATTCAGCCAAAATCCAAACCAAACAAAACATAATCCTTCGCACCATCACTAACTCTCCCTGGTACCTCAGAAATTCCATCATCCACCACAACATTAAACTTCCCCAAGTCAACTCAATAATCACCAAATCCGTAAACTCATTAATCAAAAGCACCTTCAATCATCCCAACACCACGATCCAGCAATTCCATTGCAACCCTCCCCCACCCCCACGCGCACATCGCCTCAAGAGAAAACGCCCTATCGACCTCATCCTTCCCCCAGAATACTCTGGCACCTCCTAACCCATCCCATCCTCATACCCGCAGACCCCACCCACCCATTCAATCCATCCCATCATATTGAACAACACCAGCGATCCCACATAACTCAACAAAGTATGCCCCTCAGACACCCAAAGAAAAATACAAGAAAAATTTGCAAAATTATGTTAATTGCTGGATTAACTTAAGTGCCAAGTTTCCATGTTAATTATGTACATAATTTTAATTGTATATACTATAATATTTTATGGAACAACAAATAATCGTAAGATAAAAGTTTTGTCTAATAAATCAAAAAAAAAAATGTTCGTTTTCACTGTTTTGTTAGCTCGTAAACCAAACACACAGACATATAATTCAGATAATATTTTTATATTGGTCGACATTTGATTCGCTATTGGTACCAATTCACTTAAAAATGTAAGTTTCTACTTCGATAATCCCAGTTTTTGTATTTCCAGTGATAAACAATTTCTTTTATAAGGTGTACATTGAAACCGTTGATTAAAAAAATAATATATCGAATATTTTTCACCAGTAAAATTAGATTATTACCGATAAAATTTATCAATATCTTGAGGAAACATTATGCAACCACAACTACGTGTCGTAACTTCATGTGCTACTTCGAAGCACGAAACTTAAACTCTGCCATGGTGTCCCAGTTGAGTTAACAATAACGAATAAGTAATCGAGACGATTTCTCTACTTAATGCGATAAACAAACACTTGTGGTTAGAATGGTGGGACAAACCCGTTATGAGTCATGTTCGAGACCACACACATCTGGCCTGGCTTCGTGGACTTTCGATTTATTCGTGAATCTCGACGTTAAATCCCTTTCTATCGCTCCGTATACATTCACGTGCTTTAAATCAAAGTAAGAGAACGTATTTTTTTCGAACTCTCCTCAGATTTATAATTCTTACAGCAAAAAAAAATTTTAATCAAAATTCTTATTTGTCTTAGTCAAGTTATATATAATATGAATTATTTATCATTTAGATTATTCGGGTAGATAGGTGAGCAAGAAAAAGTGAAAAACGGCAAAGAAAATTAACAAAGGAAAGATAAGAAAACAAGAAAAACAGAAAGAAAGAGGCAGGTTAAAGAAGATTAAAAAAATAGATGTAGAGATTTACTCGAAGCGAAGAAAACAAAAGAAACAGAAAGAGAGCGGCAGTGTGCAAGAAACGAAAAATCGTCAGGATGTTCAGAAAATGAACCAGGAGTAAAATCTCTACATGTTTTTTCTGATCTTCTTTTAAAGACGATCTTTCAGGTCACCTCTTTAACCTGGCTCTTTCTTTCTGTTTTTATTGTTTTCTTTGCTTTTCGTTTCTACTTTTCTATTCCTATTTTCACGTTTTTCTTCCACACCTATCTACTCCAAGATAATGGAATACCCGAATAATCTAAATGATCATAAAATTTCGTGTAACGTGTGCACTGGAGTGTTTCCTCATGACAAGTAACTCAGGGAAGAATTCCTGGGCTTTAAGTATGGATTACCCGAATAATCTAAATAATAATGTTACCTCACCATTGCCAACATATTTCAAATCCAGATGAATTATTTACTCAATTTTACGATTATTTTTATTTTTAGTCTGGTCAACGGAGACAGACAATTATAAAACACAAAGCAGGTCGATAAATTTGACAAACTTGACACTTTTCAACAGGTCTCCAATTCAATGTTAATATGAGAATTTCCATTTCAAGTCCAGAGAGATACTTATCGTATTAAGATGCTGTCTTGGATAATACCGGGAGCGTAAGTATCGAATTGTATATTCATAAAATGTGTATTCAAACCTCTGGATAGAAAATTGTTGCTCTAAATTTTCATATTATAATAAATTAATAACTGAATTTAATTGAAATTGTACACCTGAAGATGCTTCAAATTAGCAACGAAACGTAATATTTGTTAAATATAATCTTTAAATTTGATAATAAATTTTATGACTAATATTTACATTTATTTAAAAACAAATCACATAAATGATTGTTAAAATATGCATTATTTTTAATTAATTATAAATTTTTATAGGCTACATGGTACTAATTCAGTTATTCTCTGATATTTATTGCGTGTTGATTAAAATGAAGACTATTTCAAATAAAATCTTAACAAATACAGCGTTTTCCTGTAAGAGTGAAAATTAAGGATAAAAATAATCTTACTGGTACTTATTATAAAAATTATTTTATTTAATGTAATAATAGTTACTATTTAAATGTCTAAGTGAAAATTCTTAAATTAACTATAGAAATGAAGCAATATGATGACAGTAGATTGGTCATAACAATTTTTAATTTTTTTAAATATGAAAATTAATCAGATTTGAAGACTGGTTTTAGTATAGTTTTCGTCTGAAAGCTTCACGAAAGTGCAATGAGAGGCGGCTTTCTTCAATGTAATAAATGAACGCATACGAAGCCACAACATTGGGAGAAATAAAAGAAATAAATTAAGCAGACGGCGATTAATAGGGCATCGACGTGTCTGTCTGGTGATGGGAACACTAGAAGGCTCTGTCTTCCTGGTTTGCTATGAAGCTCCCGCCTTTCAAGCAGACGGCGGACAACGGAAATGAAAGCTATAACAGTCTGCACTAAAAGATGCCAATTACCCAAGTATGTCCCAATTAATTTAAAGATTATCATTCCTTAGATATACCACATATCTAAGACCGTGTTTCTTGTTTAGGCTGTCTGAACCACAGATACATGAAATCCTCCATCGCTCAAAAGATTTAAAAGGAGTGCAGCATTGAAACAATGGAATCGTAATTGGAAATTTCTATTTTTCTCTGAAACTTCATTGTTTCTGCTCACCTTTCATTAATCTGGATTTGAAATATGTTGACAATGGTGAGGTAACATTATTATTTCGATTATTCGGGTATTCCATTGTCTTGGAGGTGAGCAAGAAAAAGTGAAAAAAGGCAAAGAAACGTAGAAAAAGAAAGCAATGTAAACAATAAAAACAGAAAGAAAGAGCCAGGTTAAAGAAATGAAGTGAAAGATCGTCTAGAAGATCAGAAAAAAGATGTAGAGATTTACTCCTGATTCATTTTCTGAACTTCCTGACGATTTTTCGCGTCATATCTTTAGCCTGACTTGTTTCTTGCACACTGCCTCTCTCTTTCTGTTTTTCTTGTTTTCTTTGTTTTCTTCGCTTGGAGTAAATCTTTTTTCTGATCTTCTAGACGAACCTTCAGGTCATCTCTTTAACCTGGCTCTTTCTTTCTGTTTTTATTGTTTTCTTTGCTTTCCGTTTCTACTTTTCTATTCCTTTTTCACGTTTTTCTTCCTCACCTATCTACTCCAAGACAATGGAATACCCGAATAATTTAAATGATCATTTCGTGGAACGTGTGCAATGGAGTGTTTCGTCATGACAAGTAACTCAGGGAAGAATTCCTGGACTTTAAGTATGCATATTAGTGTTAATAATATACTTAAAGTATCCTTGTTACACTTGTGAAGTGTTTTTCATCAGGAGGAAAGGAGTGAAGCAGATTGGCAGTTGTTTGCTGTTGTACTAGTTCAACGCTCTACTCTAGACTGCACTTTTTACTTACCGGCATCGATTCCATACCGGGTCTATTTATTAGAATACTCATAAATTCAATCAACCTGATTAGTTCAACATGACCAGCGCTCAATTGAACGTGCAGAGAAAATAAAATCCGGGTAGGCCTTTGTGATAAACCAACGAACTACAGAATAGGGTTAGAAGTTAGGCGCAAATACTTATAACGTAGCCTATACAGGATGTTCTTCTTCGACGAGCGAATCTCATGAAGTTAAGTGTCGCAATTGAAATTGGAACGCAACTGTCAATCGTCACACGAGCCGTACGTCGGCCTATCTTATCATATTGACTGCAATTTTTATGTCAACACTGGGGAAGATAGTGCTTCTTCGAAACTGAAAACGCATAGGAAACCCATTTCAACAGAAATTACAAAACAAAACCGTCTGTTTAAAAATTGATCAGTTCAATACAACTTTTCATTGTTAGATCTCTTATCGTGGATGTACAGTGCAATACGCGAATACTTTTACATAATAGAAGCTGATTAGTTTAACCTTAATGCCGCCAGATAGAAATAGAATTTCATGTTTGAGTGTTATGATTAATTATAACACATTCATTAACAGTATATATCGTAATGTCATTGCTTTGTAAATATTTATATATCGAGATGTCGCATGTGCGCACGATGTCAGATTCGTTAACGCATCTCATTTGAAACTTTTTCTTCAGAATACACGAGTCTCTTTTCAAACGTCGAATAGTGAGTACTTGTGCACTTAACAAACACTATTATCTCACCTTCCACCTGTGGATAAACGAGCGTATCACTTTCTTTTTATATATATAACAATTTGATTTGATTTATTTTATTCCATTTAATTTTAATTAATTTTATTTCATTCCATTAGTCCTCGTATGAGGAAATAGGGTATATAAAAGTACAATATAATAATATGATTCTACAATTATAAATAATTAGAAGTTAACATAAAAATAATAAAATTCGGAAACACAAATTTCCCTGTCCAACATAAGTAAAATATATTAATAATAACAAAAATAATAATTCTTAAACTATACTAAAGGTATAAAATTATATTTACAGTTCTAATAAAAAATTTAATACGTACTAGTAAATAATTAATGATTCGAGAATTAACTGTAATAAAATATAGAATAACACATCACACAAGAATAAACACACACTGTGAAGAAACACAAACGACGGACAAGTCACTTCACGAAACAGAGCGACGAGGAATCAGCAAACTCCAGGCGGTACATGCAACAAACAAACAAACAAAAGAGCAGAAAAGACCAACAGAGGCTGTGCAAGTTATGAAATAAGTAGTTTTATGAGCAACACATTGAATACTTTTGCAGGTAAAAAAGTAATTAATTATTAGGGGAAGGATCAAGTAACTCCTGTACTGAGTAAAACACAGGCGCCTTTCAGTAGAATATTTTTACATTTAATCCCAAAACTCTTGTAATTATTATTGTTCTTAACATCTGGAGTAAGACTATTGTATCCCTGAATGGTGAATACTTCTCTGGTAGAGAGCAAAAGATCTTAGACCTGAGCGATTTCTAGTCTCATAATCGTGAGACTCGCCATTACTTTGAAAAAAGATTCATTTTCCGCTTAAGAAACTTTAAAATTTCGTGAATAAATACGCTGGATTAGTTAATATTCGCAGACTTTTGAAAAACGGTTTACAACTGGATTTATTATCCGTATTAGAAAGTATTCTGATGGCTTGTTTATGCAACTTGAATAATTCGATGCTCTTGGAGCAATTGCCCAAATTTGCAATGTCATGACACATGAGGGAATGAAAATACGCAAAGTACACCACTTTCGTTGTGTTGATGTCGTCCTTAGTCCTCGTATGAGGAAATAGGATACGTCATAACATAAAATTACAATGTAATTATTGGATTCTGTAGTTAATAACCATTAGAAGTTAACATAAAAATATTAAAAATCGGGAACACAAATTTCCCTGTCCAACGCGTTTAAATTTGTATAAAGATTAACGTAAATACATACAATCATACATCCTTTTTTTATTATATAAGATTATAAGTTAACATAAAAACACTGAAATTCGGGAACACAATTTTCCATGTCCAGCGTAAGTAAAAGGACTATATAGTAACAATAAAAATAATTCTTTAACTATACAAAAGGTGTAATAAAATATTTACAGTAGTCAAAAAAAATATACGCACTAGTAAAACATTAATGATTACAGAGTTAACTATCATAAAATATAGAATTAAACATCACACAAGAATAAACATACACTGTGAAGAAACACAAACGACGGACAAGTCACTTCACGAACAGAGGGCCGAAGAATCTGCAAACTCCAGGCGGTACATGCAACAAACAAACAAAAGAGCAGAAAATGCCAACAGAGACTAAGCAAGTTATGAAATAAGTAGTTTTATGAGCAACACATTCAACGCTTTTGCAGTATGACAAAAAAAAATTAATTATTAGGGGAACGATCACGAAAGTTCTGTACTGAGTAAAACACCGGCGCCTTTCATTAGAATATTTTTACACTGAATCCGAAAACTCTTGTAGTTATTAAAGTGTGCACTCTTTACAACGAACGTAGAAATACAGTTTTACTACAATCGTTGGTCGATAATTGTAACCATATCAAATATATGATGATCCATTACTTAAAAAGATCACTTTATAGGGCAATTCAAAATAGACAAATCCGCAGCAGCAAGACTTTGAAGCATACTATGAAGTTTCGATCATGTTTCTCCAATTGTTTGATCGTTGCAATCGAGGGAAGTAAGCAAGTGGAGGTGTTGCATAAAAATGGATGAAATACATACCGAGCAGTTATATTTCTCTATAAAAGCTGAGCACATCAGGTCTACGTGAGTGATTATTCTACATATCAGGTACTTAATCTCAAATATTAAACAACGTCCATTTCTTTGCAGTTCGCACGTGAAGAAGAGCTCGAGTATTTGTTGTTAGAGTGACAACGCCATCGCTCATCCATGAACCAGGTAAAACTAGAGGAGCCTATCTTTGGTACTCGCTCAGTTGCTCTGTAACCTTGAGCAGGAGGAATTTCCATGTCTCACAGCAATTCCTTCTATACTAAGAACTGTCTGCTAGATAATGCGTGAGCCTTTTATCAGCTTAACCCGATTCAGCTTATCGTGGATTATTTCCATCTGGTGGGAGCGACTACGTTCATACTACACTCATTTAAGCTGCTGGAATCCTCGAACTGGTTAATTTAGATTGTAAACCTCACACCTAGCATGCAGTATATTTGCAGTAAATTTTTTTAAAAATGTTTTATTGTCCTTTAAAATGTAATATTTAGTTGAGGTATTGTTCAACGTTACAACGAGCACGTTTGACAAGAGCTCAGTCGCGGAAAATATTTAGGAATAAAATATGTAATTGACGCCATTGTAGAAAGTAAGAAAAATTTAAACGAATCAGAAGGTATTTTTTAATAAAAAGATTAATTATACTATAATAATCTTCTAATAAATATAGCAGTGTGTTTGTATGTTTGTTTGTATGTATGTTCCGCATAAATAATCTATACCCGTGGAACAAATTTCACCAAATTTCGTACACGTGTTTTTTGCGACCAGGAAACAAACAGTCGGGGTGAGACACGTCTACCACACCAAGGAACGGGGGTGGAAATTTTCAAACATGCTAAAACGGCGAATATTTGAGTCGGATAAATATTTTTCTGGGTCAAAGAGATTGATAATATTTCTAACGATGTTATCAGTGTATAATTGCAACCCCTTACAGCATGGGAAAGGATCACCCTGAGGGGTGGGGTGGTGGAGTGGAGTTACATAAAAATAACGCAAAAACAATCGAGATTAGAGTCGAAACGGGGTTATGGTTTTCACTGAGTTTAATTATGACATTAAACTTGCGGTTTAACTCCCCCAAGCGGGGGTAGAAATATTAAAAAATGCTAAAACGGCTGATATTTGAGTCGGATAATTATCTTTATTCGTCATGAAGATTGATTTATTTCTACCCTTTTCTTTATTGGAGGTGAGCACCCCTACGGGGTGTTACAAAGGAATAATGCGAAAACAACAGAGATTGGAGTCTAATCCGGGGTTATGGATGTTGCTGAGTTTAATTATGATCTTATTAATGCCGGTTAAGTTGTAGGTATACCCCTAGGAAAACTGGGTGGAAGGGAAACACAATTTTCCGCGTACAAACTTAAAAACGTATAGTCATGATTTGTGCAGATAATACTTTACGAAACAAACAAAGTATCGGTAAATGAGTCACATATTCAGGTGGCGATAGAGAAGCTGGAGTTTTAAATTTATTCTATATTACAGGGAGTATTTTTTACTCTTTCAGCGTAGGGTGAGTATTTTTGTGATTCTAAGGTATCGGGACTACTTTTCCCCCTCTTAAAGTACTGGGAGTATGTCTGATTATCTTAACATACCAGGAAATTTTGTACTCTATTAGGGTACAGATAATTTTTTCGACTCTTTTTACAGAACGGAACGCTTTCCGTTTTTTCTTAAATAAGTATTTTCTATTCTGTATTTCTATTCTACCGGGGGTGTTTTTAACTCTATTAAAGAACCGAATGTAATTTTGACTCTTTTTTTTACTCTGTTAAAGTATGACAAATATTTTTGATTTATTTAAGGTACCAGGAGTGGTTTTTACACTCAATATTACTGGGAGTATTTTTTACATTCTTGAGTTACATGAAAAAAAATTAACACGCTTCGAGCACTGGAGACATAATTAACTCTCTGACCGTAGTAAATGCATTTTTGATTGTAACAGGGTACCGAAAATATTTTTTTGAAGAATAATTTTGATATTATTTAGTATTGTGAGTATTTATGCTTCTCTAAACGCACTGATGCGTTCTGATGAAATTAGCATTCCCTCTGGATATTTCACTTCTTGGCTAATAGATTAATGTGGAATTAAATACATTTTCGGGCTTATATAAATAAATACCCTGGCAACGCCCGCCACCCAGCTAATTGTAAAATAAAGGTAATAGAACAATGAACATGCTTCTATGTATCTTATTGTGATTTAACTTAATTTCACCATACTCATTTTACTTCATTGTTTTATTTAGTACCCTACTTCTGAAAATTTTCAGGAAAATTCAAAAACGATTTCAGCCTAATAAAAAATTAAAACAAAATAATATGATGAAATAGCCAAATTACAGACTAAATGCAGTGATGATATAAATACCACATGACTTTTCTGGAAACTTTGTTCATTTTTTCAGGTGCTAAAAAACACAAGAGCTAAGAGTGACCAACCAACCAATACAAATGACAAACTAAAACCACTTTGGTGTTTGTCAACTGTATTGTTGTTATATATTTACATATATACCGTATACCAAGTCACTACACATATAGTTCCGCTGAAACCCATACATGGTCATAATTAAAAAATATAATGTAATAACAGGTTATTAAATTTGAGAAACCAGGTTTGAATTAAGAAACCATCACTTTTATCGTAATCAGTGTGTGTTTAACTGTTTGTTATTACCGCGTTGAATTCTTACTCATTCCAGAATTTCCTGGAAATCTTGGCTGGTTTAGAGATATAGGAACATGAATGCAGAGTTATGTGATTCTAGAGTCTTATTGTATCTGATATAGTTATGTCGGAGTATAAAGATAACGAAGAAAAACGTACGTGGGAAAAATGACCATTTTTAAATAAATCATGTGGTAAACAAAAATACTATCGTTATGTTGGATTAATTTGACAGTCAACAATTTTGTTCCTTCAATATTTTACATTTATTACAGCGGGTTCGTCTTCAAGTCAACGCTCATTTAGCGTTCGGTTTGTATTGATCATATTCGTTTGATGTTAAAATTCAGTCGTCTATTTATTTACATCATAGTAAATATAACGATCCCGTTTGGTGGGTCACTGTGATATCAGCTATTCTATTTTAATAACATGTGATTATAGTCATCGTAGGCCGAAAGCTCCTTTAACTTGACGGCGAACAACGCTTTGTAATAATGGAACAATTATAAAAAGAAAACTTCAAGTTAACGCTTGTCAAATTTGTCTAATGAATTTGTAATCAGTGGATCTTTACATAAAATTTGCTAATGACAAATTCAGAATTCTCGCCAAGGTTCGCTTTTCTTTATGAATACCTCTTGATAAACCACCGTTATCTTTACTGCCATTAACCTAACAGTCGTGCTGAAAGGGCACATTAAAAATCAGGGGACCAACTCCAACAGAAGTATATTTTCTCTATCAAGGTTTGACTACAGAGAGAGTGTTCTTATTGTATTTAATCTAGATTATCCAGCCAAATAGGAAGACTGTGTGGCGACACGACAACAATTTTCTCACCCCAATAAGCACCTGAAGTACTCGCAGATAATCAACGAAACAATTAATTTTACCGTGGCTGTTATAGAATGAATAAGACTTACATAATAACATCAGGCCAAGTTAGAGTACTTCGCGTTCTGAGTACAAAATTATTAGAAGAAATAATTGAGTTCATATGGAACAAAGGGAGCGCAATGTTAATTACGAAAATAATTGAATTTCTATTTATTGCTCGGGGAACTTCGTCGCATTCGGGAACCTAACTGTGGTGAACCGAGTGTTTTCTGACAATTTGCGCCAGCTCATTTTCTATCAAAAGAATCAGAGAATTAACTATATGAATGCACATATTCACTTTCGTTGGTATCAAATACTCCGAGTGTCGGTTCTTTGCCGTTTAGATGGTTGAAAATTACTTTTATCTATGAATGAACTTTCTAAAGCACGTGATTGTAAAATATTTGATCCACCAGCTTATCTAATGGAGATAAATACGATTTTATTATGTATTTAGTTTTATTCCATATTATTCTTTTGATAATTTTTCAAATTTAATTTTCATTTATCAAGAATACGTTTGGCTGTAATATTAAGATGTTTAAGCCTGCGAATGTCAAATAAACACTAATTGTGGGTTAGGTAATTTATTCAAGATGATTTTAATTTCGAAAAGAATGCTCGACATTTATATACCAAACCATATATATAAACCAAACGTTTATTAAAATGAATTATTGATATTACATACAATTTATCTATCTAAAAGGGATCATTCATACAAGATTAGACAGAGAAAACAGCGAACGGAAAAAGAGAAATTTTCGTTCCTAAACAGAATCATTCGGGAGTTGAATAATCTGTCTGTAACTGTGTCACAGAGTATAAATTAATTCAGAATATTAACCACTTATGATAGGGATTCCTTGGTAAGAATAATAATATTTCTATGAATAAATTAAGTGTAGTAGAAATCTAAATAATATTTTAAACAAGGATATTCTTTTTCTTTGGGAATTTAGCTTAATCTGGAAAGCATGAAGTGCAATGAGAGGTGCAGAGAACTGTAGGAGGAAATTTATAGGCTTAAAATTTATTAGAATAAAGTAATTATTTTATTTTCCATTTGTATTTTATGTTTATGTTACTTCATTATACGTATTTGAAATATTTCCACCGGGCTCTGGCCAATGCTATTAAAATAAATCTATCTTAAATTTCATATATTGTAGTTGCCTTGTGAGTGAGAGACTTATGATTGAAAGACGTATTTGTAAGTATGGAATAAAATTATACAACGACTCTCTAAAATTGTGGACAGACTTTGTTTATTATTCAGTTATGATAACTGGCAGATGAAATCAGTTCAGTTAATCTTTACGTACTATGACGTTTAGCAGTATAAACTTCTGACCCAGTATTCAGAGCGTTCATTCTCACGTTCGATTTTTTTTTGTCAGCAGTGATTCGTGACTTTCTTGTTATTAACGGTATAGTGATCCGGTCAGATTAGTGTTGTCCGTCCCGCGAGAATTTTCTTCCATTAACGATGCAATTGAAATGTTCCTGTGCACATGTGTTTGTGGTTATAAATACGCAGTCTGGTGCTAGCTCAATGGATCTACCCTTTAGAAGTTGGAAACTTAAAATAGCGAACCGTAAAGACAGATGTGAACCGCTCGTAACAAAATATTTCTTTCGGGTTCAACTCATTTAATGCCGGTGCTACTTTTAGAAGATTACCGTATTTCACTGCCCGACCCGTATTATTCCCACTAAAGTAAATATATTCATAATAGTAGCATAGTTACGTTCCTTACTTGATAATATCTTAATGGTAATTAAGAGCTTTATGAAGTGATTTCCTCAATGCTTAAACTGCAATAAGTTATCATCTGGACGAGTCTCAAAAACCAGTACGTATTTTTTAATGACCAATATTGTAAGGATATGACTGCATAATCACCATGTTTTTGTTCTTTTCTAACGAAGTCGACGGAGAAACATCGAACATTTTAAAAGCATTCTATACAGGGTCTAACAAAACTCGACGAACAATTTTTAGAAATGGATTCCTCATATTGATAGAAGAAAAAAGTGTATTACTTGTGTTCCGAAATGCATAATTATCCAATGTTAAAGCATGACGACATGCCTTGTAATTTGGACTAAAAAGCGACACTCTGGGTACAATTGTTACATGAGGAAACTTAATCTCCCTGGACTTTTATTTTTGGGGACACCTTAAAGTCTTTGGTGTATTCGACTGCTGTGGGTGATGTACTAACTCTGCGTGCACGCATTGGACAAAGACAGTTAGCACTACGCCATTTTTTATTGTTCGAAACTCAATGCGAAGAAGAGCAGCTGCCTGTATTCAGGCAAAAGGAGGTCATTTTGAACATTTCATCTGATATATGAACAGATCACTCCAACTAGTCAGTTGCACATCATACAAACCGATCAGATACGGAAGTTCGCATAACTCTGTAATTATGCATAAAGACCCATGTTGTACTACACTTTTTTTCTTCTCTCCATAAAAGGAATTCATTCCTGAAATTTTACTGTATATAAAACAATTATATCATGAAAATAACTAGTCTCAACCAATATCCAGAATGGATGTTGTTACATAATAGGTTCTTTTCGTTCCGTGGCTGAAACTGATTCGTATGGGATGGTGTGAGCTAAACTTATTTATTACTAAGCAAAAATACATTTGATCATTTATTTCTTGAAATAATTTTTGAGCAAATCCGGCAATTATGGAAGTTAATTTGGCCGACGTTGTTTATATGTTTTCTGCGCATCATGCTGAAAGATGTTGAACTCCTTTTGAGTTTGTTGAGGTTTTGAACCTCGCTGTGTGCTTACTAAAGTCATCCGCTTATTGCTGTTAACTTTTCTATGTTTTGCTATGCAAGTCTCCCTACATTTACATTTTTTCTTAAACCGAACCCTACTTTTATAGTGATAGCAACATATAAAACAAGAAGAACTGTGTTTTTCAGGGTTACTGAATAAACTCGAGAAACCCTTGGACGAGAAAAGTGTGACCGCGCAAATTGAATAAGCGCCGTAACGGGAAAACAAAAATTAAATCTTTGTCACGTTTATGTCAAATTGGAAACGAAAACTTAACAATATCCTCTCACGTAAACGCGATGCGAGGTTTTGGAGGATCGTTCAGTTGGAAAGCTCGAACGTTCTCCTGGTTATTGGGCTGTTGCAGGAGCTTGTTATCAATCCTCTTGGATACCATGAGGGCGTTGATTATGACACCACTTCGACGCTCATTTTTCCACCTTCCTCACTTGAGTACACATCTGTTACGCCACTGCCACTCGCAAATCAGCGCGGAAAATAATCAAATAATTCTAATTTACAAGTTGTAACATTATAACATAGTGAAATTCTCTTAAATAAGTCTAACGTTTCTCTGGGACACTAACACAACTCTACGCGGTGAAGAATATTTTCACGATGATGCGCCAACTTTGAAAATAAACTGTACAAATTACTCCTAGGATTAATTAGTTTTTAAATTTCTTGAATGTTGAGTTTCGTTTAACATTTCAGAACTACTGCCAATTCAAACAGGAGACGACTGAAAATTTACTATAAGTTAAAAAATTATCCTTTTTTCCCCATTGACACATTGACACCGAAATACTTAGGCCCCTTTCACACGGCGATTCAGTGTCTGTCAGTCAACCGGCTGTGGGCGCAAGGCACGGAGAGTCACGTCGTCGACACATCTACGATTCACGAAATCAGTCGCTCGGGACTTGCGGCCTACTCGAGTCTTTAAAGTCTTGATGCGGCTGACGGACCATTAACGGCAATGGGCTCGTTCACACGACGAGTCTGTGTATTCGACATTCGCTCCCGTTCCACGCTCTGATTGCGTATTCTCCTGTTTGTTGTTCATTCTTCTTCAATTATTTAATTTTTTTATAAAATAATTATAAAAATATGTATAAAAATATATAAATATTTCCATGCTACATTAAAAAACCGTTTTTAGTCCTCAAATAAAATGTCAAACAGGAGCATTCGGCTTTTTCCTAAGGCATATTCATCTGCTATCTTCTTATAAAACAGCAGAGTGTTTGTATGTATGTATATATAATTGTATGTATATATAATTGTATGTATATATAATTGTAAATTCCTTATACAAATCTACACGGGTAGAGCAAATTTCACCAAATTTCGTACACGTGTTCTTTGCGACCAGGAAACAAACACTGTCGGGGTGAGACGCGTATACCAGCCCCAGAAGCGGGGGTGGACGGGTGGAAATATTTAAACATGCTAAAACAGCCGATATTTGAGTCGAATAAATATTTTTAGGGGTCAAAGAGATTAATAGTGTTTTTACTAATGTTATCTGAATATAATTTCATCCCTTACACTCTGGGAAAAGGACACCCTTAGATATGTGGTGGAGATGCTTTACAGAAAAATAACGCGAATACAACCGAGATTGGAATCAAATCCAGGGTAATGGATGTATGTAATATCAATTGTGACTTTAAATTGGCCTTTAACCAACATGGGCGTGGGTGGACGGGTGTGGAATTTTTCAAACATATTAAAAGGTCGATATTTGCGTGGAATAATTAATTGTCGGGGTCAATCACGTTTATAGCTTTTATACCGATGTTGTTTGTAAAATATTATCTCTGTTCGGCATGAGAGACGAGCACGCTTAGGGGTGGGGGTGGAAACATTCAAACATGTAAAAACAACCGATATTTGAGTCGCATAAATACTTTTAGGGGTCAAAGAGATTGATAGTGTTTCTACCGATGTGATATGCGTATAATTTCAACCCCTTAGAGCATGGTAAAGGAGCACCCTTAGGGGCGGGTGAGGAGATGCTTTACAGGAATACGCGAATAAACCAGAGATTGGAGTCAAATCCAAGGTTACGTATGTCACTGAGTTTAATTATAACATTCAACGCGGCAATTAACCACCGAAGGCGGGGGTGGACGGGGTGAAAATTTTGGAACATGCATACACGGCAGATATTTACGTTGAATAAATATTTTTCATGGTTAATTATATTGATTGTATTTCTATTGATATTGCGTGTGTATAATTTCAACCCCTTTCGTCTTGGGAAGCGGTTGACCTTTAGGGGGTGGAGGGGTTTCATAAAATTAACGCAAAAACAACCGATATTCGAGTCAAATCGGGGTTATGGATGTCTCTGAGTTTAATTATGACTATCTGGTCAACGCGTGAGGGTGTGTGGGAGTTGGCGGGGGTTTGACGGGCTGGATGCAGTAGGGCGGGGCTACAAACTTTGAACATTGTAACTGGATGATTTTTGCGTCGAATAAATATAATTCGGGATCAATGGCATTCATAAAATTTCTCTACATGTTCTCTGTGTATAATTTCCACCTCTTTCATACTTGGGAGTGGTGCACCCTTAAGGGTCGGGGGTGTAATGGCATTACATAAAAATAACGCTAATAGATTCGAGTTTGGAGTTGAAAACGGGGTTATATTTATCACCGTGTTTAATTATGACGTTTAACTTACAGTTTAAATTCCCGAAGCGGGGGTGGACGGGGGTGGAAATTACTCAAACATGTTAATCGGCCGATGTTTGCGCCTAATATTTTTCGCTGTCATTTCAATTCAGAATATTTGTCTTTATGTTGTTTGTGTATAATTTCAACCCCTTTCGGGGTTAGGAGGCGATCACAATGTTTGGTGGTGCGTTACAGCAAAATAATTCCCATACGACCGAGACTGGAATAAAATATAGGGATATGGAATTCGCTGAGTTTATTTAAGACAATCTGGTCAATGCGCGTGGGTAAGTGGCCGCGGGAGGGGGTTTGGTGGTGGTGGGCAGGTGTAAAAATTTGCAAACGGCCAATTATTTCGTCTAATAAATATATTTCGGGATCAATGAGCCTTATATTATCTCTCTACATGTTCGCCTTGTAAAATTTGAAACCTTTTCGGGTTTGTGAGTGAAGCATCCTTAAGGGTGTGGCATTACTAAACATTATGCAAAAAATTAAGATTCGAGTTGAATCCAAGGTTTCTTATGTCACTGAGTTTAATTATTACATTCAATTGCCGTTTAACTCCCCCAAGTGTGGCTGGTATTTTTAAAACATGTTAATCGGCTGATAATAGCGTCGCAATAACAAATTTTCGGGGTCAATTAAATTCATAATATTTCTATAGATACTCTAAGTATAATTTCAATTCATGTAGACAGGGAGGGGAGCAAGCTTAGTGGTGGGGTTTGGTGGGGCGTTACATGAAAATAACGCTAATACGATTGGAATAAATCCGGGGGTATTGATATCTCTGGATTTAAGTATGACATTCAACTTTTTGTTTAACAAAAGGTACAGTGGGGACGTGAGTGGAGATTTTGTAAAATGTTAAAACGAACGATATGATTTATTAAAGAAACTTTATCGGGGTCAATGAGTTCAACCCCTTTCGGCATGGGAGGTGAGCACATGTAGGGATAGGAGGCGATGTGCATTACATAAAAATAACGCAAAAGCAACAGAAATTGAAGTCAAATTGGGGGTTATGGATATACGCCATTCCGGGCAACGCCGGGCAGCCAGCTAGTTTATATATAAAATTGCAAAGTATTTAAAACATTTTATGCAACACTTTCCTCAGTGTGTGGCATTCGTCTCACGTATAATTTTTTTATATAAATAACAGGTGAATATGAAAAAGTCGAAATCTCCTGTTGGAGGAGATAAAGTAACCACAAATATAATATCCTATTATGACAAAAATTTTAAGTATTAAAAGATAAATATTGGATACTAAAGCTGAATAATCGCCTATGGTTTTTACGAAAAAATGTATATTATGACCACGTACTACTGCGGTTATTCAAATGTCATATTCCGCGAAACTACGGTTGCTCTTCGAGAGTGGCCTTGGCAGATCCTTTAAAACACATTCCTCTGATATGTCATAAAAGTTCATCCCAGCATCTGACCTGACTCGGGAGATGACAAAGAAATTATATTGCGTCGGTCACCTGGACTTAGCGCAACTAACGGAGGGTTAAATATTTAAACAATATAAATTAACAAAATTAATGATATTTAAATAGTAGCAGTAAAGTAAAAATTTGTTATTCTGAATTATCTGTAAATATCTCCATTGTTTTGCATTCCTCTATTATCGAATATATCAAAACTTATAAAAGGATGTAAAAAATTAAATCGTAGACAATTGCGCAAGAGAGTTTGGTGGGGAAGGGTGGGGAGGCCTTACATTTTTGTACCGCCGTCGCGTAAAGGAGACGTGACTCGCAGACACAGAATCGCCGTGTGAAAGGGGCCTTACACTGGTTATAATTTAAATTTGAGTTCCAATGTTAAATTTTTTAAAATTAATTTATCATCGCTTCAACATCTGAGGCCATTAGCGACTCATTAGGTACTTAGTTGCATTACATCTTTGGTAGGGGACTAATTCGAATCCGGAACCTATGTGACTACATCACAGAAGGTCGAATTTTAAACTTGTCAGGAAGAAAATGGTTTCGTCTCTATCTGTGCTATCTCTGATACTTTTATATATATAATTATTACCAATATTATTAATTTATGTGTGTATATAAGAAGCGATACACGTATTAAAGAAATTTGGAAACGTTTATAACTCTATTCATATCCTGGGAGGATAGGACCTTGATTCACAAGCTGCATAAACCTAAACTCTTTTTATTGAGTAAGGTTTTCCCGGTGTAGATAGTTCATAAAACTCTCTCGGGATTCCAACCGGGTAAGTTCGTCAAAAACGCTCGAAGTTTCAATGACTGTCCACGTTATCAAGATGATTTATCTCAAGTTTTTGCGTCTGGATGCTGTGTTATAATTTTATGTGAACTGTTGACGTACACCGAAGCTACGGAAATGTAACATGAGGTTCACAGATCCCAGTATTTGCAAAACAAGAACTATGAAAAAATGCAGACAACGCTATAAAAGAAGCATGTTTCCCGATGAGCGGTTGAGTCCAGTTGAACGCACTTTTTCAAAGATACTGCTAACTCAACGATAAGGAATCATATCGCGATACAGTTATAAACGGGGCTTACAAAGGAGACTAGTGCGGTCATTTAACAGCTGATAATGTATGCTTTGCTTCCTACATTGTATGTAATAAGTCATTTAAGAGGCTGATTTTCAGCTGAGCCTTTGTTGAATTTGGCTGAAGGATTGCGTCCGGAACGGAAAAACTTGAGTTAAAATCCTGATATGAGTTAAAACGTACAAGAGATGTGTTACCAAATAATCATCAACAGACAACAATAGTGTCAAGATGGGACCCCTTACTTGCTTCAAACAATTCGGCATTAACAAGGCACCATCCTAGGAAGAAGATATTCTTCGTACTCCTGACAAAAAGATAATTTTTTTTTACACATTAGAGGATATTTAAACTAAGGGGATGCATATTTATCTTTACTTTGACCTCAATTGGTGGACGCAATCTGGTAAGGGATAATTGAAATTGAATACATGTTAAATGTTAGAAAAGAGGCCCAAGTCATTGACTTAATCAATTTATTCCAATCTTAAAACTAAAGCTGTTCCGGCTTTCTGACTAATCAGTATCATTTTCTCCCATCACTACGTGTCTGATATCAATGGAATGATAAGAGTGATCAACAATGCTATTTAATTTTATGTGCCTTGGAAAAAATATTTCCTTGGATTGACACATTTTACGCATCTAATTTTGATTTCATGTTATCATTAATGATAAAATTTTGTAATAAACAATGAAGTGTATAGTTAAATAAAACCTCCGGATACTCGTCTAAAAAACGGTTTGTTATCGTCACTCATTTAACGCGCGTGAAACGTCAGGTTGATAATTTCCACAAATACCCAACACCGTTGATACGACAGTTCCGGGTGGAACAAGCAATTTGCATTTTTCAGCCTAATATAAGGCATATGTTTCCAAATCAAATGCTTTCCGAAACGCTGTTCCGCATACATTTAGGAGCTCTTATAATAGAAACGACATACCTGCTTTGACTGTATAATGAAAAGCTGTGAATGTTATTTCGTAGGTTGACTACATTAAGCCATTTGCACGTCTAGCTTTTCAAAATATGTCCATCCAAATATCCGTAAGTAAACGATTCAATTGGACCACCAGTCGCATTAACTCTTGTCACGGCGCAGCAGGATTAGATTATGGTCAAGGGCATGCCGGCTTCTATTTGCGCCTCTTCGAGCTAAGAGCCTGATTTGGAAGGAAGAAACGCTATTCTAATAGTAGAAAGCAAACTCTGAATATTCGTAAGAATTAAATGGCATTTGACAAAATAAGGTGTTAACGCAAGTACCTCAATTTGTCATCCAACTCTCCCCGAATGTAGGTTTGAACCTTTATATATATATATATTTTAAAATAGAAACATTACTTTAATATATTAATAGAATCGCGTATTACATAAATTCACGATTCTACAGGAACCAGCCGGTTCCTTGTACGTATTCGTTGACGTTGCGTAACAGCTACTCGATATCAAATTTTCACGCTTGGCCAGTCATTAGATAGAAGGAAGCACTAACTAGGTTTCCCTTCCAGAAATTGAATTGCACCTCTGACAGGTAAAATCGCTATCATGGATTGAGTCTGCCGAACATATTGTGGCTGTTCCACCACTGGACGGCCAATCGCGTAAGAATACACGAAAACAGGAGGTGTGATACTTGTTCATAAGACATTTCACTAACGTATCAAAGTTTCACTAATTAAAGTGAATTTTATCTCAGAAATATGACCTCTTAAATACGGGCGTTCTACGACAAACATAAGGAACTGAAACCATAAGTGACAAATTTGTGATTCCTCATAAGTATCTCACGATAACCTCATAAAAGGGAATCGTAGAACGTTACGCGTAGTTGAAATGAAAGTGACAAAGTATATGATGTGGTAGAAGTAAAACGATGATTCTTATGACAATTGCGATAAACACGTTTACAACTAACAATGCGGAACTATATTCTGTAATGATTATTGCCAGGAAATTATTAAAATAGTGGATCAGACTTTTCGTAATTCATTAGACTATCATTGAATAAAAAATTATATTAAAGCGTTCACAAAGAGTTAAAGACACTTCTAATGTAATAATTACATCTCATTGCAGTGAGTAACAACATTACTTTGCATGCTTTTTAATAACATATTATATACATTTTTGGGCGGATTGTTCAGGGATATAAAAGTTTTAATTGAAAGACTGTTGGATTAATTTGCCAAGATTATCAACCTAAATACTCAAAAAAAATGGAACGTCATTATTTTCAATCTATATAATAAAAAAGGATGTATATATTTACGTTAATGTTTATACAAATTTAAACGCGTGGACAGATTGCAACAAAACTTGGTACATATATTCTTATAAACACGATAAACTGTACTGTGGGCGTGAGTAATCCCTAGCATAAATGTGGAAAGAATCATAATTGAAAAATGTGATCACTTTGTGTTAAATTACTGCACCCCAAGAGACCATGACGTCACGAATGAGAAAGACGTTACTACGCGCCGAACAAAGGAAATAGTTCCTTTTTCCGTAATACAATAAATCAGAAATATTTTCATTGAATAAAAAGTATAAATATATCCAGTAATACCTCATCGAATGATGATAAAAAAACAATGAGAAATATCCTTGCGGTAAATGTAAGTAAATTTTCGTTCCGTATTAGTGACTCCAATATGGCGACTATTTATTTACATTATGAATCTAGCTAAGAATTTCATCAATTTAATCTTCCGTAATGTCCAAACACTGAAGGACAATTATATCCTGCAACACTCAAGCAGTATAATTAAGGATTCTACTCGGAGGTATGTTTGTTGGGATTGATGCAATAAAATTGAATGTATTTTATAGCTGTTCAATTCATGCACTATCTGTCGAAAGTATGTATCGAACTAGGAACAGTTAGATTTAGGTTAAATCACTTTATGATTAAAGATTAATATAGAATTAAATAATTTTTCGGGTTTATATAAATAAGCACACGGGCAACGCCAGCACCCAGCTAGATATTAATAACATTCATGATAAATAACAGACCAATGTGATTTACACAATTAAAATACGAGAAATGAGAATAAGGCACACAAACACAGAAAGTTCACTCATTACTTCAAGGACAGGAATTCGATGTAATGCTATTAATATTTTATGTATATTAGCATACTTCGTAAAAACAGTTAAGAAAAATACACATATACATTATATATATATCTATATTAATAAACAAAGTCATCAGTAATATATATGTGGTATGTACACACCTCGTGACGTTGGCGGAGATTGCTTTTGAAACGTTGAATTATTTTAAAGTACAAAATACGTAGTTAAAAATTCATTCGGGTGGTGCGGCTGACTTATGTAACATTATAATTTTAATTAACCTCTCATATAATTATTGAAGTATTAAATTGACAACAAGATAAACAAAAAATATGGAAATGGATGAAAAATTATAATATAGATTAATATAGTAATCTAAGATTTGTATTATTACTGTGTTACAATGAGAGGTTCATTTTAAATTTAACATAGTCTTGCAGAAATCCTAAATTTTTAACAAAATATATAATATCTAAGGATAATGGATTCAATTGGAATAAGCTCATTAATACACCTGGGAACAAACTAATCTCTGGTAACTATAACTGTATGAACAGAAATTTCAAAAATAATATCTTTATGTACTTTCACTTCTTATAGTATAATTTCATCGTGTAATTATTCCGTGATGAAAACTGGGGATACGGCTAAAGGAGAATCACTTCGCTGACCACTTGCCTCTCCAAAAATTCCGGAATGTGTCAGGGACGATGACAGTCTGGCAGCCGTCCTTCGTAGACCAAGGCTCGCAATGGGCCGTAGAGCCAAGTAGACGATGAACAAGAATTATTTTATGAAAGAGAAACGTTTTTATTCTTAAAAATAGGGTTGTTAAAATTATATGTTTAGTTGTTTGGAAAACTCATGCGATTTTCAAATAATTTACTCTTATATGTGAGTACATACAATTATTAATGCTATTTATTATAAATAATAATAATCTATTCCCTAGAAATTTAGGAAGTGCACAATTAATATAAGAAACAAAAGTAACTTACATAATTGGAGAAAACGCTTGAATTACACGAATATCATTCATTATAATGGCATTAATATAGTTAATAAACTGCTAGACAGCATCTATATAATAAAAAAGGATGTATATTTGTATGTATGTATGTATTTACGTTGTTCTTTATACAAATTTTATCGCGTGGACAGAATGCAACAAAAATTGGTACACATATTCTTCAAAACACGAGAAACGGTACTGTGAGGGTGAGAAACGCCTAGCATACATGTGGAAAGAATTATAATTAAAAACCGTGATCATTAAATATTAAATTTACTGCGCGCCAAGAGACAATGACGTCACGCGAGAGAGAGACGTTACTACGCAACGAGCAAAGGAAATATTTCCTTTATTAGGAATGAAATAAAGCAGAAATATTTTATTTTTAAATAAAAAGTATAATTTTATACAGCAATACTCCATCGAATGGTAATAAAGAAGAATACGAATTACTTTACCATCCTTGCGCAAAATGTAAGTTTATTTTCGCGCTATATTAGTTGTGAGTCTAGCTAACAATTTCATCAATGTAATATTTCGTAATGTATGAAGACTGAGTGACAATTGACAATTATATCATGAAATACTCAAGGAATATATTTAAGTATTCAATTAAATACTTTTTCGAGTTTTTATAAATAAGTACACGAGCAACGCCGGGCACCCAGCTAGTTAGATAAATAAAATTCACTGTTTTTGTGTATGATCCGCATGCAAATCTACTCCCGTGGAGCAAAATTGACCAAATTTTGAATACATGTTCCTTTCGAACCGGAAACACTGTGGTGGTAAGACACAACTACAACCCCCTAGGAGACATTTGCGTCGAATAAATACTTTTCGGTGTCAATGAGATTCACCAGGATTTAATGGCTTCGCTCCGGCCTGTGGTACCCAATATGCTTTCTTTTTTGACAAGTTATAAAATTCTAATTTACCAGAATTTTGTATTTATGTTTATTTGCGACTTTCTTTAGGTTTTTAGGGCGTCTCAGCGATTGCGGGCTATTTTCGATGCTGTAGCAATAGGGTAAATTTATGCGTAACGAACCCCGTCGTGGTTTTCAACAATGTGATTCAAGTCAATTTTTAATTGTTGTAATTAGTTTTGATCCTTCTGCCTGTGACTCGCATCATAGTTGAGAGTTGTATGGCTCGAATATCCCCACCCTCTTTCTTCACGAATGTGAAATTGAGAGGTGAGTAATCCAAGTAAAGTACGAAGTAGTTCAGTGGTGATTGTGATGGAGAGAGGGCTCAACACAAAGGCGGCTGGCAAGGTCGTAGCTGCAAGACCGTTGAACTGTGATAAGACTGCACAACTTCCCGTTACGTCTGCCGACCGTTTTGTTTAAGAGTCTCCCGGCGTGTGCCTTTGCCTGTGCCTTGTGTCTGTCCTCGTTACGACCGAAGGGGCTCTTCTGGATCGCGCACGACCTCAGCCTTGAACTGCAACCCCTAGTCCTCCATGGAAGGAGAAGAACCGACGTCCGTGATCGTAATCGACTAAAATATTAATTCCAACTTCGGATTTAGTATTTAAGTAGAACATTAATCCCAACTGAATAATGAAACTCGTAAACAATGCATGAAAGGCTGAGAAGTATGAGTCTGTCTGAGGAAGGAACACCACCGTATCCAAGTTGAAATACAAAAATGAGTATGCTTGTTGAACTATACATAATAAATGATAAATTAAATGACTAATGATTATAGCACGCGTCAGCATCGATGGCGTGTGGCGCAGATCGAGGGAGGGGAATAAACACAAACTCCACAACTATCGAACGCGGAGAGGGGGAGCCTAAAGCGCACGATAGACGCTCAACTGGGCCGTCAATAAACTGGACGCGCACTCTAGTATATAAAAATGTAACACAGGTACGCTATAATCCGGTTATCGACAAACTGGTTCCCTCAGTTTCCTAGTATCGATTTTGGGACGCATTTTACCGCGTTGGAAGCACCACTGCTTTCTAGGTAGTCGTTTTTGCATATGATGCAACAGAGACTACACGAGATTTCCAAGAAAAACGCTAACAAGCCTGTGCTGTCCACACTTAATAATCCACTGCCATCAACTTCAAGTCAAACAGAGGTGCTGCTGTCACAACCGTCAGCATTTCCTCCACGAGTTGAAGCTATTCCAAATTGCAATCACTGTCAATTCGTTTTCGATGTTATGATGAAAGTTCTGAGGAACTATTTTATTTCGTGTACTGTTGAATTAAAATTCTAAGGACCTTTATTTTAATTAAAATTCTGAATAGCTATTTTATTCAGCTCAACTGAAATTCTGTAGAACTGTTTTTATTTTACGTCTGATTGAAAATTAATAATAAGAAAGATAGCCAAAATCAGACAAAATAAGTGATAATATAAATACTACACAACGTTTCTGGGATCCTTGTTCCTTTCTTCAGGTGCTGAGTAGAGCATAGAGTGAAACAACTGCACTCGTCAGTTGAGAAAACTAAAAAGTCTTTTTTTTTATCAACTGACGAGTGCAGTTGTGTCGTTCTAGGCTCTTCTTCGCACCTGAAGAAAGGTACAAGGATCCCAGAAACGTGGTGTGGTAAAAAATTGTTTCGATTTTCATTTGTTTAATTTTCCTGTTTTAAAGGACGGGAGGGTTCCACAATAGCGAAACAACCTCCGTTTTTTATCGGAGTCCGACGAAAACGTGCCAATTTTATCATTGCTTTGTCCAAAATGTTTATTTTAATGAATAAATTAAATTAAAACTTAAGTAGAAATTGTCGTTATTGTGTTATAGTTACAATTATAATCTTAATTTTCGTGTTATAAGTGCACTCGTTATGAACTAAAGGTGTCAATCTCTCCGCTGTTATTATTTTCCGAAAAGAAATTATTTTTACATAGTTATCTGCAAATACCGTAGATGACTTCGAATCCTTAAAATAATTTTTTCGTACCGTTTCGTAATTCTGGAATTTAGCGTAAAGGACTGTAAAAATTGTGATTTTCTGTTAAATATATGCAGCATATATAACCAGAAAAAGCCTACCTGTATGAATAAATTTTCCGGACTCAACTCATTCGTCTCGCCTTTTGTGTAGTTGCTGAAGATTGTCTTTCATCATCAACTTACATTTGATTACTCAGTTTCTCAATTATATTGGCGTCAATTATTTGTAGCTGCGAGTATTATATATACGTTTATGTATTCTTTGCATTATTTTTACTTTACCCAGTACATATATTTTAGAAATCTTGACATTTGTTATATATATATATATATATATATATATATATATATATATATTGTAATACTGATTAGAGGCCATTAATTATTTTAATAATTGGATAATTATGATGGATTGTTAGCGGTACAAAGTTTCAAAGGCACCAATGTGTAGGTTAGCTTTGTCGTGAGCCGTGAGCACTGTCTGAGAGCAGTCGGTCTGGTGTTGTAGGCAGGTGAGGAAGGCAAAATTTGATAAAAGACAACAAACAGCGTGGCCAACGTATAAATCCAACTGAGAAGGTTACCAGTTTTAGAATTCGAGTATAAAGTTTGGACAGCGAGATACTTGGAAATACTGCAAATAGTAACCTAATAATCCGTGCCATATTAAAAATTTTCAACGAGTGCCGAAACCATCACCAGTTTCCACATAAAGACAATTTGGCAAGAATCTGTCTAACTAAGAATCCGGAGGAAGAAGCAGTTCCAGTTCCCAGAGGAGAAATTCTAAAACTATGACCGTGTTTTGTACAATCAAGTGTAGAGTCAGTGATTCATGGCCGTTTTAGTGTAAATTGTGAGCCCGAGCCCAGGAGATCTTAGTCTGGTACCAGCCAAATATTTGTAAGTAGCCAATTTAATTAAGCTTTTCTAATCGATAATTAAAGGTATTCGTCAGATTTCGCTTTCTCGTTTTGCTTTGATTGTTTAACTTTTTAGTTTGTAAATTCTATGATTGTGTAACGTAAATTCTATAAATATAAATTTATTTATTTAGCAGTTCCAGATAAATGACCCTGAGAAAACAGTTATAAAATCGCTAAACATTGAAACGTTAAGTGTAATTAATGTCATATAAAATGTTATAAACTTTTATTGAATAAAGTAAATTGTATTGTAAAGTTTAAAGAATGGTGTAGTTATTTCTCGATCCTTCACTTTAAAATAAAATAAATTGTTTCATAAACGAACAATCGATTGAATAAAAAATGCGAATTAATTGTTTTAATAAATCATTAAATTTTGTTTAATTAATATCAGTCATTACATTTTGGCTTTCACAACGTGTGGCAATTCATTTGTTTAATTTAATTTTGTTTATTCATTACAATATATATATTAGCCAGCTGCTATGAATATATTTCGGAAACAAAGAATGTTTAGCCGTACTTCCATATTTCTATTTAAATGATTTTATGTCCCGACGATCTACTCGTTATTTGTCTCGAAAATTGGACAAATTATAGGATGGATAGATAGTGGGAAATATTATTTTTCTCCTTTAAATTATACCATTTCCGTTCAAAATGTAAACTTAAAATGTTATTCCTCACAGAGATGTTCAAACCTTTCGGCATTTTCAGGTTTGAAGCTGAATAAAACGATACCATTTAGTGGTTTAACATTTTTTAAAGTGGCAGTTGTTTCTAAGCGTGCACTCAACAAAACCTACGGATTACAATTATGAAAAAGTCTTGTTTCTTATTACGTATTAGATAACAGAATCTATAACATCTGATAAGTTAAGTTTACATCTATGAAAAACAATAATAATCTTTGACTGATTTACCAATCGAATTTTATTAACAGAACATTATAATATTTTAAAAGTTAAAATTTGCATTTGTATATTCAATCAAACTAATGAGCTACGTCTAAGAGAAAATGAATTTATATCAAGTATACCTTTACTAATAGCGCAGGGATTTTACGAAATTGTACCGAATGCCCGTTGAGTCAAAAGAACCATCGACTTACACTGAAGAACGTGAACAATTAACATGCAAAACGTTATTAATAAATCGCACAGACGGCTTAAATTTACATTCAGAGGAGCACTCCAGGTATGCTTTGAAATTTAAATATGAATTCCCAGAAGCGACCACAAAATTTCATAGATGCCCACGTTTATTTAAGCTCTCTAGAAGGCTAGTGTGCTTCAGTTCACGAGAATTGGAATTAATTCCCTCGCGGTTATGTGAACGCATTTTCCGCAACACAAAGTTCTCGTCGGACAATAACCTTATCACTGAAAGCAATTGGCATTAAAATGAGCCGGATTGGTGGCTTTCAGCATGCCATATCTCTTACAGTACACCGTGTGCCAATTTGCCGTGTTAATGTAATTAGCTGTGATTTAACTGCCACAAAGCCTTTATCAGAGCATTACCTGGAAGCCACACTTATCCCAGAATGGATCCACTCAATTTAAGCATGAAACGGTAATCGAAACCTTGCGGTTGTTTAATTCCATTATTTCAAAGTTTACGTATTGTAGAGACCACCAATGTATAATGAAATGATTTTTTATAATTTCTTTAATATTTGTATTGTCTACGTAATAATTATGGCCTAGCTATTCTAAAAAACAGTCAGCGTGGCGTAAGAATATGGAGTGTTGGAGACGTATTATTGTCGGTGTATATTTGAGGTTGAAAGTTAGGACGAGGAAACAAGCCAGTCTATTTTGGGGTCCCGGCCGATGGTGGTCATGACGAGTTCGTAACGAAAGCCGTCGGAAGGTGGTCGCATTGAGCCTAGGATATTAAGTGAAACAGTAAAGTGTAGAGGCTGCATTAATGCTCAGAACAGTACAGTACAATAGTCAGTTTTTATTAATATCCAGAATTAAAGTCGGCTGGTAGATGTAGGATGAAAATATCTAGAACGAATGTTGGAGACGTGTCCGGGTTCAGTCACCCGGAACTTTATCAAAGTGAAAACTAGAGTTATGGAGTAAGATTTTGGAAATGAGAGAAATATGACCCAGGGGCGATTCAAAACTGATCCACATTCTATAAGACTTCATTATTTGTAGTAATGTAGTTATTGTGCTGATTTAGGTTGTGAACAGTGAATTATTTTAAATAACCAGTGAAGTGTATAAGCAGTGTGTTATGAGAACAGCTCTGATGATTGGGTATGTAAAAAAATTTTCCATTCTAAAGCTTATATAAAAATTGCGTACCGTCAGATTTCTTTAGAGTTTTCTGGATTTCAGATTTTTTTTATGTTAACATTTTCTTGCAAATTTAATTATTATTTTTTTGACATTTTGGTTTTCATTTTATTTGGCGATAATTGTAAATTACTGTAACTATTAGAGGGCCAATAAGCGGCCCAATTAAGAATTTCACTAAAAGCTGTGGCAATTATTTAAAAGTTTATGTACAGAATCCAAACTAAATAGAAATTTGTATTAAATGATTTATCTTTAAAAGTTACTTGTTAAAATTCATTTATAAATACCATTAATTATCCACATCGTGGTGGCAATTTTAGTTGACCATTACAGTTTTGGCATAAATTATTTATTACATGTAATTGAGGCGGAAACGTGAGCTTTTATTTTGTATATAATTTATATATAATTTGTTTATTATATATATATATATATATATATATTGTATTATACATAAATAAATAATAAATATAGTAAAAGTTATTTGAAATAATTTTAAAGACGATAGTTATTATTCAAGTTTCGCTACACAACTGAACCCGGCTGCTCCCAGATTCTTTTACGCCGACACAATCAGCTGATTTATTAACTTGGATGAAATCAAGAATTTTATAAATACACACACAGAATTATTTATTAAGACAATAACAGATTTAACTGTATAATTTGAGCATTTATAATACAATTTCTTTTACATTATTGGGCGCGAGCAGTATGACTACGATGTTTTGTTACATCAGCATGAAAGTTATAATAGGAATTTACGCAAATTTACAATTTTTCAAGCTTTAAATTTGACCTCGCTGTCATTAAAGTATTGTGGGTCGTGATTTTCCCATCCATAAACAGAGCCCTTGAGATATAACTTCGTATAAGCGAAATTTATGAAGGTATTTAACAGAAACATTAATATTGTGAGTTTTATACCGAACCGTTTGCTGAATTGGCTTCGAAACTGTGAACGTTTTCTACGTGCGTTGGTCGATAGTGGTCCCTTTGCGATGTTATGGCTCGTTGTTAAGTTTGCTGCCCCCGATAACAGCAACGTGGAGCTGGTTGGTTTCACCGCGCAGTTCCCGGGCCCCCGCGTTGGTCTCCGGTTGACTTCGGCTCTGTGCAAAGGATATAATAATTTACCCCGAGCGAAATTATTGAGTAGGCGACTCCAGTGCCCTCGATTTTCCACATACTATTTTCAGATAAAATTCAGACTTTTATATTGCAACTTCTTTATGTAATCTCACAAGTGAAACTTTTAAAACGATTTCACTGCATATTCGGATAGTTTACTGATCATCGTGTCTGCCATTACAAGCGTGACATCTCTCGCTCGAAAGGCCATCGCATCGTCCTCGTATCAAACGGGTTCGAAGATTCTGGTAAATTCACCAATCAGTTCATTTTTATTAAATTGCGGCAACGAAAAATCATCCAATAATAATGTCCGTTTTAGTCAATGTAAGAATTTAGTCGTGGCGCCAAGCCAACAATGTTAACCTCTCATTATTAACCTTTTTTTAAAAAACTGTTGCCAAACCGTTAATGCTTGTTAATATTAATAAAATACACAGTAAATTAATTTAATATACAAATAACTCAAAATAAAATTGGTAATTATTTATAACAGCGTTACCATTTCATTACAATAAATGTAAACAATTTGTATGGTAAGGAAAGAGAGAAAAGTGGTGGATTACATTCAGGACAGTTCTTCAAATTTTAGGAGACGTTACTCTCCTTCATCAGGAGAAAATCCCAACGCCGAATAAGGCTTTTCCCTACAAATTGCTTAATTTATTTTTCCAATGTCACATCCTTACGTGTGTTTTCTATACATCTATATCGTAGTATAAGTCCTCAAGTGACGGGATTACGATTTTAGAATATTGTAAGAAACATAAACTTTTGTAAAAATGTACTGTACGCTCACTGGTACATATTTATAAATATATGTACTATATTTACTGACTCCCGAATTTTTTAGCTACATTTTCGAATATATTTATAATTACTAGTATTTTAAGAAAGCTCTTAATTTATGATTTACCGATATTACGACCGAACTGCGAACACTCGAAATACTAATAGACTGTTTTATTCTCACTAGAGACTAGGCATCACTTAGGCAGAATAATACATATTTCGTACTATATGCATATTGTTTATTATAACCCCTTTACTCGAATTTATGGCACGTTTGCTTTGAAATTTAGTGGAAGTGGTGGAATTTATTCATAGTTAATATTCTTAGATCTCTTTACTTTCACATTTAATTTCGAAATAAGTTACTGTAACAACCTAACAATATGGTTGCAATCAACATTCTACCATCAATAACTTATTTTCACTAATTACTGCTTTCATATGATGGAACCAAGCCAGACTTGGTTTTGTTTATAGAAAAGAGGAAACACGAGGATTAACGTTCTCTGGCTAAGGTCTAATTTAAAGAATAACTCTCAAAGCTTTCTTTTTTTTTAAAAGTATTTAGCTTCATGGATTTATTTGAAATACGCTGGATGCTATTTAAGGATCTCAGCAGAAGAAGTTACTCGTAATTGCGATTGCTGGCATAGGATTAATAACCGCTTCCCGTGTAACATCTTTTATTACAGCTATTCAGAAGCTATTATGAATAAGGAATAATTAATGGCTCAGAACATTACTTTCCGCTTTTAATTTTTTTACGTGTATTCTATAAAACCATTGCTTCCTCCCGATTTTTTATTAGTATTTAATTAGTCTACTAATGAAGTTAATAAATTGTTTCATTGGTTTTCTAATGAGGAAATGTCATCAGGTAAAATAAAATAAAACTAACAACTTACAAATAAGTTATGATTTTGACAGTTGTAACAGGTTCAGTTAGCTAAATGCAAATTAGAAATAAAATCTCCCAACACTTTCTAAGCAAAATAATCTTGAATACAGTACAGCAATTTCCCCGTTTTTCATCAGATCCACTTTCAGTAACACGTCGAATAAAAATTCAATGATATTATTTATTCAATAAATTCCAGAAATGTAATGTGCTTGTGAATGATTAATAATTTTGAGAAAATACGAGTAATGATGGATAGGTCTAGAAACACGGGATATTATGTGAATTAAAAAGTCTCGTAAAAATTTTATGCTTTAACCAGGTAGTTGCTGTAAACTGAACGTTTGCAGAAATTATACAACACGTATATTAACTTATTCGAACGCTAGATTACTGAATATATTTTTCATTGAATATGTGATTATCATGAACGTCCATAAGTTCTGATTTTTAGATACAATGTAAGACGAACGCTAAAATTTTTTTTATAGAAAACAACGATTTTTGTATTTTGAAAAGAATAAAATATTTCTTCTGTAAAAATCGATCTTGCGAACAGGAGGATGCCACCAAGTAGCTTTAAACCATGCCGATAAAGTACCATTTCCATGTAAAATTGCTAGTAATTCATAAATACACCAGACAGAGTCAAAAATCGCTCTTTTTTATAGGCTACATTATTTTTGACGTTAATTTGAGTTAGTTTAGTGGTTTTAATGGTGGAAATACTATATATTACACAAGAGCAAAAAAGTAAAGTGAAAATTACAAGACTCTATGAGAATATTCTGATTAGGAAACTCCCTTTAAAAGGGAGGATCTATTTTTCTTCATCAATCCAACCAGTCAAAAAATGCTTTGCGTACCAATGGCGCATTACTTGTTGCATATTGAAAGGGGCAATCATTTTTCTTGAACTACGAGTATATATTTTAAACAATTAAATTGTTTGTTTAATATTATTCGTGCTTATATAATATTTTCCAGTATAAACTCCACAGTAAGTATTCCTGGAAGAGTTGGTACTTTTTATACTATTTTACCTTCGCTGTAAATAATAAATAAATATAATTTCATGTCTTACCCTAGTCTTTTAATATTCTACTGTTTCCATTATATTTATATATCGTTTTATATATCAGATATGATCTATTTTATTTTAAATCATTTTTCTTAGTTATGTTTTTTTATTTTATTGGCGTTTCTTGGCTAATTGTTGTAATTTATTTACTTTAGAATTTATACTTATGTATTTTCTTGACATTTATTTTCTGAATAGAAGATTAACGGAATAAATAAATCTAATTTTACCCACACTCAAATGTAACTGTTTATATTTTTAAAGACGGCTTAAGTGAAAAGAACAATATGTGTAGAATTTCTGGGGAGTTTAGAAAATAAAAATAGTCTGGGATATGATGTAAGTAAACACATATCATTCATGATTAAAATATATTTAGTGGAACAATATATTAATTTTTTTTATGAAAATGTTAGTGATTTGTAGTGTTATAAAGTTGGTATCGTAACACGACAATTTGGGACTAGAGCTTATTAAAGAGTAATCTGTTGAACGTTTCGCATGAAAAACGAGAACAAACATTTAAGTCAACAACATATGTTGCCCAGTGTTATCAATCAGATTTATATGGACATGAAAATATTTACCATCTAGTTGCTGATGTAAGCGATACGTCACGGTTTAAATTTTTAATCCGAACGTTTGTAACTGCAAGCTGCGGAGCTTCGCCGGGGCAGGTGATTCCGTTACGCAGTTAATTGCACTCTGGCACATGTCACATCGAATTATTGTAATCCTAAGAATTTTCAACTGGCAGCCGCACATCTGTCATCGAGCCGAAATGCCGCCACCGAATTACGCAGTAATTAGCCGATGGTGTCACGGAGCACCAACTGTCGAGACCACACGCTTCGCTTACCCCCTTAACATATGCTCCGCACATCATCCAAAACTCCACGGGAATCAAACCCGGCGGCACTGCCAGCGAAGACCGCTTCATATGAGGACCACCTGAATGAAAAGTGGCTGCTGGAACGTCTACTTTCCACTTCTCTGTTGCGACCACAGACTCCTCAAGATTACTTTGACGGCTCAAATGCTATGTCTAAATTATATTTATTTTTAAGCAGTCCTCAATTCAAGATATAAGACACGTAATTTCCCGTGCAAATATGGCATGAACCAGGTACGCACAATCGTGTCGGAAACACCCTTCAAACCTGGTGTATGACTTGCCAAAGACTCACTGACACATTTTCAGTAGAATGACGATCAGTTTTCAATAATATTCTCTTTCAATCGGACTATCGTGCCTAGTTTCTTATCACAAACCTGACTCCGTAAGTAAGCCATGTGAAAAAAAGAGGAGGCAAGCCAGGACTTCTGGCAGGTAATGGAATATTCCTTCAAACATTTTGCTTCCGCTGACAAAAATTCTTGAGAAGTGTGAAATGTGGCTCAATCTAGTTGAAGCAATGTCCTGTTGTTGATGCCATTTCAATCGAACGGTTTCGAAAAGAAGAAAAATCTTGTGGAGCACCGATTGGAATTTACGGTTAGAGCCTCAGCTTGCTGTATTTCTAAGAAATAGGGGTCAATAATATAATGAGGTGAAATTTCTGACCCTACTGTAACTTTCTGAGAATGTAAAGGTTTTTCAGGTTTTCACTTATTATTTTCCTGGGCCTATAGAAACAATTTTTATCATTCAAGTGCCGGATCTACATGAAAATGAGCTTCGTCCGAAATGAAAGTATGGAACTTCACAAAACGCTCCAAAATGGTCTCCACAAGAACACGACAGAAATTCGGTTTCAATCCTTAACAGGGCCAATTTCCTTTCATAATAGGCCACAAAAATGTCAGTGAGATTGCAAATTGAAGATCCAGGATCCCGTACCACAGAAACCTCAACTTCACTATCTGCTTCCTCAGTTCTTGTTGACCTTCGACGTCTCATTGAGAGTGAATTTTCTGTCCAACGTCCTACTGGGTCAGTTGATTTCTCAGGAAATTAACGTCTACCAGTAGTGCATAAATCGTCTTTTTTGTACAAATATTTCACTCAGAACTTGCGTTTTGCGTTTGTAAAAAGATTCATTGTGTCACTGAATTTACAATGATCTACCTATTATCATCATTTTGCGCGTACGTAACACAATTACATCCTACAAATCGGAATACAGACAAGTATTGCAGGAGGAAGTTTAAACCGGGGTAGAAACTGGATAAAAGGTAAAATCGTCGATGACTCTCCACGACATCACTTCGCCAGAATATGATGACTTGGACAGTCATCGAAAAGTCGGGTGCTGTAGACGGCTTTACCCGGCTGGAATCCCGATAAGCCTATATCTAGATAAGTAAAGTTTTAAGGAATAATAATAGTTCTGTAAATACAAACTAATTGAAGAATGGAGAGGTTAGGAGATATTTAATAAGGCAAAAGCCTCTTAAAATCACAGATGACTGCCAAAACTTAGAAACTGTTGGGCAATGAAAGTGTTTAGAAGTCTGCTGACAAAGGAATTAAGGGAAAATGTAGGCGTGACAAAAGAAATCGTTGACGAAGGAAAGATTATTGCCAACACGTAAACTGAACGTGGCGAGCTGTAAAAACTTGCTAAACTGCATTTTTTGTACTATTCCCCTATAAGGATCAGAAACATGCACACTCGGAGAAAAGGAAAGTACCTTGAAAGTTTTTGAAATATGATGTCTGTGGAGGGTAGATAAAACAAAGTGAACCAAGAGGAGTGGACGAAAATATATCTTTATTGATAAAACTTCCATGAAGGAATTCAATCTGGATCGCAAACGTTAATGAAAGAAGGAAATATTGGATTTTATAAGAGATAGTCGGAGAATGATTAAATGTAGAAATCAATTTTCAAAACAAGTTCTTGGAACTGTAGTAATACTTAATGGTATTAAAGTATCTTTTGTAAAGATATCTGTAAACTCATAAGTAAAGATATTGTCGTCAGATTTCGAATTTCTTTCAGAATTTAAAGTTCATATTTAATGTTTTTGCATTTTAATAAATCTATTGATGAATTAAGTCCATAATAGCTTGATAAAATGTAATTGTTAACAAGTATTTCTTTATTAAAGGCCCAGGAAACGACCCTGAGATATAGTCATTTTAGTGTAAAAGATTAATTGATAATGTAAATTAAAATTTATTTGCCGAAATAACTTGTGTAAATTATAATTGTTTGCAGTTAATAAATGTTAATTGTTTGTGTTAATTGATTTTGCATTCTTTATTGGACTTATAATACTATAAACTGACGCCTTAACGTGACGCTTTAACTTTCATTCATTTGTGATTACTACAATATATATATATATTGTAATACTAATTAGAGGCTAGTAATAATTGGATTGTTATCGGTACCAATCTTCAAAAGACAACAATGTAGGCGGTCTTTGTTTGCAGACTGCGAGCGCTGTCTGTGACTGTCTGATATCGTAAACAGGAGAGGAAGGAAAATTGTTTTAGAACGAACAGCGTGGCCCAAGTATAAAGTTTAACCGAGAAAGTTACAAGTTTTTAAATCCAAGTATAAAGTTTGGACAGTGAGATACTTTGTAAAAACTGCAAAGAATAATCAAATATTTAGCGCCACATTAAGATTCCTACGCGTATTGAGATCAACATTTTCCACATAAATACAATGTGTAACAATAGGTCTGGCTGATGATCCGGAGGTGCAGCAGATCCAGTTGCGGGAGAAAAATTCAGTAACTACGACCGTGTGTTTGACAATCAAGTGTAGAGTCAGTGATTCATGGCCTTTTTAGTGTAAATTGCGTGCCCGAGCCGAGGAAACTAAGTCTGGTACCAACCGAACATTTTGTAAGTAGAAAGTAAGTAAATTAAGTTTGTAAACGATAGTTAAAGGTATTCGTAAGATTTCGTTCGTCTCATTTTGGTTTTGATTGTTAATTTAATTTATAAATTCTATGATTGTTCTTTACTTATCAAGCCCAGTTAATATTTTTTTAATTTACTCATTACAATATATTTTAATGCCAATTAAATAAGCCATTAATTGTTTTTTAAATAATTTAAATTGTTTGTGAATAAATGAATTGTAAGCGGCATGAGCGAGGAAAGAAACAATGAGCGGCGAGTTCTGTTTCTTTGTTGAGGAGTCGGAATGACGATTACGCGCGCAAAAGTATAGTTAGTTTTGAGTCTACGGCGAGGAGCGAAAGAGAAAAGTCGACGTCTACAATCAGTCACGAGAGGAGAGACATTAAAAACAAACCTCCACCGAGATACTTAGCAGTTCAATCCAGATTGATAAGTAAATTAGTAAAAGACTAAAATCTGCAAATCGTGAGTTCCTGTAAGCAAGCAGATAGTTGGACAGAGAGATGTTCTAACAACTAGCCAACTGTGAAGCAAGGGTTGCTTCATTATAAAGAACTTGAACAATTTCGCGTTGAGGAAAAACGACATCTGATAACTGATCAATTAGGAGAGGATCATCCGAGTTTCCTGGGAGCCGAGTAATTGCGAGTAGAATCTGTGAGGAAATTTAGAATCAGTGTAATAAAATTGGCATTATTGTGTACTTTTGAAGCTACAAAAGAATGCTGGTACCAGTCGAACAATATGTGAGTAACAAAACATTGATAATAATATTTGTAAACGATAACTAAAAGGGAAAAGTCAGATTTCGTTCATCTTTCATTTCGTTCGCTTTTCATGTAGCTTTCTTTCAGTTATCAACTTATTGTTTTTTAGGTAAATTTTAAACTGAATTGTTAATCAGATCATTAAATCATTTACTCTGTTAATTATCAAACCCAGTGAAGGCCCTGAGAAAAGACATTAAAATTTCATTGTAATGGTTTTTTTTAATTTTTGGAATTAACAACTGAATAACTAATAAATAATTTTGTTTGTTAAAAATTTGATTATTTTTTCATTTAATTAACCTATTTAATTGATTATTACATTAAATGTCACCACAACATGGGCAAATTCTTTAATTGAAATTAATCACCTACTTGTTGATTATTACAATATATATATATATATATATATATATATATATATATATATATATATATATATTGTAATATACCAACGGATGTCTAAATAAAAGATTAAAATTTTAACAAACAAATAAAATTTATTTTAAATTTTTGAACACTTATACAATTAAACAAATATAAATAGGATCTCATGCTCTCAAAGGTCTTAACTGGGTTTGATAACGGCAGAACATTTAAACATAAACAAAGAAACAAAAATTTACATTTAATTTAAAAGGAAATATTTATTCGTCTAGACATAGACGAAATTAATTATCGACGATCTTATTCTACAAGATTGATTTTAAATTTAAAGAGTTTATTTTATCAACACAAAAGAAAAGAACGATATCTGACTTTATCTTTTAATTCGGTTTACATCTATGAATACCATGAAATTTCAACTTACGATTACTTAGGAAAATTTGGCTCGTTCGTACACACACACCTTATATGCTGGCCGTTTTAAATACTGATTCTAACACACCCTGTTGGTTTGACAAAAGTTGGTTCTCCGTTCGTAAAGGACATATAATTTGCTCGTTCTGAAGATTACTAGACGCTGGATGCAGTGTCCTGGTCTCCTACAAGCAAAGACAGTGGTCTAATTTGAGGATAAAATAGATTAGAGTTCAGCATACAAAATGTTTATCGATGAATATTTGGCTATTTCTCTCGCAGACTGCAACTTATAACACATTCTCCTCCCTTAAACGATGTCTCCCTTAATCTCATCTTCCAGTCTCGGTGATTTCAGTACGACTAACCATCACGTCCACCAGCTTCGGTGATCGCAGCACGACTAACCCCTCAAAAGCTTATCTCCTCCCTTATATCCTACCAGTCTCTTCCTTTGTCCATTGTTCCAAAACTTCGTCGCAAATGCCAGTTGACAGATTCTTCCATTATCCCAAGATTTATATTATGCAGCTGCAGTTGCGTAGTCAGCAAATTGCTAACTACTTCGTCATGCCCAAAGCCGACAATCGAGACAGGACCCGTAATTACTTTGGGTTGGACTAATTTGTCTTCTCACCCCCACACGCACGTGCACGGTTCCAAATTCTCCAGACCACACACCCAGTATTCTGAAGACGAAAAAATACTCAGTCCTAAATAAACACATTAAAAAACTGCCCCTCCAACAGTCCATACCATCAATCAGACACAATTCCTCACTTAACAAGCATTACATTGTGCCCCAGATTTAGTTTGAGAAAGGCCACACGCACATGCACGGTTCCGAATTCTCAAGACCAGCGTTTCCAAGAACCTAAATAAATACGTTACAAAAATTGCCCCTCGCACAGTCCAGACTATCCATCCGAAACAATGTCTCACTTAACAAGCATTGCAATATATATATATGTAAAATAAAAACGTTTAGGACTCTGAGTGGTTATTTGTATAATTAATAATATTTAATAACACAGTAAATTATTCTATCAATGCAATATTTGTTATATAACGTAGTTCAATTTATATTGGAATTAGGTCTTATGAACAATCACTAGTCTCTTCGTAATATAGTAATGTTGGGTCATGCAGCATGTTGGTTTTCATAATCCGGATCTGACGTTAGTTTGAACTCTGGTTCTTACCCATTCGTGATGACTTAGGCTGAAGACTCGCGTTCTTCTCTCCACGTCACCCTGGCCACTGTCCACCTGGCACTCTACAACTCTTTCTCGACGTCTTTATTTATTTACTTCCAAAGGCTCACGACCCTTTCTTCCATTCATCGTTTATTTTAAATAAAGTACTCCTCCCGTCTTGCCGTTAATTTAGATCAGGGTCTTAATGTATTCATCTAAAACACAAATGTACGTACCAGGAAACCTGACACATGCTGATAATGGAGTATTCCAAGACGAATTTAAAATATTTTGCCTTACAAGGATGTTTAAACTGACAAAAATTAAACCAATCAACCACATAGAAAATCAAGCGTTACAAGTGAAAATCAGTGACATGGACAGTTCCTTAATTTGAACTCACTCTATCTATAATTATGGATACTGTAAAATTTAATGTTATTATGGGAATTAGTTTTAGTATGGCAACTATCGTGGCACGCTCTAAAATTGTCTGCTCGACGATTCTTCACAGTTACAGTATTTGTTTTTGGTCTTCAACCTTCTGTGGCCTGAGCCGGCGGTGACGAGGAAACTAACTATGCACGAGGGCATCAGGACTCCCTACAATTTGAGGATTCCTGGAAAAAACACGTCATTGAGATGGTTGGGTTGGAATTTGATCTTAGATGAATCACCGACAGAAATTCAATACCACGAGTACATAATAGAAGTTTTTGAATGAAGCAAAACAAGTGAATTGCACAGCCTTAATTTTTTTCTTTTCGGAAGCATCAAACAATTAAGGACTGACACGACTGAGTTCATTCAAAAGTGATTTTTAAAAATTGTGATGTTTTTGTAAAATAATTTCCAGAAACATCATTCCTATATTTAATTTTAAATTATATATATTAAAATTAAATATATGATCTGTGTTTGTAATTTATTGAGAAAGGCGTGAATATGACGCTACAAGTATAAAAGCAGATTAAAATTAGAAATTTACTATTATCAATTATCTTTGTCATTATGTTATTATTCATGGATATTATATTACGCATTTATTAAAAGTATGTTTAATTAATTTTGAAATAAATCTTTGCTACTTTAGATGTTTTTGAACCACAGGATATACTGAGTATGGCAATGTGAATTAAATTTATAATTGGGTTGCTCATATGCCATATCCCAATCTATCAATAGACGACTACATGGAGCCTATAATCTATCAAAAGCGAATCATCGATTTTTAAAGGACGCTATAACATAAATACCGAAAGTCGAGTTGGCTTCCAAGTTCCGCGTTAAGGTTTCCCATTGGTTTGCAATTCACTAGGATGACGTTCCGATGACGAGGTCACGTCCTATTCGATCTTAATTGAGTCATAATTTCTCGTTTTTGAGTCTTAATCAATTTACCTCACGTTACAGGAAGATTGACTTGCAACAAAATCGATTGAAATCTGTAGAGAGTAAATTTGTCATGGCGCCAATGAGACGAGCCCCACCCTACGGTGCAGTTGTGCAAGGAACAATACCACGCCCAGACTCTCAACCTACTTCTGCGCGGACGATGATTCACGCAACACACATCTCCAATGCCGAGGCTACTTTATTTTTACTTTGACAGACGCTGCGGGCGCGACAACCGCACAACTGGAAAGCGAAAATCCAAACTCGCGGAAGTTGCTCGTTATCGACACAATAGGCTTTAAATTTACCGGCATGTAATAAATTTAAAATATAATGCAAATAGTACAGCATAGCTGGCTTAATAGGAAACCAAGAGTCAGAGCTGCAGACCTGTATTCAGACGTCTGGTTAATACCACCACCTAGATCCTCATAAAACAGTACGCGTCACATCTTACGCCCTTAATTAACTGATTTATGTACTGTCGAATAATCAGGCTGGACATTTCAAGATAATCACCACTAATAACTCTCCTCTTCTTTCTACGATTCGCCCAAAAATCGTTCGTTCCCTGGAATTTCGTATCTCATTTTTCATTGCGCCTGTACAAATATTCTTCATCGTAAAAATTCGAAACGGCCATTCCACGGCCCAGGTTTAATTTACATATAATCCTGTATCTACAGTCTGTTTTAAATTAGAAGTTTGATGGCTGTTAGCTCCCGCGAGGGGTGTGACCTTGTATCAACCAATAGCAACGCTTCACTAGCGGTGTTATTCTTCTGTTTGCAGTGAGCCGTATAATCCGAGTGTTCAGTGCCAAAAGACTTATAGTTTAAAACGGACTATAGTTTTAGAATCTTCTTGCACAATCGTCAGTGTCTCATCTCTTAAGATAACTTAATTTTGGTATCACTCTTTTGCAGTCTTACTATTCAAAATAAAACCCGTTTTACTTCTGAACATATTCTGTAAATTCTAGGAATTATCTATTTCCCACTACGACACGATATCAATTACGAAAATAGGTTTCCGTATTTTGACTGATTCGGATCCAATCACTGTGTAATGAGTCAATGCCTTCAATTTGGATTCGGGTGAAATCGACACAACTTTTGAAGTGCTGACACTACTTTGATTTCGAATTTACATCTGAGTATCGTGAGTCACTGTCGAGTGGTCCGAGGTTGGGAATTTATTTTAGCGTCGTTTCATCAGTCGTTTCACTGCAAAATATCGGGATTGTGTCATTGAAGACTGGCTGTCAGCCTGGTAGGCGAATGGGCTATAGAACCTAGCAGAAAGAAACAAAGGTCGTTTAACATTGAAATAATTCAAGAATAGCTCAAGGTCAATGCGACTGATACCAAGTTTCGTTAACGTTAGTGTCAGAGAATACTTCTCCACAAAATTAGTTGGTTGTTTAGGTTAACGACATCTCGTCACTTAGATGTCATTCAGTGGCGAATGATGGATTAATTTGATGTTGGGAACTCATTGATTCGTTGGAGCTGAGACGTTTTCCTGACTGTATTCTGGCAGTAACGGGCGTGGTAAGAACGCGGTGAGAAAGCGAAAGAAATTCCCGGATGTTATGTAAGACGTGATTGTCGGCAGCACGAGTGGCAGGTGTTTGGGTTTCCAAAAGTTGGACGCCGATTTTCAAGGCGAATAGTCATATAGAAATATTCGGCAAGTCCCCAAGTGTTTGGTGATGGTGATAATTTTGGATGTACCCGGGAAATCATTACGACACGATATCAATTACCGGAACTGTTTTGTTATTTAATCTGACTTTATCCCGTTTAGAGTCAGCAGAGGAATACGGTTGATAGTGAACGATGTTTTTAAAGTGTCCCGCCGATGAAAGAAGACATGTGTTGCACCATAAACACTGTCTGCACATCTCTCGGTCACTGTAAGAAGCCGCCGTGCGATAAGGCTATCTCCAAGCTGATATAAGTTCTCAGATGATATCAGATAATTCTGTTTAGTAGACTCGGAGATTTTCTGGAAACCTTCCCCGATGACACTTCTCAATATGTATCTCAATGAGGCTATGATGAAGAAAATAATTGTGTGTTTATCGAATGTTTTAAATTCCATAATTAGCTCCTGAAGACACACCATAATTAAACAAAATTCACTGTCACACTCATAACATTTTTTATTACCCTTTGGACCTCAGATTTGAGGTAATAATTAAACATGCGCTCGCCTAATAATAATAATGTTTATTTTTTCATAAATTGTATTTATACAATATTAGAAATAGTCAGTCTTAAAAAATATAACAAATATATATAATACATAATTTACAATAAATTATAATTTTTAATTAGATTATAAATTTTTTATATTATAAATAACTTTTTCAGATAGATATTGTTTTAGTCAACTTTTAAATTGTTCACCCTGTAATTGTTTAATATGATGCGGCACTCTGATAAATGATATAATTACTTTAAGGAGTGGGTCCTTCTCCGTTTTATGTAAATTCGTCCTAACTCTAAAATAATTATTCCCTATACTTTTACTAAGATTTTTTATACTTTGACCAGGAAGAGATTTTTTCTTTTTTACCATAGTTATTATATAGATATATATATATTCCATATACAGTTAATGAATTGTTTTATCTAAAGGTTGTTCTACAATATTCTCTTCGTTTCATTCCAAAAATATACCTAATTGCCTTTTTTGTGCAATTAGTAGCCTATATTTCAATACCGTAGCTTATATGTGGATAAATTAACCCATAATATACTTTGATATGGTCGTCCCTATCTAATACTCTAGATAGTCTTTTTAAGGCATATACACTGCTGTTTACTTTTTTTCGATGTGTTCAGCCCAGGATAATTTAAAGTCAAGTTTTTTTGGAATTTTGCTGAATTAACAAGCTAAACGTCGGAATGATTTATATTTTTTTCTCTCCCTTTGAGTGGTTTTAGAATGACTAAATAATATATCATTTGTCTTAGAGGAATTGACTTTCATTTTCTTCATTGTCAAGTAGTCAGTTATTTGGTCCATAATATTATGTGTGATCAAGCGTAGTTGATCTTCATTGTGATGCCACGGTTGTCATATTTGTAACTAGTTGCGCTTGACGGTTTATGAACTACAGACACTACGTGACGGAGTGCGAACGACATTTGTAGAGAAACTGTTATTAATCCAAAGACAATGCAGTTAGCCGTGGCCAATAATTCAAATGATTCATTCCATTATTAGCTGGGGCGTCGCGTCGTCAACCAATACGGGACCGGGACTTCATCACTCTCAACTCATTATTGCAATGCTTTCATATAATATGCCAGATTTACCTTCCTATGTTAAAACAGGAATTCAGGGAATTTTCTTCAGTTGCGTGTGTTGTTCATTACACAGTACTATATATATTGTAAAATTCACTGCACTTAATATTGTTTTATCTAATAAATAAAATATATTATACGTGTGTGTGATTTAAATTTGTTAATGAAACTGAGCGTAATGTTCAGTGTATGCACAGTACAGCATAGGAAATAAGGATGATCACGAGCGAATACTCGTGTAATTACGAGTGCACTCGCGCCTCGGAGTTTGGAATGGATCCCTAACACAAGGTGAAGGGCGCTTCAGATATCGTTCCCTTCACGCCTTTGCAACGCCTCGTTGTGGCCTACTTAGCAACTTGCATTCTCTTTTGTCTCGCTGTTTCATCATACCTCAGACAACTAGATAGTGTTCCAAATCCTATATGGTATGTAACCAGAGTTCACGAAAATATCACATAAATCTCATATATTTATGTACAAAGGGCATGGAAAATATATTTCCAAGGACGGTATATGTGATCGATAATCCTGAATACAATGGGAATTTTTTTTAAAAAAAAGATCAACAGAATTTAGTATACTATGGGTCAATGTGCAGTGGTGCTTTTTATTGGCGTTTGACAGGATTCTTTCCAGCGAGAGGTTCTCTGATCATGATGATTGAAACTCACAAACAACATCAATGTTCTAGCCGGGATTCGAACCCGGCACCTCTGGGATGCGGGGAAACGACGCTGATCCCCACACCACAGCTGGCCGATCAAGGCCCAGGTAACTTAAACAAGAATGACTTCTTCTTTCGGACGTTTACTAGGTTCCCATTTTTATAGAAATTGAAAAGTGTAAGTCATACATCAACAGGAAGTTGAAGCACTTCTTTGTTGTATTTTTTTTTACATTTTACTTTATTTTGCTACATTTATTATTAATTTTACAGCTTTTATATTGTTTGATGTTCTTTATTCACAAATTTGTCAGAAAAATTCTGTTTTTAAGCAGACAAGACAATGTGGCCGACTGAGTTGTGGGGCGTTGTCGTTTAGGCATAACTGTTCGCGAAGCGTCCAAGATTACAACTACTTCACGTGAACAAAAAAAATGAAAAAAAGGCACCTCCCTGACACTTGTGCCATCAAGATTAGCTGGACCTCAAAGGGCTTCTTAAAAACAATTTTTCTTCTTATCTGGACAGGCAAACCGCAGCTGTATTTGAGGAATCCCCTGGTAAATATATTTTTATGATTTGTTCGCAATCAGGGATTTCTCGGTGTTCATTAAACAGACTCAGCGATAAAAACATCCACTATGAAGGTATATATTCTGACATGATATATGGATAGGCGGCAAGAATTAATAAAATATAACAGGCAAATCCTGTAAAGACATAAGATGGTTTCGACGGATTGGAAAGCGGCGTTTAAAGACGACACAATAATAACAATTAGTACAGGAGAGTGTGTGTAAAATTAAACACCTGGAATGAACAGAATAACCAGTTATAGTCCGTTTTAAATTCGAAGTCTGCTGACGTATCCGCGTGTAGAGGGAACACGACTGATACAGCTCACTGACAACAGTAGAATAACACCGCTGTTTTATAAGTAATTCAAGTGAGAAAGATGACAGCGAACGTCATTGTCTATAATTCCTCGGGTGGAAGGCCAAAAATTACTTATACAACATATTCACCGGGAAAATCTTCGATCTTTAACAACGCCGCTATTGTTCGGCAACTTTGCTTCATTTCACGCGTTGCCATTGGTTGATTCAAGGTCACGACCCTCGCGGAAACTGACTACCATCGGTCTTCTAATTTAAACGGACTATAGAATACTCAGCATGAAGACGGGTGATAGGTTTGAGTTGGGACAATTTCACTACGCCCAGTGGAAGGGGCCATTGGAGTAAAGTCAGGTAATTGATAAAAATGATTGAAAAAAAAACCTGGCTTTGAAGTGAGAAAGACTACGTGGTGTCAAATGTGAAGATAAGACTGCGTGACTAATTGAATAAAAGATCCATGGTGAACGTTTTTAGGCATTACGTTCCCAGTATCAAGACCATACATTCTAAATACAACATTCGAAAGTTACCACGCAAAGTCTGATATTCAAAGCGACTAGCTTATATTTATTTCTTTGAGAGCTCTAAGTGAGAGACTTTCTAAGTCTTGCGTTCTTAGACAAGCATTCTCTCTGCTAACGTTAGCAAACGTCGACATCTGCACATCGGGGAACGATCTCCAATACACGCGTCCAAGTACAACAGAAACAACAGTATAGGTCGAGAGGTTTATGATGTCGTGTCTACCAAAGATGCGCAGTCGTCCTCTCCCCTTAGGATGTAGTGGGGGTAACGAAGACCTCAGTTTAACACGATTCTTTGTTGCGACAACTAGGAACTGTTAATACTATTCTATAAACATTGACGCAAAGAAATATATTGTACTCAGTGTACGTAAATTTAATCTTTATTTATGTTATGAAAATTTTTTGTAAGTACTATTATTACTATTATTGTACTTCATTAGTCTCCAGGATGCAAAGTGAAACTATTATACCTGCCTGAGAAACCCGGCGATTGTCAGCTGTACTTCGAGTAAAGCTAGCCATTTTAAGTAACATGCCACATAGTCTTCGCTGACAAATTATTTTTTTAATTTAAAAATTATATTTCGGTCCTTTCGTAAGGTGCAGTTGTATCACCCTGAGATGATCAAGAGTTAAGTTTTAATTTAGTATTTCCTTGTATTTACTTTAAATATTTTATTTGTTTTTACATAATTTTGTGTTATTTTATTTATTAAGAAAGTAAAAAACGTAAATTTTGCTAATGAGATTTAAATTGAATAAATACGTAATAAACATTACAATATTCAAGAGCAGAGGAAATGATTTCTATCAAGCTCAGTTCAAAAGGCTATGGAAGTGAATAAACAGATTTGTATAGAAAAGTATCGACAGGACCGGGAATCGAACCCAGGATCACCACTTCGTACGCGGCTGCTCTAATTTCTTTATGGCATGGCATAATTTTAGAGGCGAAGAATTGTTTGATTTGCTTCGTCAGATCGTCGTTTGGAAAGCAACAAAGCAACGACTGAGGGAGTCGTTCGTATATTTTAATGGATTAATTGTTGTTTGGTGAGCAACGAAGATACGTGAATTGACTTGAGGCAGTCGCAGATGTACGTTGATGAATGTAGTCGACATTCAGAGAGCAAGGGCGACACATGTTTTGACTTAGGGAACCGTTTACGTATTTATATTGCGAGAAGTTTGAAAATTAGTTTGGCTTACATGGACACGGGAGCTTGTTTGTCGTTTGGAGATCGGAATTACAAGTTCGCCAGAGTAACTCGCAGACGGCCAGGCTAGATTCTGAGTTTTTTTGGTTGTTTCTTTCCATTTCTGCGCGCCAACGCAGACCGGAAACAAAATGGTGATCCTCCCCTGGACAGATCTTTAGATTAACGGTGATGTAAACAACTCCCGTGCAGTTTTTTTCTTGCTTATAAAATTTCTACACTGTAAAGTAATAATACTGTTCATTACAACAAAAATAAGAAAAATTTACGTGTACTAAAAAGATGATACAAATACACGAAATTTTTCATGTCATCGTCAATGAAAGTTTAATCCTTTTCAAGACAACTAAATGTATTTACACTTATACAATATGTATTCGTTTAAGTGGTATGAAAATTTTTTTTCTTAGTTACATGTTGACGCTTTTTGAGGACACACGTAACTGATGAATATGAAAACAGGTAATGTAAGCTGTCTTTGACAGAACGTTTCGAGGAGACCACAGAATTATTCCAGTGGCTCAGTTATTACGGGCGAGGGCGTTCAATTATTTATCGATGCAAAGTAATTTTAGAGGTTATACCAAGGGGCACAAAATTGATGCTAAGAAATTCTCTGCTTATGCAACGAGAAACACGTCCAGCAGTATTCATAGAGACTAACGCCTCCACCACGCATAAAATTTGGTGTGGCTCCGGTAAATGTTAATGAAGAATTGATTCTTATGAATGGTACAAGAAAACGTGAAACTCGAAACTTTTCGCACCGGACCGGTTTTTAAGGTATCTTCGCGAAATACAATGCTGGTATCAGGTTTCTGCTTAAATATTCATGCAAGTAAACCAATTGGGTTACTTTTGGAATACGAATGCACAGTTGCTGAAGCCCACAGCCGGGAATATTGAATTTTATAAATTACGTAACAGAAACTATTATCATTCAAATAAAAATAATTCCTGATACTGTTTTTCGTACATTGACATTTTCATTGAAGTCATAATTCTACTATTATAAAACTAATTTTCTTATTCTGTGTGAATTATATGTGAGTTTTAAATCTCCGTGTAGTCCTGGAACGGATAATTAAAAAAATTATGTAGTTTAATATTTTGAAATCTGAAATTTAGACGTAACCAAGCACTGAAATTTATGGTTTCAAGCTGCTGATATATACTTTCACAGTATTGAATTCATATCGATCTATTCTATTTATTTTTAAACTCATATATATATATATATATATATATATATATATAAATCGAATAGATCGATATTACTTGATGAAAATGGCAGTGTACGAAAGACAGTAACAGGTTTACCTTACGACAGCTGTACAACAGGAATAATTTTTTAATTGGACCTCGTCACATTTTCCTTAAGTGTTATATATATATATATATATATATATATATATATATATATACATTTAGTTATAATACTAATAATTCCGTTCATGGGAAGAGATGAGTGGTTGGCTGCGTTCTGGCACATAAAATAGATTATTTTTATATTTTAAAAATTTCCTTTTTAATCTGATCAAATTCAAATTTGTACTTGCACTGATGACTTTCCGATGCAATTACGCCTTTCGCCGTTTCACTTTTGTCAACTACTCCTCATCTCGCACTTCAGTTAAATATCTTTTCGGTTTACATGGACGTTTTAAAGTTCTATTTTCACCTTCAACGGTCGCATACTATCCGAAAGTAATTTCTCAGATATTAAGTATGAACATAATCTTAATTGTCAATGGTTTCAACAGACTTATTTAATTGTGATAATCCGTTGAAATTTACTGGTTTTTTGAGGTGTATTACCGTATCGACGAATTCAACATTCCAGACTGTACCGCGATTTGAACTCATCATTCATAGGTTCCAGTTTCGTAAGCGCTACTCCTGAAGTATGTGCACACACGTAAATATTATTATAACCAGTTTCAGCATTATCAATAAATGTTTCCGTCTGTAGTTTCCCTTGTATGAAATAACTCCTTAATAGAAGGACCACGTTCTTCCTTTCTATTCCCTTCAGATCATCCTCTCTGAATCATTCCGAGTCATAATAATAAAAATGAAAATACAAAGCTTGAAATTAAAATAAACTTTTTTATTTTACGTCTCTTATTGATTAATAAAACAATTTATGACCTTTTACAGACACTTAAATATTTTTTTAATGTAGAAAGCAACAACGTTTCGGTACATATTCGTTCCTTCTTCAGATTTTCTTCCTAAAGAGGAGATATTTGCAGTTTTGGAGATTTATTGTGTAACGTAAATAAAGTATATAAATATATAAAAGATCATAAATTGATTTATTTAAAATAGTTTTTCAAAAATTCTGGTGTCAGTTTTGGAGCAGGTTCAGAACAAAGTGAACCAGATGTAACGGAGCATTATTTGAAACGCTCACAGTTCTTTTAAATTAATTACAGTGAAGGGAAAGTCATAGATCCTGCCTTTAAGGCAAGAAAGTTTATTCTTCTTGGAAGGGTAAACGGACTGTCATTCATTACAAGTGGTATCGAAAAGTGACAACACACGTCTGTTTTTCAGGTCTTCTGGACTTGATTGATCAACTCACAAAAAAATATGTTATTGTATTTTTTTATACATGAGAAGATACAGAGGAAGACAGCTGCTTTTGCTTCCACTATTTAAAATAAATTACTGTTCTGGAAATCACTGAAACAAGTAATTCGAGTCAAACTGTTCTGTTTGACGTCACAAGGTAATGTCTTATTTAATATTTTCAGCTACAGCAGGCATGGAATAAATATGTATGGGAGCAAGACCATTCTTTTTTTTTAAAAAAAAGTATTTCAAATTTTTTATATAATATTACATAATTTTTGGAACCAAATCACCTAAAAGATCCACACTGATTTAGTTTCAAAGTTGGACCAACAACTGTTACAGAACGTCCAGAGTAATCTACTCTTTTCCCTAAGAGGTTCTGGCGAACACGACCTCGTTTACCTTTCAGCATATCGCTAATAGATTTTTTATTACGACGGCTATTATCAAAAAGAGAATCAACTGCTCCTTGTAACATCCTTTTTTCATTATGACTCATAATCTGAGGAAGATATAAGCTCAATCTGTTATTTCTATTAAGAATAGTCCTGTAATGATGATTCAGATCAGAAACTGCAGGTCGACTACTCTCAAGTTATACCAAAGGACGCAAATAAAGTGGTAAAATAGGTATAGTTGTGTCATCCACTCAGGTTCTGTTTATTTGGCAATTATATTCCTTTATTATCTTGGAAAACAGAGAGGTGGAGTGACGTTGTAAGAAGATATGCTTTTGACTCAAAGTACCAGGAAAAGTAGTTGTTTCTAGGAATAGCGGATAGAATAAGATCGCACAGGTAGTTGTCAGGTATCGCGTTAAACTACACAGAAAATTCGTATTCATATCCCGGCAAGTTTCTAATTCACATCTCGGTTAACATTACTGATAAGAGCTAAGGGCACTTTGAAACAGTCGAGTAATAAATTTATATTCAAGGTTACTCCAAGCAGCCGATGTAATTATAGGTTTGATTTGATTAGATCGAGGCTGGCGTATTAGAGAAAGAATACGACCTCATACATAAGATAACAATAGCTCTCTATTATAATTAGAATAACCTTCATCCTCCGTCGGTACGGATGAACGACACCGATTACCATAATCATTTCCATTTCTTACGAAAGTTAGGTTTACGAACTGCTTCTCCAAGATTCCGATTCGAATTTTGAAAGAAGAGGCGATAATTTTATTTTGAACCGAATTCGAGACTAGTGAAAACTACCTATTATCACCCAATGTAACACCTCTAACATTTCTAAAGATGTGTAACAGTTACGTGATGAAAATAAATTTCAATATATATCGCGATTTTAAGTTTTCTAGATAATCTGGGCGTGAGTATTCATCGAAAAGGATTTGCAAGGAAAATTTACGACGTTTTTATTTCTAAGTTTTACTTCGATTAGTAATTTTAAATGATACGTTAAAATTATTTTCTTTGCTATTTTGGTATTACATTTACAATTATGAGATTATTTAATCGATTACGTTGCTTGTCAGTGAATACGACGGGGTAATCTGAAGCGAACATTACGCTCTGTCGGAATTACTGAGATTCTATGTTAAAATAAGCAACTGCTATGCAAAGCGTTCAATAATTATGTCAATACTTCCACGAAAATCTCGGTGGTTATTGAAGAATGCTGTTGACAGGGTTGACTCACACTCTGGATGAATAATTTTACACACTAAGGAAGATGCTTGCCGAGTGTTGTCGTCTTCTCAGACATCTTAATATTAATTTAGTAGCAAGAATTTTGGCATGGGATTATATTTATATATCGTAACGCACGATTTTATGCGAGATTGAAACTAATATTGGAGTTGATGACCAATTTCAGACAAACTTATTAAATTAATTAAAGAAAATACGTTTCGGTACGTATTTTTACCTTAATCAGGTATGTAATATACCATTTGTTTTTATCGTAAAACAATTTTTTTTTCATATTGTGGTTTGTAAAGAGGCTCGCGGAGAGTCTCTGCCACCTAACTAGCCTATTAACAAAATTAAAAGACAAAAATGGTAATACCGGAAACAGAAAATATCGTATATAAAATTCCTTGTCAAAATTGTTCACTAAATTATATTGGGTAAACCACAACAAATGTAAAAAATAGATTTTAAGATCATTAACTGAGCACTAAAACCAAATCATACTTATCTGTTCATAGTAGCCTCACTAATCATTGTTTAATTTAGATTAAGAATGTGTTCTACATAAAGAAAGTAGTAAACTTAAGCACCATAAATTAACCGAAGCTGTTTTGTCAATAGTAGGACAGAAGGAACCTAAAAAAGGAAATTAATTAGGCGAAAACTATTGAAAAAACAAAAAAGTAAATATATAATTCTATATGTATATAATTTTCTACTAATAGGGTAGATCCCGATGACAGTTTTAGAATAAATATATAGATAATTGTGTAAATAAATATATAATTCAATTTTGAAATAAACTTAGAAGTTTATCCTGATGCTTTTTCAACATTTTTAAACACTTCATTATAAGAAAAGATACAAAATATATAAATTTTATAGGGAAGATAAAAATTTTTTAAGCACGTGCATATTTAGATTGTAAAAATATTCTCTTCAAACACTACTGCAGGAAAATTGTTCTAATCACTTATCGATCTGTTTAAGAATGAAAATTCATCTACGTCTGTTTTTACGCTTTCTTGTTTATTTTAAATTTGTGATCACCTCTCCCAATGTAAGTCTGTTTTTTCAAGCTTATCCCGTATGTCTTTCCACGCCTTGTTTACCGTGTACGATTAAAATAGGGTGCACTCTAATGTCTGTACCTTATCTCGCCCGTGACCAGGTCCCCGTATTACAAATTTTTAAGCTTTTCTAGGTATTTTCTATAAGGATCCGAACAACCTGCATTATACACACGTAAATTCTTTTCATTTGTCGCTCCCTTCTTTTTTAACATTCTCATTACGAAATGTAAAGAGTTACAAGCGACGCAAAGTTTACTTCATCTTCCCACGCTAAATTTGACTTAAAAAATATTCCAAGATATTTGCAGCATTTTTTAGGTATTTTCTCCCCATTTATATTACAACCCAATCGTATATTTTCACGCTATTTATTGAACGTTATTGATTCCGATATTTATATGAATTTTCCATACATGTAAATATTCTGTAAACCAAAAGAAAATGACACTGTAATGTACAATGCCTTTGGGTTGAATAATTGGTAATGTAAACTAAAGAACTGGACAACTTTGCCTTTAATATCTTTTATCACTGCGAGAAAAGTGTAAATTCACGATTTTAAAATGTGATAGTGGAATTAAATAGAGCAGAAGAATTATATAGATGATTATGACATAATGAGATCGAAATATTTTGGATAAGTTAATATAATATTGAAACTTAAAAAAAAATGTTCTGAAAAATGAAAAGAAAGAGGAAATAAGGAAGATTAAATTTGTGCGACTAATGAAAAATATATCATTTAACACCAAATCAGCACTATTTCAGATAATGATTGTAATTAATTACAGAGCAATTAATAATTTGAGAAAGCAGGAAATAAATGCCTTGTAGCAGAAGAGTTTTTACACGTTCTAATTGTTTCTTTCTATCTTCTGAAAAACTGTTAAAGATGTAAAATTTATTTAATTTTTTTTTCTGTCTTGAAGTGTGAATTGATTGTTCTGTGCTGAGTATTGCATGCTGGAGGATAATGTATGTGTAGTAGTGAAATTGCAGTTCGCAGCTGCGCCTGCCATATGCCTGCCTGCCTCACTTCCGCTGCGTCCGCGTCTGCTCGTGGGAAAAATACCCGTATTCCGTTACTTACTCATGTCCACGCGACCCCCTACATCTACCTCTCACTCTCTTTACACCCACTCAAGGTCTGTAATGTCACATATGAATATAGTTGTATCACTCGCACGGACTCGAGCCAGGAGTAAAATCGTGCTATAATCATCGTATACGGAGATCGGAATTTAAATGGAAGCCACTAAGAATTTATGAGCAAGAAAAGTATAGTTATTAGGAACAAATATTTGTGGATGGGAAAGACGAAGACGAGTAAGGATTAAAAGCTGAGATGATTGTTAGACAATGTCCTGAGGCCTTTGCCGTTATGGGGCCAGACACCCTTTTCAGCTTGGGAGATTATTTTGATGGGGAAGAAAATTATTTTTTAACATTATTTGGATTTTGGAGGTTAATGGCGCACTTTTTTAAATTATTGGTTTGGAACGGAAATTAATCCAAACGCCATTTTTCAGTTTAAGCTTCGATTTTCAACAGATCTGTGGTGGGACAGTTGTAGTATGGTGGGATATTGGGCAGTTGTTTATCTTCGTATTTTAGTTTTGGGTTGTAGAGGATGATTGGCCGAAGAGGATACGTATATTAGAATTTAGGTTTCCGACAAAAGCTTATAGAATGCTGGAAGATAGAAAAGACTTTAGGGATGTTGTCGATGTCCGTAGGATGCGCGTAGATGAGCAAGACGTTGGTGAACAGGGTGGAAATTTAAAAAGCGCTGGTGCTGGAATAGGTTGGTGGATGTGTTTAGGCAGCGAAAGACAGAAGTGGAGAATTCTTCTTTCCATGGTCCTTAGAGATTGAAGATGACATGGTGGGCAGAGAGTAGAAACAATATGGCTATATAGGGCGGATGAAGGTTTTGTACGTATGAAGGAGGGTTCTGGAGCGTAGATAATTGATAACGTTAAATCTTTCGGTGACACGTTTTCTGAGTGGTTGAGTATGTGTGATTCGGCTGAGGGTTTGGCTTAGGTGAATCCCGAGATAGGGAGGCGGAGATGTTTCCAGAAAACTATATGGACGGATTATCTGGATTCTGAGTCGGAATATTACTAGAGAATTTTTGGTAGGTTTGGGTTTGACTCTCCACTTGGAGAACCATTCGTGGAGGATGACGCGGTACGCGTTGAGGGAAGTATGAAGGATACTGTGATTTTCTCTGATCTCCAGAAGACCAAAATGGAGATAAAAAAGACGTTCCCGCTACCGATTAAGTCACGTGTTCAGCCTTGACCGGTATGCGGGGTGGTGAGGGAGGGTTAATTATAAAATAATCTAAATGGCCAATTGTCCTTTCCAGTTCCAATATTAGATTGGGATAGATAAATGACCGGACAAACAGAAAATTATAAATGAAAAGGGATAGAAGTCATAGTTTGTGATTAGGCCAAAACTAAAAACTCAAATTCAACCAAGCTGCGAGGATCTTGTTTTTACCATTCCCATAAAAGTAATTAGCTCATTGTGTCTGTAAATGATTACCTATGACATTGCTATATTAGGCTACATTATCTCTCTACAACGAAATTAAATATACTTCTTTTAGTTTTAAAAAAAACTTTATCTGTCTGAATCATAAAGGAAATTGTCCGTCTATATTTCCTATATATGATTTGAAATTTCAGTTTGACCACTGCGGTGTTGAACATTTAGCAACAGTAAAATATTGTTCGAGTTTTCCGTTGGCTGGGGTGTAAACTGCAATATTAGATTAGAATATTTATCATTTTTACTAATTATCATTTAAGGAGATACGTTACGTCATCTCATGAATATACAATCGTACTTTGTGCAATTTATATAATTATATATTCATGTATAAAAGTATAGAATTAATCACGACGGAAACACTTTCTGAGGAAGGTGATTATAAATTATGATCATTATATGCGAATGAAGCTCTACAAAACCACTCCATGAAGGACATCTTCCTCAGTCCTGGATCACATGGGATCTGACCATCCTTCATTCGTGGAAGGGTATGAAAGAAAGATTAAAAGGGCTGTAAATAATCATGTCAGGAGAAGGATAAAAGACTCGAGTTGCGACGAGAACAATTAAACAATTGTTTTGTTGTTCTTCACATTTAGGGGAAGACTATTAAATAAAATGATTGCCCTCCTGTTAATATTAATCGGCCCCAGTTCAAGTTCTTGGGCGGTTTCTGGTGGCGTGTTCGTGAGGGAAGTTGAAAAGAAGTTTTAAGAATGTTAAATTTAATTTGGAAACATAAAACAAGTAACCCAGATAAAGTACGAGGGGGAAAGAAAAAAAGCATCTACGTTTCTGAAAGTAAGTAAAAACTCTGCTCTATTCCGGGAGAATAAGCACAAGAGCCTTATGCAAGTAAAATAAGAAAACATTTCAGAGCGCAGCGTAAGAAGGCAGATAGAAGGTTAAACAACTTTCGGTCTTCAATGTTCTTGGTCGATGTGCATTCAAACTAATTTGCAATAGAAGTTGTACGTTCTCGTGCAAAATTGCAGGAAAATAAATGCGCGATGACACATCGTTGCGTTGTCCCCTTGCGGTGATAATTGATGGGACCTAAAATTAGAACACCTGGTTCCGGTGCGAATAAATGCTGGCAGGGGGAAAGAATATAATATTCTGCTGGAGGACAAGGGACCTGCTTAACTGTCTTTAAAATATAATTGAAATGAGATTCTCTAAATTCTCTGCACGAGTTATAATACTACATTAAGCCCGATTCGATTGTATTACGTATTACGGACGGATTTATCCGATTATGTGTCAGTTTAATAAACGTAATATGAAGGAAACCAGCAATTGGTGTGAATTCCAGAATATTAGCATGGGTTTCGTCCTTTGAAACGGTTGTCTGTCAAGTTAAGGAGAACTCTTTGTTATAATTAGAGGCGTGATAACCTAGATTGTACCGCGACCTTGTCTAGAAGGCCGCTGGAGATAAGCCAGACTTTGCAGGCTCAATCTCGACTTGGAAATATTTACAACGTTTTGTATACTCTACTCTGAAAACTTTTCTACAAACATTAAATTAATCAATTTCATGAAGGATACGCATTGGACAATAAATAACCATGTGCAACAAAACGCGCGTAAATCCAGATAATTATCACACAAGCCACAAAAACAATTTCTGAAGTTTTTTTCATTACGTCGAAGAAGAAAAATGTAATAGATTTCTTCAGCACTTCGATATTCTTATGGGATCATTCCATGCCAAGTGACCAAATCGCCTTTTGGGTACCACCTTGGATTTTGATGAAATTTGGTGATAGTGTTGAATAAAGCTTCAAGTGGTGATGTGCAAAATCTAAGATTCACTAGTAGTATAGAGGGGGGTGGGGGGGGGGGGCGCCAGGGCCTCCTGAAAAAAAGGCCCCTGTGCTATTCAAACGTGCGCGTGAATAGATTGTAGAGTTTGAAGAACTACTGTTATGGAACTGCAGCTAGCTTCCTTAAAAATGGTAACCACAGATAACTTTTTATGGTCTACACGCAGGTTACAGTTCCAAGGTTTAAAATGTTTTAGTTTTATTAATGTTATCTCACAAAGTTGCTAAAAAAACCGTCACGTCAATTTGAGGCCGACTTTTTGGGTTTATAAATTTGGAACAAGACATTCTACAAACTTATGCTTTGGAAAGAAAACTAAACCCATTACTGCTCATAAGCTGCCAAAGTATCAGCTTTAAAGCTCACTTGGTTGCCAAGATATACGCTATTAAATATGAGTTTCAAATTTAACGCGTCAAATTTTGTGCATTTCCACAACACAAATAGCAAAAAAGCATAATCAAGTTCTTTTTCTTACCATTGGAAAGATTTGAAACTCATATTTAAAAGCGTATATCTTGGCAACCAAGTAAGCTTGAAAGTAATGGGTTTAGTTAGATTACCAAAGCATAAGTTTGTAGAACGTCTTGTTCCAAAGTTATAAGCACGAAAAATCTGCCTCAAATAGACGTGACGGTTTTTTTGAGCAACTTTGTGAGATAACAGCAATAAAACTAAACCTTTTTAAACCTTGTAACTGCAACCATCATGTAGAGAATCAAAAGTTGTATGTAGTTACCATTTTTCAGGAAGCTAGCTGCTACAGTTCCACAACAGTAGTACTTCAAACTTCACAATCTATTCACGCGCACGGTTGAATTGCACAGGTAACTTTTTTCAGGAAGGCCCTGGCACCCCGTCTATACTCCTTACGAAGGTGAAATTTTACACAGAATTGTCTCAGACACATATCTGTCCCTTCACAAAATTTCAGCAAGATTGGAGATGGTGGCTTAAAATTTTATTTGAAAATTTGGTCACTTGGCATGGAATGTCCCTATGAGTTCTAACCCAGCGTGTGAGGCTTCTATTCATATTTATTGATATTAAAAATGTAATACAAATTAAAACAGGTTGAGAGATTTTACTGCAAATTTATCGTAATAAATTTAAATTTCTCAACTTGTGTTAAATATATATTTTTTAAATTTAGCTTCCAAATTTAACGTTCAGAACAACAAGATTTATTAGTTAATGTCTCCTTTACTTATTGGACAAAATCACCAGTCGGGAAGGAACGTCTTCACATTTTATTATTATACTTCCTTTCTTATTGGCTAATATTTTCATTTTATTTCAATTAATTGTACAATAGTCTTTTAATTTCTAACAGTATAATTATTATAATTAAAAATTGTATTTGAAAATTTGAGAATGTTGTTGAAGTTCATTACGGATCATAAATGTGCTTTCCGTAACATTTTTTCGTAGATATAAAATACAAATAATTCGAAAAATTTCGTAAAATTTTAAATTTTAATAATTTTTTAGAAATTTTATTAAAATTTGATTTTTAATAAATTTTGTGACTAATTATAACCATGAGAGTAAAGATAAAAACAATCTATCTTCTATCTTCTCTAATAAAAATTTGTTTGTTTGTTTGTACGTTTGTTTGTATGTATGTATATATATTTGTATGTTCCTTATACAAATCTACACCGGTGGAGAAAATTTCACCAAATTTCGTACGCGTGTTCTTTGGGACCAGGAAACAAACACTGTTGGGGTGAGACGCGTCTACCACCCCCAGAAGCAGTGGTGGAAATATTTAAACACGCTAAAACAGTCGATATTTCAGTCAGATAAATATTTCTAGGGGTCACAGATATTGATAGTGTTTATACCGATGTTATCTGAATACAATATTCATCCCCTACACCCTGGGAAAAGGCAACCTTTGGGGTTTGGGGTGGAGATGATTTTACAGGAAAATAACGCGAATACAACCTATATTGGAGTCAAATCGAAGGGTATGGATGCCACTGAGTTTAGTTATGACATTTAACTTGGAATTTAACCTCCAGATGCAGGGGTAGCGGGTTGGAAATTTTGGAACATGCAAACACGGCAGATATTTGCGTTGAATAAATATTTTTCAGCGTTAATTATATTTATTGTATTTCTACTGATGTTGTTTGTGTAATTACAACCCATTTCGGCATGTGAGGGGAGCACATTTATGTGTGGGGGTGGAGGGGCGTTTCATATAATTAACGCCAAATCAACCGAGATTCGAGTAAAATCGAGGTTATGCATGTCGCTGAGACTATTTATGATAAGCTGAGAAACACTCGGGGGTGAGTGGGAATTGGCGGTGATGAGAGGGGGTGGGCGGGGAAAGAAATTTTCAAACATGCTAACCGGCCGATTTTTGCGTCGAATCAATATAATTCGGGATCATTAACATTCATAAAATTTCACTACATGTTATCTGTGTATAATTTCAACTTCTTTACGCATGGGAGTGGTACACCCTTAAAGTGTTGCGGGTGGAGTGGCATTACATGAAATTAGGAAAAGACATTCGAGTTTCGAGTCGAATCCGGGGTTATATTTATCACTGTGACATTCAACTTACAGTTTAACTCCCCCAAGCGGGGATGGACGGGGGTTAAATTTTCAAAATCTTAAGCAGTCGAAATTTCATCGAATAAATATTTTTCTGGTTCACTGAGATTTATAAACTTTCTCTACATGTTCCATATATTTAATATTGACCTCTTTCGGGATTTGGAGTAGAACACCCTTAAGGGGGGGGGGGTGGATTTCTATACAAATAACGCAAACACAATCGAGATTGGACTCGAATCCATGGTTATGGTTGTCAGTGAGTTTAATGATGATATTAAAGTTGCCGTTTAAGTCCTCCAAGCGAGGATGGTTAGGGTTGGAAATTTTCAAACATGCTAACACGGCCAATATTTGAGTCAAATAAAAGAGGAATGGGAAAGGGGCTCCGATAGGGGTGGGTGTTGAGTTCCGTTAAAATAAAAAATAACTGAAATACAACCGAGACTGGAGTCAAACCTAAAGTTATGGATAACGCAGAATTTAATTATGACATTCAACTAGCATTCACCTCCCAGGGACAGGGGTGGTCGGGGGGTGGAAATTGACAAACATGTTACTCTACCGATTTTTGTGACGACTAAATATGTTTCGGGATCAATTAGATTCATAAAATTTCTCTACGTGTTCTCTGAGTACAATTTGAACCCTTCTCGATCTGAGCAGTAGAGCACCGTTAGGGGTGGGTGTTTGCGGAGCGCTAAAATAAAATTACGCGAATACAACCGAGATTGGAGTCAAATCCAAGTTTATGGATGCCACCGAGTTTAATTATGACATTTAATTGAAGTGGTGGTGGTGACAGGGGTGGAATTATTAAAACAAGAAATATCGACCGATATTAGAGTTCAATAAATATTTTACAGGTTTAATTAGATTTATAGTAATTCTACCCATGTTATGTGTGTAAAATTTCAATCCCTCGTGCGGACTGAGGATGGTGCATGGTTAGGGGTTGGGGATGGAGGGTACTCACAAGAAAATAATGTGAAAACAACTGAGATTCGAGTCAAATCGAAGGTAATGGATATCGCTGAGTTTATTTATGACAATGTGTACAACGTGCAGGGGGTGGACAGGGTGGTAGGAGTTGGGCGGGCGGGGCTATATATTTAAAATATATAAATTTAATATTATATAATAAATTTAAAAACATGGGGTTTATAAATTTAAAAACAAGTTGACGGCAGTTTTTGGCGTCGATTAAATATATTTCGGGATAATTGATTTCTCTTTGTATTCTCCGTGTTAAATTTCAACCCCTTTCGGGATTGGGTAGGGGAGCTCCCTTAGGGGTTGGGGTCGAGTGGCATTACATAAATATTACGCAAAAGCAATCAAGATTGGAGTCGAGTCCAGGGTTATGGATGTCACTGAGTTTGATTATGAGATTCAATCGGGCGTTTAATCCCCAGGGGCGGGTAGGGTACGGGATGGAATTTTTAAACATGTAAGATCGTCGAAATTAGCGTGGAATAAATAAATGCCAGGGACATTGATTGTGATAGTAATTCGATCGATGTTGTTTATAAAATTTCAACCCCTTTAAGCGTGAGAGGGGAGCACACCTTGGGGTAGGGATTGAAACATCTTAACATCTTAAGACCACCGATATTTGAGTCGGATAATTATTTTTAATGGTCAAAGAGATTAATAGTGTTTATATCGATGTTATCTGAGTATAATTTCTCACCCCTTACAGCATGAGAAAGGAGAAGCCTTAGGAAGGGATTAGAGGGGCGGGGTGGAAGAGGGAGCGACTACAAACTTTGAACATGCTAACCGGCCGATTTTGCTTCGAATCAATTGAAGTCGGGATCTACGGGATTCGATTAAATTCAGCACTCTGTGAATAATTTCCACCTCTCCATGGAGGGGAGGAAGCATAGGGGTGGGGTCAGGTGGAGCGTTCCATGAAAATAACGCTAATATGATTGCGGTATCGATATCTCTGAACTTAGTTATGACTTTTTGTTTAACCCAAAGTAGAGGAGGGACGTGGGAGGAAATTTTGTAAAATGTTGAAACGGACGACATGAAATATACTTTTTCGAGGTCAATGAGTTCAACCCCTTTTGTCGAGGGGGGTGAGCACATAGATAGGGGGCGAAGTGCATTACATAAAAATAACGCTAAAGCAATCGAGATTGGAGTCAAATTGGGGGTTATGGATATACGACATTCCGGAAAACTCCGAGCAACCAGCTAGTATTAAATAAAAATCTGTTGAAGTTTAAAATATCTTGAAGATTAATGATGATTTTAAATCGTTCAACTGTTGTAGTCGTTCTTAATCTTTTAATAATTAATAACAAAGATAGCCAATTCGGACAAAAAAGTGATAATATAAATACCACACAACGTTTCTGGGATCTTTGTCCCTTTCCTCAGTTGCGAAGAAGAGCCTAGAGCCACTCAACTGCACTCGTCAGTTGGCAAACTCATAAGCGACGAAAACGCAACGACAATGGGAGAACCGAAGGGTTAGCGTAACAATAAGGAAGCAACGACAATGGGAAATCAGATGGTTTAGCGTAATAATAAGGGATTATAGGAATTATTGAGTTTCATAGTGTCTGTTTGTACATTAATAGATGTGATGTTTGATTTAAGTTGAAGCATCTCTGAAATGAGTCTGGATTTGTACCTGGTGTCAATGTCTAAAATCTTACCATTTTTCCAATCATATGTATGTTTGGATACTACAGATTGTTTATCAGTGGGAAGTTTTATATTAGATATATGTTCCTTGATACGTGTATTAAGGGAACGTTTTGTTTGCCCTTAGTAGCAGGAATTACTCATTTTAATATTTGAAACCTATCCTTTAAATCGCGTCTTCTATTTCATCTTAATCTTTTTAGTTCAGCAAGTATAATTAAATACTGTTATCCCTGAACAATAAACGACAGCCTGTCTCTGCCTCCCTTTGCCTTAGCTCACAATGTATTAGTATACGTCGTAAACATTATGACACCATTTCTTTGGCTTGTTTGTGTTACACTTGTCTCCTCCGTGGTTTGCGTCCACTTCTGTATTCTGCACTTTCTGTCTGTATAATCTCAAGAAAACTGTAATAATTATCTCCAGACGCGCACTCGTTACAATTTTCAACATGGGAGACTGATGCGAATTTTCAAACTTTGCGTGGTTATCCTCTAGACGTAACATATACTTGTATATCTTATGTCATATATAGCATGTTTTGTTTGAATTTAATTAAACGACAATAATCGTGATATTGTGTGTACGGCGTGACGTCATCTGATGACGTCATTCGATGGTACCACGATGCAAACCGATTCTGACAATTCCGATCGCTGACTCCAGGACAGTGATGAACTAGAGAAACATTATATGTGACAAAACTTGAAGAAAAAAAAGGCAACTTTCATAAACGTTGTTTACCCCCTTAAAACCCTGAGGCATAAGAGTGAATAACGGTTGACACATTTGAATAATTGTCCTTGTATTAGAAATCGGGAAGTAAACTTTAAGAATCACTGTAAATATTTTTAAGGCGTATATATTAAGTTATTTGGTCTGTTTGTATTTATTTATGTTTTTGGCAATAAAGCACAACTGCTCATCTTGCATAGCGAGCTGCGTCCAGCTACAGTTATATGTTACTTTTTATTATATAAATGTGATGTTCACAATTGATTAATTACGCTTTTATAATGTAAATATTCTCAAGTAAAAAAAAAATAGGACTCTCCCACTGATGAAGTCTGTTTGGAAACAAAATGGATAGCTATAATTCTAAAGAATTAGCATGAAAACCTGGAGTGAGTTGTGCGGGAAAGCTGTGATGACTCATGCAGAAACCTTCCAGAACAACCAGTAGAGGAAAGCAGCAGATAAATTCTTCGTTCCTGACAGGGCCAGGGGCAAGAAAAACTGTTGAGGACCAAGAAACGACACATAAATATTAAATCCAATGAAACGTGAACAGTCAAATGATATGTTCTAAATATATAATAAATTATAATAATTGTAGATGAATCCAGTAATATTTTATTCCATGTTGCGTTTCTATTGATTGTATTATTTCAAATTCTGTTAATATATATGCAATTTAAATTAAACATATAGAAATAAGGCACTGGGCCCCCCCATGCCACATGCTACGATTCGAGTTTCTTGGTAATGTTCAGCACCCTTAAGCACTTTTCCTGAAATGTTGATGCTGCTGTCTGTTGCGAGTAAGCGTGCGAGACTTGATATTTATTTTTGTATGTAGTGCAATTACGTAAACGCTGAAACTGCTTTGCTCTCCTTTTTTTATTCGTCGCCAAGGGCTATAAATAGCAGTAAACACACCGGAAAACACTTACTTCAATGTATTGCAGTACATACTGCGCTTTTGAGATGAGTGTTTCTATACATAGATGACATACTTTCCTCTTTCGCTACAAATAGAGGGTAATAAACTTTTGTGCTTAGAAATTCTGAATCACTGGCGATCCACTTTCCACACTAATTCTGGGACCAAACATTATTTATACATTTGTAGACACTGCGAAGACTTCGATCCTATTATAGAGATTAAGATGATATTACCTCACAATTCTACACAAATTGTTATAATTCACATTTATAAATGCAATTTATGAATTACAGAACATTATAAATAATTTTGGTTTGGAAATTAAGCTTAAAAATATAATAAAATGTTGGCATTCGCCTTTGCGATTCGAGGCAGCCTGAGATCACCCAAATTCCGACTGAGTAGTTGTATAATAATATTTTCTCGTATATATGTCCGAAAAAATTAATATTTTTGTATAAATTTGTGATTTGTAATGTGGATTTGAAAAATTATACTGCTGATAATTAATTTCTGATTTTAAATATTATATTATTGGCAATTTATTGTTGTGCCTTACAATATTTATGACAGGAAAGTACTGTTTTTTTTATTTTTTCTATTTTATAAAGATTTCTTTTAAAAAATTATACCTATATTTCTGATTCAAATATTGTATTTTATTTTCCTCGCGCCATTTGAAAAAAAAATGCTTTTTATTTTTTAAATTATTTTGTACAAATTTGTAATTTGAAAACTTTGTATTTTTGGTACACAATAATACTGTTATTTTTCCTTTTTGTCTTGATTTAATTAGATTGAGACTGAAATGATAATTAATATGAAAAATTGTGTAATTTATTTAGGTGATTATGGTAAAATCCAAATTTCTATACATCAAAAATATTTAATTTCTACATATCTCACGATATGGCTTATTAAGCTAAATAAAGTTATATTGTGTATATTAAATAAAACCACACATATCAATAGATTTTAAGGTTTCTATTTGTTATATAATGTGATTTAAAACCTGTGACGATGTTTCATGATATAAGTTATTAAAGGATTGACAACACACACAGGTATATTTCTCGGCGGAACTTATTTGCTGGAACTGATTCTAATATAATTTATTTTATACTAGGTGGGTGCTCGGAGTTGCCCGGGTATTTATTTAGATAAGCCCGAAAAAGTATTTAATTCTACATCACGTGTTAGCCAAGTAGTGACTTAACCTGCTATGCACTCCCCAGTGCCTTTAGAGAACCATAAATACTCCCAATATGAAATATATATTTAAAAAAAAACTCGCAGTACCTTAAGGGCGATAAAAATACTCACGGTGCGTTGAGAGAGTAAACAACATTCTTGGTACACGGTACCCTAATACAGTCAAATACACACACACTAATTAATTATACTCCCGGTCCCCTAAACGAGTCAGAATTTTGTTATTGTACCTTAATACAGAAATACTCCCGGTACTATTTAGAGTAAAAAGTACTTTCGGTATCTAAGGAAGTTGGAAATTCTTCCAATACCTTAAGAGAGTGACGAATAATTCTGGTACCTTAATAGACACAAAAATACTCTCCCTAATCTAAAATCGTCAAAAATATTCCCAGTACCTTTAGCGAGGAAAGAAAACACCCCAAAATTTTGAAGATATTGCTCCACTTAAATAAGATTACACACGGAACTTTGTTTTCCACTTCCACATCCACTCTTAGCGGTTGAAGTACAATTTAACGGGCAAGTTGAATGTAAGATTCAAACTCATCGACATCAATAGCCCCGGATTCGACTCAAATATCGGTGCTCGCCTCCAGTACAGAAAGCGGTTGATATTTAACACAAACAACATCGGGAAAAACACTATCAATCTCAATGCTCCCGTAAAATATTTATTCGATTCAAATATTCGTCGTTTTAGCATGTTTGAAAATTTCCAGCCCCGTCTACCCCCACAGTGTTTGTTTCCCTCCGAAAAGGATCACGTGTAAAAATTTTTTGTCAAATTTTCTCCAAGGGTGTTGAATTGTATGAGGAAGATACACACAAATCTACACTCAAACAAACAGTCTTGTTTATTATAAGATTAAAAAATGTTCTGTATTTATGTCTTGACCGAAAGCTTCTAACATTAAGTTCTTATTGTAACAAAAATTATAAGGAATTGGTTATGTATTTCGTAATTATTGATATTTTTCTTTAATTTTAGCCTTTTGTTCATTAAATCTGGTTTTGAACAGCAATTTTGTCTATCCAATATGCATAGTTTCAGTGCAAACGACAAATAGGGTCTTTACTATTTTTCGTATAACAGGACAATTCCATAACATGCAATTCCCCTATGGTATAGCAAGCTCGACTTATTTCTGAAATGGGGCATAAAAAAAACTAAACTTTAACACTCAGAGTAATTCTTACTGGATTGCTTTGTATGTTTTACTTTCATTTGGACGAGCTTAGTGTGAGAGTTAGTATATTATCAGCAGCTGATAAGATCCGCAATCGTGGCAGAAACGTCGAGCTTCTCAGCATTATTATTCAGTTTTATCTGCAAACTGGCCATTCATTATATTAGAAAAAAATATCTTTACAGCTCTGAAGCTATTCCTTCCGCGTGTCAAAGTTTTGGATCTAAAAATGTCAATCTTTGTATAAAATATATATTTGATTCTGCTGGTGGCCGACGGGGACATGGAAATGAAATGTAGGTAGCATAACGCGGTTCGTAATTATGCCTTATGGACGATATTTGGCATTACCGTTAACGCTGTCATCAAACTGTTCACTATATTTTTAATATCTGAAGGTGACGTGTCGTTTTGGCTTAGCACTGGGCAGTGGAATAGAAAGTGAGCTTCCGAGCAGCAGGAGCAGGAGCAGCACCATTTCCGCTTGTGGAATGGTAGGGGGAGCGGTTGGTGGGGGGTGGGGGGGGAGGGTTAAGGAGAACCGCATTCCTGCGGCATGTATCTTAACATACTCGAAGGCTAGACAGCTATTCTGCAAAATTGCGTTGCATCAGAGCAGGTCTCGGTACTAAGCTGCGCTGGCGTAGATATAAAAATCACTCACTGTCTAGAAGAAACTGGAATTGGAGCTATTTATTAAAATAGAGACTTTCGGGTGTGACTGCTAGTAGGATGAAAACGGGAAATTTTCAGATCTTCAGTTTGAGATTAGAAAGTGTTCTTCATGCCTGTAATAGGAACCAATGACTCCAGAGCTTCGATGAGGGGTTGAGAATACGTTCCTTGGACAACGAAGTAATCCTATAACTAACTCGAACTAAATACAAGAAAATTACTGTGCTATACACTCTTTAATGTAATGTTAAACAGTTTCTCTGATATCAGTTAGAAACAAAAAATAATAATCGATGATAATCGGCCGATAACAGACAATTGAAAAATATATTTATTAAATTAATTATTAAATTGCGACATGTGGCGCTCAGGCAAAGGTAACATAGTAAAAGTAAATACAGAGATATGGACATGATAAATATAGAAAGAAAAGATATTTTTAATTACATATTAGCTGGATTTCAAATTTATTGACAATGCTGAGATATTATTATTGAGAATAATCGGGTATTCCATTGTCTTGGAGTAAAAAAAATTGAGAAAGAAAAGGAATGAAAAAACAAAAAACAAGAAAAAAACAGAAAGAAAGAGGCAGGTCAAAGAGATGACGAGAATGATCGTCTAGAAGATCAGAAAGAAGATGTAGAGATGTGTACCAAGCGAAGAAAACAAACAAGAAAAACAGAAAGAGAGAGGTAGTGTGAAAGAAACAAGTTAGGTTAAAGACTCCAACGTTTTGAACAGTGCAGAAAAAAATAATCTGTTCGTCGTCAGGGAGAGAACACCACTCAGACGTGCAACATGAGAGTCCGAACACTCATTAGGGAGGGGAGGGGAGGGGGAGGCAGACCTACTAAATTCGGCCTGGTCCTAGAGTGACAGCTGTCCCAATATCGAAGAAACTTGTTTCTTTCGCACTGCTCTCTCTCTCTTTCTGATTTTCTTGTTTCCTTTGTTTTCTTGGGGGGGTGATCTCTTCTAGACAATCATTCTCGTCATCTCTTTGACCTGCATCTTTCTTTCCTTTTTTCTCGTTTCTTGCCTTTTAATTCATTTTATTTTCCTATTACTTTCTCAATTTTTTCTACCCTAAGACAATGGAATATCCGATTAATGGACAAAAATTATTTAAAAAAATAATGATTCGCAAAAAATGGATTTATGAATAACGCTTAATGATTTCGTAACTGTTTTTGAATTAAGAGTGTTATGATTTAATTTTTTGAAGTTGAAACGACTGTTGAATATTATATGTGTATAACAATATTTGCAAAGAATCCTAAACCAATCTTTAATTTATCGACACTTATTTATTGTCAGTCAATAAATCAGAAGCTTTCTGCTTATATTAAGCCACATTCATCTACTTTGCCCCACTACCTAGCTAACTGCTACATTCAGGTGCATTCTCCTCCTAATCATTGGAACACCATTATCGTATAAGCGCGTAGGTGCTTCCCTAACGACAACCTATTTAATGAAACCCACCGGCACCGTGATCTCCTCCCATCAGTTCTGTTCCCCCTCATTCCTGAATTCCAAACTGTTATCCGAGCTTTGCACAGTGGCAGAAATACCAAGCCGACGGCTAAAATCCTGAGAAACTGCCCAAATAACGTAGTCTTCTTCCTAGCCTCTTATCCAAAATTATACTGTTACCGAAACCAGGTAAACCTCTGGAACACTAATATTCGTACAGGCCAATAACATTACGAAATGTTACTGGTCAAATTCTGAAACATCCTCGCATCCTTCTGTGCAGAAAATGCCATAATACTCACCCATAAATTCGGTATCAAGAAACAACTTTCTTGCCAATACACGTACCTCGTCACCCTCCACGATGTGAATAATCAAACCCAACCCTACCAAAACCTCCCTTATAAACCCGCATAGTTTTCTCCACATCTCAGAATTCACCTAAACCAAACCTTCAGATTAATCACACATGTCCAACGAACACGCGTCACCGAAAGATTTAATCTTATCAAATTCCTATGCTCCACAACCGGCTCCTGTTATCCTAAAACCCTCCTCCATATATACAAAACCTTTATCCGCCAATAGACTATAGCTACTCTTCCCACCGCGTCACCTAAAATCTCCACGGATCCTGGAAAGTGGAATTCTACACTTCTGTCTTTCACTTCACTTCTATACCCATCCATCAACCTATTCCAACACCATGACCTTATAAAATTCCACCCTGTCCATCAACGTCCTGCCCATCTCCGTGCATCCTACGAGAACCGATCCATAAAAACTGACACCTCAAGGATCCATATTGCGCCATCCTATCAACTTTGGTCGGTTACCTAAATTAAAAAATACCAAACCTCTTCGAGAAATAATTCTCCACAATCCAAAGAAAAAAATTTCTACCATACTATAACCGTCCTATCACAGATCTGTTGAAAATACAAACTAAAACTGAAAATTGCCGTTTGGATTACTTTACCCAAAACAACAGAAGTCTGCGCCAATCACCTCACAAACACACAAAAAAGTTAATAAACAATCAGAACGTCACATCCACTCAAAATATTAATAAAAGAACCTCCATTCCAAATCCAATGCTGAAGAGGGCCTCTGGCCCTATAACGAGGTAGGACTCAGGTCCTTATATAACAATGACATCATCATCGCGTCGGTACTTCCTTTTCAAATTTTATTTCCTTAGATTACGCTCACGTTTCCTTGAGAGTAACCATTAGTTAGCCATCAGATGCTACGAATACGTCTGTATGCTTTCTAGAGTAAGGCTTGGACTAATAATTCATATATGTAAGAAATTAATTTAACTTAAATATATGTATATTAAAAGCTTTAAATAAATGCATATGTTATTGTGATGGAATAAATTTAATTGAAAATTTTGTTAATGAAACTAAAAATCGTCCTTAAAATAATAAAGTGTTGAAAGAACGACGAAGAAAAAAATAGGTTTCATCATTTATTTTTCGAGCTTAATGACGTGAAGTGCGACGCGGTCGCTGTAAGATGAACACATGGCCACATTTCCACTTTTAACTTGGGGAACAGCATGTCCATAAATCGTAACCAAGAACCACTCATGGTTGCACGGGATAACATTAGGGTTGGAAGCGGCACTTTTCCCGGAACTCACCGGGGGTCTCACCATCTGGACTGCACTTTCAAAAACTGCCGACGTAAATATTTTCTACATAAGTGCGGCCCATTTCAGTAAATTATTACCCTACACCAGTGTCCTTCTCTATTAGTTTCATCATATTTATAATGAATTCATTTTTTTTCCATGTATTAACGACACTTTCAACCATCAAGGCTGTAACTAACATTTAGTTTCTACTCGTGTTTCTGAAACCTCGACGGCTAAAGAAAGTAAAACAAGTCCACTTTTTTCTGCAGCCATATGCCATATAAATAGGCAATTATGGAATGAATTTTTGAATTTAACACGTTGGCGACCGAAACTGCGGCTTCTTCACAAGATTTCCAATCTGATGCTTCCGTTTACTTACCAGGACTTCATCGCGGTAATTGGGGGAAAGACCCGTATAATGTGATTTCAAAAATAGAGATGTAGAAATGACATTATTCTCAACCGGCAACACATTCGTAATATCCATAAAATCAACAATATAATTGTTATATTAAATAACTTGGGCGTAAATGTGCATTTTTCAGATTGGAGTTCCATAGGGTTCTATTCTGTGACCTTTACTTTTTAACCCACATACAAATTATTGTCCCAGTCATTTACATCCAATAAAAGCGATTCTTTATGCAGACGAAACGAAAATAATTATCAAGGCCAGTGACTCGGAAAAATTAATCGCGAATGTCGGGATTTCTATTATCCCCCTGAAATTATTGTTTACTGCAAATACACTGTATCTTCGTAGACAGAAAACTAAAATTTAATTGAAGATAAAGTTCCTTCTCCAGAATAAAGATCAGTGTTGTGTTGTTGAAATATACTTTGACTTCTATATATTAAGCGTTCTGTTTACATCTAAATTGTGTTTAGTGCTTAATCTTGATTTCAAAGAAGAAATTATTTTATATAACTACATTGACGATTTATATATAAATATATTACAAAGAAAGACTCAATTGTTTATTTTTAATTATTCTAGGAGCTTTTCGCTTTACCGAGTCATAATCATCTTGAACCCTTGCCGTTATTTAAACCATTTTCCTTAAAACTTGTCAAATTTATTATTTATATGTTTATGAATGAGTGAAATCAAAGAATCCCATAATTAAAATAAACAAATGAGACAGATTTCTGTTGGTTTTATTTATATATTCAAATTTTTTGTACAAAAAATCCAGTATAAAATTCATTTAATTTATATAAATGTACATGTATTTATAGACGTATCTGATTTGGGGTCCGGAGTCAATAAAACGCATACAGGATTTGATTGTGGATATTTCATTTACTCGATTCAGGGAACGTACCAATATATGAACTGAATTCTAAGGTAAATACTGGCGGGTTATTCCGAACACTAAAGTTTTGTAAAGTTTGACGAATATAATTTCGTAGCGGACACATCCGAACGTTTCCTTCTACAATGGAAACAAAATATACTGTAAATAATATCTGACATTCGTTATAATAATATAAATAAATAAATTATACATTTTATTTAAAAAAATATCTAATTTACATGAACAACGACGATGTTTCGTCCTTTTCTGGGAACTCTTCAGGTATAACAATTTTGTATTCAATCCTCTCTTCCATTAATAATTTTTACAAAAGTAATATTTAGAGACAGGGCTGCGTAATGAAAACTGTTATACTTGAACAGTTCCCAGAACATTAAAAACACGTGGTCGTCGTAGTTGTAATTGAGATATTTTTTTTATAATAACTGTAAGATTTTGTGGCCCTTCTTGTGATTTAATTTTTTTTAATAGAACACGTATTTATTTTTTATAATTTTTAAATGATTGTGTCCCCACTTCATTTGGTTTGTTCACTTCGCGCCACAATAAAACTATTCCTCCTAAGCGAACTGATAGTGGAAGGGGGAAAAAGTAGCACAGAGATACAATTTTAGCCGCTGACGTATAGCAGGCATCCATAAAAGACAAATACTTGGGGAATAGACGCACATTGGAGCCCGCAACACTTTACTAATGTGATTCTGTTCCTTTGACTAAATATACGGTCATGGAATGTTGAATGAATTTATTTAAACTACAAATGGACCCGGCGGTCGTCAGTGTACAAAGTTAACAATATATATTTAAAAATATTTATAGAAAAAATTCTGATCAATTTTATTTCAACGTTAGTGATTAATAAGTCCTTACACAGTTAACCTTAGTCAAGTAAGAGGATGGGGTTGACAGCTACAGCAGGTAATTACATTCTGTAATCGTTCCGTTTACGAAAGGAAACTTACATAAATCTGTTATTTGGATTCCTGTGTTTATTTAAAATCTGTGATGTTCCTTATCAAGGTTGTTCGGATATAGTAGACGTGCTTGAACATCTTTCCGAACAATTATGTAATTTAACCATGTTATTACTGATTCTCAATAAAATAATATAAACCGGCATTACTAATTTTTTTGATTAATTTTGAAGCAAGGAGCTTTAGCTTTAGCAATATTTATCTAGAAAACAAAAATATTTTTTAAAAAATAATATAAAAATGTTCAATTTTCACACAATCACATATATATTTGTATAAATAATTTGTCAACATTAATTTTTCAAAATGATAAATTTTTTTAAAAAATTGTAATTCATTTATAAACTTTCAAGTTGTCAAAATAAATTTTAGTTCTAAAACGTGGAAATAATCGATTCCAACAGGATACGTGTCTATCCTACGGAAAATCCTGTAGGGATACTCGACATACGTTCCTATACATCGATGCCTATGCTCGTCTCGCGTTAGAACATTGTCCAAAAAAAATTAAGAACGTCAATTTTTCTCCATTTTTCCCAAATAATAATTCAAAATGAATCGTCGTGTATCTGGACCACAGGAACGTAGTCAATTATTCCTTCAGGATTATACGTAGGATTGACAGGTGCCATGTTGGAACCGACACACGAAGATAAAATCGATGATTTCCACGACAATTTTGACAATTTGGAAAGTAATTGATTTATAATTTTAAAAAATAATTTGTCATTTTGAAAAATTATTATTGATAAATTTTACATATATGGGATTTTGTCGAAATAGAAAATTATTATATTTTTTAATCATATATTTTTGTTTTTTTAGATTAATATGGCTAAATTATTAGCCGAAAGCTCGTTAGTTCAAAATTAATAAAGAAATTTTAGTAATGGAGTTTTAAATTGTTTTATTGAGAAGGATGAAAAACCTGTGGTGTTAAATTACACAAATACCTCAATTGAAAATGAGCCATATTATTTTTAAATGTCTGATGAGTAGAAAAAACCAAAAACAGTCTCCAAGTAACGTTTTTAATGTTCATTCAGGATGATTATAACAATGAGTTGAAAGCTTCCGACTATATATTAATAAAGTTATAAACTTGGAGACTGTTTTTGGTTTTTTCTACTCATCAACGTCTACGTCAACAGTCCTTTTTACCATAAATTTTAAATGTCTTTGAACATTGCACGATGCCTAGAATTTCTACGCTTAGTTTGTAACATTTCCCATTCTAATTGGCTAACTTTCTCGTGTATCGCCGTTTTCTGTGTTCTGAAGCTTTTCTCTGTACTGTTTCTAGAAGAACGTTTTTATATACTTCGGAACAAACTGCAACATTTTGGAGTATAGGGCGGATGAGGGATTTTTAAGCCAATTCCCTAGTTTTATTTGAAAAAATGATGCAGTTAACGCGTGTTTTTTGTATTACTGTTTAAAGATATTCCGTCAGGGTACTCTCACTTTCTTGATTCATTCAACGTTTTCGACGATGCATCTGCTACGCGCACGGTTTAACCATATCCTATCATTATTTTCCTTGTCGCCAACTCTTATCTGCCTCTTGTTTCTTGATAATTATTGCTCTCTGAATTAGATGCTTAGTTCTTGCCTGGCGACAGGAATCCTACCTCGGATCCCTTGCAGACGAATTTAACCTTGATGTTCGTCTGCAACCGAGCCTCTTTTTGCGGGAAGGACGTGATGAACGTTTTCTCACAGGCTCGTGACTAATATGAATAATATATGTTTCTATTTGGTTGGTCGGGGTCAGGTACATGGAATTGGACGGCGGCTAGGAAGCTGTGCGCTAGAAAGTTGTAGGAAGCGATATGCTATCCACAGGATACTTTGTAATTCAATCGACGCTGCCGCTCGGTTTCACTTACGTAACTGCAAAATGTAGACCATCGCCTGTGGTGGCGCGATTATCGCTACCTGCACACTAAATTTCACTGATCTGTCAGAACTCCTAATTCTCCATCGAGAATAAATTCGTTTCATATATTTGTAGCTCGTAATGACTCACTTTGGGCGGAGTAAAGAGCTACATCGTGGGAACTCCCACAGAACTTTAAAATCATTCGAAATTCCAAGTTACCTGCTGCTGAATATTCTGAAACACATTCGAAATAAGTTTAATGTCCCTGCTAATATAAGGCGAATTTAATCATTTTGGAAATTGAAACTTAATTTAATTTTCGTTTCTAGGCTGCTAGATCATATGTGAAAAGGGGTAGGAATAGCAACCAGGGATCAGGGAAGACTCCCCGGGGGCGCAAACATTAATGTAGGATGAGTATCTTTCTCGTGTTACGTAATCGAACACTTCTTTCCAGAACACTGTTACGTAATTCAAACAATTAAATTAATGCCGCGTTTACATATTGACATACAGGGTGTAACAAATCCCGACGACAAAATTACAGGAACGCATTACTTATATAGAGAGAAGAAAAAAAAATTGTCCTACAAGATGGGTCCGGAAATGCATAATTACAGAGTTATCCGAACGACATGCCTTGTTATCTGAACTAAAACGCACTACACCAGGCATTTTTGATCGTGTTCGAAAGTCAATGCGAAGATGAGCAGCTGCCTGTATTCAGACAAAAGAACGTCCATTTGAACATTTAATCTGACATGTGAGCAGAGCGCTCCAACTAGTCAGTTGAACTTCATATAAACCGATCAGATACGGAAGTAACTCTGTAATTATGCATTTCCGGACCAAAGTTGTAACACAATTATTTTCTTCTGTCAATATGAGAAAATTATTCCGGAAATTTTGCCGTCGAGCTTTGTTACAACCTGTATAGCGTGTTTAACGATGCTTCACTTAATAACTAAAACAATTTATGTTTCAGTTTTAATAAAGATTATTGATACTTTCTGTCTGTCTGTATAGTGTAAAAATATTTGCCTTTAATTGTCTGACAGCGTTTCAACATATTTGTCTTTTTTACCACTTAGTAACTACTGTGCTACACGTTCCAACCCGTAAGATTATACGGGTCTACACGATGATTAATTCGTTGAAGCCAGAAAAAAAAATTCCTGGAAGCTGTTCTCAGAACAACAAATATATTTTAATTGGAAAAATAATATTCCGCCATGAGAGTTGAACGTAAGAACAGGCCTGAGCTCAAGTTGCCCTAAACGACTCAGCTATGGGACTTTAACTGTTATCACTTCGTGAATACACAAATTAGTGATTCTGTAGTCACAGGTTTTAAAGTTTACATTATTTTGGAAGTATTTAGAATGATTATCTCTGTAATATGAACAAGGGAGTTTTCTAATTTAGAAACTTGCGAAAAGTAGTTTGCTTATTACTTGACTTTTAATCAGAGGTGCTGTTTTCTTGAAGGGATAATTTTTTTTTTCACAGATAATAAAATATAGACTTATTACATGTTGTGTTCAAGAAAGAGCGTTCAATTTATTTTGTAAGGAGTGTACCTCATAGGAATTAATAGCATACTGTTGTCTGGTGAGTTTGCCATCAAATGGTTTCAGCGTAATTTTTATTAATTACTAGCTGAGTGTCCAGCGTTGTCCATGTACTTATTTATATAAACCCGAAAAAGTATTTAATTCTATATTAATCTTTAGTCAAGAAGAGATTTAAGCTTAATCTAAATGTTCCTAGTTCCGTACATAATTTGGAAAGATAGTGCATTAATTGAACAGCTATAAAATACTTTGAATTTTATTGCATCGATCCAAACAAACATTCCAAAGTTCTTTACTAATATAATACTTAAATATACTCCTTGAGTCTGCAGACTTTACGAATGATTAAATTGATGTTAGTTAGATTTACAAAGCAAAGAAATGGCCGCCATATTGGAGTCACTAATATCGCACGAAAATTAACTTACATTTTCCGCAAGGGTCATAAAATATTTCGTATTGTTTTTTAGCATCATTCGATAGAGTATTACTGGGTAAAATTATACTTTTTATTCAATGAAAATATTTCTGCTTTATTTCATTATGGATAAAGGAACTATTTCCTTTGTTCGGCGCGTAGTAACGTCGCTGACTCGTGTGACGTCGCGGTCTCTTGGCGCGCAGTAATTTAACACAAAATGATCATATTTTTAATTACAATTCTTTACACCTTAACGCTGCAGGTTTCTCACCCCCACAGTACCGTTTCTCGTCGTTTGGAGAATATGTGTACCAATATTTTGTAGCAATCTGTCCACGCGTTCAAATATGTATAGAGATTAACGTAAATAAATACATACATACAAATATACATCCTTTTTTATTATATAGAAGATTGCTATTTATATTTTATAAAGAAATATGCACTAAATACTAATTGTTCATTTTTTGTAGAAGTCAGCATAATTTTTCAACCCAATGTAATAAAACACTTTGTGTTAGATGTTGCTTATAATATTTAGAGGATCTTCTACCTTAACATCATGTTAGCAGACGTGTCATGTCTGCGTCTATTTAATACAGATTTGTAAAATACAATTATTTTCTTGAAAGGTTACGTGTTAGCAGATTCAATTCTTATATTGTAGAGTAACTTATACCATGAATTTATAATCGGTTATTAGAGAAACAGCCAACCCGTTATTGGTTATTTCCGGAAAATAAAAAAAGTGGAATGTTGAGAAAAACGAATTGACGACGCTGAGCAGAGAAGACTCTTGCTGTGCGGACGTTATCGGAATTCCCCCTGTGCTCACGGATCAGCATTTGAATATTAAGCAAGGAGTGGGAACTATACAGTTAGGTTTCGTGACACTCCTATCAAAAGTAAATCTCAAAACTATAGTTCAAAAGTATCTTCATCTGAACATTGTTCTTCGCGAAAATCTCCTTTTATTTGAATTATATTTGAAAATGAATTGATGAGTTGTTCCGATTAGCTACATGGGAAAGATGAAATATAAGAAGTTTACTTAATGAAAAAAAAGAATCGTTAAGTGTAAAGTTCACTGATACGATCAGCAGACATCTGAAATGAAATTTCAATCTTGACGATGCTCAAGTGGAAGCAATCATATAAAATCTCTATTGCTTTTTAATTTTCGATAAGTGCTGTTTTTGAGTTCAACGAACCATAAATTGTAAAAAAATATGAGAGCCTTAATACGTCGCCCCAGAATACAGTACTTTAAAGGGTTATCTACGATTCATTGACACTTAAGATAATCGTGGAGAGATCAGTAAAGATGCATGATTTTTTGTATTTTTTAAGCTAAATTTTTAATATGTATTTTTGTGAATACACTACGGAAAAAAATAGGCAAAAATGTCTAACATGACCGAAGTCAATTTAGCTCCTGATGTTGTGCATATTCAATATAAATATAATTAGGTCTGATTTAACAACAATTCACATTAATTAGATAATTATTATTTTAGTGCAATTAGAACACCCTGAGAATGACACCAAAATTTTCTTTCTTGAAAATAACATTAAAAATATTTTTTTTAAAAAAAAAACTGAAAATAAATATTCTGGAGTTGTCCGGCGGGTAAAAAAATATCGTCTGAGGGGTTGACTCACAGAAAGCTAGGACAGGCATGTTTTAACACGTTCACAGATGCCAAGAATTTCTCATTTCCTTATGTTATGTTATGTTGAATATATGCTACACTATGCAGTAAAGCGTTAATGACATCTATATTTTGGTGCTATTTGTAAAGGTCCTAACAGTAAGAGTGCCATTTCCTCTCAACTTTAAAACGCCACATAATCAACATTTATGCATTTCATATAAGTAAAGTAATAAATCATTGAAATGGCATAATTTAAAGTAATGTCGTCACCGTCGAAATTGCTGATTAACTTTTTCTTAGACCCTTTTTATTGTGAGGTTGATCGTTTAGGTTGGTATTTTAAATGATTAGACATTCGCTAGTTTATTATTGATTATATTTTCATTTTAATGTCACAAATTTTAACGAGAGATTATTAAAATTTTAATTTGCAATGTTTTTATCTAAGACTTCCTTCGTATCATAAATGGCAGGTATACATATATAAATTTCTGGGAATTTTATATTGTTGATAGACGTCTGCCTTTTGTTTTACCGGGGCAACTTTACCCCACTGCTATTATATAGCTCCTCAAACCACATACTCTCCTTGTTTGTACTGGATGCCTTGAACTATGGTCAACTTCAATCTTGCACGCCGCAATAAATAACAAATTCTATTTTTTCTAAATTTGCCGAGATTATGTAATTCCCTAGGTACAGCCATAACTAAACAACTCAATGTTTCTCATTGGCCTAATATTATCTTAATCAACTGAAAATAATCAACAACATTTTCTTACCGACTCATCAGCAACTGAAGCGATCGACAACCTGATCTGAAATTAATGAAAGAATGTTTTATATTTTTAGGGAGTTAATTATATATACCGTCTCACTCCATCACAGGCATAGTCTGGCTTCGGTTCAAACAATGCTACCGACAACATATTTTAGTTTGCTCTCCATATTTAATAAGTCCGCAGCTGACAGTCAACGAAGTCAACATTTTGCGTCACAGGCCCCAACAATGCTCCATCGCTTCACTTCCAAATGCAATAAATTTCCCTGGAGGATGGGAAAGTCATTTTGTTAATTGAGTTCTGCCCATTGTTTGGTCCCTACTAAGCTACTAACCTAAGCATTTAAAATTATGCCTCATTCCAATATAAGTATTTAGCAGTAAATTCATTAAGCATAATATTTCAACCTCAATTTATATTTTTAATGCTAATAATATGACAATAGTGAAATACAGTCAGAATAAATTTATTAAATGAATGAATGGGCACATTTAAATGTTCGCTTACAATAAAAGCAACGTTAGATCCCTTTTCTTAAGATCACTAAAGTTATTTAATCTACAAGAAGTTAAATTATAATAAAAAATTTTAATATTCAAACAATAATAAATTAAGTGTCAAAATAGGTAACGTAAATTCGTATAATTATGATTTGTTTCTTCAACAACTTCCATGGCCGAAATGAGAGTAAAGAAATAAAACTTCGAATTATTATCGTAAACTGCAACTTCTTTAATATTCTGACTGTTCTTTCCATATTTAATTTTTGTATATTTTGTAAGTAGTCAGTTCTTGATTAATTTTTATATTTGTTTTACGCGTTCTATTTCATCTTTCAAGATTTAATCGAACATATATATAAATTTTATTTTATTATGAAGTCATGGGGGCCAGTTAGACCAAACGTTCCAAATATGAGTAGCTCGATATAGAGTTGAAAGGTTTCAAATGTATCACAAATATGTTTTCATCACGGCAAAGGTACGTGACTGCTATAAATTTTTTAAAGTCTGTGCAATAAAATATTAGTGATTAAAAAACACGATGACGAACGTGGTCACGACAAAATCGTTAAATCATGGTAATTACGACTACCCATACTGGGTTACTATTTTGTAAACTAAATGTATTACTTCATTGCATACTAATAATATTTTGTTTTCGGTCGAGGCCCGCGACTGAGCCTGTGGTTATCAAGTAGCACACGTAACACTTGTCATAGCCTGTCAACTTTATGTAATCGCAGAACAGCGAGCTTGGGATGGGTTCTGGAATTGCATAAGCCCTTCCGATCATCGATCTGGTCCGCAGATGATGTGCGATGGCGTTGCACAACTTATATATTGCGCAACTTTTCCATAAAGGGAGGTTAGTTCATGATTTATGCAATCCCGCTTAAGATCGTTACAGAATAGCCGGATTTGGATTAATGAATCACGTTCGCAAACTTGACTTGCAATATTTCTGCGAATCATGATCGTTAGACTGATAATGAGAACTCATCCTCAAATAACTTGTGTAAAGACGTGTACACGTGTTCCCAGAAATGAAGTTTTTCTTCAGTGGATGAAGAATGCACCATTTATTGACTTAAAGAAGTGATTTCGGGTGAAATTAATAGAAATACATATGAAATAAAATGAGAATTTTCAACGTACCCAAACTGAAGACCAAGTCTTTTCAAACGCCTCTGATAACATGGACCAGCCAATTCTACAACGTTACGAAGCAATTTTTTTTTCAACTCAGATTTCTCAGTTACCAATATTGTCTGACAATCCCAAAACAAATCTGTAATATTCCACTCAAACCGTTAGTTCGGGAACGCCAATTAAGTCCAACACTTCGACGCGTGGACGAACGGATTAAAGGAACCAAAAACACAAAACTGGCTTATTTACGTTGAATCAATGTTGGATATAAATTATTTTTTACACTAAAACCTATTTTTATCACAATTACAGAAAAATTGGTAAACAGTAATGATGAATCATGAATCTGCATGTTCTATATGTTCCTAGATATAGGAGAAGTAACTTAAACTAAATCTATAAGAGTAGTTAGATACATTGAGTAACACAGAAATTATTTGCATGATCATGAAGAATGAACAAGTGATGATTAGAAATATAGCCAAATACAATTTAAATAAGTGTATTTTTTCTTACAAAATAGTGTAATCATATCAATATTACAGTTCACATGAAAAAAATTAATTTATTCAATACTAACAGTTCTTCACTAGGAATATTATAAACTTATTTTTGAAGATATTAAAATCAAAATCTTTTTTCAGCTGAAAATTGTCTGCATTACACAGTAGCTCATAAATGGGAAAATATTGCACATGTAAATTTAACTAGCTATTCCCAAACATGGAATATAAATTAATGTGCACTATGTCAAAAGTTAATCTGTTTTAGATCAATATTTGTGAAGTCTTATAAATCAAATCAATTTTTGAATATAAATCGGATAATATTTTTACAAATAGACCTGTCACAGATACAGATAATAATTGGTGCATATTCATCATTAATCTATAAACAATAAGTCTTGAATAATAATCTTAAAATTTTAATTACTATTTAATCCCATTTAAAGTATACCAACTGCAAGTCTTTAAGAAGTGGTCCTTAATTACCATTTAATCCCATTTAAAGTATACCAACTTTTGAGGTTAGGTAACTCAGCCCCAATTAATAAATTAATAAATGATGTGTGCGAAAAATTTCAACCCCTTTTGTCATGAGAAATGCGCACGTTTCGGGGTGGGGGTGGAGGAGAGATACAAGAAAATAACGCGAAAACAACCTAGATTCGAGTCAGATCGTTTTTATGGATGTCACTGAGTTATTGTCTGTCATACGTGCAGCTGTGGGCTGGGTTTGGTAAGAATTGGGCGGGCGTGGGGTGGGGTGGTGTAGATCTATTCAATCATGTTAACAGGCCGGTTTTTGTGTCAAAAAAATGTTTTGGGAACAATTAGATGCATAAAATTTCTCTACATGTTCTTTGTTTAATTTCAAACCCTTTCGGGCTTGGGAAGGTAGCACCCTTCAGAGAGTGTATTGGCGTTACATAAAAATAACGCAAAACTATCTAGATTGTAGTCAAATCCAGGTTTATATGTGGCGCTGAGTTTAATTAATATAAACTCAATTGGCCATTTTACGCCAAGGGACGACGGTGGAATTTTTTAAACAGGCAATCGAGGTCAATAGTTGATTTTAATAGTGATTTTTAGAATTAATTAGAATGATAGTATTTCTACGACTCTGTTTGTGAATAATTTCAACCCCTTTCGGTATGGGAGTGGAACACGGGTAGAGGTGGGGATGGAGGGGAGTTACAATAAAATAACGCGGAAACAACAGTGTTTCGTGACATCGTGTTTATAGATGTCTGAATTTATTTATGACAACCTGAGTAATGCGCGGATGTTGGCGTGAATAGAAATGTTCAAAAATGTTAACCTGTTGATATTTACGTCGAATAAATAATTTTCAGGGTCAATAAGGCTCATAATATTTTTAAATATATTCTGTGTATAATTTCAACTCATACTGTCTTGGAAGGAGAGAACCATGACAGATAGGGTGGAGTTGCATTACATAAAAATAAGGCAAAAATGCAAGATTGGAGCGAATCAGGCGTTATGGATGTAGCCGAGATTCGAGATAATTAATTATTGTGGCTAAGTTCATTTCTGACTTTCTGGGCAACGGGGATAGAAATTTTAAAATAAATCAATTTTGCGTTTTTAATAAATATATTTCAGGAACAATAAGTTTCATTACATGTTCACCGTGTTTAATTTCAACATCTTTCAGGCTTCGGAGGGGAGCTCCCCTTAGGGGCGGGGAAGGAGTGGCATTACGTAAAAATAACACAAAAAATAATAGAGATTGGAGTCTAATTCGGGGACATAGACGTCATTGAGTTCAATTATGACATTCGACTTATCGTTTAACTTGCCAACTTGGTGGTGGTGTAAATTTTAAACGGTTGATGTTTTTGTGGAATAAATATTTGGGCGGGGGTCAATGACATTATTGGAAGTGTACAATAAAATAACGCGAAAACAACCTAGATTGGAGTCAAATCCAAGGTAATGGATGTCAGTGAGCCGTGTGCGTGGGCGGCGTTGGAAATTTTCAAACATGTTAAACGGTCGATATTTGCGTGGAATAAATGATTGTCGGGGTTAATTAGGGTGTTAATATTTCTACCGATGTCGTGCGCCTTGAGAGGGGATTACATTTAGTAGTTGGGGAGGACGGTTATGGAAATATTAAAACATTCTAAAGCAACTGAGATTTGAGTCGGATTAATATATTTAGGGATCAATGAGATGTATATTGTTTCTTCCGGCGGTATCTGTGTCAAATTCAACCCCTTACGGCATTAGAAAGGAGCACCATTAGGGATGAGGTCTGAGGGGCGTTATAAGAAAATAATGAGAGTACAACGGAGAATTGATACAATTCCAGGGTTATGGATTTCTTACATTCAACCCCAAAGGGTGAGGATGGACGGGGTGGACATTTTTAATAATGCAATAACGGCTGATATTAACGTAAAATAAATCTTTTTCAGGGTTAATTAGATTAATAATAATTCTGTAGATGTTTGTAAGTAATATTTCAACCTCCTCCTGCCATGAGAGATGAGTAAGTTTTGGGAAGGGGGTGGCGGGGAAATACTAGAATATTACGCGAAAACAAACGAGATTCGAGTTGAATTGTGTTTATTTGTGAAAACGTGCGAGTGTGGGCTGTGGCAGAACTTTCCAAACACGTTAACCGGCCGGTTTTTGCGTCGAATAAATATATTTTGGGAACTATGTGATTAATAAAATGTCTCTACATGTTCTCCGTGTATTATTTCAAACTATTTCGGGCTTGGGAGGGGAGCACCCTTAACGTTGGGTGTCACGTGGCATTACGTAAAAATAAGGCAAAACAATTAAGATTGGAGCCAAATCCAGGGTTATGGATTTCGCTGAGTTTAATTATGACATTCAATTGGCCATTTAACCCACCAGGGTCGGGGGTTGTAGGGTGTGAAAACTTTTAACCATGCAATCCAGGTCGATATTTGCTTTTAATAATTATTATTACAATAAATTAGATTGACAGTATTTCTACGACTATGTTTGTGAATAATTTCAACCCCTTTCGGTATGGGAGGGGAACACGGGTAGAGGTGGGGTTGGAGGGGAGTTACAAGAAAATAACACGAAAACAACAGTGTTTCGAGACAAATCGTGGTTATAGATGTCTCCATTTATTTATGGCAACCTGGTAAGCGCGCGGAGGTAGACAGGGGTGTGAGGGCTGGCCGCACGTAGGCGGGGGTAAAAATGTTCAAAAATGTTAACCTGTCGATATTTACGTCGAATAAATATTTAACAGGGTCAATGAGTCTCATAATATTTTAAAATTTATTCTGTGTATAATTACAAATTCTATCGGGTTGGGAGATAAGGTTAATGAAGGGTAGGGGGAGGTGCATAAACATAAAACTAACGAAAAAAATCCGTGATTGGAGTCAAATCCGGGGTTATGTATGTAGCTGAGATTAATTATTGCATTCCATTGACATTTAACCCCAAGGGGCGGGGATTGACAGGGGTGGAACGTTTATAACAATTTAAAGGGTCGATATTTGCGTGGAATAATTAACTGTCGCGGTCAGTGACGTCGATAATATATTTACCGATATTGATTGTAAAATTTCAATCCCTTTCGGCATAAGTACACTTAGGGTTGGAGTGGAATCATTAAAAAATGCTAAAACAGCCCAGATAAATATTTTTAGGGATTAAAGAGATTGATAGTGTTGTAACCTATATTGTATGAGTATAATTTCAACACCGTACAGCATGGGAAAGGAGTACCCTTAGGGGTGTGGGTGGACGGGCGTTACAAATAAATAATGCGAATAAATCTGAGAATACAGTCAAAACCATAGTTTTGAATGTCGCAGAGTTTAATTATGACATTCAATTGGCCATATAACCCCAGGAGCGAGGGTGGACGGGGATTGAATTTTTCAAACATGTTACACGGTCGATATTTGCGTGAAATAAATATTTTTCGGGGTTAATTAGATTTATAGTATTTCTATCCATATTATGAGTGTAAAAAATGAACCCTTTGCGGGATGACGGGGTCCATGATGACGGGTTGGGGTGGATGGGACTTACAAAAAAATAACGCGAAAACAGCCGAGATTGGAATCAATTTCATGGTTATGGATGTCGCCGAGTTTAATTTTGACATTCCAATGGTCATTTAACCCCCAGGGCCGGGGAAAGACGGAGATGGCATTTTTCTAACGTGTTAATGGTCGATATTTGCGTGGAAAAAATAATTGTCGGGGTCAGTGTCGTTGATAATATATCTACCATTGTTGTTTGTTATATTTCTACCCGTTTCGTCATTAGAGGGATGCACGCTTGGGGGTGGACGTGGAAACATTCAAACATCCTAAAACAGCCTATATTTTAAGTAGATAAATATTTTTACGGATCAAAGAGATTGATAGTGTTTCTACCAATTACGGCATGGTAACGGAACACCCTTAGGGTTGAGCGTTACAAGAATATAGCGCAAATACAACCGAGATAGTAGTCAAATCAAGGGTTATGGATTTCGATGAGATTAATTCTGACATTGAATTGACTATTTAATCCCAGGGGTGGTGGTGGACAATTTGAAACATGCAATTACGGCCGATATAAGCGTTGAATGATTATTTTTAATACTTAATTAGATGCATACTATGATTTAATGTATCAAAAATTTCAACCACTTTAGGCATGATGGGAGACAATTATTTGGGATGGAGTTGGTCGGGGATTGATTGTTTCAAACATGTTTAACGGTCGATATTTGCGTGGAATAAATGTTTGTCTGGCTTAGTTAGATTATTAGTATTTCTACCTATGTTGTGTATATAAAATTTCAACCTCTTACCCATTCGAGGAGAGCACGCTTAGGGATTGGGGTGGACGGATGTGGAAATATTCAAACATTCTAAAATATCCTATATTTGAGTCGGATAAATATTTTTAGGGGTCATAGAAATTGATAGTGTTTCTACCGATTTTATCTATGTAAAATTCAACCATTTACAGCATACGAAAGGGACACCCTTAGAGGTGGGGATGGACGGGCATTACAAGAAAATAACGCGAATACAATGGAGATTAAAGTCAAATCCAGGGTTAAGGATGTCGCTGAGTTTAATAATGACATTATACAAGCGATTAAACCCCCAGAGGCGAGGGTAGATGGGGTGGAAATTTTCAAACATGTAAAATGGTCGATATTTGCATAGAATAAATATTTTTCAGGGTTAACTAGATTTATAGTATTTCTAGCCATGATTTGTGTGTAAAATTTTAACCACTTGCGGTATGAAGGGGAAGAACGCTTAGGGGTCGGGCCGTAGGGGCGTTACAAGAAAATAACACGTAAACAACTGAGATTTGAGTCAAATCAAAGGTAATTGATGTCGCTGAGTTCTTTTATGACAATCTGGGTAACGTGCGGGGGTGGGATGTGGTGGCAGGGGTTGGACAGAGGTGGACGCGGGGTAAAAATTTTAAAATGAGTTAAGCGGCAGAATTTTGCGTCGAATAAATATATTTTGGATTCGATGAGATTCATAAAATTTCTCTACATGTTATTCGTGTTTAATTTCAACCCCTTTCAGGATTGGGAGGGGGTCCCCTTAGGGGTGGGGGTTTAATGGTATTACATAAAAATAACGCAAAATAACGCATTTGGAGTAGAATCCCGGGCTATGATTGTCAATGACTTTAATTATGACATTAGACTTACCGTTTAACTCGACCAACGAGGGGTTACCGGGGGTGTAAATTTTCAAATATGTTAAACGGTTGATGTTTTTGTGGAATAAATATTTCTCATAGGTCGTTGACATTGATAGTATTTCTATCGATGTTGTTGTGTATAACATCAACAAATTTAGGCCTGAGTTAGGAGCACGGTTAGGGCTGGGGTAGAGAGGATTTACAACAAAATAACGAAAAAAAACCCTGAGATTCGACTCAAATCCAAGTTGGCGGGAGGGGCTGGACAGAGTTGGGCGGAGGTAGAAAATTTCAAACGTGTTAACAGGCCGACTTTTGCGTCGAAAAAATATTTTGGGAACAATGAGATTCATATTTCTGTACAGGTTACCTGTGTATAATTTCAACTGCTTACATAATTGGAAAGGAGCACCCTTAGGGGAAAACAACGCGAAAACAACCGAGATTGGAGTAAAATACAGGGTTATGGATGTCGCTGAGTATAATTACGACATTCAATTTGCCATTTTACCCCCAGGGGCGGGGGTTGATAGGGTGAAAATTTTGAAACGTGTAAACACTGCCAAAATTAGCGGTGAATAAATATTTTTCAGGATTAATTAGATTGATATCATTTCTACTGATTTTGTTTGTGTATAATTTTAACCCCTTTGGGGTGGAAGGGATCACGCTTTGGGGTGGGGGTGGAGGGGTGTAAACAATAAAACAACCGAGATTCGAGTCAAATCGAAGTTACGGATGTTGCTAAGTTTATTTTTGACAACCTACGCAACTCAAAGGGTTTGGTGAGCGAGGTAGAAAAAAGGTTTATCGGCCAATATTTGCGTTCAATAAATATATTTAGGTCCTTTAAATTCATAATATTTCTGTAGTTATTCTCTGTGTATAATTTCATTCCCTATCGGAATGGGAGGGCATAGGGGTGGAATTTGGTAGAGCGAAAATGTATGTCTCTGAGTTTCGTTGTGACAAACTGAATAACGCGCGGGGGTGGGTGGGTTCTGGGCGGGAATAGAAATTTTCAAACAATGTCACCAGCCGATTTTTCCATGGAATTAATACATTTTGTTTCACAGTAGCAGGGATGGAAATTTTCGAACATCATCAAATGTCGATATATTCGTCAAATGAAACTGTTTCAGGGTAAATGAGTTGGGAATGGGAGATGAGTACATTTCGGGATGGGGGTCGAGTTGCGTTACGTAAAAATATTGCCAGTGCCCTATATTCGCGTCAAGTCGGGGGTTATGGGTAACTGACATCTCGGGCAACGCCGGGCACCCAGCTAGTAAAATAATAAAAATTCAATAAGGTTTATCCATTGAAACTTGCCATTGAATCCCAAAAAATCATTACCTCTGTATAAATCATTTCTTGTGAGAATTTTTTTTTTATACTTGAGAGCAGATGTTGCTAATTGTTTTACAGAATCAAACGCGTAAATTCGAACTACCCTAATTTTATCTAAAATGTGAAACCAGTTTGTAGCATGGATAATCCGGCCCGGCGTTGCCCGGGTCGTAATATATTCATAGCCCCGATTAGACTCCAATCTCAATTGCTTGCCGTTTCTTTATTTAACGTTCCTCCACCCCCCACCCCTAACCATGCTCCCCACCAATGCCGAAAGGGGTTGAAATAATACACAAAGAGATATGTTTGAAACGTTCTACCCCCACCCACCTCCGCTCAGACCACCGCGTTGCTCATGTTGTCATAAATAACCTCAGCGACAACCATATCTCAGGATTTGACACCGATCTAGGTCGTATTCGCCTTATTTTCATGTTACACCCCACAAAAATACACCTCCCATGCCGATAGGGGTTTAAATTATACACAGAAAACATCTAGAGAAATATTATAAGTTTAATTGACCCTGCAAAATATTTATTCGACGCAAAAATCAGCCGTATAATATGTTTATAAATTTACACCGCTGTTCACTCCCGCTAGTTGAAAGTCATAATTAATCGCAGTGACATCCATAAACCGGGATTCCAGTCCAATCTCCGTTCTTTTTGCGTTCTTCACCCTCACCGTTAAGGGTGATCCCGTTTCCAATCACAGAAAGGGTTGAAATTATACCCAGAAAACATTGAGAGATTTAATGGAGCTTATTGATCCAGAAATATATTTCTTCGGCGTAAAAATCGGCCGGTTCACATGTTTGAAAATTTCAACCCTAGACCACCTAGCTCCTGTGGGTGGATAGCGTGTCTCAGCCCCCCACAGTGTTTCTTTCCTAGTCGCAAAGAACATGTGTACGAATGTTGGTACAATTCTCTTCACGGGTGTAGATTTGTATGCGGAACTCTCTCTCTCTCTCTCACACACACACAAATATATATATTCTAATACTAATTAGAGGTCAATAATGATTTTAATAATTGGATAGTTATGATGGATTGTTAGCGGAACAAATTTTCAATGTATAAGCGAGTTTTTTTGTGGGCTGCGAGCGCTTTCTGAAACAGTCGGTCTGGTGTTGAAGTCGGGTGTGGAAGTAAAAATTTGAGATGGGTACAACGAACAGCGTGGCCGGCGTATAGATCAAGCAGAGAAGGTTACAAGTTTTAGAATTTGAGTATAAAGCATTAAAATTTCTACGAGTACCGAGACCGTCATCAGTTCCACATAGACACAATTTAGTAACTAATAATCCGGAGGGAGCAGCAGTTTCAGTTCCCAGAAAAGAAACTCGAAAGCTACGACCGTGTTTTGTACAATCAAGTGTAGAGTCAGTGATTTCATGGTCTGTTAGTGCGAATTGTTAGCCCGAGCCCAGGAAAGTTAAGTCTGGTACCAGCCAAATATTTTGTAAGTACAAACAAATTTAACTAAGTTTTTGTAAACAATAATTAAAGTCGTCAGATTTCGCTTTCTTGTTTTTTGTATTCATTGTTTAACTTCTTAGTTTGTAAATTCTATGATTGTGTAACGTAAATATAAAGGTTGTTTCTTTACTTAGCAGGCCCAGATAAACGACCCTGAGAAAAGAGTTGTAAAAAAAATCTATAAACATTGAAAAACTTTCAATTGAATTAAACTCATAAAATGTTGTAAATGTCTACTGAAAAAAAGTAAATTGTATTTTAAGTTTAAAGAATGTCGTAATCATTTGCGATCCTTCACGTTAAATAAAATAAATAAATAAATGGTTTCATAAACGAACTATTGATTTAAATTCATGGAAATAATTTTGTTTAAATAATTTGTTAATTAATATCTTTTTAGTTATTACAATATATATAAATACATTATATATACACACAAAAACTCTGTTTTATTTATTAGATTTATTAGGATTTCATTTTTAAAACCTCCTGTTTAATTCTGAAGCTGAATACATATCTCTGGAGAAATTCTGTATGGAGCACAAAACTTCTTACTGTTTTGCAGAACCTTGGAGACCGTTTGGTATAATTGCAGACTGAATTAAGAAAAACCTGATACACACTCTTCATATTTTTGAGAATTTTTTAATTTAATTGTCAGTCAAATACACGATAATCTTTCGGCGTCTTATCGGACCATAGTCATCTGTATAAAAGTATTTGACTGACAAATAAAAAAATTGTCTAAAATTTGAGGACTGTGTATAATAATGGGAAATGCGAGAAGTTTCGGAGCTGTCCACTACTACCGGAACTTTCCAGAAGGTCATGTATAAAATAAAGCTCGCTGCCGTACGGCATGAATACATTTATTTAGTTGTGTGTATGCTACAAAAAATTAACATTAATTTTTATTTAATAAAATCCCTGATTATCTTTTAATATTTATTTTATTAGTGTTTCGCAGCATTTATTTATGAAGGATGAAATCGGTTAATTAACAATAATCATCTTATTTTGTTAAAATTAATACGTAGAATCTAATTTTAAATATACAGTATTGAAATATGTTCATATTTTGAACATTTTAATGTAATTTTTACATATACATATTAATTTCTGATTAATATTTCTCTTTTTTATTCTTTAACTAGCTGGGTGCCCGGCGTTGCTCGTGTACTTATTTATATAAACTCGAAAAAGTATTTAATTGAATACTTAAATATATTCCTTGAGTATTTCAGGATATAATTGTCAATTGTCACTCAGTCTTCATACATTACGAAATATTACATTGATGAAATTGTTAGCTAGACTCACAACTAATATAGAGCGAAAATTAACTTACATTTTCCGCAAGGATGGTAAAGTAATTCGTATTCTTCTTTATTACCATTCGATGGAGTATTGCTGTATAAAATTATACTTTTTATTTAAAGAACATATTTCTGCTTTATTTCATTCCTAATAAAGGAAATATTTCCTTTGTTCGTTGCGTAGTAACGTCTCTCTCTCGCGTGACGTCATTGTCTCTTGGCGCGCAGTAATTTAATATTTAATGATCACGGTTTTTAATTATAATTCTTTCCACATGTATGCTAGGCGTTTCTCACCCTCACAGTACCGTTTCTCGTATTTGAAGAATATGTGTACCAATTTTTGTTACATTCTGTCCACGCGATAAAATTTGTATAAAGAACAACGTAAATACATACATACAAATATACATCCTTTTTTATTATATAGATATACACACCATTTTCCCCTTTAAATAAAGGGAACTAATCTGTCAAAATAGAGTAATTCCTGAACAGATTACAAACACATGCGAAAGTCCGTAATGGTATTGCCGTTGCGAAGTTTAATTAATTAAACTTAGCAGGTAATCCTTGCCCAACATTCAAAATTAGACTTTTCCTTTACAATCATCTTCAATTTACTATAGTTTGGTAGAGGAAAAAATCTTCTCACTAAGTGAGGAAGCATGCTTCTTATTCTTCTCATGTTAAGCAGCTGAAGTGGAAATCGTGTGCTGTAGCACAAATTCCAATTAGTTGACTACCATAAAGCGGAGGCATTAAAAGTAGAGGATGTGGAACGACTGAAGCACGTTGAAAGTAGTGGCGCTTAAACCAATTAGTCTGAGAACACTTGGGGATTATCAAGGTAGAATGTAAATATTTTTAGTATCTATAAACAAGATATCACCCACTGTGCTCCGAGATAAACTAGGGTATGTATCTAGGTTTCTCAGATTACGTGAAATGAACCGATATAAGGTTTACTGATCAATTTTTTTACTTTTTAGGTTGAAACAGGGCCTGGCTTTTAAGTAACTTCTAATAGATTAATAGTGAGTGTAAATAGCATTTATTTGAGCAAAGTAATTTCAGATAGAGAAAATAATTTAACCGACGTCTTTAATAAGTTAATTCTCCAAAACGATGTGTTTGTAGTTAGATATAAAAAAAACACGTTCTTCAAAAGGGTGCGTTGTTTTTGCTGCTCTCAACACAAATACCTGTTTCGCTGCCTTTTTTACGCACATATTTCTTGAGAATCATCAGACACGTTTCTGTAAAGCTGTGAAGTTATTTCACAAGTTTGCAATATAAAATAATATTCATAAGATTTCTAAGAAAGAAATGAGTCTCATATATGCGGCTCTTCTAATAAATAAAATTGTAGGTTTGTGTGTATGTTCCGCATACAAATTTAAATGAGTGGAGCAATTAACGACCAAATTGTTTGCTAATGTTACTTACAACGCGGTAACAAACACTGTGGGGGTAAGACACGCCACTTTATGCCCTAGTGGCAAGTAAAAAATGAATCATGTAAAAGCTGATACCCCAATACAAGGATGAGTCCGGAAGTAAATACTTACCAATGGGTATAATTGTAATGAAACCTTTCTGATAATTAATAAATAACACAATTTTAAGTCTCAATATTTTATTTATTTATTTTCTTTTGTAGATTTAGATATTCTCGATACATAATATTTCTCTACATTTTCCCTGTGTATAATTTCAACCTCTTTCGAGTTTGGAGGGGAGCTCCCTTAAGGGTGGTGGTAGAGTGGCAATATATAAAAATAACGCAAAAAAAATCGATATTGGAGTCGAATCCGGGGGTTATGGATGTCACTGAGTTCAATTAAGACATTCAACTTGCTTTTTAACTTCCCCAAGCGGGTTTGGTAGCGCTGAAACGATCGATATTTGCGTGGAGTAAATATTTGTCGGGGTGACATTACTAGGCTTTCTACCGTTGTTTGTTTGGAATGGTAGCACGCTTACAAGTGTGGGTGGATGGGCGTTATACAAAAATAACGCAAAAACTACCAAGATTCGAGTCAAATCGTGGTTATGGATGTCGTTGAGTTTAATTATGACAACCTGGGTGTGGGAGGGTCTGGGAGGAGGTTGGCCGAGGTATTAATTTTCAAACAATGTAACAGGCCGATTTTTACGACGAATAAATATTTTTTGTTTACCCCATAGTGGCGGGGATAAAAACTTTCGAACATGTTATAACGGCCGGTGTATTCGTCGAATGAAACTTTTTCGGGGTCAATGAGTTCAACCTCTTTCGGCATGGAAGGTGAGCACATTTTGGGATACGCAAAAGGGGCCAATATTGGAGTCTAATCGGGGGTTATGGATATATGACAACCCGGATAACGCCGGGCACCCAGCTAGTTTCAAATAGTAAAATGTATTAATATTATATTATACATAAATATTGGAAATAACATTATGGGTGATCGATCGAGAAGATCGAAAGTGTCAATGGAAAATAAATAAATAAACTACTGAGGCCGAAATTTGGATTATTTGTTAGTTATAAGAATTGTTACCCATCTCCTGTCGTGTGGTGGTCAGCGTCACTGACTCGAGTTCGAATCCAGGCCAGAGAATGAACGTTGTGTGTGTTTCCATACCGACAAACTCCCACAAATTAGTTCCTAGATAGTGAAACGCAACACTGTACAAAGTCGCTAATGATCTTAGCCGTTGATGGACTATAAGTAAAAATAATAAAATATGATAAAAGAATATAACATTATCGGTCTAAAGAAAAGAAATATTTTAATGAACCTTTTCTAAACTTTTCAATACTCTTATTTGTTCCACAATCACTCCGATACCATGAGAAAAACTTTTCGGTTGACCAACCTGTTCATGGGCCGTAGAGACAGACAAAACAATCCGACGCTGTGGTTATCAGCGAGAGAATTTAAGTTACGAAAGTGAAAATCATTCTCGATGTACATCACGGGCAGCCACCATCATTCTCACAGGAGTATTATTCAAATTTGGCATCTCTTTATACGGAACAAAGAGAATAACTGTTTACCACACATCTGCTCCAATTTGGCGTCTATAATGAGAGACGGACAACGAGGCTCTTTTTATAGACTTTTTCCGTTGTTCAAAGGGCCGGAGGCCGATGTCGTCAAACTTTTACGGTCTATAACTGAAATGGAAAATGAAGTGGCGTGAAGGGTCTAAGATACGCATTTAGGACCATATATCGCGCGATGTGAGCAGGCAGAAGAAATTTGTTCACCCAAATTGGAAACATATGAGCGGTTCTTCTAATAAAGGTGAATATCTGCCAGGATCCCTCTGAAACCAGACTATATTCTTCAAGGTTCTTTTGCATTGCGAGATTGCCTGTCTGAAACGAGTATAATTGACACTTGACGCCACTTCATTTTTCGTTTCAGTTATGGCCCGTTAAAGTTTGACGACAACGGCCTCTGTCCATTTGAACAACGGAAGCGACCCATAAAAACAGGCCTCGTAGTCCCTCCCGTTATAGATCGCTAAATTGGAGCAGATGCGAGTTAAACAGTTGTTAAATTCAAAACCTTTCACGCTCTTAAGAGACGGAATATTTTAATTAGATTTTACTAGCATATTTCAGCCGCCTTCCTATCCCGTAGCCTTACGTTTTGGGTACCGCGGTAGCATGTTTTTGAAAAGTTTCCATTAATTCTGAATCATATTAACCATGACGGATAATCGAATGGATCGATTAGCGAGAAAGAGAAAACTTTATACGGCTTAATTGATTTTGGTAAATCTGGCGGAGCTACCTTTGGGGGATGCCTTCACATATCTGTTTTTTTTTAACTAAGGTTCCCACATGCCGAGTCACCTCGGCCTGTTTTGAGAGGTGTATGTACCTTGGCATACGGTATGAGTTGTTCTGGGTTCCCATTGGAACAGTCGGCCAGCTGCCTCATAAACTGGTCGAGGCACGGAGTAGGGAATGTTGCGTCCCCACAGCAAACCCCTCTCCCACCATCGGAAGGGCGAGGGACAAGTACCCAATGCCCGACCTACCTGATGCAGGTTTTCTAGGGTTTTTCCGGGATCACTTTTAGGCGAATTGCCGGGTAGGATCCTTAAACCATAGCACGGTGACCCTAGTAAACCCTTGGTTACCTTGTTCTACCCTTCCGCATCCCTCCTTTCAAATCCCTTCCTATGCTATTAAAGGGGAGTTGCTACCATGTGGATTACCCTCATGAAAAACAAAAACAAAAAAAAACGAAACCGTTTAGAAGACGATCCGTTGCTAAGTAACCGCTCACGGGCCTTAAATGTCTATTTCAACTTCCATACAGAGATCAGCTCACGAACTACTCGGCGCTTAACGTTGTAGTAAAAGGTTGAGCAAAAAAGACATGAAATCAAGATTCTTCTATATAATACTAGCAGAGGCTCGTTAATTATATCTGTTTGTTTTGAACTACAAAAATCCTTATTTCAATGAATTATATACTTCTCGAATTAATTTTTCTTTGAACTATCAGTTTATTTTGTCCAAAATCTTTATGGCTTTTTAATTTTCGATAAGTGCTGCTTGAGTTGAATGAACCATAGATTGTAATGAAATATGAGAGCCTTAATACATTGTCACACAGTGCAGTAATTTAATGGGTTTTCGATGATTCATTGACATAATCGTGGAAAAATCTGAAAAGATTATTTAACCTTTTATTGCATGATTTTTGTATTTTTATCTACAATTTTTAGATGTATTTTTGTGAATACAGTACAGAAAAACACCCAATAAAATATAGAACATGACCAAACTCAATTTGGCTCAGGATGTTGCACATATTCAACGAAAACATAATTAGGTCTGATTTATCAATAGTTCACTTTAATTGGATGATTATTATTTTAGTGCTATAATAATACCCTGAGAATGACACTCAATTTTTTTTCATGAAAAAAAATAATTAAAAAATCCACAGAAAATAAATATTCTGAAGTTGAACGGCGGGTAGAATAATCTGGTTTAAGGGGTTGACTCACAGAAAGCTAGGACAGGAATGTTTTACCATGTCCAGGGATGTCAAAAACTTCACATTTCCTTAAGTGAACGTTGTTTCAAATCTGCATGACAATTTACCTCTCTTAGAAACCAATAAGATGCCTCTGAGGTGACACTAAAAGTTATGTTGCATACATACTGCACTATGCACTACAGGGTTAAAGCCGTACGTCACCTATTTGCAATGAATCTTTGGCATTTACAAGCTCACCTTCTTCTCATATTTTATTTCTAATTATTGAAGTAGAATAACGACCAAATAATTCCTTTTATTTTACAATTGAGCTTAAATTTATTTTCACTGATAAAAACGTATCCAAACGATATTTTAAGAATATTTCTAGAAAGAAAAATTCTAGTAACCGCTTCGAATATTATACCAAACTTCTGAAGAGCATAATCTATATAATAAAAAAGGATGTATATTTGTATGTATGTATGTATTTACGTTGTTCTTTATACAAATTTTATCGCGTGGACAGAATGCAACAAAAATTGGTATACGTATTCTGCCAAAATCGAGAACCGGTACTGTGGCGGTGACAAACCCATAGCATAAAGGTGGAAAGAATTATAATTAAAAAATGTGATCATTAAATATTAAATTACTGCGCGCCAAGAGACAATGACGTCACGCGAGAGAAAGACGTTACTACGCAACGAACAAAGGAAATATCTCCTTTATCAGGAATGAACTAAAGCAGAAATATTTTATTTAAATAAAAAGTATAATTTTATACAGCAATATTCTATCGAATGATAATAAAGAAGAATACGAATTACTTTACCATCCTTGGGGAAAATGTAAGTTAATTTTCGCGCTGTATTAGTTGTGAGTCTAGCTAACAATTTCATCAATGTAATATTTCGTAATGTATGAAGACTGAGTGACAATTGACAATTATATCCTGAAATACTCAAGGAATATACTTAAGTATTCAATTAAATACTTTTTCGAGTTTATATAATTAAGTACACGAGCAACGCTGGGCACCCAGCTAGTTTTGGAATAAAATTCAAATTAAACCTATCTTTGTTATTTTTATTAATTAAAAATCTCAGCTTGTTTCAAAAACTTTGTTTGAACGCATGTTGGTGTCATTTCACGAATTTTTCCTTGTTCCTGGAAAACTCTGCGTATAAATTTTTAGAAAATGTTCTGCCCCACAAAGCGTCCTTCGCCTTCGTTAAATTTGAGATATTTTTGTAACCGTTTTCCAGCAAAGTGAGCAAGACTTTGAGCGCAGTCCCTTGATCTCTTTGCAGGCCATTAAAAGGATTAACGCAGGGTGCTTAAGCCTGCTTACAATACACTGAGTTTCAGGATTTATAACAACTTCCCTACACGCGTTGACCCTTGAGCCTCGGGGAATAATATACTACTTGACATTTCTAAGTCGTGAAGTTTCTCTACGGCCCTGTTAAATCATCGCCTTACGCTGAAGCGGTCTAATCAATGCGATTGTTAAATGATAAGCTTCCGTAACGGTTTGAATTACAGGAATTATTAACCCGAAGCCGAAGTCATAGAATTGCATAGAACCCCATCCTCGTTGTATTAACTGTATATAGGATGACAGACCTATCTCACTTTTTTCAATTTTTTAAAAAAAATTAAAGTCATGTAGAAAAGAGTAACATAAGATATTGGCAAATTCTCTGTATGATTTTAGACAGAAACTATCAACAATTCAAGCAACGTATAACTTTTTAAATCATACCCAGATGGCATTTAACCAAAATGATGTAGAGAAAGGAGTATTCCTGGACCTCAGCAAAGCATTTGACATAATAAACGACATAATTTCGTCCTTAAAACTTGGAAACTATGGCATGAGAGGATTGGATAAAATCATATATTGACGAAAGGTCACAAGAAACAGAAATTAGACATGTAAATTCCTCTATTCCACCAAGAGTTGAAGATCAACACTGATAAAATATGGTGTACCACAAGGTTCGGTTCTTGGTTCATCGCTATGGGTGCCCAGCGTTGTCCGTGTACTTATTTATATAAGCCGAAAAGTTATTTCATTCTATTTTAATGCTTAGTCAAGAATTGATTTAACCTAAATCTAACTGTTCCTAGTTTCGTTCATACGTTCGACCGGTAGTGCATTAATTGAACAGCTATAAAATACATTGAATTTTATTGCCTCAATCCAAACAAACATACCTCCGAATTTCTTCTTAAATATACTCCTTGATTATTGCAGCATATAAAAATTCCCTCATTCTTCAGACAATATCAAAGATTAAATTGATGTAATTGTTAGTTAAATTCACAATGTAAACAAATGGTCGCCATATTACAGTCACCAATATGGCACGAAAATTTACTTACATTTCCCACAAAGATCTTAAAGTATTTCGTATTGTTTCTTATTATCATACGATCGAGTATCGCTGGATAAAATTTTACTTTCTATTCAATAAAAATCTTTCTGCTGTATTTCATTATGGAAATAGGAACTATTTCCTTTGTTCGTCGCGTAGTAACGTGTCTCTCTCTCTCTCTCTCTCGCTTGACGTCACGGTCTCTTTGCGCTCAGTAATTTAACACAAAAATTATCACGTTTTTCAATTATAATTTTTTCCACATTTATGATAGTCGTTTCTTACCTCCAGAGTTCTGTTTCTCGTATTTTGATGAGTACATGAACCAATTTTTGTTGGAATCTGTCCACGCATTCAGATCTGTATAGAAATTAACGTAAATACATACATACAAATGTACATCATTTTTTATTATACAGACTAGCTGGGTGCTCGGCGTTGCCCGAGATGTCATTTATCCATAACCCCCGATATGACTCCAATTTCGGTTGCTTTTGCGCTATTTTTATGTAACGCTCCTCGGAACCTATCCCTAAATGTTCTCACTTCCCATGCCGAAGAGGGGTTGAAGTCATTGACCAAATATATCAACCGTTTTTACATGTTAGAAGATGACCACCCCCACAAATGTGCGACAATCAACAAGTATTTTTTCCACGCAAAAATCGGCCGATTCCATTGTCTAGAAATTTCTACCCCCGCTCACCACCTCCCAAACCCGTCGCGTTACCCAGGTTGTCACAATTAAACTCAGTGACATTCATAGACTCTGAATTGATTCGAATCTCGGTTGTTTTAGCGTTATTTTTATTTAACGCACATCCACCCTAACCGCTAACCTTGCTCCCCTAACACGGGTTGAAAATATACACAAACAACAACGGTATAAATACTATCAAAGTCATTAACCCCAGCAAATAATTATTTAACGCAAATATCGACCATTTAACATGTTTGAAAATTTCCAACCAACGACCACTCGCGCTTGGGGGATCTTAAACGGCATATTGAATGTCGTAATTAAACTCAGTGACAACTATAACCCCGGATTCGATCCAATCTCGATAGTTTCTGCTTTCCTTTTATGCAATTCCACTCCACCCCCACCCTTATGGGGAGCTCCATTCCCAATCCGGAAATGGGTTGAAATTATACTCGGAGAAAATGTAGAGATATTTTATTAATCTAATTGATCCCGAAATATATTTAATCGACGAAAAAAATGCCGGTTAAAAGAAAAATTTCTATCCCCCGTCCACCTCAGCCCAACTCATCCCAAACCAGCCCACCCCCGCGCGTTGCCCAGATTGTCATAAATAAATTCAGCGATATTCATTACCTTCGATTTGACTCGAATCTCGTTTTTTTTCGCGTTATTTTCTTGTAAGTCCTCTCCACCCTCACCTCTATCATAATCCCTCATAATTCCGGAAGTGGTTGAATTTTTACACACACAACATGGGTGGAAATACTATAAATAAAACTAACCCTGCAAAATATTTATTTAACTGTAAAATCGGCCGTGATTACTTGTTTCAAAATTTCCAACCCCGACTACCTCCACCGCTCTGGGTTAAATGTCCAATTAAATGACATAATTAAACTCAGTGATATTCATAACCCTGTATTTGTCCCTAATCTCCGTTTATTAGCGTTATTTATTTTTAACGCTAGTCACCCCTACCCCTAAGATCAGCTCCCTCTCAATCCCGAAAGGGGTTGAAATTAAACACGGAGAACATGTAGTGAAATTACTTTAAAATTTCTACCCCCATTCATCTCCACTCAACCCCTCCCACCCCACCCCAAACCCGCGCGTTGCCCAGATTGTCATACATGAACTCAGCGACATTAATTACGTTCGACTTATACAAATGACGGTTGTTTTCGTGTTATTTTCTTGTAACACCCATCCACCACCTCCTCTAAGCGTTCTCCACCCTCATGTCGCAAGAGGTTGAAATTGTACAAACATAAAATGGGTAAATTTACTATAAATCTAATTAACCCTGAAAAATATTTATTTCCTACAAATATCGACGTTTTAACATGTTTGAAAATTTCCATCCCCGTCCTCTCCCGCCCCTGGGGGTTAAATGGGCCATTGAATATCATAATTAAACTCTGCGACATCCATGACCCTGGTTATAACTCCAATATCGGTTGTATTTACGTTATTTACTTGTAACGCTCTCCACCCCCACCCCTATTAGTGCCCCTTTCCTATGCTGTAAAGGTTTACAATTATACTCAAATAACACCGGTAGAAATACTACCAATTTCTTTTACAACTAAAAATATTTATGCGACTTAAATATCGGTTGTCTTATTATGTTAGAATGTTTTAACCCCCACCCCTAAGTGTGCTCTCCTCTCTCGCTGAAAACGGATGAACTTTTACAAACAACATCGGTAAAAATACTATGGCCCTGGCATTTATGTATTAAACGCTAATATCGACGATTTAACATGTTAGAAAAATTCCACCCCGTCCATTCCTGCCCCGGTTATTAAACTCCATTTCAATGTCATAATCAATCTCAGTGACATCCATAACCCTGGTTTCGACTCCAATATCGATTGCTTTTGCGTTATTTTTATGTAATGCCGCTCCACCCCAACCCGCAAGGGGAGCTCCCCTTCAAATCCCGGAAGGGGTTGAAATTAAACACGGAGAACATATAGAGAAGTTTTATTAATTTCATCGATTTATATATATTTATTCGACGCAAAAAACTGCCGCTCAAAATGTTTTTAAAAATTCTAACCCCCGCCCAAATCCTCACACCCCAGCCCACCCCTCCCGCGTTGTCCAGATTGTCGTAAATAAGCTCAGCGACATCCATTACCTTTTATTTGACTCGAATCTATGTTTTTCTCACGTCCTCCACGTCCCTTATCATGCTCCTCCCTCATGCCGCAAGAGGGGTTGAATAGTCGTTCAATAGATTAGAAATGAGGTGATAAAATAATCTCCATAATTATATAATCTATTGAAGACTGGTATGATCGCAAGCGAGTTAATTCGTGTTACTACATTTCCGACACGACGATGCCAGTCAATTCAACTAACGAAGCGTCTCTTGTCGTTTTTCATATTTAAAGTTGTCTGGCACTTGAAGCCCGGATAAAATGTACGCTAGGAAGATTGAGACATGTAGAATTTGCAGTCAGGCAGAGCAGCGAGCTATTGATATGCGCTGCGAAAGCCACGAACTTTGCAACGGAATACAGATGAGGGATGCTGCACTCTTCCACAGAGATCTGGCGAGGTTGATCAACAGAAAACACTGATCAGCCGAATAAATAAAGGTCCAAAACGGCTTTTGTCTGGAGAAGAGAATTCATACTCCATCACGCGTATTTTACTACGGTACATCGTTTGAGGGATGGAGAAGACTTGGTCTTTTCAACGAAATAATTTTGTAAATTCCATATTTAATATGGGAATATTTAATTTGGGAAAATATACGACACGTAACGTATCCTTGTTTATTTGACTCGAAAGAATATAACCCTTAATTAAAAATAACTAGCGTTTATTTATGTCTGATGTTTGGTTATTTACTAATCGAAATAGAATACTGTTACTAACTATTTACATTCTATGTAAATGTTTAATTTTTATAATAATCAGAAATGCTACACATAAAAAACAATTTAACCTCTAAATTCACATAATAATACCTTAATATTAAGTAATACTTATAATCAATTATTTCATAACATTTGAAATAATTCTTTTTATTTAATAAAATTTTATAAGACTATTAGTATAAATTTATAATTTAAATTTGGAAAAATTTAGGTTCATAATGTTTGGTAACATTTATTATTAAATGGAAAAAATGTTGAAGACTTTGATTTTAAATATTGTATTGATTTAAATTTTAAGACAGAAGAATAAGAAGAAATTTAGAAATTTGAAATATTGTTTGTTCTTGATAAAGGTAAATAATGGCGCTGAAACGTCGTTGTGTTGAATTAAATTAGTAAATGATTAATGATGATTCTCGGCTACGTCTAATATTTTCCATCTTACTTCGTAATTAAAAATAATGATCAAGCTTCATAGCTGAGCGTTAGGGTAAAGGCTTCTTATATTAAGATATATATAGTAATAATTAACAAATAATTAAAAGAATTAATGAATTTAAAGTAATTCTGCCCCACGTTGAGGGTGCCAATATGTAATACTTAAAAGAAATTAAATAATTAATTCGATGAATTGCCCCACGGTGAATGTGCCAAATTGTAATAAACAAACTATAATTAATTAATTATGACAATTTTGAATGACTTTGTTTTATTAAAATTTAAAAATGAAAGGTTGTTAAATAATTTACAAAATTTTAAACCTCAGAAAACAATTAATTTATTCAAAGTAAAATAACAAAATTTCTTGATGTGATTTATTTACATTCGTGTTCTTACTATTTTACAAATTTTATATACTCTCATCACAGGGTAGTTTATTTTGGTCTTTTAAATAAAGAAAAAACTTTTTTTCATTCAAATTAACAATCAAATTTTACAACATTAGAATTAAACAACAAAATGAACGTGAATTCTAAATCTGACGATTTGATCCTTATTTAACGTTTACAAAACTTTTATAAAATTTCTCTCTCTACTTACAATTTCTTTACTGGTACCAGGCATTCGTTTGGGCTCTGATGCACTATACACTATTCGCATATAACAGGCCATAATTTCACAGAATTTAATTTTGTTTCAAAATCTGACGATGTGATCCTTATGTAACGTTTACAAAATTTTATAAAATTTCCCTCTATTTACAATTTCTTTATTGGTACCAGGCATTCTTTGGGCTCTGATGCACTATACACTATTCACATATAACAGGTCATAATTTCACAGAATTTAATTTTGTTTCAAAATCACTGTTTCCTTATAAACCCAGTAAAGACCTTGAGGGTACCGAGTCCAATTATTTAAAATGTATTCTAGGTAAATAAAATTGTTTTGATTTATAAAATTTAATCAGATTTGTGTAATTGAAAATTGTGTTTGAATAAATGAAAATTGGTAGTTTAAAATTGGTAGTAGTTTTTATTATATTTGATGTATTACATAAAATGGCTACCACAACGTGGGGCAAATTTCATTAATCAAAAATTTATTAGTGTTTATTATAATATATATAAATTAACTATCACAATAAAAATGATACAGAACTATTTTGTTAATTATTACACCCTTTAGTCGAAGGAGGCGGGAAAAGCCGTTTCCTGTGTGTTCATGGATTGTTTCCCATGGAATATCTGATAAATATGGACTACGTTGCAAAATAATACTAAATTTGTCATGCCGACCACATTCAGATCCACTATCACCTGTAATAATTATATTACATATATTTGTTTGAATTACATCCAAAATTTTATCCGGTACAAATGGATACCCAAATATGAAATAAATGTCGGCGATACGTACAAATTTTTGATTTGATACTCCGGCGAAGAGGAAGATAACGTTTACTTGACGTAAACATTGCGCGCCGTCGTACCATTAAACGTAGCCGAGTGACGCGTATACAGATATTTATACAAATAATAGTCATTTATTAAATAAATTCCTCAGTATTTATCATTTCAATTTTGGAAACGGCGTGGAATCACAATTTGATGCAACGTGGGAATTTGTTTTGTTGACTCGTCGGCGCGACAAAATATTGGAGCAGTGACGCGAATGAACAATTTAACTGAATTACAAAGGTTAGTAATTTCCGTTTAATGACGCGTGGGGGATGCTATAATACGATTCTCGCAACAGGATAATGCCGAACTGCGACAATGCGCCGCGCCTAAGTTCTGATGCTTTCTATGTAATTTCACACGTCAAAGCACGTTCACCACGGCAACTGCCACTCTTCGCCCTTAACTACCTAATCTCATTTTACTCCCATTTTATGACCAATGTCCACATCTTTCAATCTCGTGCGTTTTATATCCACCGTTATAGTTTCGAATTTGCTGACATTAAAACACGTTTCAGCCTTTTCGTCCATAGTAACAACAGATTTGGAATCAGATGTATAAACTAGCAAGTGGAAAAAGTGTTTATACTTTCCACGTTATACATTTTTTTATACTGATTTATTTACAGTCGCTTCAACTGCTTTGATTATTAGCGACTCAGTTTGGGAAATCATTTATTTCTGGTCGGGAGACTGACCTGCCCAGAGTTTCTCTCACGCACTCTGTGATGTGAGGCATTCACGCTGAACCCTACACCACTTATTTGCATCCACAGTAAACCCTACCCCATCACGAGACTGGTTCTTAAACCACACAAGGAAAATGAGTTTGTGAAAAACTAAGAAGTTTCATTCTAATAAATAATTTTCCTAGCCAACAAATTAACGATAACTTCACTGCTCGTCAAACAAAAAATTCCAACTTAAAGAAACACCAAGTTGGTGTAATATACTATGGTGGTATTTCTGTTAATTTCAAGGTAATGGATACATTTCTTACATTATATTGTTGAATTGTAACATTAACGGACAATAAAAAAGAGTAATATTTTGTATATTTTTTATGCAGAAAAGAATTTCTATCGTAACTACAACTATCAGAAAAAAGTTTATCCATTGGTTTATGATAATGAAAACAAATTATTTGATCAAGTAAGTGAAATATCGTGAAACACGCACTTTGAGATTGAACGTTAGTGATTCGTTGTTCGTTCTGCCAATTTAAGTAAATCGTCAATAGAAAAAGTTATGCGCCGAGCAGGCGTTATTGAAACCATGGTCAGTTTGGATAATAACGACTGTCTACGGTGCAATATTTCACACTTGATTGCCAAGTATTGTTTGCAAGGCCTTCTTATCGGAATTCGCAGTGGGCGATGCTTAATTCAGTCGCGTTTCTGTGGCCTTGGGCCGCCTCCGTGGTCCATTGTGCCTGAGGTTCCGGGTTTGGTCCGGGGTATGCAAACCTTTGCGACGACACGGTATTTATTGTCATGTCACTTGACTCAACTTTTACTCCAAATGGTTTCAGCTTAACCCACAAAAGTGGGCCTCCATTTTGTCTTCTGAGCATTGCTGTATCAATTAAATTGTAAATTAAAAAATCTGCATGTCGAAAATTTGAACTCGCTCAAAATGAAAACGTTGAACGCGGAACTGCTCCTGTTTCTGGTATCGCAAATCTTCTGGCTTAATTTGGACGAATCTTCTCCGCCATATTGTTATCAATCTTAGTTATAAACGTTTATTTTATTCTTTCGATTTTTGAGAGTGTACAAACTCAATGCGGAGAACAGCTGCTACAAGCAAGTCAAAAAGAGGTCACTTAAAACTTTTCATCTGATATGTGAACAGAACGCTCCAACTCAGCAGTTGAACTACATGCAAACCGATCAGATACGGAAGTTCGGATAACTCTGTAATTATGCCTTCACGGACTTATTATTCTCTTTATACGAGGATTCTATTCCCGAAATTTGGAGGTCGAGTTTTGTTACATCCTGAATTCTCTCATTAAGCGTATGAATTTCAAATTACTTCACCGCAAATGCGGTAGCTTTCATCAGTATTCCTGCCCCTAAATATACCACTGTGATCAAAAAGTAAGGTGAAATTGTCATTTAAAACACCCGGGTATTAGGAAGGCAGGTAATTTTTTTCCTAGGTTGGTAGGACTGTCTATAATATTTGCCAAGCGTCTGTTTGTTAAAAGGTTTAATTATCTCCGAGTTACACGTGTTTTTGTACACAATCAAAAGTGAATTTTTCGATTTTTGCAATGGGTGATTTTGTTGAGCAAAGAACTTGCATCAAATTTTGTTTGCGGAACGAATATTCTTGTGCGGACACGTTGAAAATGTTGCGGAAGGCCTTTGGTGATCAAACTATGGCACAAAAAAACGTTTATAAGTGGTACAACGAGTTCAAAGAGGGCCGAGAACGCGTTGAAGACGAACCGCGCTCTGGATGACCATCAACGTCTACCGACGAGGGTCACGTCCAAAAGATCAAAGATTTGGTGCTTGAAAATCGTCGATGGACAATTATAGATCTCGCTGATAGTGTTGGAATATCATTTGGCTCAGCCCAAACTATTTTGAAGAATGTTTTGTGTCTCAAACGCGTCAAGTCGCGATTGGTGCCAAAATCGCTCAATTTTTTGGAAAAAAAGCGTCGCGTTATGCGTCGTTTGCGTGAAGCTATTCGTCTGAAACGGCCGGAATTATGGGTGAACAACTCTTGGTTCCTTCATCACGATAATGCACCATGTCATACTGCATTGGTTCTTTGCGACTTTTTTTTTGCCATAAACTCGACTCATATCGTTCCGCAACCACCGTATTCGCCTGATTGTGCGACTTCTGGCTATTCAGCAAACTCAAAAGGCCAATGCGGGGACGCCGTTTTGACACGATTGAGGAGATAAAAACCGAATCGAAGAAAGTCTTGAAGGCTATACCGGAAAAAGACTATTCCGACTGTGTCGAGGACTGGAAACAGCGTTGGAAAAAGTGCGTTTTATCGGACGGGGATTACTTTGAAGGGGATGAAATTGATTTGGAAGAATAAATAAAGAATTTATATTTTATAAATAAATTCACCTTACTTTTTGTTCACAGTGGTACATATTCACTGGAGTATTCCTACTCTTTTCCTGTCTCAATAACAACCGTTTTTTTTCTCTCTCTCTGTATTCCATTAATTGCCGCACTATTCTTTCAACGGGCATTTTAACCAAAGGCTGTATATTTTATTTACGTTATTCCTACTGGAACGGATGAGATAAGAGTATTGAGATTTTATTTGGAATCCGGCGCAGGTTTGGAGATAGCCGGGAGAAGTCATCAGGAGGAAATTTCAGCGGATTAAAGGACTCACTGATGAACGGTCGCTTTGAGGCATCGACAAAAGGGGCGCTGCTCGTTATTCATTTATATCAATTTTGTGAATACCAATACAAAACCACTTTTTTTAGTACAGGATAAAAACATTCAGCACAGTCTCCAGTAATATTTATTTTATCGTCTTTCGAGATTATCATATTAATTCTGCGATTCTTTCATAATCCGATAATTATTAAAATTTTTACTGTGACGTACAAAAGAAAACACTATATACTTGTTATTGGTGCCAAAGCAGGCATTCGTCAACACATCCTACTTCCACATTCGCATTCGTCAGACTTCATTTGTATCAAGACAAGAAACATCAAATGGACCCAGTATTAACGTTACAAATTTGAAGATTAATTCGCAAAATGCTTGCTACTCAAGCTTCGAACCTTGTTGTGAGTGCCACAAAAATCATTGTTTTTTTTGTTTGTTATTTCCACGTATGAGTAATTTGCCGTTCGTTACTTGGATCTTCTAGACGGTGTCAGCTTGTTCCACATTAATTTCACGCTTGTGTACAGGCCAGCGATCTCATCATTTATGACCGTACAGACAGGGATCACCTACGCAATAAATGCGTAGTGCAATAAATGCTGTAGCTAAACAGATATTGGTTCTGCCATATGTGAATATTTTAAAAGTACCAAAAATCTTCAATCTGTTTCAAGAACAGCATTTATATATAAAATCGTGAAAATTAGGCCACAGTGTTGTAACTTCAACAGTAGTAAATATAGTAATCATCATGGAGCGGATGGTAGGGGGTGTATTACGCGTCCCTGAGGCACACCCGACTGGGATCCCGAAGCGTCGTCTAGGACTTGCTACTGCTGCGCACGTAATGAAGGAACGCTCCGAATCATAACTCCGGCGTTACAGTCCTGAAGGAAGCAGAGGGGTGTTTCCTAGTTACATTCCTGGCAAAAGACCACCGCGCCAGGAATCCGCACGGCCATGACGACCCACGCGCCTTACTCATCGCAAACACGCCTACGAGAATTCCCCAGCCTCGCACCTTATCCGCTCCAACCTTCGCTGCCCACATGCACTTTAAAAACATTTCCACGATGAAAGAAGGAAAGTGCTCCCTACCTGTTGTTCGGAAACGGGTATATCAACATCCGCATCCGGTGCCCGTGAGTTTTGGTCCTTCCTCTTCAGGCACCTTGCTTCCTGCGGCGCGCTGCTCCACATTCTATCGGACCTGGTTCTTATTTCACTGAGCAAGATGCTTCCACGCGGGACAAGATACGCAGAGATTTCACACGCTACGTTCCCTACAGGCGTCGTCAAGTGACAGTGAAAACGAACATAATTTGGAAATGGAAAACAAAATTACAAGGTCAATAAAATGAACAGATAAATAATTCTTGTTCTATGACGACATAACTTAATATTTACGTATTTGTAATATTAATCGCTATATATATCAGAAAGTAGTTTAATATATAATAACAATGTTTCTAATATGAAATTCTAATATTGTTTATACTTTTCCGCAGAGCTCATGTTCATACAGTACAAAAATACACCTCAAATTAAAAAGCAATTTTTATTGTTATTTATTTATTTATATTTCATTTACGGACAAATAAGTCGAATTTACCTTATTAAAATAACTTTTATTTAACAATGTAGACAGAAAGCTTTCTCAAGCTACGAGCCGTAGTATAAAAAGCCGTAAAAAAGATTAAATTCAAGTTTCACGATAGAAAAATATCGATCGGAGCAGGATTCGAACCCGGGGCCTCCCACTTACTAGGCGGTTGTTCAACCAACTGATCTATCCGTGCCAAATTCTTCCATCCATTAGAACCTGATACAGGCTCAGATTCAATTTAAAAACCTCAATTCTTACATTCAAATTAAGAACGAATTTTCTTTATGTATATTGAAAATTAAACAAAATCTTTGATCATATATGAAAAATTGTTACTGTGCATTAAAATTTATTTCTATATACTATATGGCGAAAATATTCATATTATACTTCAAGAATGTCAGATATAAATTTATTTCTATTTGTACCGAAGCGAGGAAAATTCGGACTTTTATCATGTAGCGTTATATATATAAATGAATAAACTACGCAAATCAGTCAAAAATATATTTTAATAAAATAAAATTTTAGAACATATTAAAAAAAACTTGCACGACGCATCTTCCTTTTTTTGGAACCTTTCCAGTTCCATATATAAAATTATTTTATAAAAATCCAATAAATTTTTTATGAAACAATGTAACATATAGGATACATTGCTATTACTGTAATGCATGCTACATAAAACAGACAAAAGGAGCTTTAAAAACTAGGGTTATAAGAACTTTTTTTAAACGTTCTGCCGTGAAACATTCAGTTTTGACTCAGTATTTTCATCTAAATAATCGAAACATTGATTTGGTTAGTGAAAAATTTGTGGATGAGGAGGAAAAAATGCTTCTCGAAATTAAGAGTGGTATTTGCTAATTAGACCCGCAATGCAATACATATGATACATCAATTAGTTAGAATAATATATAGCGTCATATTCAACAGTACTTGCATTGCATTGCATTATATATATAACAATAAACAACGTAAGTGGTGAATTATGTTTGATTTTTTTAAACGTTGTGAACCCTGATAAGTTACACCCACGTGTGCCCGTGAAAATACGAGCGTTTCGTGTTCCGTTTTATATATATATATATATATATATATATATATATATATATATATATTGTAATACCAATTAAACAGGCTATTAATTGTTTTTAATATATTTTAATTGTTGGCGGTATGAGTGCTTAAAGACAACAATCGCAGCGGGTTTTTCTTTGTTAATAATGGAGACTGTAGACCGCGAGCCTCGAGGAGCGAAAGGAAAAAGTCTTCGTCGAGTACGTGTGGTGTATGCATCGATAATTAAAGGGTATAGTCTGATTTCGTTCGCGTTGTTCTTTTCATTCGTTTTCTTTTACTTTTTGTATTTAATATTGTATTCCATTAACTTCAATGAGTTTAGATTGTTAATGTTTTATTTCATTGTATTTGTTCTTCCTATCAAACCCAGTGGTGACCCTGAGATAATGAAAAATTCAACGTAGTTAATTGTAAAATTATAAAGCTATATTTTCATCGAACGCCACGAATTATTAAAGTAAAATTGAGATATTTTATGTTAAATTGACGGAATTCGGCGTGTAAAGCAGGGCATCAACAATAAATTTTAAATACGTAATAATTTTGTTAATTATTTCTATTAATTAAGACCACCTTTTTAATCATTACATAATTGGCTTCATCAACGTGGGGCAAATTTAATAAATATCTTTTTAATTATTACACATTTGGCGTCTTCAACGTGTGGCTAACTATCATTCAAATTTTAATTAAATTTTGTTTAATATTTTTTTTAATTAAAAACTATATTAATTATTACAATATATAAATCGGAAAAAAATTAACTCATTTTAGATTTAGAAAAAAATACGTTTAAATTTAAATTTCCTTACTTTTGTTTACGTCAATTTTCCTATTTGGTTGGCATGTTAGCCATAAGCCATAGATGTATGTATTTTTTCATTTAAATATTGGTTTTCTCTAATTGCATGCTCGTTTTATGTGTTCATTGACTGAAGAAGTCCTGAGTACGAAACGTTGCGTTTTTCTATTAATATTTGGAAATTGAGGTATTAAATAATTTATTAGACACTAAGTATTTATAAAATAATTTCAATAATGTCAGATAATTTTCAATTGAAAGTTCAAATGTGCTGATGGATCTTCTGGCAACAATGCTCACCCTCTTAAGAAAATTCAATCTCCTTGGTGGACAAGCAAAAACAAAGCTGTTTATACCAGACATTGATCCGAATTGTCGCGTTTCTCACCTCAAATGAGCCACAAATTTTAACAAAAATTGTAGATGAACCATCGTTTTGTTGAACATAATCATTCATATTTATTTTCCAAAATTCTAGTAACCATTCAGGTTATATTATAAGAATGAATTTCCCACAAATTATTTCTGCCTTAAAGCAGCTGTCACTTTCCTAAAAAAATTAATTCATTCTGGTATTGTTGCCGTATTTCGTGGCTTCCAAAGATGATTGATTTATTTTACCGTAATTGGTACGTCTCTGATCATTTTTTACGTATTTCATTTTGAATACGGACGGTTTTCGACATTTAGGGTTAGCAGTTACCGTAATCACATAAAATATTGTTAGTTAATTTGCGTAATCGCAATTCAAGGATAATTTTTTGTTGTTGCTTGGTTTCATTATACGTCATTGTGATGACATTGACAGTTCCGTTAACTCTGTATGTAGTGCAACGAAAAAACTCTTTCAATTTCCGGAAATTTAGCGGTTCGTATCATGAACATGCCCGGAAGTTAAATATTTTTAACGTATTTAGGTTAATGGTGCGTACATTTTATAATTAATATTGCGATATTACCCAGCTGTTTATACACAAATTATTTATTTCCAGTAACTGACACTTGTTTTATCTGTTACTAAAGTTGTATATTGCTTCTCTGAACGATGAAGAGCATCATACATCTCAAGTGTCGTCAGTTTAAGTGAATACGTCGAGATAAAATGAAAGGGTTATTAATTGAAACAGTTTTTAAAATGTTTATATATGACACTCACGGTCATTTTCCTTGATTACTTTCCTTCCGATGTAGCGAATTATTTTAATAATTAAATTATGGCAAAAAATTTTAACAGTAAAAAAAATTTAATCACTATAGAACGCGTCAGTAACGAAGGCATGTGGTCCAAAGACGGGGTAGCACCTGCGACGAAAGAAACTAAAATTTTAAATAAAAGTAAGTTTTTGAAAACAAATGAATATGTGCTATTAAAAGTTTCCAAGAGATAATTTTACGTGTTCTTTAATTTTAAAAATGATTAAAATTTTAATTTAAAATAACGTCATTTAAAATTATAACCGTAATTTAAAACACCGAGTTCTTTTGGAGAACGTTTTGTCTTTTTCATGGCCTTAAATGATTGACGAACTGATATTGCTATTGTAAATCTTGAATTTTGTAAAATAAAATGAAACACGGACACTAAATTCTAGTAATTTCATGAAATACTTCATTTTTTTAAAATTGACTGTTCAAATATTTATCCTCGTCTTTTTTATTTATATTATTTTTTGAGATTGTTTATCAAGTAAAACCAATTTCAAAATGGCCCAACGATGAAAACTTCTACAAGGTTTTACAAATTTTTAATTATTTTCGAGTGCGATAGCATCAAGCCCTTAAAATACATGAGAAAAACGCCCTTCGACACACTGACTAAACGTAGTAAGTAAAAATTCCTTGTGAGTGTCCACTTTTTCTGTACTATTTGTATTGACAAGACATTTTAATTCCCTTCTACGGAATGTGAATGGCGCGCTGTAATGTAAAGGCAATATTCTTGTCTTCACTTTTCTTTTAAAAGACTCCGGTTACACGACTTTCATCAGGCGAGAGTAAATATTGGGACTTTTTACGTCACGCCTAACAACGTTATGTTTGTGTTAACACCAGTAAAAACTCGATCTTTCCGATCAAAGGAAAGCTTTGTCTTCCGCCGTTTCTCATATTCATGAAATCCAGTGATTCCAGTCTCATTGTTACATGATGACGAGTCAGAAATTGACGTATTAGTTTCCGCAAACTTCGCCCCATATATAAATATTGTATAAATAATTTGAACAGAAATATGTTTTTGCCTGCCTGCAATCAGAAAAATCAGTTACATATACACCATTTTTTTTATAGTTATATAGTGTTATTGTATTTATGCTCCACAGGAAATCAAGGAATTTCAATGTAAAAAGTAGACTCATAATTTTAATAATTTAGTATCACAGTTTATTCGTTACATCCTACTTATTGTTGTTTGAAATTAAGGACTGAATTTATTAATGTTAATTTCTGTTTACAAAATGTACAAGTTGAGCTATTGAAATGACAATAAGTCGTTTTACAATAACACAATTTATTTACATGTTGTAAAGATATTTATTTGGAATTTTTTTTTATTAATCATTATTATTAATATTTTAGATAACTTTGCCTGCGCGTTTAGCGCCATTTATGTAGTAACCAAGGTATCTTGGCACTTATTTTAATTTTTATTAATAAAGTTTTATTAATATATCAAATATTTAATTAGCAATTAAAATATGAACGTTTCTTTTGTTCTTTGATCCTGGGTTTTAGAGCTCGCTTAGTTCGGCCAATGTAAATTGATTTTCAATGCATGCGTTCCGTTTTATACACAACAAAATGAGTGTCTTCAGGATCTAAAGGATCTTTACCGTTCCTAATGTAACATGGTAAGGAATTATAAGTTTTATAAGTGATTCTAATTATAAAATGGCGGAGTAGATTAGTGACTCTAAAGTGAAGGTTTCCATAGTGTGGATAATTTTTTTTAGGATTATTGTGGTCACGAGGTTTCAACTCAGATGGATGGGAGAGTTTCTGGAGTCTATTATTAAAATAGAATTTCATGGAAGAACGAGGATAGAAATTAGCTAGTCACAATAATTAGATTCTTAGAATGGAAATTAGAATTGGGAAGAAGTGTGGCTCTGAACAGCCAAATTATAAATCATAGCCCTTTTTTTGATTCATGGAATGGCTGGATAAAGTACTCGTCCAGGGAAGCTTGGCTTTCTATACCAATTTGAAACTAATCTAAAATTTTCTACCATGAGAGCAACTGTTTTTCCAGCTTCAGATATTGAGTGGAATGTCTCCTGGATTTTGCATTTTGGATAATTTCTGGTTGATATGTGAATCTGTGAGGACTATATGTTCGCCTGACGCAGTAGAAGCTATATGTTTCAAAGCCAAAGGGACAGCGTGCATACCTGCATTGAAGATTGATGTTGTACGGTTTAGTGACACGGACGTGGTGGTGTTAGATGAATATATAGCGCAGCCTGGACTCCGGAATATTTTTAATAGAGCTGAGAGTTTTCTTAGTAATATTGTATTTGCTCACATGATTTTGAACGAAATTTTGTTGTTTGATTTCTTTTTGCAGATACTCAAGCTTCGTTCAACGGGGTCTAATAGCGCCGTAGGTCTACAAGAGCCGAGGATGGAAGAATAAAGTATCATATAGAGTCGCAGAGGAATGTAGATGCGGTCAGCACTCTTGCACTTTAAAGCTCAGAGACGTGCTTGTCATTCAGACAGCGTTTAATGACATTTGTTTTTGGATGGGCGAGACAACTTCATAACATTGCTTACCACTCGTTACGAAGACAATGCCTGGTGGATCTGGTCATTTTGAACAACAGCAGCAGCTCCTCAAACCAAACGAAGCAGATTAGTATTTTTTTTTTGTATAGAGCAGTCAATAAATCACGCATCGAATATCATACGGGAAAAAAATTCTCTTCCTATTCTTCAAATTTTGACAAATTAACTATGTAATCAAAGAAAAAAATTCCGAAGTTTTTAAAGTACAATTTTAAGGGTTCTTAATAATTTTGTAATTACACACTCGGATTTTAAATTGATCGGCCAATAAAGTGAGAATATTTTGAATTAAATACAATTAAATTAGAGAATTACATCACATAAATTAATAAAAAATCAATTTTTTATTAGGTCTCCTTTTATCAATACAGTACCTGATGAGGCCCAAAATTTGGGTCTAAACGTTGTACTCCATTTATCGTACTTCCATGCAAAGTACGAGGGTAGTCCAAGAAGTATACGATCTACCAAAGAAAAGAAAAGAAAATCTGGTAAATAATATCTTTATTTCTCAAATTAGCTCGATACACTTTTCTCAGCGATGTTGAATAGCTTCGATACCCTGTTTAAAGTGAGAACCGTCGACCTCCTCAAAATAGCCATCAACCGCAGACTCCAATAATTCACTTTTGGTAAATATTTTACCACGCAGCCATTTTTTTTAAAAATTTGGAAAGATAAAATATTCCGGGGGAAATCTGGCGAATAGGGTGAGTGAGGAAGCAATTCCAACTTTATATCCTTGATTTTGTCCGTCGTGATGTGTGAACTGGTGCATTATCATGATGAAACAAAACATTATTTTTCTTGATTTCATAACTCAAACTCTGCAATAAGTTCGCAATTTCGTCATATTTCCTTTTTGAAGATAATAAATGAAAATTATTTCACGTGCATCCCAAAAAAATAACACACGCCATGACCATTCCAGCAGAACTGTCTTCGACTTCATTTGAGCCGATTCAGTCAATTGTTTTGACTGTTCCTTCGTCTCACGTACGAAGTGATGGACCCTTTTTCATTCAAGGTTATGAATTGACGCAAAAACTAGGTTTTATTGCTGTGAAACATCGCCGAGCACTCGGTTGAAACTATTTCACGACGCTGCTTTTGCACAATTTTAAGCAATCACGACACTCATCTTAGATACAGCTTTCTCACGTCCAAATTTTCAATCAATAAAATATGTATAGCACTTTTTGAAATGCCTATCTTTCCTGCTAGCTCGCACACACTGATTCTACGGTCACCCAATACCGTTTAGTGGATATTCGTCACGTATTCTGGCGTGGTCACTTCATTTGACAACCACTGGGACATTCGTCTTGGCAGCTCGTACGTCCACGACTAAAATCCGCCACCCAATATTTTATTGTTGTAAACGAAGGATCCGATTTCTCCAGAATAAATCTAGCTTGACTTTGATATTGGGTGTACTGAGACCTTTGAAATGAAAGTATCGTACCATGGCCAATTTTTTTCAAACATTTACAAATTCACCGAGAGCGTTCACTATAGATGTCTGTCAAACACTAAACAATGTAGCGTCTTCGAGCTCAAGCTTAATGAGATTGGTACTTAAAACCGCGTTTGTTTTTCAAGAAACACCCCGCCAATTAAAAGTTAGGTTGGGACTACCCTCGTATTTCTGTAATTTAATTTAATTAAAATTATAGTGACTTAATTGTGTTGATTTCTTTAATTTATATTATTTGCTATTATTTGCTTTTAAGTGGGTGAGTAGGTTTACCTATATAATAAATTATTATCTTATAAATTGAATAAATTAACTGACTTTATTTACAAAAAACATTTTGAAATATTTTTTCAATATATTATTATATATTTTTAAAAAAAATTGAAATAAAATTAAATAAATGTATCATTAAATTAAAATAAAAAATTATAATATTTTAAAATTTCAGTAAATGTAGGTCGTCAAATCATTTAACGTTTATTATTAATAAAACTTATAAAATATATTGAGCGTCAATAAATGGAAATTAGTATAATTTTTATTATTAATCATTTTAATTAAATTGAATTTAATTTTAAATAATCAATTCATGTTAATTTGAATATTTTTTTAATACAAGCGCAAAAAATAATAATAAATAATAATATTACAACGTTCTGATTGTTGATTTTATTAATGAAGTGTGTCACACGTACGATTTGGACGTATTTAATGATTAATACAGCTAGTGTTTGACGTGCAGATAATGTATGTAAGTTTTTAAATTTGGTTTAACAGATGAAAATAGCTACAACAGCCGTATGCTCCTTTGTATAATATAGTGACGTACGAGAATAGATTTCTTGTAAGTATGAGTACTTCGTTTGCACCTAGTTCATTACTTAAACCAATAGGAGTCTTGTATAATAGAGACTCTTTAATTTTTATACATTGAATGCTGACTATACCATGATTTATGTTACAGCTGAAACCTTCGTCGACGTCGCGGAAACACTGAAATAGAAAAAAGTACGGTGAACTAGTTTTCGGAGTGTTTAGAATAAATACATAAGTAAAACGTTTTGTCTATCCTATCGCCCTGACTAATATGGGAATAGTCAAAGAAGCTTGTCTATATTAATGGCAGGAGAAGTGAAAATTATCTCCTTTCTTTAATCAGTTCGTGACTTTCTCTGTAACAAAATTAAGTTATTTTCTGTCCACAGAAATTTATTGTAGCCTTTAATATGTGAGAGTCAACGTTCCGAGTAGATTCTTTCATTGACTGGGCTATTTCACACGCTTACGAATTAGACGGGACTTTAGTAACATTTAACCTTTGTCGACGCAAATTAATTCTGACACTTCGCTTCCACAGTTGTCGTAAAATAGCTGAAAATGTATTCATGATCGAAACTCAACTGACAAAGTCGCTATAAATTTGGTATCTTAATTCAATGAATTTCTTTTTTGTAAGGAGCATTTACTTCTATTTCGTTCCCTCACGCTGACGTGTTCCGGAATGCCAACGAGTACAAGATAATACATGTTGAGTCGTTAATTGAAAGAGTTGTTGAGGGGAGTGTGAAGGCTGTAGGAAGCGGCCGTGGCCTTGTTCTTTGTCTGAGCTTCGTGCAACGAGAACTGCCAAATTCGTGCGTAATTGTTTGTAACGGAACAGTAATGAGCTGAGCGGCCTTCACTTGCGGAAGAGTCGCCATTTCATTCACATCGACACAATACCTCGCCCGTTCGTCGAATTCGAATACCGCAAGGGCCAATCACTGACGACGAAACGTGTGCCAGTTGTCAGAAGCTACAACATTCTGGTCGTCGGTTATCTCCACAGTACCATTAAATTAGTTGTTGCTGAAACCTTGTGGACTTTCCGAATTGTCTGGGAAGAAACAATTTTATTGTACCTTCTAACATCCCCGTCGTTACGTTATTCCAAATGGGCGAACATTTCTTACTGTAATATTCTACACCAACTCCGCCTGCGATGGACACTGAGGGGATCGTGTACCTAAGAAGTCACCGCTGCCGGTCCCAAGCCCGGATAAAGGAGGAGGCTTGGATGCTGGACAAGCTCCCCATCATCCATATAAAAATACACTCAAGACAGCCTCGGAACAATGACTCACAACAAGGACGACGACACAGGCAAAGGAAACGGAATCTGATTATTTGATCTTGGAACGTCAAAACATTACTTCAACCAGGGAAATTACAAGAGTTACTTCACCAGATACAAAAAACACAAACAGATATCGTAGCACCCCAAGAAACAAGATGGCCAAAAAACGGACAAATCAAGAAAGATAACTATATCTTATATTATAATGACCCAAGTATCCGAACAGGACAAGGAGGAGTAGGATTTCTTGTGAAAAAATCACTTCAAAAACTTATAATAAATTATAAACCTACGACCGAGAGGACATGTATGTTAAGACTAAAAGGCAGATACAATAGTAAATGTATATGCCTCGGTCAACGAACAACCAGATGAAGTAAAAGAAATATTCTATGAAGAACTACAAAGAATAATAGAACAAGTGCCCAAAAGTGATTCAAGGAGACTTCAACGATCAACTGGGAAAAGAGAAAACATTCCAGCAAGCAACGGGTAGTCATACATTACATGAAAACGCAAATCAAAATGGAGAACTTCGATGTGGATTTGCAGCAAGCACTCAATTCCAACACAAGTTAAGCCATAAAGGAACATGGATCTCTCCGGAGCTAAGAACAATAAATCAAATTGACCATGTAATAATAAATAGAATAAAAAATAACTGATAAAATACGTCAGAACGTTACGTGGACCAAATATAGACTCTGATCACTTCCTCTTAAAAAAATTCTACAACAAAATCTCCCAAAAATATACAGGACAAAATCATTTAAATTAGAAAGATGGGATTTCGAAAACTTCCAAAACCCAGATAAAATTGAGCAATACAAGAAATTGATACATGATAAGTTAAACACCAGAGAGGGAACAGAAGATATAGTGGTGTAGACAGGCTATGTATAGGGTAATCCACAGAGTGGCAACTCCCCTCTTATAGCATAGGAAAGGGATTTAAGAGGGGGGATGTGGATGACTAGAGGAAGGTAGTCAAGGGTTAACTAGGGCCCCCGGGCTATGGTTTAAGGATCCTACCCGGGAATTTGCCTTAAAGTGATGCAGGGAAACCCCTAGAAAATCTTGCATCAGGTAGGTCGGGCATTTGGTACTTGTCCCACGCCCTTCCGATGGCGGAAGAGGAGTTTACTGTGGGGTCGCAGCTTTCCCCTCGCTGTGCTTTGACCGGTTTAGGAGGCAGCTGGCTGACTATTCCAATAGGAATAGCGAGCAACTCTCACCGTATGCCCAAGGTCTGCGACCCCGGAACATACACCTCTCAGAATAAGAAGAAATTGTTTATTTTTTATTTTTAGGGCTCAGGCTACATGAGGGTGATCCACATTGGGCAACTCCCCTTTAATAGCATAGGAAGGGATTTGAAAGGGGGGATTCGGAAGGGTAGAGGAAGGTAGCCAAGGGTTACTAGGGCCCCCGGGCTATATTTTAAGGATCCTACCCGGCATTCGCCTAAAGAAATGCAGGGAAAACCTTAGAAAAACCTGCATCGGGTAGGTCGGGCATTGGGTACTTGTCCCACGCCCTTCCGATAGCGGGAGAGGAGTTTGCTGTGGGGACGCAGCATTCCCTTCTCCGTGCCTCGACGAGTTTAGGAGGCAGCTGGCCGACTATTCCAATGGGAATAGCGGACAACTCTTACCGTATGCCCAAGGTCTGCGACCCCGAAACATACACCTCTCAAAACAGGCCGAGGTGCCTCGGCTTGTGGGAACCTTAGTTCAAAAACGGAGAGGAAAAGGCATCCCCAAAGGTAGCCCCTTCGTATCTCTCCTAAAAGGTTGTGCCTGCATCGAAGAAATAGTTTTTTTTTTAGGGCAACAGGCTACATGAGGGTAATCCACTTAGGGCAACTCCCCTTTAATAGCATAGGAAGGGATTTGAAAGGGGGGATGCGGAAGGGTAGAGGAAGGTAGCCAAGGGTTAACTAGGGCCCCCGGGCTATATTTTAAGGATCCTACCCGGCATTCGCCTAAAGGAATGCAGGGAAAACCTTAGAAAAACCTGCATCGGGTAGGTCGGGCATTGGGTACTTGTCCCACGCCCATCCGATAGCGGGAAAGGAGTTTGCTGTGGGGACGCAGCATTCCCTTCTCCGTGCCTCGACCAGTTGGTAGAATGGATGAATTTAAAGAATATAATTAATTAAACAGATGGGAGAGTAATAAGTAAAATCAAAACCAAAAAAAGAAACGAATGGTGGGACAAAGAATGCATAGAAGCCATACAAAGAAAGAATGAAATTAGGAGGAAAGCAATTCAATTGGGAACAAGAAATAAATACGAAGAATATCGAATGGAAAGAAGAAAAACAAATAGAATATGCAAACGTAAGAAATCCTGGATGAACGAAAAAATAACAATAATAAATAATAACTTTTAAAGAAATGAAACAAGAATATATTTTGGAGAATTAAAAGCAAATAAAACAAAACTAACAGGGATGAGCACTTCATGCAAAGATGAACATGGAAATATAATAACTCAAGATATACAGATACTAGAAAGATGGAGGACTTTGTTCATGAAGACCTTTAATCCTCTAGGAAAGAGAAACGAAAGTGACGGAGTCCAGATACGACTTCAAGGCTTGGAAGATGAAGATGAGGTAATAGAACCATCATTTAATGAGGTCTGTTATATTATTAACAACCTAAAATCAAATAAGGCAGCAGGTTCTGACCAAATACCTGCTGAACTAATAAAATATGGAGGTATAAATCTTAGCAAAGAGATCCATAAACTAATACTAAAAATATGGCGTGAAGAGAAGCTGCCACAGCAATGGAACGAAACCATAATTTGCCCAATCTATAAGAAATGAGATAAATACGAATGTAGGAATTATAGACTAATTGCACTGCTGAATGTAACATATATATTATTTGCAATCCTTATTAATGATAGCAAGAGTGAACGATGAAATTGGAGAATGTCAATCTGGATTCCGTAGGAATAGATCAACAATCGACAGATATGTTTGTCTATTACATAGGGGCATTAGATTCAGTCCTAAGACACAAGATTATAGATAACCTGGAAAAATATAAAATACCAACAAAGCTGAGAAAATTAGTCCTGTTAACATTGACTAAAACCAAAGCTAAAGTCAAAATAAAAAACAAACTGAGTGAAGAATTTGACATCATAGAACACTATTTAACATAACATTAGATGCCATATGAAGGGAAATTGATATAAGGGGAAACATAACTATTCGCCTAAAACAATACATAGCATATGCAGATGACGTCCTAATAACTCGAACAATAAAAGCCTTGGAGGACATATTTATACAATTAAAAGAACAATCTATAAAATTTGATTTAAAAATAAACCCAATATATGAAATGTAACATAGGAGATACAGAATTCTGTGATATGGTACTCGATAAACAAAAATACTAAGAGGTAAAATCCTTCACATACCTCGGTACGACGGTAAATAGAAACAACTCCATTGAGGCGGAAATAACGGGAAGAGTTGCAATGGGCAATAGAGCCTATTATGCTAATTTGGATTTATTCAAAAGCAAATTACTATCCAAAAATGCAAGACTCCGATTATATAAAGTTACAATAAGACCTGTAGTAACATACTCAGCAGAAACGTGGGTACTAAAAGAAAATGACATACGAAGGTAAAATGTCTTCGAAAGAAAGATAATGAGAAGAATATATGGACCAGTCAAGATAGCAGAAAATTGTTGGAGAATAAGGTGTAATAATGAAATAGAAGACCTTATAAAATCAAGAAATATAATCAACCACATCAAAGCCCTTCGGTTGGGCTGGTTTGGCCATTTATCACGGATGCAAGATGAAAGGTTACCAAAGAAGATACACAACTGGAATCCAAACTCAACGAAAAAGAAGGGAAGACCAAAAATAAGATGGAAGGACGAAGTGCTAAGGGACATAAAAACAACTAGGAGTTAAGAATTGGCCCAGAGAAATTAATAACAGACAAAATGGAAGGCAATTATGGAGCAGGCCAAAACGTTCAAAGGAACGTTGTAGTGCCTATTAATAATAATAATATTCTACATCGGATGAATTATACCCTAATTTTTTACCCTAATAACATTTATTAGATTTATTTTTCAATTAAATCACAACAAAATCAAATAGAAATGTTTGTCTCCTTCTTATTTTATTTCACCGTATAATTTAATTCCTTCTCCTGATAGACAACCTTCTTTCACCAGGTCGCTCCGGACGAAAACTCAGCTTCACCAAAAACGAACTGCGTTTTCTTTGTAGACAACGTTAAGCTTGTATAACTTTCGTAATATGCCACAAATGCGTTCCGTTACTCCTACACCGTACGGAAGCAAAGCTTTCATGACTCCGAGCACTTTCTTCGCGGATTAGTGACGGTTTAGTGTCGCATAACCCCCACATTTAACAGTTGCCAGCCTTCTTCCTTCAGTAAAACACATCAAATATCATGCGAGTGCGGAAAATCATACATCGGGGAAAGTGGCAGGTTCGTGAAAACCCGAGTTAAAGAGTACGAACGATATATCCGATTACGACAAGATAAAACGTCCGCTGTCGCGGAACATGCTATGGAGACGAATCACTGAATTATCCTTGGAAAGCACAACTACACAATCTTTTTTCTGAGCACAGAAGATTCAAGATGCAATAGAAATTATAAACAGGCCACCTAATATAGTAGAGATACTGGATACGACTCTCACACCCTTTGATTTTCTGCGTGACGGTCAAACAGGAAAACAAATTCTGCGACGCAAGAAAACAACCCGACTTAATGTGACCTTGGACGCCAAGCTGCCTATATAAGCAGACAATCAAACAAGCTAAAACTAAAAAGAGGGCTTAATCTTTGTACAGGAAACTTGGCTCGAACGGACTAACTCCCAGCTTGGGATTTTCCTCTTCCCGGTTTCAAGCCAGGGACTTTAAATTAATTTTACGGATTTGAGGGATGTATGTACCGCGGTACATCCCATCCTATGCCATTAAAGGGGAGAGGCATCAAAGCGGATAACTTTAAGAACGACGACAATCGAAAAAAGGCTTTGATGAGCTGACCTGTGCAGATGTGTCGCTCTAGGCTATTGTGTTCTCACTTTTTATTAGCACCTGAAGAAAGGAACAACGTTTCCAGAAACGTTGTGTGGTATTTATATCATCACTTCTTTTGCCTGTATTTGGCTGCTTAATCTTATTGTAATAATTTCTTATTAAATTGAATTGTTAATCAACTGACACCCTTGAAAGATATAATATAAATAAAATTGTCAAAACATCCCCAATAATAATTTTAATAAACAATTTATAAATCCATCGTACAAATTTGTTAGATGACATTTCGTCCTTCCCTTCAGGTCAGGTATTAATTAATTAGGACATATGTATGGGCTAAAAGCCAACGAATACGTAAATTATTCCACCTAATTTTGCCATTTCCAATTATATTATAAGTAACATTAAATTTTCAGACTCAAATTTGATACGTGGACGAAACCAACATATGAAATCATTTCAGAATGATATCAAATAAAAAGCCCGTAAATTTTACAGCACACTATATCTACGGTCACTAAATTATTCGACTTATTATTGAAATTTATTTACGGACATTAAGGACACCCGCGTTGATATAAAAAGACTTAAATTTTGCACTCCCATACTGCCAAGTAAATTTAGATAGGTTAATTTTTAAAAATAAATAAAATTAATAATTTACCTTATAAAAACAAGTTTCATACAAATTCGTTGATTTATTTAATAATTATGGTGTTGGAATTATATTTATATAAATCAATTATTTAAATTTTGTTTGAAAAGAATTAGGGAAAAATTAGACGTACACGTACACAAAATTAGTTATTTATAATGCTTGTTATACTGGTCAAACTAAGAGACCCCTAAAAACACGAAAATAATCCTAAATTTATGATTCAAAATTAATCAGTTCTGTCCATGCACATTTATCACAAAGACCGTAAATTTGATTGGCAATATATAATTATCGTAGATGAAGAAATAGATATTTTTCAAGATAGAAGAGTGAAATGCTGCGTACTCGATTAAATAATACAGTAATAAATGTTAATAAAGACACTAATATGGAAATATGAAATGTATCAGTTAATTATAATTATAATTATTGTCTTTATTAAACGAACTGTATTCTAAACTTTGCTTTTCCGCTTATGAATTCCAAACGCGCTGCATTCTCGGAGGTCCGCGATTAGCATAAATTCAAGTTCTTGCACAATCGATTCAACCTCGGTTCATTATGCACACCAGGCACTAATCACGACACAACAGTTCCGCGGGGAAGTTAGAAAGGATAAAATATTTGGCTTTGAACAGGCGACGGCCAAGAGTTACGTAGCTGCGCCAATTGGAATTTCTTTTTGCGTCTTTTCGAATTGGAGACGAAATTTCAGTGTTTATTGGTCGTACATAATTAACTGGTGAATTGTTTACCGTCGGTGAGATGCGTGCTGCCGATGGTGTTTTGCGGCAAAAGTTGTTAGCCTCCAAGTAATCCGCCGAAAGTCTTGTGTCGTGGAAAGTAGCGGGACTCGTAATGGGGACGCTCGTGGATCAAATTCCGTACGTGCAGCCTTCTTTGGGGTTTCTCATGGTTCAGGAAAACTACTCGAGTAAGCCCAGGGTTACGTTCTTCACGATTTCGTCAGAAGAAAGTCCGCGATGCCTGAGAAGCCTTGTCGATCTCAGACAAGCGTTCGGATTAGTTTCGAAACACAAATGTACGTACGGAAATATGCGCATTTATTGTTTGTCGCGGCTAGTAATTTGTGGTCCGTCCAAGGCCACGTGCCGCGCCAATGCACTCCGCCATTGCTGTAATAACTGTGCGCAGAATAAAAGATAAGAAGCCACTGGCGACTAGAATGCATGTATCTCGTTGCTACATTCTCTAAATGCGGAACGGCGCTTTCACTCAACGTAAAAAAAAATATTCTTTTATGTCCGATCGATTCTTTAATTACGTGGAACCGTGATTACTTACTAGAATATGCTAATTTAATTATGAGATTAAAATACTTGCTGCCTGATATTGAATAAAGGTGACTTTTCAGCAAATAGACCCAATAACTGCAGAGATCATTTTCACTCCATCATGTGTTAAAACTTGGAAATTTATTTTAAAAAAAACTGGCTTTAAATACTAGCGGAGCAACTTGTAAACCGGCCTTTAAAAAAGTTTGTAATATTAACTTTACCCAGTAAATAATTTTAGAAATATTAAATTTTGCTGAAATTGTAATGAGGTAGTTAAATCAATAGCTTATTATAGGAATGTTGTATTATCCCTTCTGACAAATTGTTGAAATTAATAATTATTCTTAAAAAAATTAAATTCACTTATGATTTGGAAAAAGATTGTCGTCTAAATTTTTAGAAGTGACTGTATTCCGTCAGAATCATTTTTTATCTTTTAATTGGTTTAATAAATCTAAATACTCAGGTAGAGTTTTGAATTTTTTATCTACTCATCCAAATAATCATAAAAAGGCCATGGTTTTTCATCTTGTGAAAAAACTGATATATCTCATCCTGATAACCTTAACTATGTATTCAAAATCTTAACTGCCAACTATTATCATACTGATTTCGTTGTCAAATATTTTAAAGTATTATGATGTGAATTTAATGTTTGTGATAAATTACGTTTTAATAAATGTTGTTCAATTTCTAAAGTTTCCACGTTATCCCAATCAAATTCATGTTTCTTTTCTAATTTATGTACGTCCACAACATTATTATTTAAAGTTTTGTATATGTTTATATGCTCTTTTAATCTAGTTTCAAGAGCATTAAAGAATTTCTTTAATTAATATATAATTTATAGTTCTAAAGAATGACATTGGCGAAAAGAGTCAAAAGCTCCTGTTATACTTAATGTAAAAAATTAATGAAAATAACTACATCATGTGATTGTAATTTGGTTACTGTGGATAAATAAAAAATACAGTAGTACAACGGTCTGAATAATAAAATGTGAAAAAGTATTTAAATTATTTAAATAGCATTGTTTTTCGTTTTGTTAAAAAAACTTTGATATACTTTTAAATAGGCACGAGATTACAATAAATTAACTTTTACGGTTCCCAATACATTTCAGCTCAGGGGGGAAAAAAGTGCGAGCGAAAGTGAAAGTTCTTTTACTGACAAAGATATCTTTATAGCCAACACTTTCTGTTATCTGTGAGCATTATCGTTATTAATTTATTATTTTCATGCGTGTAACATTTTACTTTTTTAAGACACTGTCAGCAGGTAGAACATTAACTGCAACGATAAACGTTACGTTACAAGGAACAAATGAAAATAAGAATTCAGATTTCACCGCGATCAACGCAGATGTCAGCTTGATTTTTGAGTGGTGATGAAACAATCGGAAATAGAGCTAATATACGTAGTCTGTATAAAAATATATTCAAATTATAAGTAAAATACAGCTAAGATCAGACGAATCCGTCATCTTGCCACGTGGTTATTTCAGTAGTCGTCATCATATACACTCTCGTTAATTATTATATTAAACTACTGACGCAGATGCCGACAATTTTTATCTTTCCGTAAATCGCAGATCTGGTTAGCCTTGCCTACCTCGACGTACGTGGTTTTAAAATAAATACGATTCTCTCGTTCTATAGAAACGGTGAGCTTTGTGAGAGAAATCCTTTTTTACCCTTTGCATCAGATAAATCCTTTTGCGGAGCTGACCTACATTCAGCTGAAAATCAGTTGTAGCCAAAGCCTGGTAAAATGAAAATTACTCTATAAGCGTCAAGACCACAGTATGAACAGAGATACATCACGGCCGCTTCCCATTAATCCATTAGATCATTTTAACATACTACACATACATTCATCCAATTACGTATAAACCAATTTCTACAATGGCATTAATGAATCTGAGATGATATACTATAATTAAAAGATTTAATTTAACGTCTGTTTTGAATTAATAAAACAATTGTTGATCTTTTTATTTTTATTTATAGTTGTGCCCGGAGTTGCCCGTGTACTTATTTATATAAACCCGAAAAAGTATTTAATTCTATATTAATCTTTAGTCAAGATGTGATTTAACCTAAATCTAAATGTTCCTAGTTCCGTACACACTTTCGACCGATAGTGCATTAATTGAACATCTATAAATTCCATTGAAATTTATTGCATCAATCCCAACAAACATACCACCGAATTTCTTCTTAAATATACTCCTTGAGTGTTGCAGGATATAATTGTCCCTCAGTCTTCAGACATTACGAAAGATTGAACTGATGAAATTGTTAACTTGATCCACAATGTAAACAAACGGTCGCCATATTGGAGTCACTAATATGATACGAAAATTAACTTACATTTTCCGCAAGGATTGTTAAGAATTTTGTATTGTATTTTATTATAATTCGATGGAGTGGTAGTGGATAAAATTATATTTTTTATTCAATGAAAATATTTCTGCTTTATTTCATTACGGAAAAAGGAACTAATTCCTTTGTTCGGCGCGTAGTAACGTCTCGTTCTCTCGGCGACGTCGTGGTATCTTGGCGTGCAGTAATTTAACACAAAATGATCACAATTTTTAATTATAATTCTTTCTATCTCCATGCTAGGGGTTTCTCACCCCCACAGTACAGTTTCTCGTGTTTTGAAAAATGTGTGTTCCAATTTTTGTTGCAATCTGTTCACGAGATTAAATTTCTATATAAATTAACGTAAATACATATATACATACATACATACACACAAACATACATCCATTTTTATTATATAGATAAATTTATATTAAGACGACATTTCGATACTTTTTTGCATCTGCTTCAGGTATTTTTCATATTAGCCCAATAAACTAGGACAACTAAACGAAACAAGTTATTAAATTCACACAGTTTTAAAGGGGGTCCGAGGCACACTATTCACTTAACGCTAACAAGATTGAAGCAAGAAGATACAAAAAGGTATCGAAACGTCGTCATAGTGTAAATCCATATTCTAAAAAAATAAATATGTATTTATACAAATTTAAACGCGTGTACACATTGCAACAAAAATTGGTACACATATTCTCCAAGCGACGGAAAACGGTACCTTGGGGGTGAGAAACCTGTAGCATAAAGGTGGAAAGGATTATGATTGAAAAGCGAGATAATTTTGTGTTGAATTAATAAGCGCCAATATAACATGACGTCACGAGAGAGAGAGGGGGGGGGGGGGGAGAGAGAGAGAGAGAGAGAGTCGTTGATACGCGACCAACAAACGAAATAGTTCCTTTTTCCGTAGTGAAATAAAGCAGAAATATTTTCATTCAATAAAAATATAATTTTATCCATCAATACTCCATTGAATAATAAAAAATACTAAGAAATACTTTACGATCCTTGCGGAAAATGTAAGTTAATTTTCGTGCCATATTAGTTAAGTCTGTGAATCTAGCTAACAATTTCATCTATTACGGTTTTCGTAATGTCTGAAGACTGGGACAATTATATCCTGCAATACTCAAGGAGTATATTTAAGAAGAAATTCGGTGGTATGTTTGTTGGGATTGAGGCAATAAAATTGAATGTATTTTACAGCTGTTCAATTAATACGCTATCAGTGGAAAGTATGAACGGAACTAGGAACAGTTAGTTTTATGTTAAATCACATCTTGACTAAGTATTAATATAGAATGAAATACTTTTTCGGGTTTATATAAATAAGTACACGGGCAACGCCGGGCAGCCAGCCAGTAAAAAATTAAAAGTGTCTGTATAAGATCATCATTTGTTTTATCATGATACACTATAATATTAATAATCGTTATTAATATTCTATACCATAGGATATACTAATATAAATTTTAATTTAGTTAATCAGCATAAATTTCTGTATTGAATTGTTAAAAATACTGTAGTACTCAGAGATCGAAAAGTCGCGCAAAATAATTGAAGCCGGCATTAAACGACCGCAACTGCTTGAAAACTTGTAATTAACACGAGTGCAAACGACTTGAGCCGGGTTCTAAGGCAAGATTTAGCAAATCAGTTAATTTGGATTCAATGAGTGATGATTACTGAAGTAGAAAGTTTTAAGAATCCGTTTTGAATCGCGACCACAACACTGCAATCGCAGACAACCCAGAAACGTTTGAAACTATCTCGGCCGCACGCGGTTGTAATGGGTTTTTAATTATTTTCGCGTATAATTTTGATATCACCGAAGTGGCACTTAACGAATAACAAATTTCTTTAATTTTTGCTCGCAATTTACGATGACCAAAAGGAGAAGGAAACGTCTTTGCAACTCAGTGAAATATTAAAATGCAAATACTTGGAGCAGGACAGTCAGAAACATTAAGTTTTTAATCACCACGTGAATCTTCTGTACACACACACAGACATATATATATATATATATATATATATATATATATATATATATTGTAGTAAAACAATTATAAAACTACAATTTTTATGTTTTACCTCACGTTCGGGCGCCAATTTGTAGTAAATACAAATAAATTACTGTTTTCCAATTTAATTTATAAAGAAAGCCACACGTTGAAGACTCCAATTTGTGGAACTCAATAATTTTAAAATTATTGGGTGTTTTAGTAAGAATCAAGATTTTAAAATAGACAAACAAATTAATTTATTAACACACAAACAATTGAATTTACACAAGTTATCTAATGAATTTTTACAACCGTTATTAATTAATGTTTTACAATAAAATTTTATCTTTCTCAGGTTCGTTTACTGGCGCTGGCAATGCGAGTCCAACTACGCCTCACGACGACTTTTGCACACCTCCCCACAAAGTTAGGGTGCACTTTTGCACACCTCCCCACAAAGTTAGGGTGCACTTTTGCACACCTCCCCACAAATCCGGGTGCACATCTGCCCCCCAATTATCCCCACATTGCATCATCCTTGGGTACAACCCGTGTGCCTTCTGCTGCTGACAATACGAGTCCAAATATTTGTTTATTAATTAATGATTTCCTTTTAATTACCACAGTATATATATATATTGTATCAATAGTTAATTAGGCCATTAATTCTTTGGACATAAAATTTGAATTGTTTGATAAATCCATTATAGCGGTAAGGCGAGCAGAGCAACAATAGCGCTGAGCTCTGTTGCTTTGAGAAAATGCCGAAATGGAAATGCGCGCTCAAACTCGAGAGCACTAGGATAGTTAGTTGGCGGAGAAACATAACGAGGAGCAGAACAAGTAATATAACTTGAGCAGAGACTAGACATCGTCAATGTATAACTAGTTAAATTTGTGAATTAATACAAAGAAACCATTCACGGAAGTATTGCAGCGTAAATATTTGAAAGTAAGAGCAGTTTTCGTCAGAATGTCAGCCTTTCGAAGCGTTAGTTAACTCCCAAGGGGTGATCGGGGGTGAAATTTAAAAGCATCCTAAAACGGTTTATATTAGGGTTGATTAATTAGTTTTCGGGGTATGTGACCAATAAGGGAGGGGGGGGAAGTTACATAAAAACAACGCGAAACAACCGAGATTCGTGTCAAATTCAGAGTTACACAAGTCAATGAGTGTAATTCTGACATTCACTATGGCAGTTAAGTTGTAGTTTAGCCCCTACGTGTGGGGGTGGGGAGGAAGTAAGTGAAAGGCCGTTACATAATAGTAATGCCTAAACAACGGAGACTGTTATTGAAACTTGAGTTACCGAAGTAATTGAGTTTAATTCTGACATTTACCATGTAGCTTAAATATGTAGTTCAACCTCTAGGAGTGGGGTGGAAGCGGATGAAGCAAATTTCCGTGTACAACCTTAACCGCGTAGTCCAGTTTCTACCAAACTATATACACATGTTACTTACGATCCAGGAGCAAACACTGAGGGATTGAGACACACCTACCGCCTACAGGCGTGGGAGTGGAGGGGTGACATTTAAAAATATTCCTAAACTGCGTCGAACAAAACGTTTTCTGAGTCGCTTATTGTGACAGTTTCATTCTAGAATTTTTAAGAGACTAATTTCAACTTTAAAAGGCAAGGGAGGGAAGCACTCTTACCGAACGGGCGGTGGTGGATGGGGTTTACATAAAAAGGAACACAAAAAAGTTCGAGATTTGTGTCGATTCCGGGGTTATAGGAGTTGCTGAGTTTAATTCTAGCATTAACCATGGTGGTAAATAAATACCCGGGCAACGCCGTGCACTCAGTTAGTAATAAATAATTGGACTTCCCATTTATTATACATTTTGAATAAAAGAGGCTCCGACACCTTTATCGTTGAATCTCTGGAATACGTAGTATATAATTATCAGCTGGTGGTCACTAAGTAAAATTATCGAAAGGTTTCACTCATAATCCGGCGTAATTTTCAAGTTATGAGGGTGTATTCAGTTTAAAAACATACTCATAGCAGTCAAGAAGGCCGTCCGAGAAAAATTCACATCCTATCCGATAGAGATCGCTTTGGTACCGTAGAAGTTCCACATTCTTCGAGAGCTTTTGGGTGAATCCTGATATCCACGTTAAAAATCCATACACAGTTACGTCAAATTAGTGAACTTCTGGCTAAGTTAGACAAAGTAGACCGCCTCCATAATAAAACAAATATAAAATTAATTTTTGCCGAAGCCGAAGGCTTAATTCTAGGCATTCAAATTAAAAAAAATTCTCTCGGGATTTAATCTTTGTGTACAGAGATAATATTTATGTAAGAATAAAGCAATAATAAAAATACTTTTATTTCGTAATGATGACAGCGAAGTAATCACACGAACGACGCAGTCGTTGCGATAATGTCACCTCCAAGTTATGAACATATAGGAGAGCGTCTACTATTCTACTGGTACGAAGTAGAAGCGTGATTCACATAGTGCGGCGGCGGTGAGAGTGGCACAGGTGTACGAGTATACAGGTCATGGAGGTAATACAAAAACCTGCTCAGAAAACAAGCGCGACTGTGGGAAGCAATCAACAGATTATTGTTGGCAGCGGCTTCAACATTCCACATTTTAATTGGAAAGGTGAGGCAACTCAGACAATATGAGACGCGCAGACAGTCGTAAGCAACTAAATAGAAATCGTTAACAGATGTACGGTTGTTCACGTGGCAAAATATAATCAGGAATTTGTTAGCCTCACACAAGTCGACTTTTACCATTTAGTCGAATCAATTGATCGTACCAATGAGTTACACACAACATTAAAAGATTAAATTTGGACATTTTTGTGGCTAATTTTTATCTGGCAGATTCATATATCAACGCGGAGTCAAATCTCCTTACCAATATACTTTTTATGCATGTTTTCAAAATTTCCACGCAGTGGAATTATTCGTGTCTTACCCCATAAGTGTTTGTTTCCCGTTTGAAAGTAACATGTGTACAAAATTCGGGCGATATCGCTCCGCGTGTTTACCCCTTTTCTAAGAGAACTAATTTGCGATGCAGATAAGAAACAACATGTACTTAAGGAAATGTGAAATTATTGGCATCCGCGCACACGTTAAAACATGCCTGTCCAAGCTTTCTGTGAGTCAACCCTTCTGTGGGTTTTTTAAATTATTTTCTTCAAGAAAGAAAATTTTAGCGTCATTCTCAGGGTATTCTTATTGCACTAAAATAATAATTACCCAATTAATGTCAATTATTGATAAATTAGACGTAATTACATTTATGTGAATATGTGCAACAAGTTGACTTTGGTCACTTTCGATAATTTTTTGGTTGTTTTTTCCGTATTGTATTCACAAAAATACATATGAAAATTACGTTTAAAAGTTACAAAAAAATTATGCACTAAAGGGTTGAGATTGTACGCGATTTTTCCTTTCACCCCCACTCCTAGGGGTTGATGTACCACTCAACCGGCAAACTGAATATCGTAATTATACTCAACGACTTCCAAAATCACGGATTCGACTTTATCATTGGTTGTTTGTGTTTTATTTCTATGTAACGTACCTCCACCCGTAAGCTTTCTGCCCTACCAAGCCAACAGGGGTTGAAATAATACACAAACAACATGGGGAGAAACAGTATCAATCTCACTGTCCCCGAAAAATATTTTTTTTAACGCAAATATCGACCGTTTTAGTCTGATTGAAATTTTCAATCCCCACTCCCTAGGGATGGCAGTCGTCTCTTACCCGCACAGTGTTTGTACCGGTTCGTTAGGAACGTGTGTACAAAATTTGGTCAAATTTTCTCCACGCGTGTATATTTATATGCGAAACATACACACATACATACGAACAGTCAATTTTATTTATTAGAGGTTTGAGAAAGTCCATGAACTGAAATGAAGCTTTATGGGACGCGAATACTTCCACGGTCTGAAAATGTAGGTTTCAACGAGTATCCTTTTTTTCGTGTGAAAACAAGGAACACGAGGTTTTAGTAAATCCCATAGCACTTAAATTTTACTGGCAACATCAGCTGCAGGACGTCCCAAAGTTTGGTACAGTGTAGGAAATACGGTTTACGTCACTCGTGAGTAAAAGATAAAAGAAAACGCAACTAGAGTAAAATGTTTGGTGTCGTAATCTACCCCTCTGGACTGGTAATGCACCGTTATCAGCGACATTGCCCGTATCTCGACACAACAAACCCTCGGCGTCCCTGTCGATAAGTATTTAGTTTCCGCAGAAGCCTGCTTGATCAAATTCTACCATAGTAGCACAACTGCAACAAAAGAATAGCAAATATCGCAATAAGGTTTGAAACTAAAACACGAAATAAATTATGACATAGAAATTCCGCGTAAACAAAATTGTTTCCACGAAATAAACAGTTCAGAAATTATTTATGTTAATAAAGTGAATGAAAATATAATGAGGTTGAGGAATTAAAAATATATTTTCTATTTTAATTTAAATCTCTTAACAAATCTATATAATAAAAAGGATGTATATTTGTATGTATGTATGTATGTATTTACGTTGTTCTTTATACAAATTTTATCGCGTGGACAGAATGCAACAAAAATTGGTATACGTATTCTGCCAAAATCGAGAACCGGTACTGTGGGGGTGACAAACCACTAGCATAAATGTGAAAAGAATTATAATTTTAAAAAGTGATCATTAAGTGATAAATTACTGCGCGCCAATATATCATGACATCACGCGACAGAGAGAGACGTTACTACGCGATGTACAAAGGAAATAGTTCAATTTTTCCGTAATGAAATGAAGCAGAAATATTTTCATTGAATAAAAGTATAATTCTATCCAGTAATACTCCATCGAATGGTAATAAAGAAGAATACGAATTACTTTACCATCCTTGCGTAAAATGTAAGTTATTTTTCGCGCTATATTAGTTGTGAGTCTAGCTAAGAATTTCATCAATGTAATATTTCGTAATGTATGAAGACTGAGTGACAATTGACAATTATATCCTGAAATACTCAAGGAATATATTTAAGTATTCAATTAAATACTTTTTCGAGTTTTTATAAATAAGTACACGAGCAACGCCGGGCACCCAGCTAGTCGATAATAATCGAACGTTACCGTCGATTTGGGCGAATATAATATTTATTGAAGGCACATGGACTTTGTCAGATATATTTAAAAATATACTCAATTTTTTAATTAATTTTTTAATAGAAAATGAATTGTTATCTCAGAACATAACAACGGACCAATTACGAAGTACCATTAAAATTTCATTACGAAGCATACGTCATAATTCACGATAGTTACTACGGAACTAACAATTATTTATCTTATAACGTGCATTCCGTTATAATATGACAAAGAAATAATTGGAGACAAGGACATTAACTTTTTTTTAGAAAAAGGTGTGTATAACGTAGAATATGATTAATGCGAAAAATGTGATAGAAAAAGTTTTTATCACGTAGTTTTATTATAATACGGCAGTTTCAAAATTATTTAACAATGTAAATTGCTTCAAATTTAAATGTAAATTCCACAGAAGAGTAAATTAAAATTAATAAGTATTTATATTATGTAACTGGTAATTGTTTCCAATATAGGGAATGTGATGCAAGACACGTAGAAAATTCCTTTTTTTGTACTTAACGAATTAAGCTAACAGTGTAAGACTAAAACTACAGTTTTATTATTCAATAAATTAGATTACATTTGTATGGGCTGAATTTCTGGATTTTCTATTATTTGAAAGCCCCTAGACTATGGTCCTTTGTAGAACACAGTATAGCTGAATATCCCGTGGATCGTGCCTTCAATCCCTGAGGTTGATACGTGGAAGATAAATTGAGATGGGAGGACTTTAATTTATAACTTCAGGCTTCCTAAACACATTTGCATCACGACTGCACGTATTTAATATCACAGAAGTTGACCTCGTCGGCAGGTTTCTAGGCCTGAGTAGAATGTTGCTTGTCATTAATTAAAAATGGATTAATTTAACGTTACAAAAATTGTGGAATTTATTTATATGGATAGAAATTTCAACATTTGAAAAATGTTTTCAATTTTCTCCCCTATCTTTGTGTACTCCAGTTTTAAACGTCCTTCATATAACTTCTTCGTAAGAAATATTGCATTAAATTGGACTTATTAAACAATTTCCCCGCTATGCTGCTGTCGACTCTCTGCCTCAATAATTATAGTGAGTAGAAGCGGAACTAAAGTTTCAGGTAAATTTATAGATATATGAAAGACTGTCGTCAATGTCTTAGCCAAGGAATGTCATCTTATTTTAAAGAAAGATAAATTTACTAGTTTAGTATATTTTCCGAAGAAGAACAATTTCTAAATAAATTAAAAATAACGTGGAATACTATTAACAATATTTTATACTAATTTTTGATGGAAATAATTTATACATCAAAACTAAAATATAAATAAATACAAAATAAAGTTCGTCAAAATTATTACAATTGTAATGAGGCATAATATGAAATTCTTGGGGTTTTTACAACATTACGCACTAGGAGCGTGTGAAGGCCAAGAAGAAATAAAAATGGAGACAAAAATTATTTATTAGGCGAGCAGTAAAGGTGTAGATAGATAGATAGATAGATACCGGACACGGCTGTTTCAAATCATATTTATATAGATTTAAAAAGACCGAAGACGAAAAATGCAATTACTGCGAGAATCCGAAGGATGACGTGGAACATACATTATTCCACTGCGATGCATGGAGTATACAACGAGATAAATTAAATTCCTATCTCAAGGAAGAAATAAGACCGGATAACCTGGGTGAGCTCCTTCTCCACCACCCTGAAGTAATACGCAAGTAGTTCCAGGGTGGATAAATGTCAGGAGCAAAGGGTTTGTGGTTTTAGCCGGTAGAAATCCGGCACTGTTGAGGAGTGCGCACCCTCCTCCTCGTCTTTCGAAGATTTCCACAGTATCCCAAAAAAAAAAAAAAAGAGATAGATAGATAGATAGATGGATAGATTTATTCACCATTAGCCCTCTAAAGAGGAAATAGGATTCGTCACAAATGTACAGTAGATAAATTGCATATAAACTTATAATACACAAAAACACACACAAAAATTCATATCTGTTTACATTAGTCTAGTCACTACAATCATACACACTATTTTTAGGAAACACGCACACGACACAAATCACTTCCTGGTATTAATCTCCTGTCGCTAGGTACGGAGGGATGTCGTCATAGATATTTACTAAAACAGAAAGCAGAAGCAGGAAAACAGAACCAAAAGGGGAAAACTGGACAAACTATTTACATATTTATAGCATATTCGGCAATTTTGTAGGCAAGGCAATTCAACGAATGTCAGACCGATTCAAAAATTCGTGTACGGAGTAATAAGTTCCATTGACAAGGTAAGTTTTACACTCCTTTACGAATAAGTTGTAGTGGTTGATGTTCTTTACATGATCAGGAAGGCTGTTAAATAGTGCGATACCGGAATAATGAACGCTAGACTCATAGAGACTGAGGCTGTGCTTGTCAGACCTGAGAACTGAACGGTTTCTTGTGTCATAGCCATGATTGTCCCCGTTACTTGCAAAAAGGTTCATGTTGCGTTTAACAAATTTTAGTATTTCTAATATGTAAGCGCTAGGTAGAGTCAGAATATGAAGTCTATATATATAGTGCCTGCGACGCAAAATGTTGACAGTCTATCGGTTGCGGGCTGGGTGATTCGGTGGACCAAATTTATTAGGGTTACTACTGCTGGTGTTTGAAAGTGACGATTGAATACGTGAATATAAAATAGATGTACAATAGTCTCTCGGAAGAGGAGAACAATATTTCTCGTAGTTGTTAAAGATATTTAGATTGACTTATTAATTGCATTAGTCATGACTTGAGAAACGTAAGCTGTCTGCGAGGGCTATTCTTTCGCAGGCAGTACCTGCGAGGGGTGCTCTCTCGCAGACAGAACCTTATAGGACAGACAGGAAGGGGCTACCTTTGGGGATGCCTTTTCCTCTCTCCGTTTTTGAACTAAGGTTCCCACAAGCCGAGGCACCCCGCCCTGTTTTGAGAGGTGTATGTTCCGGGGGCACAGACCTTGGGCATACGGTAAGAGTTGTTCGCTGTTTCCATTGGAACAGTCGGCCAGCTGCCTCCTAAACTGGTCGAGGTACGCTATCGGAAGGGCGTGGGACAAGTACCCAATGCCCGACCTACCTGATGCAGATTTTTCTAGGGTTTTCCCTACATTATTTTAAGGCGAAGGCCGGGTAGGATCCTTAAACTATAGCACAGGGGCCCTAGTTAACCCTTGGCTACCTTCCTCTACCCTTACACATCCCCCATTTCAAATTCATTCCCATGATATTAAAGGGGAGTTGCCACCCTCATGTAGCCTGTTACCCTAAAAAATTTACTTGAGAAATAGAACATGTATATATATATTATATTACCTAAAACCACCTAAATAATACACAAATACATGAAAAATAAAACACTTAAAAGAAATTTTTTTTAAAAAAAGATTCATATATATATCAAAGAGTTTTCTTGCTCCACGGCTAATTGATTTATTCTGTGGCGCAAAAATATTCCTGGCGGAAGGCATTTTTGAGTCATTTTTCAACTCGAGCCAGTGTACGTGTTACATTAAATAATATTACATTTTAATTTCTTTATTGATTAACAGTAAATCAAATAACAGGGACCCTAGTTTTATGTTACGTACGAAAAACTTGAACTTGTCATAGTTACGTACTAAATATTAGAATAGCAGTTTGAGTATATAAGAAATAATTAATAAATAAATCCAGAATCTTAACGCGTTGATTGGAGAGAAAGCTTATTTAATGCGTCAGAAATTTTAATATAAATATTTTAAAAATTAATACTAAATTACAAAGGAGGTCCCGGTCAGGTCGAGGCCTTTCAATCCTGATCCATATATTTTTCATTAAGATAAGGAAATTATTCAATCAAACTTGATAATTGCAATCGAAGTCTTATACACCTAATAATGTGTACATTTATATCTGAAAGTCAGTTTAAACTGACTATATTGTACTTTACAATATATGTAAAATAAAATAATGCGTAAATTGGAAAAATTTAAGCAAGCACCGTCAGAGTTCGAAATATTTTATTATGACTGAATCACAACTTTCTAGCAACGAAACAATTGTTTGAAATTTTTCTTGTACGATATAAAAATAATTTCGTGGGGAAATATTTATGGCAAAATTTTGTCGCAATATGATCAAATTTTTTTAACAAAAAGTTTATATAATTTTCTGTTATTGTTGATTTGTGCAGAATGTGAAACTCTCAGTCCGCCTCCTCGAAAATTTTATCTTCTCAAAATCATTCCACTTTCATAAAAAAATCTCTGTACTCTGCGTTTCAAAATCAGTTCACTTAGGCCTTTATATTCTTGACTTCACTTCTTTTACAATCTCGTCGCAGTGAGAACTACATTAACGTTGGCTTCTATTTTTACTATGTTCACTCTAAACTCATTACTTATGTTTCTCTTCTGTTCACAAAACTGTCACAACTATTTTTGCTGTCCAGGGAATGTCATCAGGCAACTTTATATCAGTATCTCAATTTCGTCCGCCCAGCGGCTACTTGAACCTGTTGTGTTCACGTCTATTTGCCCCAACTTAATAAAATTCCCAACTGCCGGCCACTCTTGTCACTCTACACTGCCCCTAGGACCTTCAGTGATTTTCTCGCCCAGTTTAAGAGCTCAAAAACATTCAATTTTGGCAAGTGTTTAACAATTTTGACAAAGTTTGCGGCTCTCAAATTTTTTCCTCATTAGATATATGGTAATAAATGAAGATGCTCTAAGAAGAGATGCACGATGTCACGGACTTCAACGTCGTGGAAGAAGATGAGTGAAGCTCCTAGACGACTTGAAAGGAGAAAAAGAAGTTGTTGATGGAAGAAGCTAAGGAGAAGTCAAGTTGGAGAAGCAAATTTAGAGACCAAGTCAAAGAAACTGTGAGTAGACGCAATACTTAATAATGATAAATTAATAAAATTATAAGAATAATGGTTGTTACCTTTGACTAAAATTGTATTATTCGGTTCATCTGTATGAAAAGTAAATACATGATAATAATAATAATAATAATATGTTTATTTTCCATGAATTGTATTAATACAATATTAGAAATCGTCAGTCTTAAAAATATAACACTTATACACTCTTAAAATTAATACAATGAATATTGTAATATACTAAATATTGGTTTACAAAATAGTTGAACAATGTTGTAAAGAGTCAGTTGAACTTATACTAGTAAAATAGAAAATATATGATACATAATTTACATAATAAATAATTTTTAATACCATTACAAATCTTTCATACTATACATAACTTTTTCCGATAGATATTGTTTTAGACTACTTTTAAATTGTTCATCCTGTAATTGTTTTATTTGATATGGCAGTCTGTTAAAAAACATAATTCCTTTGAGGAGTGGGTAGTTCTCCGTTTTCTTTAAGTTCGCGTAAACTCTAGATTTTCTATATTTCATAAATCTTTGACCCGGGAGATATTTTTTTCTTTTTAGCCTAAGTTATATATATTTTTGAATTTATAACAATCAATGAATCCAATAATAGGGATCCTAAGAATTTGACTGAATTAACAAACTGAACGTCCGAATAAATTATATTTTTTCCCTCAATTTGAGTGGTTTCAGAATGACTAATGAGAAAAATATTGGAAGTAAGAAAGAAGGTATGTGTAATATATATATTGTAATGCCAATTAATTAGGCCATTAATTGTTTCGACGTAAAATTTGAATTGCTTGAGAAATCCATTATAGCGGTCTGATCGATCAAAGCGACAATGGAAAAGCGAACTCACTTGCTTTGTCGAAAAGTCAAAAATGGCGTATGCGCGTTAAAACTCGTGAGCACTAGGAGTTAGTTGGTGGCGGGACATTTCAGAGGACGGAACGAATAATACTAGAGCAGAGACTAGCCATCGTTAATGTATTATTAAACAAAGTTGTGAATTTAAGACAAAGTAAAAACATTCACGGAAGTATTACCTCGTAAATATTGCTAAGTTAGCAGTTTTACGTCTATCCGCAGCCAGGAAAGGAGTGCAGTTTTACGTCTGTAGCCAGCCAGGAAAGGAAGTCAGTTTAAGTCCAAAGCGGTAAAAGACTAACAAATCTACGAATCATAGGATTCGTATAAGCCAAGCAGACATTAGATAGCTGACAAAAAGGAGGATCATCCGAGTTCCTCTGAGCCTATCAATTTTGACTTCAATAGTGTAAAATCTGTGAGTCGACTTTTAGAATCAGTGTATAATTTTGCAATAGTGTACTTCCGAAACCAAAAAGAATGCTGGTACCAGCTGGACACTACGTTAGTAACAAAACGAAAACTAATGATTAATTGTAAACGTAATTAAAGGATTGAGTCAGATTTCGTTCTCTTTTAATTGTCAATCAAAGTTTATTTCTTTTTTTTTTAATTTATTTATATCGACGTATTGTTTAGGTAAATGTGAAATATTTGTTAATAAGATTTTAAAATCAATTTGTTGTGTCCATTATCAAACCCAGTGAAGGCCCTGAGAAATTAATATTTTAAATTGTAATTGTTTTTGAGTTAAATTTACAAAGTGAAAATAAATAAATGATTTTATTTATTAAATTTTATTAATTCTTTTATTTAATTAAACCCATCCGGTTGATTATTACAATATATATATATATATATATATATATATATATATATATATATATATATTCCGTAAACAGCTAATAAATTATGAATGTAATCTTTCTCGGGGTAGAGAATGAATAAAGTCTTCTCAGGCTTCTAACCGAGTAAACAATTGTATTTGCGACGTTTCGACGACGTTCGCGGCCACGGCCTTCCGGCAGCCCGCAACCGACAGACTGTCAACATTTTGCTTAGCAGACACTATACACCTTCTGAGTGCAAGAAGACGATGGCAGTGTACGTCATCGAAACGTCGCTCATACAATTGTTTACTCGGTTAGAGGCCCGAGAAGATTTTATTCTGTTAATAATTTATTTTCTCTAAAGATTGTTCTGCAAGATTCTCTCATTTTTAGTTAAAAAATATATCTAATTGCCTTTTTTTGTGCAATCAGAAGTTTATCCATATATATTGTAATGCTTGTTAATTAAGGCATTGTTTTGATTGAGAATTTAAATTGTTGGAAAAACATTATGGACAGCGATAACCGGAACCACAACAAGCAACAATGAAAAGACAGTATTGTTGACTTGGTGGGGAGAAAAATTACGCGCTCAAAATTGCGAGACGGTTAAGAAGTTTTCAGTCGGACGGCGGACACAGTTGCAGGCAGATATCAATTCAGAAAAAAATTGCAGTATAAAGTCGGCGGGGAGAAACGACAGAATAAAGTTGTTCGTCGAAAGATTACAGTATAAAAGTTGGCAGTCAGCAGCGAGGAGCAAAGCGAGAAGTCTTCAGTCGGCAGTCAGAACGAAAGAATGTGGTCCAGTCACAAACATGCTTTCAAATATTAAAAAGTAAAGCAATCTTCAGTCGGGAAGGAGACACAGTGCGACTAGTGTTGTATTCGGTGGTCGAGCGTAGATTCATCATGCTGGCCACAGACAAACTAGTGAGTTGCGTCTACAACATGGCTCACGAGATCTACGAATCCAGGTTGCTGTAAGTCGTCGACAGATAACCAACTTCTTTTTTTTGTTTGTTTTTTTAAACCAACAGTGCTCATTAGAATCTGTGAATAAATAGAAGCTGTGAAAACCCCACCATTGTGCTTCGAAAGTTGAAAGAATCCTTTCCTGCCGTAAGTAGCAAGAAAACCGTAAAAAAATTTGTAAACCGATTTAAAAGATAACGTCAAATCGTTCTTTAGTTTTGATAGAATAAATTGTTTAAAGTAATGTAAATTTTGTGTTCTTTGATTGTTTAAATATTCTGCCCTTATCAAACCCAGTTTGAGACCCTGAGATACCTTTTTATATTTTGTAATTTTGTATAATTGTTTTAAAGTATTGTCATAATAAATCAAATCTTGTTTGTTGTTTAAAGTTTATAGTTTTTCATTTAAAAGAGCATAATAAATAATTATTACAATATATATAGCTGCAGCACAAACCCATATTTCGATTCCCGTAGCTTATATGTGGATTAATTAACCCAGAATATACCTTAATGAGGTTGTCCCTATCTAATCCTGTAGATAGTCTACATTGCTGTTTATTTTTTTACATACATTTTCAATGTGTTCTACCCAGTATAATTTAAAGTCAAGTTGTATTCCTTAGAATTTTGCTGAATTAACCGAGTGAACGTCCGAATGAATTATATTTTATCCCTGCCTTTGAGTGGTTTTAGAAAGAATAATGAGAAGAATATTGGAAGTAAGTATGTGTAAAATATACAAAAAGTATGGAGCCTTTGAGCAGGTCTGTATGGGTTGAATGAACACGTAGTCTGCCTTAGTATCCGTACTCGTACTCGTAGTAGTACGCGCCAGCAGGTCTGGCGTTCCTTTGTCGCGGGTTCATTAGCTGTTGCCGTTGCGACGGCACGCCCGCTTCATTTCCACGAAGCTTAACCCTGCACCCTTTGTGTCGCGACCACGAAACCGCCATATAAAATCGGACTTTACGAGTGGCAAGAAGTGGCCGCGCGTCGGAAGATCCACAGAGCCGCACCTTCGGCGACAGACAAAAGAAATACCTCCATGTTTTTGTGCGGGCAGGTGGATGGGATGCACGCTCTGCTAACCTAACTGCGTCGCTCACTTCAATAAACACCATCATTCCACGACGTGGACATGTATCCAAAATATGGCGACAGCGGCTCAGCCATTCCAATGTCCATTACGATCGGACTCACTTTTCCCCATTCACATCGACGTGGCGCTGGTTTCATTCAAGCGGTTCCAGCTCTGCGTCTGGAGTTTTGTCCTCCAGCGACGTATTCTGCTTGTAGTCAAATTATATTAAACAAAAAAGGTATAGGTAAAAGAATATTACTTTGGCCAGAGAAATTTTTACGCGGCAGATCGCAAACCTTGAAAATTGGACAAAGGATTGTAACGTCGGGAGTTCCTCAAGGCTCAGTAATCGGACCATTACACTTTTTAATATTTATAAACGATCTGCCAAGCAACTTAAATTCAGGTATCAGGATTTTCTCAGGCAGCTGCTTCATCTGTAGAAAGATAAAGAATGGTCGAGATACGTCAGTATTATAGGTAGACCTAGATAAGGTTAATAGTTGGGCTAAAGCAAATAAAATGGTAATTAACGGCAAGAAAAGCAGCTCAATCTCGTTTACAAGGCCAATGCTGATAAGTGAGACGGAATATAGTCTATGCGGAGTATTACTTCCAAGGGTAACGAGCTGCAAATATTTAAGAATATAGTACAAAAATAGCCATGGCTAAAATTTATCATTATTACGCTCATATCTAAATTGCTTGAGAAAATCATCGCGAAGCTCCTTCAGTGGTAAATAATTAATATCATTAGTCGTCATCAACATGCATTCAGAAAGGAGCATTCTAGTAGAGTTAGACAGTAGGAAAAATGAGGCCTTATCACAAGATGCTCACGTCTTAACTGTCATTGTGGACATAACGAATGCGTGCGACTTGTAGATAGCATACATTTCCATATATGGTGTAAAGGGAAATATTTTCTAGTGTATACGGATCTCAATTGTTAATAGATATATTCTGGTCAGGACTAACAATACCCTTTCTAAAGAAGTAGTATTAGAAAATGGAATACCTCAAGGACCAAGTGTAGTGCTTTTCATACTAGTCATTAATGCGCTTAAATATACACATCATACCGCCAACTTCTATTTGAAGATGATATAATTTTATTTTTAAAAAGTTATAATATAGAAGGGACAACGAAGCAAATGCAATATACGTTGGATATTATTTCTTCATGGGCCGCCAATATTGGTTACAATTTCAGCTGTGACAAAATCAAGGAGAAATAAAATTGTACACTAACCGCTGGTAATAGAAGGTAAAAACATACAGTTCCATCAGTATGTAAAAATACTTGGAATAATACGGGACAAAAAATTAAGTTTCAAATACCACATTGAAGAACTTATAACTGAAATAAAAAGAAGGATTTATATACTCAATTCAAATATTTCAAACAGCAAGAAAATCATTGTTAAAGAAAATAGCCACAGTACAAAACGTACACTTCCGGACTATTTCAGGTTGTCTGAAAACTACAAATATTGAAAAAATCCTAATCGAATCGGGTCAACCCAACCTCAGGGTGCAGGATGAATCTCAGAATAATACGATATGTTCTCAGGGCATTTAATCAGAAAAAAATGCCTCTCCAAAACAACAGCAACATGTATCAGGGTTAACCAACAATAGGGAGTTTTTACACACCCTGATAAACAAACTCGAGTTGGAGATCCCTACAATGGATAAATCCAATCCACAGAAAAATGTCTTATATGTCAATGAGAACATTAGAAGAAATAGTGATGATCATTTAAAAACATAAAAAAAGTAAATCAGCGAGTACTGGACAAAGAAAAACCTGGAAAAGATTAATTCATCAGTATATACAAACACTAAAGCATTTATTGAAGTAAAATTCCCAAAGCAGATAAACAGAAAAAGCCAAATTATACCCTCTTGAATAAGATCTGGGCATAAAAAATTAACTCATAATTTCATATTTTCCAGGACTGAGCCTCCGATGTGTTCCTTTTTTTTTTAGGGCAACAGGCTACATGAGGGTAATCCACTTTGGGCAACTCCCCTTTAATAGCATAGGAAGGGATTTGAAAGGGGGGATGTGGAAGGGTAGAGGAAGTAGCCAAGGGTTAACAATGGCCCCCGGGCTATATTTTAAAGATCCTACCTGGCATTCGCCTAAAGAAATGCAGGGAAAACCCAAGAAAAACCTGCATCAGGTAGGTCGGGCATCGGGTGCTTGTCCCACGCCCTTCCGATAGCAGGAGAGGAGTTTTCTGTGGGGACGCAGCATTCCCTTCTCCGTGCCTCGACCAGTTTAGGAGGCAGCTGGCCGACTATTCCAATGGGAATGGCGGACAACTCTTACCGTATGCCCAAGGTCTGCGACCCCGGAACATACACCTCTCAAAACAGGCCGAGGTGCCTCGGCTTGTGGGAACCTTAGTTCAAAAACGGAGAGGAAAAGGCATCCCCAAAGGTAGCCCCTTCGTATCTCTCCTAAAAGGTTCTGCCTGCGAGAGAACATCCCTCGCAGGCTTCTTTGAACTCAGATGTGTTCCCATTGTAATGAGAATTTAAATATGCAGCATATCCTGCAGTGCTGCGAGTACTACTCTACAATCAGAAACAGCATCGAATCATCAGACCTAGCGACGTCTGCAATGACGATCTTCGAGGTGCTGAAGTTCGCCAAGGAAGCAACCAAATTTAAACATAATTACATATTGTATATCTCAACCTATGTAAACCAATGTTGTGGTCGCTAATGACAATTTATGTTAATGCGACATAAAACTTTTAATAATAATAATAATAATAAATAGCCTTGGATGGGAGGAGCAAGTAAATGAAATGTGTGTAATTCTTTACATTTTATAACGAAGAATCTAAAAAAGTGGATCTCAAAATCTGAGGAGATGGCAAACTTAACTTTAGTAAGACCAATTTTGGAATACGATGTATCTTCTTGGAATCACTATAAAAAAAATAGAATCGTCGGAGAAAGTTCAGAAAAGGGCAGCTAAATTTGTAAGAAAAAGGGAACTATTAGGTTAGGGGTTATTATCGCAACGGAAGGAAACAGCAAAGGTATTCTAAACTTATGTAGGGCAAGAGCCAAGATGTGTAAAATATACAGTTATGCAATAATTATCGCGTCGCAGGTAAATATCGAGAATGTATTTATTAATTATAAAGCAGAGACAAGAGCGCGCTAAGAATTATAATGGCCTTCCGGGCTTAATCAAAGGTCTTGCTGTCTCGTAAAAACTCGCCAGCCTTCAGATTCATCTCAGGTGCAGATATAATGCGCTTTTAGAATAATTACGTAGTGCTAATTCCGCTTGAGAAACTATATATACTGAAATGACACAACTTTTAGAATTTTTTATGTTGTTAAAGAAACGCATAAAATTAGGCGTCGAGCTTTACCAACGGTTTTTAAAATTATTGGTCCACATTAATTCAGTTTTTCGTTACAATTGTGGCTACATTATCCGGAATTGAATTAAAACTATTCAGATTAGAGTATTACGGCGAATATTATAAAAATGACGTAAGTAAATAAATTATTATTTACTTTCTCCGTACTGAGATAAGAATTAATAAGGAAGTATCTCGACACGTTGAATGCTGTACGCAGTATATCTATATTATCTAATTAAAAATTTATCTTCTGTAATCGTATTGATTTAAGGTTTCATCATTTATTATACTCAAGCAGTTTTAATATAGATTCTGTTTGTGGAACATCAATTAGCCACATAAGAGGGCGAGGGCTTTTTCTGTGTATGAGTAAAGAATTCTCACGTTTTCAACCTGGTTAAGTATATATATTTAAAAAAGGTGAAAGTCTCTCCAAGGTTGTCATTTTCCTTCAAGTCAACGAGCGACCACCACCACACTGTTGAAGCAGTTTCGTTGGGACCTCATCGACCTCCCTCCCTACAGCCGAGGCCTCGCTCCAAGCGACTTTCGCCTAGGAGGTCAACTATTCGCTTTAGACTTCGTGACAACGCAAGGACAGGATTTTTACCAGGATGGAATATTTTAACTCATCCCACTAAGCGACCAAGTTCCTAAACCGGAGGCTATGTCAAAAAATAGCCTACTGTATGTACTGTATTACTTGTATGAAATAAAATGTACACGTTTTACTTCAGGCTTTCTAACCTTAGTTTATGATCACCCCTCGTATATATTTATGTATTTGTCAGTGATTTTCCAGTTCAGATCAGCGTTTAACAAGCCTTGTCTCTGGTTGACGTGGCATCTTGTTGTAATAGTAGCCTGGGGACGGTACCCCATTGACGTAATTTGGATACCCGGGATTTAGAGTATGGTGTTCCAAATTCCGGCCACGGAAACACCGACCCTCGTCTGCTGCAACAATATGTCACATCAACCAAACGGCGACGAGAGTTGCTAAACGCTGATCTCTAATAACCAATCACAGAGAAGACAGTAGCCACGTACATATTCATCTTACACCTACTGGAACCCCAAGTCCATATCTCCTAACGACGATGGTAGAGCACGTCATCGGAACGTTATGTGTTACTAAATATATAATTCTTTAGTCACAATTAGTTACATGGTATGAAACTGACGCTGCGACAGTTGACGTATTTTTAAGTTAGACACGTCAAAGTAATTCGAATTGTTAAAAAATGGATAATTTAGTATAAAAACTGGAGCCTTGTTTCAATTAAAAATTCCTTTCAAATTGACATAGTAACGCACAGCTACTTCTATACAAGTTATTTCTGAGTAGTTGACTCAGTCAGTGGGGAAGGGTGGGGTGGGAGGGGGTTGAAAGACCGCATTTAGAATGGTTCAACGTTAATTACTGGACTTGTACATTATATAACAAGACGCCTTCTCGTTTTGTGGTTTATTGTCTGCACAGTAAAACAATAGGCGAGGCTTGCGACTCTTAAGCTTTCGATTGTGAGCTTGAGTGCACTTGTATCTGACTCCAGGGGAGCTTCATTCTGTAAACGCCTTTTTGATGAACGTCAGAGGAGAAGAAGCACAATTGAAAGGAAGCGAGCCGAGGCTGATGTCCACCAATGTTCCTTCCACAGCCTCTCTGAACGTAAGAAATTGCTAGTATTGATCAAACGCTGAGAGAAACGTCCATGTTTATAGCGTCGGCGTAATTTGCTTTCTTCCTACGAAAAAGTTTTTGTCTTGTGTTAAATAAAAACCGACTCGTTACTCACTTTCAAACAGTTGTCAGAAGGATTTTAAACATTTTGGTTTAGGTTCCGTTAAAGGCAAAAAGAAAAACGCTAACAGATATGAATGCTATATTCTGATATGTTTATTACCTGTAACTAGGAGGAAGTAAATGTCTGTTTCCGCTTACAGACAAATACAACGTAACCTTCATTTACATAAAATTAAAATGAACGGCGATGGAAATAGCCTGCGTCGTACATTTTGTTCTACTACAAGGTGCTGTACTTTCCGTACATTTGCACAGATCGAGCATTCACTTAATTCCCTTGTTAATATTTTGGAGATATGCATCATAAATATGCAGATTTGAACTTAAGCTTATATAACAAATTAGAGACTTCTAGAGTCTTGTCAATTGAACTCTTAAGATTGTACAGCTGCACGAGTAGGCAGGTGCGCGTATAAATACACAATTATTTATGATAATAATACAAATACTGATGTTAATTATCCAATACGTAAAAGACACAACCGGTAATTTCAGTCTCACTTTTTATACTTAAAACTTTTACAACAGGAGCTTTCAACTTGGTGTCATATTCCACTGATGTATACAATTAAAATAACTTAATATAACATGTTGCGTCATATTGTAATGAATAAATTAAAGTGATTAATTAACAATTGGATTGCCCCACTTTGTGGAAGCCAAAATGTAATGTTTAAACTGATATTAATTAAACAAAATTTTAATTATTATTTAAACAATTAATTTGAAGTTTTATTAAATTGATAGTTCGTTATGAAACCATTTATTTTATTTACAAAAATGAAGGATCGAGAAGTAATTACTACTTTAAACTTTACAATACCATTTATTTTATTCAATAGAAATTTATAACATTTTCTATGAGGTTAAATGCATTTACAGTTTTCAATGTTTAGAGATTTGATAACTCTTATTTCTGGGTCGTTTACTTGGGCTTGATAAATAAAGAACAACCTTTGTATTTACGTTACACAATCATAGAATTTATAAATTAAGAAATTCACAATCAAAACCAAAAAGAGAAGAACGAAATCTGACGAATACCTTCAACTATCGTTTACAAAATTTAACATAATTAAATTGGTTTCTACTAACAAAAATGTTCGGCTGGCACCAGACTTAGATTCCTGGGCTCGGGCCCACAATTTACGCTAATAGGCCATAAGATCACTGACACTTGTTTGTCCAAAACACGGTCTTAGTTATCGAATTTTCCTCCGGGAACTGGAACTGCTGCACCTCCGGATCATTAGTCAGACATATTGTTATACATTGTCTTTGTGTGGAAACTGATGATGGTCTCAGTACGCGTAGGAATCTTAATATGGCGCTAATTATTTGTTTACTCTTTGCAGTTTTACTAAGTCTCTCGCTGTCCAAACTTTATACTTGAATTATAAAAGACTTGTAACTTTCTCGTCCGCATCCCCCCTTTCAAATCCCTTCCTATGCTATTAAAGGGGAGTTGCCCTAAGTGGATTACCCTCATGTAGCCTATTGCCCTAAAAAAAAATCGGTTGGATTTTCTTGGGCCACGCTGTCTGTTCTCCGCTCCAAACTTTTATTCCCTCACGCGACCACAACACACGACCAACTGCTCCAGAAAGTTCCGCGGCTGACAACAAAGCTAGCCTACACATTGTCGTCTTTTGAAGAATTGGTCCCGCTAACAATTCAATTATTAAAATCATTACTGGCCTCTAATTAGTATTACAATATATATAAAAATATATGTATAAATATATATTGTAATAAACACCTGATTATCGGTTAATTTGCCCCACGTTCGTGAAGCCATTTATGTAATAAATAACTGAATTAATTAAGTTATAAATAATTAACAACAGTGATTGAGCTTAAAATAAATTCATTATTGTTGATAAATTTTACAATTTACAAAACCTATTTTCATGCCGAATTTCATCCAAATACTTTAATTTTCATTTACTCACTTGTGGCATCTATGAACATATAGTTTTTATATCATTACAATCAAATACGTCGGATATCTATATCTCAGGGTCACTACTGGGTTTGATAATTAGAACAAAATCAATGTATAAACTGACAATTAACAATTCAAATATAAAAGTTAACCTAAAACAATATGAAAATAAGTGAAAAGAAAACTGAACGAAATGAAAACTGAACGAAATCTGAATCTAGCCTTTCAATTATCGTTTACAAATTTATCAAAGTTTTGGTTACTCACGGATCGTCTGTCTGGTACCAGATCTCTGTCTTGTATCTTGAACACTACCACACTAAAAAGACTTTTTTTTACACTGACTCTACTTCATTGCAATTTTCATACACACGCTTGAATTTCTCGTCCTCAGCTATCTGGAACCCCCTTTGGTCAGCTAGCAGATGCCGGATTCCTCAATGCGAAAATTGATTCCATCTGCGTGAAGTAACCTTTTGCTTCCCCGTTTGCAAATTGTTATGAAAATCTCTCCGTACAACTATTTGCTTGCTTCCATACAGACTCGCGATTTGCAATTTATATTTGCAGACTTTACTGTTTGATGCTCTAAGAGAACTGAACTGTATTATATGTCTCGTACTCAGATTTTAGCCTCCTTCTCATATCATCGCCAATTCCAGGCTGGCTCTCCCAGCGCATACAGAGTTCAAGTGCGCGCGGTCTTCATTGTCGAACAAAGGAAAAATCCGCCTTCATTGTCGCCTTTACGCATTCGTACCGCTAACAATTTAATTATATTAAAACAATTAATGGCTTGTTTAATTGGCATTCAATATATATATATATATATATATATCGTGATAGGTCTCGTCAATCAGAAGATCAATAAAGATTGAATAAGATTTACAAAACGACTTATTTGGGCTGAAACAAATAAAATGAAGATAAATAGTGAAAAAAATCAAATCACTTACCTTCAATAAATTGAGTTATTTTTTTTTAATTTTTTTTTTATTAGACAAAACTTTTATCTTACGATTATTTGTTGTTACATAAAATATTATAGTATATACAAAATTGAGTTATAATATAAATGGGGAGAAAATACCTCAAGTAAACAGCTGAAAATATTTATCATATCTAGGGTCGGAAAGCTTGTAAATGTTTACATTTTGTAAAGATAATATTAAAAAAGGAGAGTGGCAAATCAAAACAACTTGCTTATAAATCTCTAGTTCGTCCCATATTAGAGTATGGCGCAAGTTGTTGGGATCCTTATAGAAAACACCACATAACTTCGGAGGGGGGCAGCGAAATTTGTAATACGGGGGAATCTGGTCGCGGGCGAAAAAGAAGTAGAGGAATTAGGCTGGGAATCTTTGGCAACCAGACGGAACAAAGATAGACTTTGCGACTCCATACACACGCTTGAATTTCTCGTCCTCAGCTATCTGGAACCTCGGATGAGCCGCCCCCTTTGGTCAGCTAGCAGACTTACATTGGCAGAGGTGATCACAAATTTAAAATCAAAACGAGACAGCAAAATACAGACGTAAGGGAAATTATAATTCCTAAACGGGTTGATAGGCGATTGGAAAAATTTACCTGCAGAAGTGTTTGAGGAGAATATTCCTATAAGATTAATATAAATAGATTAGTGGAGTAAAGTGTATTTTTTTATGTAATTTTAAATCAGTTTAGGTCTATATTATTCTTTAGTGAAGTGTGGAGGGAGTGAACAAATTTTCAGGACAAATTTTCTGAGACTTATTTTTTTATTATTTTTTTTATTTTTAATTAAAGTTCATAACTGTCGCGTCGACATCGTGGTCATTGGCGACCCGTATGTTATTTATAATAGTTTCTTAGCGTTATTATTTACATACATTCTTAACATTAATTGCAATCGGGTTTCTGTATTTGTTCACTTATGTTTGCTTCCTTGATAAATTTGATGATGTCCAAGGCAGCTGTCGTTGAAGTCCAGAGGTCTGAGATGTGGTGTTTTGCGATTGTATTTCTTCTGATGTCGTTGTACCTGCTGCAATAGAATAGTATATAGGGAATAGTTAGTGGTTGACTGCATTCTTCACAGGTTGGTTGGGTAGATCTGGAAAATAGGAACGCACGAGTACAAACTGAGTGGAGGGTTCTTACTCTAGATAATTTATTAGTAATACTTTCGTTTATATATTTGTTTTAGACTGCCACCGGGAACGATCCCAATCGCAGTTGGTAATATACATTCATACATAAACAAAAGTTGTCAACAAGTTATTTTAACTGTATACATCAGAGGGATATGACACCAAGTCGAAAGCTCCTGTTTTTAAGAATAAACAAGTGAGACTGAATTTACTGGTTGTGTCTTTTACATATTACAGAATTATTTTTTCTTTACTCCGCTCTTTTGTTTGTTTGTTTGATGTACGGCCTGGAGTTTGCAGATTCCTCCTCCTCTGTTTCGTGAAGTGACTTGTCCGTAGTTTGTTTCCTCCTAGTGTGCGCGTGTCAGGTTTTATTTTTATTCTTGTGTGATGTGTGATTATATATTTTATGATAGTTAATTCTCGAATCATTAATTATTTACTAGTACGCATTGAATTTTTGTATTAGAGCTCTAAATATATTATACCCTTAGTATAGTTGAAGAATTATTATTTTTGTTATTATTAATATATTTCACTTGTTGGACACGGAAATTTGTGTTCCCGAATTTTAGTATTTTTATGTTAACTTCTAACATAGTGTCTACGTGCAGAGTCAATCAAGGAAGGAAGAAGTAACTAGTTGCTGCATGAACACATTTTCCCCCTCACATAAACAGATCCGACTCTTCTGCTTACAACAGTGAAATTTAAATATCTGATATCGGTTGTATAGTTAAGATAAGCATTGAACTGCAATCTTCAGTAGAACGCTCTAGAACCGCTGACTAGCTTGATTTGAAAATATTACGTATCTTTTCAGGTGGTACCGAAATAAACAAAGAGACGGTTTGAACTACGCACTCATTCGTAATTCATAAATGCACTCTGAAATATCATCAGTCCTCTTCTGAAGAAATGGAGAAAGGTAGAATAGCTTCATATATAATTGTGAAAACATATTTGTTTGAAACACAAATGTAGAAGTTATTATATAAGTAATAATATTATATAAAAAAATGAAAAAATGGGGAAAATGGGAAAAATTACATGAGAGGAAATTAAACACAGTGTTTAATGAAATTCATTTGTAATGGAGCCAAACTTCTTTCAAAGCTCTTTTTTTGTTTTTCCTGGCTTTTGTTATATTTTGTAAATACATGGATCGCAATGACAAATGTTTAATTTTTATTTATCTCCCCCATGGGTGTCCTCGTCTCAAGGATTGTAGAAACGTTCTGAGGTATTTATTTTATTATTTAATTTCGTCTGTTTTTTGTCTATATATATATATATATAGCCAAATAACAGACAAAATTAAATATATATATATATATATATATATATAATGTTTCCTCCTCCCCATCCCACAATTTACATTGAAACAGAAAATTTTGTGACGAGAATAACCATACATGAAACTGGGAATATGTACTAATTTCGTAGAAGTAATTAATATGCTATCCCCACGTCGAGTTGAGCCTTTGAAGTGGAATTTAAGAGAATAACGCTTCATGTGAAGTGCTTGTTCTGTTTAACAGCAGAGAAAAAAAAATTTATTTAGTAATATATTTGGAAGCGGTCTGCAGTATTACTGATTCCAGATAAAGGGAAAGTCTTTTTTTAAGTACTTAATATTTGTTACGTAAGCCTGAAAAAGAGCTCAAGTAGGAATTAGTTCTGTTATTTGGAATGCTTAGTAGCTGTAAAATGAGCCCCCATTTTCCTTCGTCGATTAATGGTAATTTTTTTTAACATAGCGACATCATATTTAAAATACATCAGAGATAAAAAATACCGACTCACAATAATATTTGTGTATCTTCTTCCTTAACATACGTCGAGTGAACAAATTTCATAAATTAAAATAGAGTTAAAACAAGCCATCCGTCAGCAAACCAACAGAAAATGGCATTCTGCACAAATTACGGTATCGGCCTAAAAGTAACACAATCAGTGGATACGTAAACCTATTTTGGTATAGACCAATCGATCTGATATTTATTTTCGAGCAAACTCTGCTGCTGGTTCCAGGGTGTCGGAGCAAATCGAAGAAACGAAATGCACTGTTACCCAAAAATTAAAGAGGGATAATAGTTTTCAAACAGACAATTTCCATGTAATAGAAATATTCCAACATGGATTCATTCTCTTGTCATAAAGATCTAGTTAAAACAAGTACCAAAGGTGACTTTTCAAAGTTCTTATAGGTCCGTACACACAATAAAAACACTTTTAAAGTTCCATTAAAGATATATATAGTAATAAACTCAAATTAATATAATAATGAAAGAAAACTCACGTTGCAGTGTCAAATTAAGGGAATAAATAATTAAAGAAATGATGCCAAAACTGTAATTGTGGACTAACAATTCCACCACTATGTGGATAATTAATGGGATTTATAAATGAATTTTAACAAGTAAGTTTTAAGAATAAAACATTTAATATAAATTTCTATTTACACAAACTATTAAATAATTGCCACAGCTTTTAGTGAAATTCTTAATTATTCAGGGCGCCTTATAAGGCCTCTAATAGTTACAGTAATTTGAAATTATCACCAAAACAAATGAAACCCAAAATTTTAGAAAAATAATAATTAAATTTACAAGAAAATGTTAAAAAAAATCTAAACAAATCTGAAATCCATAGAAATCTAAAGAAATCGGACGGTACGCAATTTTTTATATGTTAACAATGGAAATATTTTTACATACCCAATCATCAGAGCTGTTCACATTACACACTGCTTATACACTTCACTGGTTATTTCAAATGATTCTATTTCACAGGCCATGGTATTCACTGTTCAGAACCTAACATTCGTTCTAGAACCTTTTTGTCCGACATATACCAGCAGACTTTACTTTACTGGCCTGGATATTACTGAAAAACTGACTACTGTACTGTACTGTTCTGAATATTAATGCAGCCTCTCCACTTTACTGTTTCACTTAATATCCTAGGCTGAATGCGACCACCTTCGGCCGGCTTTCGTTACGAACTCGCCATAACCACCATCGGCCCTCCCCTAAAACAGACTGGCTTGTTTACTCGTCCAAGTTTTCAACCCCAAATATACATAAACAATAATACATCTCCTGCACACCACATTCTTACGCTGACTATTGTTTACAATACCTAGGCCATAATTATTACGCCGACAATACACATTTTAAAGAATTTATTAAAAAATCCTTTCATTACACATTGATGGTCTCTACAATATATATAAAAATTGTAATACTAATTAGAGACCATTAATTGTTTTAATATAATTGGATCGTTTGTGGTACATTTCTTGAAAGCAACAATCACGGCTCTTTGTCGGCTATAGTTGTTGAAAAACAGCGCGCTCGTACGGAAGTCCAGTCCGGCGTACGTTACGGGAGAATGAGGATGCTGATCTAAAAGTACGAATAGCGTGGTCCAGGAAGTTCAACTGCGAGATCTATTAAACTCTATAAAACACAAGTAAATAGTTCTTGACGGAGAGACTCATGATATAAAATCGCAAAGCGGAAGCAAAAGGTTTGCACCACACAGATGCGAAATAACATTTCGCATAAAGGCATCGAGGAGACATACGTCCGATGGCTGACCGAGGGAGCGGCTGATCCCAAAATTCCATGTGGAATAACAACGAGAACTACGACCGTGTTTATTAAAAATGACGGGTAGAATCAGTGAATAACGGCCATTTTAGTGAGTTGTGACCTCAAGCACCAAGAATCAGATCTGGTACCAGAAAGGCATTCGTGAGTACAAAAACAATTATTTAAAGTCTGCAAACGAGGATTAAAGGTATAAGTCAGATTTCGTTATCTTGTTTAGTTTTCGTTTCTTTATTGTGTTTAGAATTATATTCCGTTTATTTCAATTTTGATTTGTTAATTAGTCTATTAAATTTGTTTGTTCTTACTATCAAGCCTAGTAAAGACCTTGAGAGAAATAGAAATTCTTGTAAAATTATAAAGTTGTATTTTCCTAGAAAGCCACAAACAAAAAAAATAATATAAAATTTGATTTGTGAATTTGAGGAAATTTAATGTGCAAAGTAAGGCTGATAATTTGTATCTTTGAGGAATAAAATTTGTTGTTTCAATTAATTAATTAATATTAATCATTACATTTTGGCCCAACAACGTGGGGCAAATTTATTTAATTTAATCAATCAAGTTGATTATTACAATATATATATTGCTGCTTCGCCCCACACTAAGAAACAGCAATTAGTCATGTCTGCAGGAGTCAGACGCAAAGCCTTCTTTACGTAGTGTTTTGCACGGACCATTTTTGTAAACAATGATAGAGTTTCAAGAACATCATACACCACTCGATTCATCCGTCACACTATTTTACCGGTTTCACCCAAAACGATTAATAAGGCGCTGGGCAGAAAACCATGTTCTTACTCACCTGGCTTTTTTTCGTTATTTCCTTCGAGGAATTAATAATAAACTTATAAGACGACGAACTCGTCTGTTGCCAGAGAGGGTCAGAAAGGACTTAGTTGTGTAGTTCGCTGAAGAAGTTGGTAACGATGCTAGTTCGCGGAGGGAGCTAGAAAACGTTAGAATTTAATTTGAAAAAGTTGGACGAGAGTTAGAGTCAGAGTTAACGTTCAAGAAATAGCGGAAGCAAGTTCTTTAAGATGATCGGTTAGTGTGAGAATTCGTGTTTCAAACAGAGAACCTTTATTTTCAACGCTGAGCATAAAAATTATAAACCAAATAGTCAATGTTTGTTTAAAAATGTATATTTTTTATTCATAGCGTTTTAATAAAATATTAAAACAATATTTTAATATGTGTAATCTTGAATAGTTTTATCTATTTTCTGTCTGGTTGTGTAAGTTTTTAATCCGCATAACATAACTTTGATATCTATGATCCGTAAATATCATGCTTTTATAGTGGTTCCTAATAATTGTATCAGCAATTCTCAAGTGAAATATCTTCCATACCGAGAGCTGAACTTACAAAAAGAATATAAACGTCAAGTAATTACAACCTCTTATATACTCAAGGCAGAATAATCTTATAGTAATTTTTAGTGCGGCAACGTTACATTTCTATCGTTTTGGAATACGGTTTCATTTTAATTAAACAATTATAATGCATCTAACGGTAAAATAATTGTAATAAAGCATAATTGCGATACAGTATGGAATAAATTTTCGTTTAACGATTTATTTTCTTATTCAGAAACCGATGAAATTGAAGCTTCTGATTGAGGCAGATGAAATTACGTTCTAACTTACTATTCTAGTTTTTAAGGTTTATTTCATCGAAATAAAACTTCACTTCAGGTACAACGCCTAAATGTATCTCTAGCTGGAAAGGAAAACGAAGTTCTTTTCCGGGACAATTCTCTCTTGTAGATTTAATAGTCCCACGACGAATTAACTCGGGAATTGCCTGTAGGTTTCTGAATCCTTAGTAACTCCCCTCCGAAGATGTGATATCTTCACGGGCTGTTTCTCTGAAACCGTAATCGAAAGAATTCCAGAAACTCTTTTTCAATGATTAATACTTTCTCCAGAAATAAAAGAAAAAAATAAATCTGTTAGCGTTATCTTAAAAATAAACGTATTGTTTGTTTCAAGTTTGTTATTTCCTGCAATTAAATCGACAGAGTCCGCAGACACAAATTATTTTCTCAGCATTAAATTATTGTATGTTTGAATCTATAAAGTCAATAAATTCAGAGGGAAATCTCATAAACGCGTACGGTAATATAGATGGTATTATTTTTACATATATCTAAGCACAGGACTTTTATGTACTTTATATCTCATTGTTTAGAAAACTGGAAAATGTCTAATTAACCCTAGAATGTTGCTGTACTGAGGTGAATATTGGTGAATGATGGTCCAACGGTCTTTGTCGGCTTGATAATTGTATCTGCATAAACTCGTGCCTCTCCTCAGGTTAACAAACCGCAACAGCGCAGAAACTCGCACAATTCTCACTTAACAGACTAGCTATGAAGCATATCTCTTCAGATTCTCTTACTACGACTCCGCCAAACTTGCTTAGGGGTGCAAAATATATTGTAGAAAATTAGCAATGTATAATGAATAAATTTCCTTAATAGTATTATTTTTGTAATTTTAAGTCCAGAGCATTGTAAAGATCAGTCAGTGTGGCGCAAGAATGCAGAGACTGGAAAGGTTGCTATTCTATTATTGTCGGTAAAACGTGTGTAATGCAGAGATATTTGGCGGAAACATTCAGAGTGTGTTTTGGGAGCCTGACCGGTCTGGTCATGGCAACGGAGTCTAGTTTTGGAGACCAGACGAGTATTCTCGAGACTATATAATTAGTAATTCAGAGAAGTCAATGCAGAATAAAGGCTGAAAATATCACATTTGCCATTAACGTACTTCTACAGTAAAGCTGTGTGACAATAAGTAGAAAGACGCGAAGATCCTGAACAGTTGTTAGAGAGGGGCCGGAATTCAGTGATGTGAATCAATATAATAATCAATAAATAATTCTCGGAATTCACACGGGTTTTGCATATTTATATTTAGACGCAACGTCCCGGCATCTTCTAGGCGAAGATGACGACAGAGCTTTCAGTCGTCGAAACGTTGCGTCTAAATATAAATATGCAAAACCCGTGTGAATTCCGAGAATTATTTATTAAACAGCTTCACCGGGAAAGACTTCAATCTTTAATATAATAATCAGTGTTTTAGCCTGTTGACTAAATATTTTCTTTAAAAGTGAATAACTGTGAAATGCACAATTCATACGGTACCAGAGCAGCTATAATTAATTTGGTACGTAGAAACTTTATATTGCAAACTTTTATATAAACATAAATTACTGTCTGATTTCCCTAGATTTGTTAGATTTTTTATAATATGTAGTTTTAATTAGTATTTTTGTGTAACTCTTTTGGTGCTAATTGAAATCACTATAATTTATAAGAGGCCTTGTAAGCGGCCATGAAGTTTTGAGCTTAATTAAAAGTGTGACTTTTTTAAAAAAGAATATTGTACAAAAATTAAAGTTAATCGAAATTTGTTATAAATAATTTTTATACATTTTTTTAAAAAATTGTTAAATTCAAGGATAAATCCTATAAATTATATTTTCCTTTTAAAATCGAATACTATATAATTTGGTCCCAACGTGTTGGCTGTAACTTTGATAAATTTGTCTACCACAAGATGTATCTCTTGATGAACCCCTCCCCCAACACACACACACGATGCTAAAACAGCAATAAAACGAGCATTTCAAATAAACTTCTTCGCTCCGTATGCATCTGTGGAAACGTTGATTTGGAACTTCTCTGCAGCCGGCCACCGGAAACCATCTCTGCCGATGGTAGGCCAACACCTCTACTTCCACCAAAATTATGTGGTCTTAATCGGAAGTACTTTGGTGACTATTTATTTATTACAAATATTTGTGATGACGACTAAATCATAACTTTTTCTTACTTTATCTTGTTATTTTCGTTCTATCACGAACCTGGCCGTTTTTAATGTTTTTATGAGATATTGTGTACTATTTGCAGTACCATTTCTTCGCCGCGGCCTTTGACAAATGGAAACTAATGAAACAACGTTAATTCCTACGGTTGAATGAAGAAGGTGGAAAAGTATAACAATACTTTTCCCTGCATATACAACGGTATTTTATGAAATTCACTGTATTTAATACTATTTTATTTCCATCCTTCGTTCAAGTCACTCGCATATATCCGTCAAGTGTTGTTAATCGAAAATCAAAGCAGGCACCTCGTTTATAATTTTTTTTATTCCTGAAGAAAGTGTGATGAATACAAATACAATGCAGGTATCCGTAGCCAATAATTGAAGGATTCTTCGACTTTAAATTTATCTCAGTACTATATGTTGTACCTTTATTAAGTAAAAATACAAATATGTAATACATTGAAATCTGTTGAGTCGTTTCATGTCCACTTAAATGTTCTCAAGTGAAATAAATGAATAATATGTTTACGATTGGTTACTTATTTCAATAATCGATAACCCGAAAGCTCCCAGAGTACGATCTTCGTTTCCGGCATCTATGAGAGGCACCAAACCATAAGAGCAAATATCTCGTCCCGGTATACAGTTTGCGGGGGGAAAGTAATCCGTTACAATCCCATGAACAACGAGGAAAGGGACCAGTTTTCTGGTGGTGTAATGTTACGGACAGGCGTCGTGTGTTCAGCGGACATGGAGGTACTCATCTTCGCCGCACTAGTTGCACGACTACGAAGCATATACAGATTCACCGTAGTCATTACAGGCGACTTCTACAGCCCTCCTCTAGCTCTCAAACAAATATAATTTGTTGTGGGAGTAAAGAGCAACAACATTTCTTCGGAGCCGACGTAATAGTAGTTTCAAAACATTTGCAGCCCATATGCGAAAAGGGAAGCTACTTTACGAGTATAATGGCCTTCATCTCGAGGAGATAGCCAAAGAAAGGAAAACGAAAAACAGTCCCGGCTCCCTTTTATCTAGTTGTTTATTTTTAAGTACTACGCAGACGGCGAAGGCTTTTTTTTTACGCATATACAACAAAATCAATCAAATGGTTATATAATACAACACCATTCAAGACTGTATTTACTAAAACAGCATAAATCCTAGAACAATCGGGAAACCTTTTTCTTCGCTACGGTGATTCATAAAAAAAATTGACGTAAAATTACTACGGCTGGGTGAAGCAGGTGAAAAAGTAAAACGGTTACGGTGCCCTTTAATAAATGTTGAAACTTAATAAACAAACCTGAACATAAATACACAAGTTGAAATTAACGACTATAAATACCGGAAAAGAAAACAATTATTGTTTTATATGATAAAAAAATTATAATTGTTATTGGATTCCTATATCAATTTAGTTAATCCAGAACAGAGATTTTTTAATAATATTACACGCGTAAATCCAAATTGAAATATAATAACCAGTGTCCTCTCCCGAATATTATACTGTATCTTTCGAATGTTAATAATGTCGTTCTTAATTAAGTGTTAAAGTCATATATTTATTTTTATGTTGCTTTAAAATAATGTAATACATTATTTATAAATCCTCGAAATTTTGTTACAGTATTTTCGTAATAGGATGGTGAGTGGAAATTAAATTTGTACCCGCAGCAAATATACATTTACACATATTCGAACATACAGCGGAACAAGCTTGTGGCTAATTAATTTCATCATATAAATATTAATGTCCAAATAAGACGTAAAAAAATATCTAATAATTTTTTTTTAAAGATTGTATTTTTATGTCTGTTTATATGAAATAAATAATACAGTTTTTGACCAATACCAACAGACAATATTTTTATTTTATTTACGACAACGTTTCGGTACGTGTTTGTACCTTCATCAGGTCTTTCCTGCGGAGAAATTGTACAAGATAAATTTGTATTATCTAGAAACCAATGAATTTATAAAAGTGGTTGAATAAAAAATATTATACTATTAACACAATGAAACTAAGAAATACTCACCTAAATATGCTAAATGTTAAAAACTATTTTCACATCGTATTGAAAAAAACACAAAGTTTAGAAGTTTTTCCGAGGAACATATTCACAAACTACACATACGAGCTTGGACGTGTCTCGCAAACAAATGTGCGACCCTCTCATCATCAGAAATTACTAAACTAACATTTTTACCAAACAATAAAACAAAAATAATATTAAAAAATTTAAATCAAGAATCAACAAATTATAGCATTATAAATTTTGCTTAATTTAATTGTATCATTATGTGAGTTTACGGTGTTCTCAGTCAATTTTATGTATATCATTTCAGACAAATTGCGTTTATACAGGTTTCTCTCTATATCTAAAATCACAACATCTTTCCAATCAAAATCATGGTTCTCCTCCAGTATGAGTACTGACCACATTATGGTTCGAAGTTTTAAAGTTGCTTTTGTGTTCGTTAAGTCTAATTTCCAAAGCGCGTTTTGTTTGCCCTCACAATTTGGTTCAGTAAAATTAATTTTGTATACAACATGATGTTGCTTTTCTTTATCAATTTTACCTTTGCCTTTTTTCATAAATTTGGTAAGATTATTGTTAATTTTGAAAATAATTTTAAAACCTAACTTAGTTAAAAACCGTTTCAAGTTTTCGCTGACATGACCATAATATGGAAATACCATAAACTGATTTTTCACCTCTTTCTTATAATTCATGTCAATTGTACTAATTTTGCATTTATATTTATTGATTCTTTTATATGTATGTTTGTTAATAAAGTTTGTAGGGTAAGCATTATTAATAAAAAATTACTAAATCTTCAGACGTTTCGTCTTTACATTTGGACCTCGTCAGGTATTAAGGAATTAAGAGATCATTAAAATATATAATGTTCATTCAATTACAAAAACAGAATATTTTAATTTAAAAATTTTAATTAAAAAAAATACATTCCTGGGCTGCATTCCAATACTCTACTAAAAGCAATTTTGTGATGCGTGTACAGGCCCTTGTTTTTTTAATGAGGTATACTTTTGTGTATCATATAATTTTATATTCTTATTCAACATCTTATTTATTAATGTTATGTGGTAAAAATTTTCTGTAAGGTTTTTACAATTATCTGTTTTGCCACGGTGAATGTATTAATCGTTAGTTAAAATTATAGACGTATGGATCATATTTATATATTACGTTTATTTTGTGACTAAACAGATGGTTATAATAATACTTAAGTAACAATTTTTTATATCATTTTGTATATTATCTATAAGGTGGTGGTGTCTAAGCAATTAAGTTTATTTTTTATCGGTTTATTTATAGACGCATCAACTGCCAAGGTTATTAGCGATTCATTAAGGGAACTCATTATGTCTTGTCAGGAGGCTGATTTGACGATAATTACTCTCACGCACACAAAAAACCACGTCCTCGCCGGGATTCGAACGTGGGACATCTCTAATGCGAGGCAGTCACGTCGACCCCTACACCACCGCAGGCCAAGTTCATTAATAACACTTCTGTAAATTTAATTTTCGTTTATATGTTACTGAGTGTTTCCAATAATATAAGTAATCCTGTTTTTTTGTAAAAAAAAATTAAAATGTTGTTGCTTGTATTGTAGCAGTTTTTAAGTCAAGTAGGATATTTTGAGATGCTAAGAGCGCCTTTTGTGGAGTTACGAAGACGTGAGTGAAGTCTGGAATCGAGGTCGAGTGTCGTAAATTCTCGCCGCATGAATGGATGTGTGGTTTTCGATAGGTGTTCACTCGAGAATTCCATTAAAAATATAGATGTTATCGTCTCCAGAAAGTTTTCTCGATCCAGGCAATTTTAATAACGTAATTGGTATGTACTCCCTATCAAACAATCGTACTCTGATGGAATTGCCGGGCTCGCTGTACGCCAATTGCCAATTTAACTGCGTTCATTTGTATAATTTCAGCTTGGCCTGGAAAATCCCCGTGTGCTTTGTACCTGTGCCAGATAATTGGATCGGATAGTTTGTGGACCTCCGCTCAAAGCGTGATAACATTCTGTGCCACCAATTTGTTCCAGATTTATCTTTATTAATGAACTTTTAAATTAAACGCATTGTAGCGTTAAACTTTCCTGAATCTGAACGTGAACCACGGCGGCGCTTGCGTACAAATTTTAAATTAACGCGAATATCAAAAATATTTTTTTCCCTTTCTATGAGTTGTCTGTTGAGAGCGAACAAGAACTGATGACGGAAAATAGTCACACGTTGATACGCATTGACTGTAAAAATTTATTTTGCAGTACAAAACAAAATCCGAAACGTCCAGCAGAACTCAGACCTTGTGTCAGATATAAAATAGGACACATATTTCTGTTGTTACATATTTATCAGTGTACCTTGATAATCCATTTTCCGAAAAATAAAGAACGTTCAGGAAGAATTAAAGGCTTATCGATCGGATGGTCATTTTTCGAAACATATTGTCTACTTATATAATTTATGAAAGCCTTTTATCTTTAATCATAGGATAATAAGAGTTTATAAATATAAATGACGTTAACATTGTAAACCGAGCTATAATGGTTAGTGTTTCGTATATTTATTTAAAGTCGTGATAATCTTTTAAATCTGGGCTCCAATTACGTTTTTTATAGTTTGTATTTGTATTATTTTTCGTAATTTGTTTGTTGAGTTAAACTGAAGGTCCTGAAAATAAATCGGTTTTTGGGCAGTTATTCCACGTTTAGTGCCACAGCTTCTGCCAATTTTTTGCTCCTGAACTACGAGCATTTGCAAGACTGACGAAGCTTGTCCACCAGTTCGCTTATATAGGCTGCAGGGCGTCCCAGGTTACTCTGAGTTCTGCCGATTTGTTGTTCGTCAACCGCACAGGAGTTTTCCTGTGTGCTCCTGATTCAGAAATACCACAGGTTCTATAGTGTATCCTTTACTCGGTTGCAAATATGTACCCACTTTTGTATTTGTATGACCGCATTAATCCTCCTAGCTCAGAAAATTTTTCCTCAGAAACTATAATTTTGACTTCCAGTGTGATCACGGAACGTACTGCGACGGTGAAATGCCGGAACCTGATGTATCTTTAATGCGGTTCGCATGGACCGACCGATTTTCCCTACACAATAATTGCGAATCTTCATCAGTCTAGTCCCATAATTGAAAACGCTTGAAGTTCGTGATAGAATAGTTGATCCTCATGATGGCCCAACAGGCGAAAAACTGATTAATAATACCGATGTTTCATCGACCACGAAATACAAAAGTTATGTCTAATATTATTTTTCACAAACTTTTGTTTCGCGGAATATAGATTACATTGGAGGACTAATGTGTAGTGAATTTATTTGTACGACCATAAAATGTATCTATTATAGAACCAGAATCAATCACAGTATAAAATGTATTTATATCTGTTTCTGGAAATGCAGCAATAGTCCATGGAGCCTTTTTGCTTGACGCGGCTGATAAACCGAGAATCTTACATTAAAACATAAACTTCATAGTAGATTCAACTGAATTATCGGTCAGACATAATCAGAAAATTTCACTTTCCGCATTGATTCCGACAATCCAAATCATAGTATCCTCAAGACACTGGAATGTTAAGACAGAACCTTTGGTAGCGCCTTATAATTTATTTGTAGTGTCCAAGTAGGTCGTTGAGGATTGTGGAGCGGTCATCGCAAGGCTGAACGCGCCTTCAAGGCTACCAACCTACCTGTCACTATTCCCAGACCACTCAGTTCGCTCGATGTCCTCGAGGGCCGCTTCGCAACGTTCGTGTTTGGGAGATAATCTTAATCCCCAGAACGGGTATTTACTTATCTTCGTCCTGTTCCAAAATAATTCCTAATTCAATCACTTCCAAAAATACTCCGCATGAACTATAAGTATTTAACTGACCAGAAGAATATACTACTAAGGGCAAAATTATCCAAGAAAAAAACTATGACCACGGAATTTGTGATTTATCAGTGATTTATTCATTTTGAAGAATGTTATTCATTCCATCGATATCTATTACATAACGAAGTGACGCAAACGTAAATTGCAGAACTCGCCGTTGGGTAAATTGAAGTAGCACACCAACTTCCGGAATTATTAATCCTCGTTTTCACAATTCTGGTTACGGAATCACACGAAACAAAGGTTAGAATATCAAATGATACGAATTGGGAGAAATCGGTGTATTTCCCATGAGATTACCCCAATACGACCAGAACATGTTGAAATTTGGTGTTGCTTAGACCAAGAAAACTGCGATCTTTCGTCCAAGAAAAATAGAAGAAAAGACGTAAAAAGAAAGAAAGAACAAAAGGAATCAGTAGATTATGAACAGAGAAAAAATTTCACGAGGAAAAGGGAAACGTTACCGTAGAAAGGTCCATGGAACAGGACCGATAAACTATATAGGTCAATATAGCGACGAAATAAAAATCGTCCTGAAAAAGAAGTGGATAGGTAAATATAGAGTGAAAGTACAGATTACTGAAACTCTGTTCGAAATTATTTATTCAGACAATGGAATACCCTAAAAATACAATACTAACTCAACAAATCAACAAATTTAAAATCCTTCGAATTAATTTGTATTTGACGGGACATTTCGGAGGACGGAACAAATGATTCTAGAGCAGAGACTAGCCGTTGTTTAATGTATCAGTAAACAAAGTTGTGAGTTTAAGACAAAGTAAAAACATTCACGGAAGCAGTACGTCGAAAATATTGCTAAGTAAAAGCAGTTTTACGTTTGTAGTCAGCCAGGAAAGGAAGTCAGCAGTTTACGTCCATAGCCAGCCAGGAAAAGTAAAGTTGCAGTTTAAGTCCCAAGCGGTAAAAAGACTATCAAATCTATGAATCACAGGATTCATATAAGGCAAGCAGTTATCAGATAGCAGACAAAAGGAGGATTATCCGAGTTATCCTGGGAGCCTATCAAGGTTGACTTCAAGAGTGTAAAATCTGTGAGCCAATATTAGAATCAGTGTAAAAATTTTGCAATAGTGTACTCCCGAAAACAAAAAGGAATGCTGGAACCAGCTGGACAGATGTAAGTAACAAAATACAAAAATAACGTAATTAAAGGATAGAAGTCAGATTTCGTTCTATTTTAATTATCAAGTTAATTTCTTTTCTTTTTAATTTCTTCCTATCGACATACTCTCTGGGAGAATTATAAACTTGTGTTAATTAGTTTTTTTAAAAACAACTTGTTGTGCCCATTATCAAACCAAGTGAAGACCCTGAGAAATTAATATTTTAAATTGTAATTGTTTTTGAGTTGAATAAATATTTTGTTTGTTAATTTCGATCTTTTCATTTAATAAAAAGCCTTCCATTTGATTATTACATTTTGGCGCTCAACGAGAGGTTAATTCTTTAAATTAATTAAAGGCTTTCTTTTGATTATTACATAATGTCACCACAACGTGGGGCAAATTCTTTAAATTAAAATAAATTAAACGAACTATTCTTTTAATTATTATAATATATATATATATATATATATATATATTTGGAATATATATGTATTGTAATACTAATTAAACAGGCTATTAATTGTTTTTAATATAATTTAATTGTTGGCGGTACGGGTGCTAAAAGACGTCAAACAAGGCGGGTTTTTCTTTGTTAACAATCGAGTCTGGAAACAGCGCGCGTAGAGAACTCAGTCGGTGGCAAGACACGAAACGAAAAAGCGAGAACTGGGACATAGCAGTTCGGTTCACATAAATAAAAACAGTAAAAGTATGCGGATCCAAAATTATAAATAGGGCTATCTAGGAAGTCCAACGGTGAGATAATAGTTTACATAGAACGCACGTAAACAGTTTTGACGGAGAGACTTAAAAAATCGCGAATTAAAAGCAGAAGTTTTGCTTCACAAACAGAACTAATTTTCACATAGAGAGACTTTGAGGAGATCTACGTCCGGCAAGTGGCTGAGGGCACTACCGTGTGTTCAAAATCTAATGAGTAGAATCAGAGTATAATGGCCTGTTTAGTGTGTGTTGACTTCAAGATACAAGAGTCGGAACTGGTACCAGTAGCACTGTCGTGAGTACAAAATAATTATTAATGACTGTAAACGATAATTAAAGGGTATAGTCAGATTTCGTTCGTGTTTTTCTTTTCATTCGTTTTCTTTTACTTTTTTGTATTTAATATTGTATTCCGTTAACTTAAATGACTTTGGATTGTTAATATTTTAGTTCATTGTATTCGTTCTTCCTATCAAACCGAGTGGTGACCCTGAGATAATGAGAAATTCAACGTAATTGATTGTAAAATTTCATAGAACGCCACGAATTAATAAAATAAAAAATTTAAATATTTATTTGGTAAATTGATGGAACTCGGCGTGCAAAGCAGGGTTTATAATGTGTAATTATCAACAATAAATTTTTAAATACATAATTTTGTTAATTATTCCTATTAATTAAGACCATCTTTATAATTATTACATATTTGGCGTCTTCAACGTGTGGCTAACTATTATTCAAATTTTAATTAATTTTTTTTGTTTAAGAATTTTTTAAATTAAATCTACCTTTTTAATTATTACAATATATATATATATATATATATATGTGTGTGTGTGTGTGTGTGTGTGTATGTGTGTGTGTGTGTGTTTGTGTGTGTGTGTGTTAAAATTAGAATATGTGTCATGGACTGCGTCCTATGACGGTTGTAACCGAAATGTTTTACATTTAAGAAGCAAAACTGAAGTCCAAAAAATTATAAATATTTGATGAAAATATTTCTGAGGCCAAGAAAGAAAAATTTAATATAATCTGACAATTATCATTTAATCAATAAACATACAGAGTTATTTGGTCAGGAAAAATGAGTATTATGTAACCAAAATAAAAAAATCATTACAATACGACGTTTCGATCACAATTTTGGAACTTTTTTAGGTAATACTCAGGTTTGAAAATATGCATTTATAAATATATATGTATTAAAATTAGATGGTTTAAATATAAATTTCGGTTACAACCGTCATAGGACGCAGTCAATGACACTAAATTTATATTTGATCATATAATTTTAAAAACGCGTCACCGAAAGATGTGTTCTTATCAAATGCTTACGCTCCAGGACTGGCTCCTGTCATCGTAAAAAAAACCCGCGCCATACGATCAAAACCTTCACCCACCCAGTAACACTCTGTAGCCACATGATTTCTACTTTCTTCCCACCACGTCACCTTCAATCTCTAAGGACCCTACAAAAATGAATCCTCCGCTTCTGTCTTTCACTTCACTTACTATACCCATCCATCAACCTATTCCACAACCCTCCCTTCGTAATTTCTACCCCGTCTTTCACATATTCGTGTATCCTACGGCTACAAATCAATAAAAAACGATATAACCTATAAGTTTTGGACGCAAACCTAAATTCAAATATACATTTATCCCGAAAATTATCTTCTATAACATAATACAATAATATCAAGACTTACAACTCGCCAATTTCCCCAATACTATAACCGTCCCGTCCCTGATCAGTTGGAAATCCAAGGTTATACTGAAGAATGCAGTTTGGATTACTTTTCTCCTCTACAAAACAATAAAATAAAGTCTGGAGCCAATCACCTGCCAAACACTAATAATGTTAACAAATAGTTAGAATATCTGCGCTCTGCACTTCCCACCAAAATATTATTGAAAGAGCCTCCCAAATTCTGAAGACGGCAAAGGATGAAACAATGACATCATCACCAACATCTCATTGGATTAAACCCTGCGAATTCACTGAAATGCAATAATGCTGCCGTTGAGGAATGTATGAACGCCGCTCTAAGTAATTTTAATTCGATTAAAAATTCAGCTTCCTTGATCGGCCAAGATCTCCGGACTCTGTGATTTTATTTTCGCGATCGGCCTCGACCGTATCTGATAACTGGAAACTGGGACAGCGACGCTTTTCCAGCAGTCGTCTGGGAACAAGTGATGCTTACTTCTCCCAGTCCCAGCCGAGATACGAATCGATTAGCAAGGTGCAGGTTTTTCCGGCGTAACTTTCACAGGAAGTAATGAAAACGAAAATACCGCTGGCGGCTTGATGGGCAATGACGCAACGCCGTCCTCGACCGACTTGCGACTTTCCCTGCGTGTGACCTATACGCTCACACAACCTCATCTACTCTTAGCAAAACGGACACCAGTTCATTCACAGAGAATCCATGCGCCATGTCTCGCTACTCCAAATGATATTTGCACATTTGAAAGGACATTTTAATCTGGCCAACGATCGTAGCGAAGGCTTCCCAGAATAGGTAATGAAACACTTCATTAGTTTCACCGTTGCCATTCAGTGAGTTTAGATGGCGAGTGAACTTCAAACCGGAATTATAAATTCGAGAATAGATCAAACATAGTCATCGTGGCAATTGTTTGTTTCTGGGAAGTGGCAATTTTTCAATAATCTTCTATCACATCGCACTGTTCACTTACTTAAATCTTTGCTGAAAATATTTTGTCTCAAGAAAATAATCGCAAAATGAGTGCTGCGTCTGCTATCAGTTGTCCAAGCAGTGACTCCGTTGGCGCTTTTTCGTCACAATCCTGACGTGTTTCTATGTTGACAAAATAACTGTGTGGAAACTTGGATCATCAGAAGGTGATGGCCACTCAGAACTATTCCCATCGAGTATTTACAAAACCATCGAACGGTAAATTGAGAGATTGTACGTCGTTATTGGACACCTTGAACCAAGATATGAAGAAAATTTGACCAAATTTGGACGAGAAGAAAATTCTCTTACAACAGTCGGTGAAGCTTTGTTGGCAAGAATTTACTAATCATGTTCGATTAGTTGCAACATCCTTTGTACCCACGCCATGCGTCTTTATTCTATTTCCTGACTGGGAAAACTGGCTCGATCAACTAAAAATTGCGTCAAACAACATAATTGTTACCCAAGAAAACATGTGTTTTGAGGACCTTCCTAAGATAAAAAAAACCTGTGTCTTGCAGAACATAAAATGGAGGTCCATTGTCTCAAAATTTCAACGGAGATTTGAGGTTCAGCGACATATTTTTCAACGTACGTAAAATGTGGTATTTATTGAAACTCAATAATCAGGTAAAATTTAAGTTAAAATATTTTTATATTGATATGTGAATATTTCAAAACCTGGAAAATCCAAATGTTTTGTTCTAAATATTTAATTTTCTCATTTTTTTTTACAGAGGTTTTACAATATTACATTATTTACAAATTATCGAATGAGTTTATTCTTCTGTAACCGTAGGCACCTAACATCTAATCTTGATAGACTGAGGAAACGTTTAAAACATCAAGAGAGTCGGACCACAGCCTGAAGATGGTACTAAACAGCACCGAAACGTAGCGCTGTTACATATTTTTTGATTATTAAAAATGTTTGGAACAATTAGAAGTTTGTTAATAATGAAAAACCAACATTAAATAAAATATTAAATAATATTTTCACGTCAACAGATCCATTACGTCGATAAAAAAAAACCTGTGTCTTGCAGAACATAAAATGGAGGTCCATTGTCTCAAAATTTCAACGAAGATTTGAGGTTCAGCGACATATTTTTCAACGTACGTAAAATGTGGTATTTACTGAAACTCAAATCACCCATTAAGTTGTTATATTACTTTTCCGAAGTTCGACAATAAGTCGACGAAAACAGTGTGTAAGTGTAAATCCGTGTAAGTTTAATTTATGTCTTCTAGCGTTGACACCTAATATATAGATTTTTATGGAGGTGCTAGGATTATTAAAGTAACTCCAACAGAAGGTTGCGGCTTCAAAGACTGTTTGACCAAGCGATTTCCGGGCAGCGGAAGAATGTCGGTATGTTGGAGAGAGCGTTACGTCGGGAAATTGCAATTCATACTTCTCAGAGAAGCTTTTACTAGTCTCAATGCACATACTCTTTTCTACGGAATATCTTTCGTTCAAAAATAATTCGTAATACAAATTAGTGGATAGCAACACTAATCCAAACCTTCAAATTTAATATCGGAAAAATATATAATAGCATTGGTTCTAAAAACATATTCTATGTTGAAAGTCCCTTAACTAAATAATTTCGTTATATTATAAGGAAAAAATATGTTGACAGTTATCGTGAATATATAATCTTGTCGGCCTTAAGAAGAGATACGTAGAGAAAATGCCGAAGATGGAGACAAAAACTGTTCATAAATTATTCAAATCATCATGGACAAATAAGTAATATATTATGTTAGCTTTTAAATAAAGATATTTTTTCCAAGGTAATCAACGGAGAGAGTAAGATACATTCACATCAATATTCTTAGATTAGATTTATTTGTTCCATTAGTCCTCGGCTGAGGAAATAGGAAAAGTCAAATTGATATTACAAATGTATGAATGAGATATACATAAATACTCTAGATGTTTAAGACTATACATTATTTGTGATGTGAAGAATTTATTTGAAATTACATGAAATGGGTTCAGGGAGAATATAAGGAAACTACATACGTAAATAAGAGAGAATAAGTTAGGATTACAGAACATTACACAAGTACGAAATCTTAAATATAAAGTAAGGATTAAAAAATAATTGTAAGCTGAACTTCACTTCACTAAAAGGTTTTCCAAAAATAACACTGCGCTGCAAAAAAAAAACACTCCTATTTGTATATCATCTTCTTGTACTGATGAGTATTAGAAATTATTCTAAATGTATATTAACAGATGATTATGACTCAGTGAAGTCGAAGTTTGCTGGCATAACTACGAAATAACATATTGAGACTGATTCTGGGGTTTTATTTATAATTATATCTCACTATCAGTCTATAAACTCATGTATATATATTGTAATAACCCTCTTATTGATAATTATTGTTATAATTTTTATTTTTGAAACTTGAAAATTAATTAATTTGCTCCCATTGAATGCCCAAACTATAGATAATTATGATTATAGGAATTTAAATTAAACAAGTTATTAAATTTTAGTAAACAAAACAATTTTATTAATCTAGAATACAACTCAAGAAAATCTCTGTATATTTTTTATATCATTTTACCTCAACAATTAAATTACACTAATAGTCCAGTTACATTTTATAAATCAGACTCTGTACCCCAGGGTCTTTACTGGATTGATAAGGAAACGGAAAACTAAAATTTACAATTTAAACAATGCAATTAAATAAAATGGAAACGAAATCTGACTCATTACCCTTATTTAACAATTTACAGGAATTATTACTGCATGTCTACTTACAGCTTTATTTGGGGTTTTCAGGAATGCACTTTACTCTACAATGCCCTTCTGTGCACAGACTTTTACACACGCTTCACAGACACGTTCACTTTATCCTTTTTTTATATCCCGGCTCCTTACTACTTACATGGACTAAAATGTTTATTTTATTTTTATGCACGGCCACCATTCAATTTGACCGAATATTTATCACCGCCTACACGTCCTGCTCCTTTGCGGTCTACAGTTCAAATCCTATGTATTTCTCGTTCAGATTCTGGAACTCGACTCCACGTCCATCTCCTTTGAGGTCTCCTGTCCAACTAACTTTTATCTGCTTCCCCCTCTCCAGGATATTCCCTTTTTTTAAACCGTTTTTGAGTTTCCACGTTCGCCAAACAAACATCAACTGTTGGCTTCCTCACGCTCCGAGAGCCACTCAATACAATTAAAATAAACAGTTACTTTTAATATAATTGGATGTCCACAAAACTTCTGTCATTATGCCTTTAGGGTTCCGTCCCGATGTCTGTCAAAACCATTAGCTCTAAGAGCCGCTAAACGTCCAATTATAGTCCTCCCCTTCTCTAAGAGCCACTTATCCATCATTTTATTATTATCCCTTCAGCCCTTGATACAATTCCAGTTCGATGGCCGACCTCCTTCAGCAGCTCAATACTTTATCCAGGGGTAATGGTGCTCCGTCTTGGATACCTACTTTTTTATAAATTCAGATACGTTCGTTTGAAATATTTATTATTTCACATGGAAACTTTTAACATTCACTCAATCATCGCTCAATTGTTTTGTTTCATCTCTGCAACTAGCGATGATGCTCTCACGCAACACCAGTCTATACTCTTACAGATAATAATTATCTAAGATATTTTTAATATCAGCTGATATTACCAAGCGTAAAACAACACAAAAATAAATTGAAATTGGCACCATTACAAGTTAACAAAGTAAAAATGGTTGCTTGGGATTTATGAAGCATCTACGGACCTATGGAATCACCCCGACGCAAAGCTCCTTTAATTATGGTTTATAAAATGGAAATCCTTGAAATCAAGCAAAGTCGATAAAGTTACCAACAACTTCAATGCAATAAAGACACAAAATTAATCACAACAGAACACCTCATCGTACCTAATAGGTTTAGGTAATATTATTGACCCCATCAGAATTAGGTACATCTCTAAAATAGCCAATTACATTTCTAACATCTAAGGAGGATGTCGAAAACCTAATAAAAGTTCATAAATCAATAACAATAAAGGATGAGATGGTTAATATAAGACCTTTAATGCAAAAATACTGCCGTGTAATCTTGTCAAATGCATGCCCAGTTATTACAAACGAGATTATTGTGCTAGAACTAGTAAAGCTAAATGTAATTCCAGACTCTAAAATATCGTATATTAGAATAAGTACTGGTGACCGAAGATTTTCTCACATTAAAAGTTTCAGAAGACAATTCTTCATTAACCCGGATAAGTTAAATTCTCTTCCGGATTCGATAATGGTGCAATATGAAGAAACTAGTTATAGGGTGTATCTAGCAGCGGAGAATGACAACTGCTATCATTGTAAAAGTCCCGGCCATATCGTGATAAATAGAGATGCAATACTGGAGAATAATCTGACTGCAAATAACAATTATGACCAAATTCAGTGTAAGAACCCGGCACCCACAATTGAAATAATTAACCCACAAAAAACGGACGTGGATAATTCGTAACTAACAAACAAAAAAAGAACTGCATCTAAGAGCTCGACGAGCCAAGCTGATAAGAAAGACGCCAGGAATCCTCAACATAAGACAAGCACTAATCCACCCAAGAAAACAAAACAAAACATTCAGGATCATAAATATAAAGCGCTTAGTCAATCATTAGGTCCACTAAAAATATTATATGAAGAAGAATACGGTGCTCCACCTATGCCTTTGGAACCGTTAAAGACTCTTATAATAATGCTACGGACTCAAAGAACCCAAGAACCATTATTAGAGACTACCAGATAGCCTCTACATCATTCATAAATGTATTGGAATTTTTTTTACCTACAGTTAAATGATAAAACGACATAAAGTAGAATAAAAAGGCTCATAAATTTAGTCAAGAAACAAGAGAGTGATACATATTCAGAAACAGACGTCTCTTCCTAATAAAAACAATCTATAACTACAGTACAGTGGAATTTGCAACAGTCGCAGCTTCAAAAAAGTCAACATAATTAATTATCCTATTATTATGATAACTAATTAACAAATCCGAATTGTAAAATGTAAATGTAAGAAACCCACATTTGAAATATATAATTAATTTTTCAAACAGTTCAATTGTATGTATATTATTGGAATCAATGTGAATCGCGGCATACTTATGTAAATAAGCACTATTTGTAATTTATTTATGGGTCGCCAATGACCAAGTTGTTAACGCGACCATTATAAACTTTTAATAGAAAAAAATAAAAAAAACACCTCATCAAGTTCTGCCCCAAATTCGGTCAAGAAGAAAGTGACATCAACGAGAGCACGCCCAAGGAAACGTCATTAAATTCTTAAGAAGAAAACTTATTTGTACCCCGAAATGTAAATGTTGAAACTGTATAAGTCGCAAGTGATCCTGTATTTTATGCAGCCATGAATAAAAATATACATTTATGATTTGTAAATGTAAACTTTCTACTAACGTTACGTTCATGCTACGAATTCTGATATTTTGATATTAAGGATATTGAAGCAGAGACAACATACACTTCAGTTTGCAGTAACTACTTAAGTGGGTGGCAAACTATAAATGATTCAAAAGTTTACTTCTGAGTACTACTGTGGCAGTGCGAGGAACAGCAGAACATCTGGGCTCGGGATTAACGCGATAAACTCATTTCCTTGGCAAGCGTTAAGTGTAAGGAGTAGGTGGACGAGATAAGGTTTGAGAGGTGAAGTTTAATTGCCGGTGGACAGTAAAGGTGGGTTTATGAAAGCAAGTGTTGAGGATAAGTGAGTTAGCATGTTAGGAGATCAAGGCCGCAGTAGCCAGAGAGAATGCGAGGCGTCAGCCACTGGCTGATAAGATACGCGAGTGTGTGCTCCGGAGGCACGCACCTCACGCTCGCCTCCTACAACACGCAACAATGCGCACAAACAAGCCTTTCATTTCGCCAACTTTGCCACGCGCTCGTGTTAAAAGCTTGTGAACTCGACATGGCGTACTCTCGCGGTGGCGTCCTCTGCCATGTTTTGCTCATGCTTTATTTGTAACTAGCTGGGTGCCCGGCGTTGCCCGAGATGTCATTTATCTATAACCATCCATCAGACTCCAATTTTGGTTACTTTTGCGCTATTTTTATGTAAAACTCCTCGAACCCTATCCCTAAATGTGCTCACCTCCCATGCCTAAGGGGGATGAAGTCATTGACGAAATATATCGGCCGTTTTTACATGTTAGAAGATGACCACCCCCACAAATATGCGATAATGAAAAAGAATGTATTCCACGCAAAAATCGGCCGATTACATTGTCTGAAAATTTATTCCCCCGCCCAACACCTCCCAAACCCGTCGCGTTACCCAGGTTGTCACAATTAGATTCAGCGACATTCATAGTCTCGGAATTGATTCGAATCTCGGTTGTTTTTGCGGGATTTTATTTAACGTACCTCCACCCAACCCTTAAGCTTGCTCCCCTCACAGGGGTTAAATTATACACAAACAACATCGGTATAAATACTATCAAAGTAATTAACCCCAGGAAATAATTATCGCAAATATCGACCGTTTAACATGTTTGAAATTTTTCACCCCCGACCTCTCCCGCTTCGGGGACTTAAACGGTCAAGTTTAATGTCATAATTAAACTCAGTGACAATCCTGATAGTTTCTGGTTTATTTTTATCTAATGCTACTTCCACGCCAACCCTTAAGGGTGCACCCTTCCGAGGCCGAAAGGGGTTGAAATTATACACAGAGAACATGTAGGGAAATTTTATTAATCTAATTCATCCCGAAATATATTTAATTGACGTAAAAAACAGCCGGTCAACTCAACAACCAGCCGATACCCGCGCGTTGTCCAGATTGTCATAAATAAATTCAGGGACATCCATTACCTTCGATTTGACTCGAATCTCGGTTGTTTTCCCGTTATTTTCAAGGAAATCCCCTCCAGCCCCACCCCTATCATACCTACAAACAACATCGGTAGAAATACTATCAACGTCAATGGTCCCGGCATTTATTTATTCCACGCTAATATCGATGATTTAACATGTTAGAAAATTTCCATCCCATCAACTCCCGCCCCTCGGGGCTAAATGGCCAATTTGATGCTATAATTGAACTGGATTTGACTCCAATCTCGGTTATATTCGCGTTATTTTATTGCAGCGTTCCTCCACCCAACACCTAAAAGTGCTCTACTGATAATCCCGACCCGCTTCTGGGGGTGGTAGACGCGTCTCACCCCGACAGTGTTTGTTTCCCGGTCGCAAAGAACACGTGTACGAAATTTGGTGAAATTTGATCCACCGGTATAGATTTGTATTCTCCACCCCAAACGCTAGGGGTGCTCTTTCCCCAGGGTTAAGAGGTTGAAAATTATATTCAGATATCATCAGTGGAAACACTATAAATATCTTTGACCCCTAAAAATATTTATCCGACTGAAATATCGACTGTTTTAGCATTTTTAAATATTTCCACCCCCGCTTCTGGGGGTGGTAGGCGCGTCTCACCCCGACAGTGTTGTTTTCCTGGTCGCAAAGAACACGTGTACGAATTTTGGTGAAATTTGATCTACCGGTATAGATTTGTATTCTCCACCCCAAACCCTAAGGGTGCCCTTTTCCCAGGGTGTAGGGGATGAAAATTATATTCAGAAAATATCGGTAGAAACACCATCAATATCTTGGACCCCTAAAAATTATTATCCGACTAAAATATCGGCTGTTTTAGCATGTTTAAATATTTCAACCCCCGTCCGCCCCCGCTTCTGGGGGTGGTAGACATGGCTCACCCCGACAGTGTTTGTTTCCTGGTCGTAAAGAACACGTGTACGAAATTTGGTGAAATTTGCTCTACCGGTGTAGATTTGTATAACGAACATACAAACATACAAACAAACAAACAAACATACAAACAAACATACAAACATACAAACATACATACACTCTTTTTTATTTATAAGATAAAAAGTGTCCACTGCTCTCGTAACTGCGAAATATTCAAAACGTTGAGACCTGTCTGGGTTCCGAGTTTCAGTATACACACTCAAAACTATATATTTACATACATATAACTAAAAAGTCTGATTATTTGAAACCAATACCTCAGGAAGAAACAGAAAAGTACCTGGGACCTACATGGAGGAAGCACATATTCACAAAACGAAATCAATTGGGCCTAAAATTCCAAAAAAATGTATTGGCTCATGGGGCACAAGTAACACCTTTCACTGGAAAGTAATACACTACTTTATAAAAAAATCTATCCGGCCATTCTGGTCACTGCGATCCTTGGTAAACGTCCCATAGTTTGTACCGAATGAAGTAATTCGTCAAGACTTGGCACTATCCACGGTTACAGCAGTGTGCACTACCAACACTGACTAAGTGTTCATCCAAACAAACTTGTAAAATATCTGCTAAACTCGGATGACCAAGAGCCTACACTCAAAAGATTTAAGCCTCTTGATTTAAAAAGAAAGATTCACGTGAACAAACTTCTACTTTTTATTTGAAAAATTTTCAATGTAATGTTTTTCACCATGGCTTTTAATCTGTATGTCAAAACAATAACTAAATATCTCTTTTTATGACACATTGTTAGAAATAAATAAATTTAAAAAAATTATTTTATTTATTATTTAAGACATAAACCGTGAATCAACAATTTCTTTAAGGTGTGAATATAAACTTTTCTAAGGTGTACAATTAAAGATAGAGAAATGTTTTGTAAATGAATTAATGTAGTGTACTAACCGAGTGGTTATGATGTCTGATCGCAGTGCATATATATTTTTAGACTTGTGATACAGTCTTGCCCTGTAGATTTAATCTGTATTTTCTAATTAATTTAATTATCCCTTGTGATATTAATTCAATTAATCGTATTACCGTAAATTATTTTTATAAGATGAATGATTAAAGATAAAAAAATGTTTTGTAAATAAATTAACTGTAGTATACTAACCGCTGTATGTAAATAACGGTAAGCGGTGTTTGTAGTCTTCGGAACAATAAAGATATATTTTATTCCATTAGTCCTGGTATGAGGAAATAGGATACGTCATTACGTAAAATTATAATATAATTATCGGATGCTACAATTATAAATAGCTAGCTGGGTGCCCGGCGTTTCCCGTGTACTTATTTATGTATGTATGTATTTATGTATACCCGAAATAAAATAATCTTAAGTCAATAAGTGATTTAAGCTAAATCTAAATGTTCCTAGTTCCATACATACTTTCGACCGATAATGCATTAATTAAACAGCTGTAAAATACATTGAATTTTATTGCGTCAATCGCAACAAAAATACCTCCGAATTTCTTCTTAAATATACTTCTTTAGTATTGCAAGATACAATTGTCTTCAGGCATTACGAAATAATTAATTTTATGAAATTGCTAGCTAGATTCACAATGTAAAAAAAATGGTTGCCATACTGGAGTCACTAATAGGACACGAAAATTAACTCACATTTTCCGCAAGGATAGTAAAGTTTTTCGTATTGTTTCTTATTATCATTCGATGGAGTATTAATAGATGAGATTATACTTTTTATTCAATGATAAAATATTTCTGCTTTATTTCATTACGGAAAAGGGAACTATTACCTTTGTTCGTCGCGTAGTAACGTCTCTCTCTCTCTCTCGCGTGACGTCACTGCCTCTTGTCGCGCAGTAAATTAACACAGAATTATCACATTTTTTATTTATAATTCTTTCCGCCTTTACGGTAGGAGCTTATAACCCCCACAGTACCGTTTCTCGTGTATTGAAAAATATGTGTAGCAATTTTTGTTGCAATCTGTCAGAGCGTTTAAATCTGTATAGAAATTAACGTAAATACATACAAACATACATCCTTTCTTATTATATAAGATTAAAAATTAACATAAAAGTACTAAAATAAGTAAAAGAACTATATAGTAATAAAATAAAAAATAATAATTCTTTAACTATACTAAGGGTATATTTACAATTCTCAAAAAAAAATTCAATACGCACTATCATAAAATATAGAATTACACATCACGTAAGAGTAAGCACAAAAACATGACACACGCACACTAGGAGGAAACACAAACGACGGACAAGTCACTTCACGAAACAGAGCGACGAGGAATCTGCAAACTTCAGGCCGTACATCAAACAAATAAACAAAAGAGCAGAGAAAAGACCATTAGAGACTTATAAAGTTATGAAATAAGTAGTTTTATGAGCAACACATTGAACACTTTTGCAGTTTAACAAAAAATAATTAGTTATTTGGGGAACGATCAAGAAACTCCTTTACTGAGTAAAACACCGGCGCCTTTCAGGAATACGATTCAATAAATATTCTCTACAGGACTACTGCACCCACAGGAAGAGCATTAGGAAACATAGTTCGAAATAAACAAATTACTAGAGCTATTCCTTGAAGCATAAATATTAGATTTTAATAGATAATAACCGCAATCAGCCTCAATGAACAGAATATTAGATTTCTTCTAAACACTTATTCAGTAGTGTAACATCCCAAACTGCCATAATGTAACAATCCCACCACTGTGAACATGTAACATTCCAGCAGTTGGAAATGGGAAGTCCAGATAGATCGTTCACCAACCGAGCTATACCTCCGTTAGCTCACCTGGCTACCGATCTAGAGGATAAAGGATGAATTAAGAACAGGAAATAGGAAAGTCGGTAACGTGAGGGTTCGGGTTCAACTAATTGAACCTAGGCGTAGTGGTTGGTGTTTCGCTGCACTTCAGTCAAATAAGAGTTGATGAAGAATAAAGAGATTTAATAGTTAGAAATAAAATAAAGTAAGACAAACTGGCGGATAGCACCAGGAGCCACCGACCCGTCTGGAGGTTGGATTGGATCACGACTGCCGTTCCCTAGAAGCTCTGAACAATTCGAAGACTCCTTTCCCCCTCCCTGATGATTTTAAGTCTCCAATGAGAACTCTTTCAGGGTGGAATATACCTGCTGCCGTGTGCATGTCTGCATAAGGCACTTAAAATGCTGACTTCATTAGTCGCAGCGTTTTCACAGCTGCCTAGGCGGAAGGGGTGAAGATTTATGTGGTGGTGCGTATCGTTACTCACTATATCTAAAGTGATGTCTTTAACTGCATCAGCGTTCTTGCAGCTGCGCCCTCTTAGGTCCGCTATGCTGAAGAGACGTTATGATAAGAGGGCACGTGTAGACTATTATATTACACGCCCTCCCTTTAACAGGATTGGAATCGGCCGGTGTCGATTCAAATCCCTATTTAAGTTTCTATTACCTATTTAGGTATTAGTGCTTTGATTAATATTTATAATCTTCCGGGGGTGACTCCTTTACAATAGCTTCTATATATTTCATTGGTAGGATACATTTATAGAAGTGTGCTATCTTTTGCCGTAAGGAGGGAAAGGTTACATATAAGCAATTACAAATAAAATAACAAATGATTGCCACACACATAATTCCAAATACAATTACTACACTAAACAAAAGTATTGGCTCAGTTACATCAGTTGCTGCAGTAGTATCTAAAAGTTTTGACAATTTCTCTATTTCTACCAGTTGTTCAGTATTATTTATTATCATATTTTTTAATGTCCACTTAGCTGATGGTTCTTGCGACACATCAGCGTAATGATTAACATTCTTTGAGTATAACGTTTGTAACTTAGGTGTAAAGTCCAGGTTTTCTTCAATAACAGTTTCTGCTAAAGAGTACAATATTATCTTTTTCGTGTTTGCCTTGCACCTAGGTGGTAACGATAATTTACCGGCTCCAGATAAATTCAAAATTGTATTGGTGTTATTACAATTAACCATAAGTTTTTCCATTACTGGAGTCACATATAGAAATTCGTTAGTATTAAGAGGTAAAACTAACAATTCTGCCAAAGTGATAAAACGAATGTTACAATTTTCTGGTAATGAAGACGTGGAAGGGTGAATTAGTGACGCAACACAATCCGTTGATTCACTGGTGAATGTGTAAATTATTACATTTTTATCACAGTAATAAACATTGTTTCTAGAAGTGTAACATTTTAGTAAATCATTTGAAGTTAATTTTACATATTTTATTCGAGTCGCACCAGTCCCTATGTATTCGTCTTTCAAGGAAATATCCACACACACATAATGAGTTGCGTTATACTGAAATGGAAATTTTACAAGTCTATACAACTGATATACGGTTTCTCCATGAAGCGGTACTTTAATCCTATACAGTAATTGTCTGTTAAACATATATACAGTAGGAGGTATGATAGTTAATAGTTCAAAGGAAAGGTTAGTGAATGAGTCTGTTCCTATTACACCATTGATGAGTTCTTGTCTCATGCGTCTTATATTAGAAGGGTTTAAACTAATTAAAACAAAAAATTCAAAAAAATTTAATAACTTTGCGCCTCAAAGAAATTATCTTTAGCTCGACCTTACATGATACTTAACTCACTTGCTCTAGATTTTGTCCTTGAAACACTTGAACGGTCAGTAAGTCATGCCTTATCTCGTGAATAGAATTTAATACACGTATTACAACATAAATACAAAATTATTACTTCAAATTCCTTATGATAATTGTTAACTACCCCCAACGTTTAGATCTACCTATTTCTCTTTCTGTCTTATCGTCGTTTTATTAGGATCTAATCTTTCCTGATAATGTTTTAAGTGATCGGAGTGTACCCAGATTTTCGTCTTTCCACTTTCAGGTCTAATTCTCATGTTAGGGAAGCTTGATTCTTCGATAATATATGGTCCAGTGTACCTAGTATCCATTTTTCTGCGATTCTCTTTCTTTAGCAACACTTTATCACCGGGTTTGAATTCGACAGAATGGAATGAAACCGCATCTCTCTGTTTTTCTTTAGTGGCAATCAAATTCTGTCTAGCTATTTGGTGACTAGTTTGTAATCTGTACTTCAGCTGCAATATTAGGTCATCATAATTATATAGGGGTTGGGGTGATTTTTGAAATATTCCCGGAATGTTGCACACCCTTCCAAACATCAATTCGTATGGGGTGTGCTTAGTTTTAGAATGGGATGTCGTATTGTAGACAAAAACCGCAAATGGTTACCACTGATCCCAGTCATGTTTCAATGGGTCCGCGTAGATTCTTAAGTAGTTTGCTAAACTGGAATGACTCCTTTCGAGCGAACCGATTGTTTGCGGATGATATGCAGTGCTATTCAATTACTGTATCCTAAGCAGTTTACATAATCGTTTAAAAACTTCGCTCATAAAATTAGTACCTTGATCTGTCAAAACTATCGAAGGAATGCCATACACTAAAATAACTCTGTTTACAAATGTTTCTGCGACCGACTCCGCGGTTTGGTCAATAAGAGGTATTGCGATTAAATATTTTGAGAGAACGTCTTGCAATGTCAGTACATATTTGTAACCGGATTCAGTAGTATTCAAGGGACCAAATATGTCGAGTTCGACTTTGTCCCAAAGATGATCTGGAGTATCAGTAACCTGAAGTTGTTGCTTAGTTTGTTGATTGGAGCTTTTAAAGAGCTGACATTCTCTACAACTTGAAATGAAATCTGAAATATCTTTAGCCATATTTGGCCATTGCTTGTACAATTTAACCCTGGCAAGTGTCCGATTGTGATTCCCTGATGCCCCCCGATCGGATTTATATGAGCTTGTTTCAGTATTTCAGACTTTTCTCTGTCTGTTATGTCACATTTGTCAGCATAACAGATGACAGGATGTCTACTCAACGCATCTGCATTGACGTGTTTAGTTCCCGGTCGGTGTACCACTTCGAAATCGTATTCCAGTAATTTGATTCGCCATCTCCACAAGCGAGTGGTTGGATCCTTGCAATTAAATAGCCATACCAACGCTCGACGTTCTGTGACAACCGTAAATTTATGTCCATACAAATAATTTCTAAAATGTGTGATCCCCCATAAAACTGCCAGTAGTTCTCTGTCGGTAACATTATACTTGATTTCATGAGGATTTAGAGTTCGACTCGCGTAACGAATGGGTAGATCTTCGCCTAATTTACCTTGACTTAAGATAGCACCAATGCCAAATTCTGACGCATCACATGCTAAAAGAAACGGTTCGGTAAAAACAGGACGTTGCAGCAATGGTGCGTTAGTTAATGCTTCTTTTAACCGATTAAAACTATCTTCCTGTAGGGGTCCCCAATTCCATATAGTTTTCTGTTTCAGCAACAAAGTTAGAGGCTTAGCAATTGAACTGAAATTCGGTACGAAACGCCTATAGTACCCGGTTAACCCCAAAAATGCCTTGATATCACGTATACATGTAGGCGTTGGGTAACGTTTGACAGCTTCGATCTTTGCCACACAGGGTGACAACCCCCCTTCGCTTACCACGTGGCCCAGAAAGTCTAGTTGTTTGGATAAGAACATACATTTCTCTGGCTGCAATTTCAAGTTAAACTGTCGAAATTGTCTGAATACTTCCCTTAGTTTTCGGTTATGGATTTCTAGTGACTCCGCAGCGATAATACAATCATCTAGATACACCCAACATCGACTACCCAAAGCGGATCGCAAGATATTATTCATTGCTCTCTGAAATGTGGCGGGCGCCGATTTAAGTACAAACGACATTGTCCTAAAATGGTAATGGTTGTCAGGGGTGGGGAATGCTGTTTTGCATCGATCTTCCTCAACTATAGGAATTTGCAAATACCCAGATGCGCAATCTAGGGCTGAAAAGTACTTAGCTTTGTCCATGTCATTGAGAATTTCCTCAATGTTAGGCATTGGAAAAGAATCCCCTGGAGTAATTTCATTAAGTTTTCGGAAATCAATACACATTCGCCACTTCCTTTTTTGAGAAGGATCTGTAGTTTTCTTAGGCACTAACAACACAGGAAAATTCCATTCGGAGTTACTTTCAACAATTATGTTATCTTCCAACATCTGGTCTACTTGATCTTTAACTTCCTGTTTCAAAGATTCTGGAATTCGGTAGTTTTTTAAAGTAATAGGTCTAACAACATTTGGAGTGGGAATATGATGAACGGCTGCGGTTGTAGTACTCAATTTGTCCCCAGGGAGGTGGAAAATGTCCATAAATTCTAAACATAATTTCACTATTTCCTCCGAGGCCTTTCCTTCGCCGTTAACACGCAATTTAGACAATAATAAATTCCGCCTTTTCTCCGTAAACAACTTGGAATTTTCAATTGGAAGTTGCTTCAAATTAGTGGGAGGTTTTACTAAATCTGGGTTAGTATTGACTAGTATGGGGTAAGGTGTTGTGTTTACCACTAGACATTTAAAAACCTTATCTCGACACTCTACCAAACAACAAGCACACCGGAGTCCTGGCTGTAACAACTGATTTTCGATTAATCTCACCCCTCTTTCCTCCGTTTTCCGTTCAATAGTCGTGTCGCTATACGGTGGTGCTACATTGTCACAGGTTAACACAAAATTACATGCTGTCAAAAATTCCTGACCTAAGATTAAATTCAATTTTCCTGGTAACTCCTGCACTACATAAAACACGTGATCTATATTTGTATTCCCATTATCTATTTTCATCTTAATGCAGCCATAAACTACCAGACTGCTTCCTGTTATACCTTCAATTTTCACCTTACTTTCTTGTAATCCCTCTAGACCTGAAAGGGAATTAATACTCACTAGGTTGGGAATGGACCCTGTGTCCACTAATGCCAACCCTTGCTCATTTTTTAAGTGCATTGAGCTCACTACTACGCAATATCGCCCCCAAGAACACTCCTCCTTTTCTTTCAATAATATGGCGTTCCGTGCTTCGTCCTCTCTGTGGGAATCGTGCACCTCCGGAAACGCCCTTTCGCCCCTAAGATCACTCCCCTTATTACATGAACTCCTGCCATGGAATGTAGCGTTCCTTGCCTCGTCCTCTCTATGGGAATCGAGCGATGCCCCTCCAATTTTCATAGCTGCGATTTCTACTTCCTCCGACCCTGCAATTTCACAAAGCTGCGCTAAACTGACGTCATCATTTTTCGATTTTACTAAATACTTCACCATTTGGTCCCTAAGACCAGAGATAAAGGTCGCTTTTAACAGTTCATCTACCAACTCTATTCCGCCCCGCACGTATATATCTTCACCAAGTCCATCCCGCCGTTCTGACGCCCTTAATTTCGCCCTTACTTCTCTTCTCATCGCGATACCTAAATCTTCCAAACGGCCCATAAAGTCTTTTACAGTTTCTCCTGAATTTTGTTTTAACTGGCAAAGAATCGATATATAATGTGCAAGAGACTTTTTTGTCAAATAACTATCCTCTAAAGAAGCCTTTATTTCCAACCAATTTCCGTGTGGTCGCGCCAATATTTTTTCCTTTGCCTTTCCAATTACTTTTGATTCAACAAATTTTAAAATTAACCCCTGTTTTGCCGGCTTGACTGCACCCAGAGCAAGTTCTACGCATTCTATAAAATTTCGCAATAAGCTAGGTGTCCAGTCGAAGGTTACCTTAATTAACTTATCAGTTTCTGCAACTGACAAATATAGGTCGTCATCAAGTACGTCAGGTTGGGAATCGTCTATAATAAGAGGCTCTCGTGACATGTTATCGTCTGTCTGAATACCCTGTCAATTTTACCCTTCGAAGCTTTTACTTGGCCTCTAGTGCCTTTCGACATATGAGACAAAACCTCTCTCAATAAGGAACTGACTCACCGTTTGAAGATTGAAGATGTAGGGTACGCCAGGGAAGAATTGCCGCTGTCTGCTTTCGGAAGTGGATTCGCGTGTCCGCTTTGATGCCTTGCCCGCCGCTGTGAAGTACTAGAAGAATTCGATGTGTCTCGTAGCACTGGAATCTGCTGACCGGTGGTGTCGTCTGTACGTCAGTGCGACGAGATGCCCAGCTGTTTAAGGCTCCGCGTTAACACTTCTTTGACCTAAAACAGCAATCCCGACTGCATTTCTTGCTCCAACTCAATAGCTACCAGGTCTAGCTAATCATCGTAGTCTGAATGCCCCTGTGAGTCGCTTAACTCCACGCGCAGTCGAACGTCCGTCACAACTGTGAATTGGCCATTCTCACAGTGTTAAAGACAATTCAACTCGCTTCGACTGACCAATGTTGCGTAACACCCACCAGCCTAAAATCTCAACGTGCTGCCACCATGTAACATCCCAAACTGCCATCATGTAACAATCCCACCACTGTGAACATGTAACATTCCAGCAGTTGGAAATGGGAAGTCCAGATAGATCGTTCACCAACCGAGCTATACCTCCGTTAGCTCACCTGGCTACCGATCTAGAGGATAAAGGAAGAATTAAGAACAGGAAATAGGAAAGTCGGTAACGTGAGGGTTCGGGTTCAACTAATTGAACCTAGGCGTAGTGGTTGGTGTTTCGCTGCACTTCAGTCAAATAAGAGTTGATGAAGAATAAAGAGATTTAATAGTTAGAAATAAAATAAAGTAAGACAAACTGGCGGATAGCACCAGGAGCCACCGATCCGTCTGGAGGTTGGATCACGACTGCCGTTCCCTAGAAGCTCTGAACAATTCGAAGACTCCTTTCCCCCTCCCTGATGATTTTAAGTCTCCAATGAGAACTCTTTCAGGGTGGAATATTCCTGCTGCCGTGTGCATGTCTGCATAAGGCACTTAAAATGCTGACTTCATTAGTCGCAGCGTTTTCACAGCTGCCTAGGCGGAAGGGGTGAAGATTTATGTGATGGTGCGTATCGTTACTCACTATATCTAAAGTGATGTCTTTAACTGCATCAGCGTTCTTGCAGCTGCGCCCTCTTAGGTCCGCTATGCTGAAGAGACGTTATGATAAGAGGGCACGTGTAGACTATTATATTACAGCAGCATTCTGCTGTAAGTCATCGTCTATTCTAGTCAAGTTTTATATAATATAATTTTTTAGACAGGTCAAAAATTGAAAATTACAATATCAAAATTCGAAAAAAATTATTTTAATCTTTATGAAACATATAATTTTTTTTATAAAACCTACGTCATGGTAAAATTACATATCTTACAACACACCTTCAATATTAATTTCATTTTGTGCCCCAATCTTTTATGTCATTAATTTGGGGTAAACAGGATGATTCTACGGTCATGGGACAGCTTACTAAAACATACATTTTTTTAATATTTGTATGGTCGGAAGTGACGCGTTGAGGCACGAACATTGTTATATTACAACATCATCGCCAAGTGCTCCTTTCCAGAAATATTTGCAATATTTCTCAGAATTGCGACCACCAACAGTAATACATGTTTGGTAGTATCGAAGGAGTGATTTCCGTAAACAGTTCCAAAGATGCCAGGCATTTCGCGCACGCTTCGGAGCCGCAGTGGATAATCGAGCAACGAGATCCTCGACTGAGTCAACTGGAGTCTCGTAAATGATATCCTCATAAGAAGGAGCGGATGCTCGATAAGTATGATGACTGGGGTTGCGATGGGACTTGTAAACATGCAATAAAGCGTAACTTCCGACCATATGCAAAAAAAAGTATATTTTCGTAATTTGCACCGCTCCTCTTTGTCTCCTGACCGTAGAGCCACCCTGTTTAATATTAGAACTGAATATTCGTATGTATAGTATACGAATGTTTTGTAGGCGTTATTTTTACGTGATTCGTTTTTTTAATATTGTATCCGTTTAAATAAGATATTTTGGTCTATTGTTATAAATTCGCTTTGGGAGTCCCGGCGGTCAGTCGTTGCAGGAAGGCAGGGAAGTGCGAGACTACTACGTGACTTACACACAAACACAGGTCAGTCACCGTGTTTAGTGTCAAGATAATATTTCCTTCAAGAATGGGGAGGGTAATTTCCATCTCTTATACTCGATGTAGGGGAGTTTTGTGGAGGAAAAGTAGGGGACAAGAGTAGAGTGGAGTCATTGATGAACAATTAATGTGCGAAAGTCAATCAGTATAATTGAACAAGAGATATTGACTATGTGATATTAAGGGAATTGTTGTTCGGATTTTCCATTATCTAAGAAGCGTTTCGAACAGTAAAAAATAAGAATAGGAGTCAGAGCTGGACACACGAGTCAGATCATTCCGGTGAGACGGTTATCGAGACCTGACTGAAGAAGACCATTGATAGATCACTGTTACAATTTAAACCCCTAGATTTGTGATAACTGGTTAGACGCTAAAGAGCGTAGAGATTAACTGTGTGACATTAAGAGTGAAGCTGAAGATCCCTCGGTCAAACCATTCTCGCTTTCACCCAGGACATTATGACTGCTTCCGCCTGATTTCTGCCCGACGTCAAACACCGAGTAACCAGACAAAAGCGAGTCAATAACAACTGATGCTGGCTGTATTTATGTACGCATTGTTCGACCACAGCAACTTTCGTAATGACAAAATCACAAATTTTCTCAGAGTATCTGCTGCATGGCCGCAATATAATCTCATTAATAATTTTTAACAAAGGGTAAATTTCTGTAAATGAGATAATATACTCAATATTGTTTGTTTTCTCATATCACTACAGTGTAGTGTTCAATTACAGCGCTACATTTGTTATATTTTCCTTTATTTGTCCGAGTTTACATTGATGGTCATTGTCCCAGTGGTCTTCGTTTCTGTTTCAAGCTTCGTGTAACTTTCTTCGTATCTAACACAAAATTTAATAATGTTTTTAACCATTTTTATTCAAATTCGAGATGACTTATCTTTTATCCTGAAACCAAGAATAATTAGGTATGAGCTCACGACTGTAGATAATATCTTGTAACCAATTTTAATATCAGAAAATAAAACCAAAGATTTTGAAAGCCCGGTGATCCGTGGAAGATTGATTTCTCACGATTTCCAAATCTTATCACTACATCCCTCTACATTAAAAAAAATTATTAAGAAATTGTGGACTGACTATAGAAAAATTAGGAGACAAAGAAATCAATTATAGCGTCCAATGTACATATTCGAAAAGAGGAATGGATAGAATTAATAAGCATCCATTCATGAAGACATTTTATGTTTCCGTTTCAAAAGGTCCGGGAGTTTTCCCATTTATTTATGGGTCTCCAATTCCGTACTCAGACAGAGACTTTTATGGCACCGCATTCCTCAAATAATCTGTCCGTTCACCTCCAATCCCCCCCCCCCTTCCCTCCTTCCTCTGAGACAGTGGTCTGTCTCTCTAGGGTTTCAATAAAAGCAGTACTTTCATGTGCTGTTGAAAATTAAGTTTGTTTTGCCGCCCCTGAAGTTCTAAAGGAAGTTTCATTTCTCCATTGTTGACGTGCTCCTTCTTTTCAGTCTTCCAACTTCTCCAAAACGTTTTCAGCTTTAGTAAATGTCTTCATAATTGGAATAAAATTTGAAATAACGGCATAAAGTAGAAAAATCCAATTCAATAGAATACAGACTCGTCACTACATATTTTCTGGTTAAATAGAGCACACAGCGAATGAATAATAAAAATAAATTACTTTACTATTGAAGTAAAAGATTAAAATGTGTTTTTCTTTTTAAAAGTGCATTTTAAATATAAATACTGCACGGAAGACGAAAGCTTAATAGCATGGCCACTTTTATCAATAGATTCTGCTTGTATAGATACCGAACATATGCTTAAGGCTACGGAAAGACTAAAGAAGGAACAAAGACAGTATTGTTCTTTAAACGCAAGGCCAACGAGTAATCTCATCGGGACAAGCCCGTCTAAACAGTTTATGAACAAACCGACCTGGAGGAAAGACACAACTCGTAAAGAACACCCAAATTAGCGATAATAAACTAAAAATTAAGAGAAACAATCAAACAACCGATTGGGGACGATATTGCTTCATTAAGGGAATATTTAGGAATTGGAATGATCTTCTTGAAGAAAAACGGAATGATTACGAAATAGGAAAGAAATACATTTTTTATAAATAATATATACATATAAATGGCTCTGCCTGATGTAGTGATGGACGCTGTTCACATTTTAACCATAAGTGAAAGGTTGATGGTATATTATTCTGGAAGCTACACGAACGTAATTTACCGAGGCCATATTTGTATACATTAATTTTCAACTATCTGGAAACAGATGCCCAACAATGGGTCGCACGGGAGGAACTAATGTGCGCAATTTACTGTTGGCCGGTACTGGTGAGAAACGATGTATATAATAGATACGTAGAGCGCATTTTAGAGGAGAACAGTAAAATAATTCGTAACCCAGCAGATGGCATTGCATTTATTGTGAGGGAAGCAGCGGGCTCTTTGCTCTGAATTATTAATGTAGCAGCCTGAAAATACGGACGAAAGTAAGACAACAATCCATTATACGCTTCTCGGTTCAAAATCCGTCCACGCTTCTATAACCTCTCGGCGCTGTCAACTTTAAACAATAGATGTTATAAAAGGATCAGGATGGAAAAATCACGACCGGACCGGGAATCGAACCGGAAGTTGCTACGTGAGTAACCCGGATCGACTACCCGTCAGGTCCCAGACTTACAATTTGTTCGTTTGTTCTAGAAGAAAAAATATTTTTGTATGCTTTATTTGGGTCCATAATTCGTCATGAAACCGGTGGAAGCCAATGGGAAGTCACCGCAACAAGGATTTTTTTTTAATTAAAGGTTTATAATGGTCGCGTTAACAACTGGGTCATTGGATACCCATAAATAAATTACAAATAGTGCTTGTTTACATAAGTATGCTGCGATTCACATCGATTCCAATAATATACATACGATTGAACACTTTGAAAGAATAATTATACATTTCAAATGTGGGTTTCTTACATTAACAGTTTACAATTCGCATTTCTTAATCATTTATCATAATAATAGGATAATTAATTGTATTAACTTATTTGAAGCTGCGACTGTTGCAGATTCCACTGTACTGTAGTCATAGTCTGTTTTTATTAGGAGGAGGCGTCTGCTTCTCAATATGAATCACTCTCTTGTTTCTTGACTAAATTTATGAGCCTTTTTATTCTACTTTCTGCCGTTTTATCATTTAAGTGTGGGTAAAAAGAGCCCAATATATTTATGAATGATGTAGAGGATATTTGGTAATCTCTAATAATGGTCCTTGGGTTCTTTGAGTCCGTAGCATTTAGTATAAGAGTTTAACTGTTCCAAAGGGAAAGGTGGAGCACTGGTTTCTTCTTCGTATAATATTTTTAGTGGACCTAATGATTGACTAAGCGCTTTATATTTATGATCCTGAATGTTTTGTTTTGTTTTCTTGGGTGGATTAGTGCTTGTCTTATGTTCAGGATTCCTGGCGTTTTTCTTATCAACTTGGCTCGTCGAGCTCGTAGATGCAGTTCTTTTTTTGTTTGTTAGTTGTGAATTATCCATGTCCGTTTTTGAGGGTTAATTATTATAATTGCGGGTGCCGGGTTCTTACACTAAATTTGGTCATAATTGTTATTTGCAGTCAGATTATTCTCAAGTATTGCATCTCTATTTATCGCGATATGGCCGGGACTTTTACAATGATAGCTGTTCTCGTTCTCCGCTGCTGGATACACCCTCTAGCTAGAGTCTTCATATTGCACCATTATCGAATCCGGAAGAGAATTTAGCTTATCCGGGTTAATGAAGAATTGTCTTCTGAAACTTTTAATGTGAGAAAATCTTCGGTCACCAGTACTTATTCTAATATACGATATTTTAGAGTCTGGAATTATATTTTGCTTTTCTATTTCTAGCACACTAATCTCGTTTGGGATAACTGGCCATACATTTGAAAAGATTACACGACAGTATTTTTGCATTAAAGGTCTTATATTGACCATCTCACCCTTTATTGTTTTTTTTAATTACAATTTAACGTCGCATTAACCTTTTGGTCATTAGCGACTTACATCTGTTAAGTCCTACATTTGTATAACATTTAAATTACTTTAAACAAATCAGTTTTCATCGTAAAGTCTATGAGGTTGTTTATTGCTGCTGGTGAGTTGCAAATCTCCATCAGTGAATGGGCGGCTATAGTTGTTCTTCTTATCTCGCTATATTTGGGGCATTCAAAGAGGACATGAGGAATTGTTGTGGGCTCCTTGCATGAGCTGCATACCGGCTGCGGAGATCTGGAAATCAAGAATGAATGAGTGAAACTGGAGTGCAATGTTCTTATTCTGGCTACAACAACCTGTTGCCTTCGAGATAGTTCTTTCGAGTGCGATATATCTCTGAAATTGACATTTCTGAGGATGACTCCGCATTCCTCTGGTTTCACAGGTCTACTCCACTTTTCCTCCAGTTCCTTGTAGAGCCCTACTCTGCAGTCTCTGCTGGTGCAAACTGGCAGGTTGCTGGATCTTCCTTGATGATCAGCTTCCATCTTCGCTAGATCTCCCCTGTCCTTATGCGCCGGTAGCCAGGCTATAGTGATCCGGTTTCTGTTTTCTTGTATTTTCAATATATTCGCTCTAATTCGATTTATGCAACCATTTCTGTGCACTGTACTGGTTATTCTGTGTATTGCGTCCTTGGAGTCTGTTAAGATGATATCGTTGGCCTCCGGTGTTTCCAGACACAGTTCCGTGGCCATGAAGATGGCGTATAATTCTGCTGAAATTATCGACGCATTATGGTTTATAGCGATAGATTCTTCTTTGCCTGTCGTAACTATTGCGCACCCAACTCCATTTCAATTTTTGGACCCATCGGTATAAATGACTCTGGGAGAATTATATCTTTGTAGCAACCGATAAATTTCTGCGTTCCAGTTAGTGTTATGTGGATTGTTTACTTTAAGTTTATGTAGCGATGTATCGATTGGAAGTTCGTTAAGCTTCATTCCTTCCTTTCGTAATATATCCTTTAGTGTAGTGTAGTACGGGGTTAGGTTTGTAGGTGGTTCTTTCTCTGCATATCGAGGAGTGATGGTTTGTTCTCTTATTATTGGGTTCGATGCCTCTCTTGCTTTGATCTAATTGCAATTACTTTCCTTCTGCGTCTAAGCGGGATTTCGTTTGCCTCAATTGTGAGTCTCGGTATTGGGGTGGTTTTATAACATCCGGTTATCACTCTCATTGCCTCGTTTTGGACAACGTTTAGTCTTCTTAGCATCCGTTTCTGTGCTGTCATATATATGTGTGCTCCATAATCTATTTTTGTTCTGATCATTGCCCTGTAGGTGAGACTCAATAGTTCCATCTTTGCTTCCCAGTTCTTGGCAGCTAGCAGCTTGAGGACTAATAGACGTTTTTTGCTTTCTATGATTAGTTGCTCGATGTGAGTCTTGAACGTGAGTTTTGAGTCCCAGAAAATTCCCATAATCTTGTATTGTTTTACATATTCAATAATTTTATCATATATTTTTAAAGGTATCTTTATTTACTTCTATTTCCTTGAGAAGCACATTCCTTTGACTTTGCAAGGGTTAAAATTGAATCCCGTTTTTTCAGCCCACTGAGTCGCCTTATTTATTGCCTCCTGCATCACTTCAGAGGACAGCTTCATGTTGTCCCCTCTAGTCATGAAGATGACATCTTCTGCAAATATCAACGTATCTATCGGGGGTTGATTTATGAACTTTTATTAGGTTTTCGACATCCTTCTTAGATGTTATAATTCCGCATATTCTCGCATTGGCTATTTTAGAGATGTACTTAATTCTGATGGGGTCAATAATATTATCTAAACCTATTAGGTACTCATCTGTATTTAAACTTGAAACAGCGTCCAGAATTATGGCATGCATTTTGTCCGGTTTATGTTCCGTGGCTATCACCTTCGAATACAATTTAGCCTCCATATTCTGTGTCGACGTCATCTTCAGGTATTCCTCTTTTTTACACTTTCTGGGAGTAGTGGACTTTCCTTTATATAGCTTAGATATGATGTACTTATACACTCCTTTACACGATAATAGCTAGCTGGAATCCGCCGGGGCAGAGCTGCTACTGATGTAAACACACTCGGGCACTGGAAGAGTTCTAGGTACTGTTTACTTTACCATGGCTGGAAGCGAACTGAAGAATTTTCTTCTGCAAGATTTCCGGAAAGGGAAAGATAACGAAATAGAGTCTAAGGACTTTGTAGGACCTGGCCAAGATCAGAACGGAAATGAATATTCTCAGAGAAAATTCCAAACATTTTAATGTTTTAATTATTATGAAAAATATTCGTATTGAAATTAAATAACATTATGTTTTAAATTGAAGCTTATAACGGTCGTGGTCATTGGTGACCCCTATGTTATTTACCATAGTTTACACAGCGTTAATACATAGATATTCTTACAATATTTGGGCCGCTATTTTTTTACACTCTATGATAACGACCAATTTAAGAGAATGTATTATGACGCAAATGATAATTTAACAACATTCTTAGCTTATATCCATTTCCAACTAATAGAATTTACATATTTAATTCCCATAATAATTTAATGCTGTAAAAGTGTTTTATTTGCTCGGTGAAAATTAAAATTTCATTTGCGTTTAATTTTCCTTCTATAAAGGATTGTACAGGTTTTGATTGTTTTTTGTTTTATGTATTACTATAATACGGCAATCTATAGGTCCGGAGGTTGGCAGATTTTAAATACCAGCTGTATTTAATACCGTTCGTGGACTATCAATTTCGCTCTATTTTTATATACACCATTCTATTTGAATGTTTATAATAATAAGAGTTGAGGCCACTTAGTGTTCGAATGACTGGTTACTAGTCCCATAATTACTATGGGAGTTGCAAAGCAGCAGCAGGTCAGACGCAAAGCCGCGCCGGTTCCTTCGAAGCGTTTAACGGTCTCGTTTGCCAAGGGGTGATGATTTATAACGGTTGCTCTAAATTTGCTTGTTCCACTCTCTTGTCGTTTCGTCGGCGGAAAATTCTGCTACTGTTCTCAATTTGACTTTTAACGGGTCCTGCAACTGAATTTGCTTCCATATCGACCCCAACTTTAGCTCTTCGCCGAATAATGACATTTTTTTTATTGCAGAGTAATGATATCATTCGGCTTTATTATCTGTACTTTAAGCTTGTTGGAATCACAGCCTAAAAATGTCGTTAAAGTCTTCTCCCGCTGACCAACGAATATTCAAATAGCTAAAAATATGACAAAAATTAATTATTTACAGGAACATAGTGAGCAGAAGTTGTGACTCATCAGAAAATACTTCCGAAACCATCTCATATAAACAGTGCTTCTAAATATATGACAATTTAATATCTTCTCTCTAAAACGTTTATTTACTTGGCCATCAAATTAACATAAATTTAACACTTTCTGCACGTCAAGATTTTAAAACTATTTCTGCAACACAACTATATTCACCTGCAAAACATGTACATAGATTAAAAATTTGCAAATGAGTAACAGAAGCATTTTTACTATTCTTGCATATCAGTAATATAATAATATTGAAATAGTATATATTTAACGACAAATTAACAGACTTCTTATTCTTGAATTTTAACATTGTCATCATTCAAAAAAAATTGTTAACAGCACTACGTTTCAATACAACACTATTTTTGTCCCAAATATCGCAAGTAATTACGAACAACACAATATTTAATATCACAATTACTGTTATTTTTCTTTCTGATATAATTATTTGTGATTTGAAATATTGTATTGTTTGTTCCACACCATACAAAAAAATACGGTTGTTTTTCCTTTTGATGTGCCCTATTTTTAAAATCTAATGTAAATTTGTGAAGTAATGTATTGTATTGATCCCTACATCACTTGAAGCAGAATAATTGCTTTTTTCTTTTCGTCTTGATTTAATTAGATTATGATACTTAAATTATTTATAAATTAAAGTATTAAATGAGGTAAAATTTAATGTAATGAATATATTGATATTAAGTGAATATTTGTAAGCTTGATATTATACTAAAATCCAAATTTTCTATGTTCAAAATATTTAATTTCCTCATATCACATAAAGGAATTTCTACATTTGTTTTATTAAGGTACATAAAATCTTATTGTGTGTAATAATAAATGGCACAGATATCAGTAATTTTGATGTTCCGTAACAATGGCCAGACTGTGGAAACTTTTCAATCGGACCGCAGCCTGAAAAGGGGACAAATAAGTACCGGAACGTATCGCTGTTAAATATACAATATTTAGTAGAGTATCACGACGAAAACATCTCGACCGTACCAGGAATCGAGCCCGGGACCTCCTAGTCCAGACTCAGGATCAAAAATCCCTTGATCAATTTAAATACATAAACTCGTTCTTCATTTGAGATACTAAAATTTAGGCTACGTAACAATGGTGATTTAGTAAAAAATTGTAGGTGATATTGCGTCAAGTCCAGTGGATGGAGGAATTTCGCGACGGATCTGGAGTCGACACGGGTAGGTCAGTTGGTAGAGATTCCGCCCGGTACGCTGGAGATCCTGTGTTTGGTTCCTAGTCTGGTCCAGATTATTTCATCATGATACTTTAATTCAATTTATTTTCATGGCTTCTACGGCTTACGATTTTGGTAACTTTCTCTCTATTGGTTAAATATATTTTTTTAAATGAGAATAAACATTTATTCATAAAATTTCAGTTAATTGGTCTGTATATTTATTTATAATTAATTACAGATATTACAATAAAATATAGATTTAAAAATTCGTAAGAAAAAACATTTTTGTTAAGAAGAACCAAACTATAATTTGTTGTTATCCGTTTGTTTAAATTATATTATGCATACCATACGAAGTTTCAATGCGGAAATAAGCGTAATATAATTTAAGCAAACGCGTAACATCTCATGTTAACTTTGCGTATTCTAAAAAAATTGGATGAATTTTTTAATATACTTTAATATTTTACAGGTGTATATGGTTTAAAGAAAGCGAAAGTTTCTTGAAGAAATATATTTAAAATATTGATGGTCAAGTAAATAAAGGCTTTAAACGAAAATAATAAATTATCCTTTAAACAACTGCATTAATATATGTGAGAAAATTCCAAATTTTCCGTTGACTCAGAAGTAATCGAGAAACTAGTGAGTTTATTTATACAATGAAGATTAAATAAACGTTTAAAGCAATCAGAAGTGCGGAATCTCTGCTATCACGTCTCAGTATTTAGGCGAATGATTTTTTCCCAAGGAACTTGTATGTGCTTTTGGATGGTAATTGGAGGCGTAAATGGCAGTTCGAAATTAATTATCCTGCGGTTAAGTGCGTTCCACATTTCCGGTAGGGAAAATAACATTTAATGTCTTTCAAAATTTCCGTTTACAACGAAGGTTACACGTAGCTCACTTCTTTCCGACATTTAATATGGTTGTATTCTATTTAGGATTCGATTTGTCGGCTCATCCTTCTCTCTTTACCCTTTCAAATTTTTTTCACGTGCGTTTTATACAGCCTAAATAAATAAATTAATCCATCCGCACCGGTAAAATCAGCCAATCACGAATTATTTAGATCCTCCATTAAAAAGAAAGCTTAGAACCGCGGTTAACCAAAATAGAGATTCATAAGCGAATTTTAGAAATGAATGATCCGATATTGAATCACAATACAGCGACATTTAAAGAATATTGTATTAAAAAGTAGCAGTAGTTATGTGGTCTGTCTTTGTTCCCATGTTTTTTTTGTGAAAATTCATTAAACAATTTATTTATTTGTTTGTAGGTTTTACACAGACGTATGTCCGATTATATAGTTACCACACACTTTTTACATATTCATATTCAATAAAATGGGCCATTGTGGCGTAGTACGCTTACTCAATATAATATATATTCAACTAATACAATGTTTGTTAGATTACTTATTACATATCAGAACCTTTTTTTATTTCGATATTCTAATTTGATAAATACATATTGTAATACTAATTAGAGGCCATTAATTGTTTTAATATAATTGGATTGTTAGCGGTACATTTCTTGAAAGCAACAATCACGGCTCTTTGTCGGCTATAGTTGTTGGAAACCGCGCGCTCGTACGGAAGTCAGTCCGGCGAACGTTTCGAGAGAGAGAGAGAGAGAGAGAGAGAGAGAGAGAGAGAGAGAGAGAGAGAGAGGAGGCAAACCTAAAAAGTACGAATAGCGTGGTCCAGGAAGTTCAACTGCGAGATCTATTAAACTCTATAAAACACAAGTAAATAGTTCTTGACGGAGAGATGATATAAAATCGCAAAGTGGAAGAAAAGGTTTGCACCAAACAGATGCGAAATAACATTTCTCATAAAGGCATCGAGGAGACATACGTCCGAGGACTGACCGAGGGAGCGGCTGATCCCAAAATTCCAGGAGGAATAACAACGAGAACTACGACCGTGTTTATTAAAAATGATTTGTAGAATCAGTGAATAACGGCCTCTTTAGTGAGTTGTGCCCTCAAGTTCCAAGAATCTGATCTGGTACCAGAAAGACATTCGTGAGTACAAAAACAATTATTTAAAGTCTGTAAACGAGGATTAAAGGTATAAGTCAGATTTCGTTATCTTGTTTAGTTTTCGTTTTCTTTATTGTGTTTAGAATTTATATTCCGTTCATTTCCATTTGGATTTGTTAATTAGTTTATTAAATTTGTTCGTTCTTACTATCAAGCCCAGTAAAGACCCTGAGAGAAAGAGTAATTAGATGAAATTGTTGTAAGATTGTAAAGTTGTATTTTCCTAGAACGTCACAAATAAAATAAAAAATAATATAAAATTTGGTTTGTAAATTTGAGGAAATTAAAATGTGCAAAGTGAGGCTGATAATTTGTATCTTTGAAGAATAAAAATTTGTTTATTTAATTAATCAATTTAATTTAATTAAAACCTTCCAGTTAATCATTACATTTTGGCTCCCAACGTGGTGCTAATTTAATCCATTTAATCTTTCAGTTTAATCATTACATTTTGGCGAACAACGTGGGGCAATTTAATTTAATTGAGTTTCAGTTAATCATTACAATTTACTTTCTTATTTCTCATTGAATGGATAATAAATGGTTTATACGGAATTTAAATGGAATAAATCTATTAGAGGCGGTTAGTGATTTAATATTTGTGCTATAAAATAATTGATGGTGTCTGTTGGTAAACGATGGTACGCGAAAATTGAACATATGATAGCAATCTGTTATCATCAATTTTACTATTACAGGGCTTCTAGAAAATAAGGATTGACGCTCGCTCACGTCTGGTTGAACGTTTCTCTATATTGTATCTTTCTAGTAGCTCGTCATATGGCGTGTCGAAGGTGTATCGCGTAGTTTCCATGTAATAGAGAAATATTAGGAGTTTCTTCTGAATTTTCTCTAGATATTGTGACTTTTGTTGGGTCCCAGATTATTGAGGCATAATGTAATATTGACCTTACTATTAAAATAAATATAATAGCGTGGATGTGTTTATAACAATAAGGTGTCTGTTGTTTCTTTCAAACATAGTCATAAAATTATAAATTGAGACTTACACTCTGACTTGAAACCATCGTAAAAGGAATGTATTTTATATTTTTTGAGTAAACAATTTCAATAAAATTATCACGACTACCGTTTCGATACCTTATAGCCGATACAGATAAATCACATCCTATGAGACCTTCCAAAAGTTTCGATAAGAAACCTTCCTTATTCATTACATAGGTGAATAAAAATATATTACAATAACACACCTTCGAGGTAATTGATATCGTTGCAATCTAAATAATAACGTAATGTCTCTGAAGTGATTTGAATTTCATTACTTTGGTTTTTTAATGAAAATGGCAGCAAGTAGAAAGCACTCGAATCGTAAATTTTAAGAACGGATAGAATCCTGGGACTTTTGATTTCATTTAATTTAATTTCATTCATTTTATTCCATTAGTCTTTGTATGAGGACAAATGGTCCGTCATTACATAAAATTACCATATAATAATTTGATGCTATAATTATAAATAATTAGAAGTTAAAATGAAAAAAATTACGTCTGATTGAAAATAATTATTATTAAATTTTCGGTTGCTGATTTACAATCTACTCTTAACACTTAGAGTAATAAGTAAATTGTTTAATTATTAAAGCTATTTGACTTGAGTAGGGCGCCGTCCAGTGCGGCGGGTCTTCTGGATTTATTCAGTGATGTCTTCAGGCCATAATCTCTTCAATCTTCTTGCTACGGGTTGTTGGAGTTAGAGGTCGGCGATGTATTTGTTGCGCTGATTTAGTGTTCTATGTTTGCTTTTGGTGGCATAAAATAATGAATAAGAAAGACAAAATTTCCCTGTCCAACATAAGTAAAAGAACTGCATTTTAATAATAACAAAAATAATAATTCTTTAATTATTCTAAGGATAAAATATAATATTTACAGTACAAATAGAAATAATTCAATTTGTACTAGTTAAAAATTAATGATTACAGAATTAACTATAATAAAAACATAATAATTTTTTTAACTTCCACACACTTTTATTTAACTTTTTTCCTGTGTCTGGAACCAAGTCTCCAGTGCATTTGAGCTGAAATTTTGCACAAACAGAAAGCTTGTAAATATATATCTTTATAAAATTCAAAATAATATGTGCAACGTGTAACAAAACTCGACGGAATAAATTTCAGGACTGGATTCCTTATATCGAGAGAAGAAAAAAGTGTATTAAAACATGGGTCCATGAATTCCACGATTACAGTACTCCAAATTTTTAGGAATATAAGCGCATGACGACATGCCTTGTTTTTTTTGTTTGTTTTTAATTAAAGGTTTATAATGGTCGCGTTAACAACTTGGTCATTGGCGACCCATAAATAAATTACAAATAGTGCTTGTTTACGTAAGTATGCTGCGATTCACATCGATTCCAATAATATACATACAATTGAACAGTTTGAAAGAATAATTATACATTTAAAATGTGGGTTTCTTACATTTACATTTTACAATTCGCATTTGTTAATTATTTATCATAATAATAGGATAATTAATTATATTATCTTATTTGAAGCTGCGAATGTTGCAGATTCCACTGTACTGTGGTCATAGTCTGTTTTATTAGGAGGAGGCGTCTGCTTCTGAATATGAATCACTCTCTTGTTTCTTGACTAAATTTATTATCCTTTTTATTCTACTTTTTGCGTTTTATCATTTAAGTGTGGGTAAAAAGAGTCCAATATATTTATGAATGATGCCTTGTTATCTGCACTAAAATGCTAGGTTCTGGTTAACTTAAACGCCCTGGTCTTTTTATCTTTGGGGACACCTTAAGTACACAAGGTATTTTTGATCGTGTTCAAAACTTAACGTGAAGAAGAGCAGCTGGCTGTATTCAGTGAAATTAAGGTTACTTAGAACGTTTCATGTGATATGTGAACAGAGCGCTCCAACTAGTCCGTTGAACTTCATACAAACCGATCAGATACAGACGTTCGGATATCTCTGGAATTATGTATTTCCAGACCCATGTTGTGGTACACATTTTTTTCTTCACTCAATATGACGATTACAGACCAGAAATTTTTCCGTCGAGTTTTGTTAAACCCTGTATTATTAGTAACTAGCTGGGTTCCCGGCGTTGCCCGTGTACTTATTTATACAAACCCGAAAAATTATTAAATTCTACATTAATCTTTGGTCAAGAAGTGATTTAATCTAAATCTAACTGTTCCTAGTTCCGTACATACTTTCCACCTATAGTGCATTAATTTAACAGCTATAAAATACATTATATTTTATTGCATCAATCCCAACAAGCATACCTCCAAATTTCTTGTCGAATAGAATACTTAAATATAGTCCTTGAGTATTGCAGGATATAATTGTCCCTCAGTCTTCAGACATTACGAAAGATTAAATTTATGAAATTCTTAGCTAGATTCATAATGTAAACAAATAGTCGCCATATTGGAGTCACTAATACGGCACGAAAATTTACTTACATTTCCCGCAAGGATCTAAAGTATTTCGTATTGTTTTTTATCATCAATCGATGGGGTATTACTGGATATACTTTTTATTCAATCAAAATATTTCTGCATTATTTCGTTACGGAAAAAGGAACTATTTCCTTTGTTCGTCGCGTAGTAACGTCTCACTATCGCATGACGTCATGTAATTTAACACAAAATGACTGTCAACAAACTTGAAACTGCAATGGTGGCAGACCTGTACTAATTTAATTGAATTTTCCTCAACTTGAGTGTTGCCGTTGCGTTTGTTTCGCGACGTGACCACACAAGTTGACGGATTGCTTTCGTCGTGTACTTCGACGTGTCCGAAGTGTGCAAGGGTGTAAGGGTGTACGGTCCGTGTCAGTCACAAGGACAAGGACAGGGGCGAGGCTGTGTGGGTCTCTGACACCACTTACGGCTCAATTTAAAACAGACTCCGGGCGATGAGAGAATCACAGTTCCTTCTACTTAGACCCACCTCTACAACTACTCGGGACCTGTTGACAGAGCAGTATCGTATATTAATCTCCCTTCTTCACAGTTTCCCATTTATGTATGAAGTTACAAATTCCGAGTCTGTATTCTCTGAACAGTCCACTAACATTTCCCTTCCCTTCCGCATCAAAAACCCAAACAAAAGTAATACCAAAATTCTCGATTTAATTACTAGGTTAATTTCAGAAATGATTCACGTAAAGCAAAGAGATATATTATAAAATTGCAATGTGACACTTGTTCATTAAACAACATCTATGACTATATTTTAAGTACAGTTATGTTTACCCTCACTTGTTGAATTTACGAAATGACAGTTTTTAATTTTAAGAAAAACTTTGTGTGTTCTAAATTAATGTTAATGTTAATATTAACATTTCGCAGACATAATTTTTTTAAATTCAAAGATCTACAATATTGTGCTTCGTTTTAGAAATAGCATTTTCTTGCACTACATGCTTTCTGCTGTGTTTCCTACCGATAAACTGCTAATGTTATTGAAGAATGTAGAGTTCTTTTTACAAAAATTGATTTTCCAATTTTAGCGAATGTCGCATATAACGAGGAAATATCGTAGATTCATTACTTTTGTACTTATTTATTTTTTTGTCGTTGCGATCCGAGAGGGAACCTAATTATATTTTTCCAATCGAATAGTTTACTTGATTCGTAGTTGAGAAATTTTTTTTTGGCTATGTTCATTGTTAGAAACGTATATTTTGTTGCTTCATGTCCGCACCCACGTAATATTTCCCTTTCCATTGTTCTTGAGTCTGTCGCTCTGGAGATTTATAGCCAACCTAATAACAAGCTGACCACAATCCAGAAGTCCTCGATTTAAGCGTTCTCGAGTCTCTTAAGGGAACGACTTGGGACCAGGGATTTTGCTAGCATTTGCAAGAAGGCTACGGCGCTGCCTAGCCTCGGGACGGTTGTACGTGGTCGGCCGTTACCACTTTGTCAGGAGCGTTGACCCTCGGGTAGGCTTGTCCGCTGGTTTAGCCCGACTAGTGAAGTCCTCCAGCTTTACCTTGACCGTTGTGTATTCGGTGATCACTTACAATCACTATATTTCATTATCATTCGGAACCATGTCACGGCTCCGTTCTCTTCGGTACGCCTCGCCTTTTACAGAGAAAACAGTCCTCAGGAGAAGGTTCCTTTATCCACTACTCTGATCTCCAAAAATCCAGTAACGCAACCAACTGATGTCAGACGATAATTTTGGCTCTCTTCCAAGGAATATAATACGGCGAGCACGTGAACGGCTAAACTCAGCTTTAGTGAATCAACAGCGGTACAAACAATTATGAGCACTATGATTTCGATATATATTTGTAACACCATGCCATAAATTGGGACAGTTTCCAAATTTCAGATAAATATATCAGATTTATTTCTGATATATTATTTATTAAATGATGTACATTTAAAATGAAAAAAAATTACGGCTGATTGAAAATAATGATTAAGAAAGATAGCCAATTCAGACAAAAAAAGTGATAATATAAATACTACATAACGTGTCTAGAGCCTAGAGCGACACAACTGCACTCTTCCTCGCCCATGACGAAAGGAACAAGGATCCCACAAACGTTGTGTGTTATTTATATTATCACTTTGTTGTCTGAATTGGCTATCTTTCTTATTCAATGTACATTTAATTTATGTCAAAAGAATCCTTGATTTGTTAAGTAATATTTATATATACCTCTACATAATAAATATACAAATAAAATGGAAATAAATTTAGAAAATGTTAACTGATTAACAGATTAATACAATTAGAATAATATATAACTACGTTGCGTCCCTAATTTTGGAATTCATCAGGTGATGACTAAACAAATAAGACTTTATTTATTATTATTACAATTAAAAAATTCATCAAAAGTCTTGAGTATTCTGAAAAATTAAAATTTTCAGTTATTACGTTCCAAAAATTATTTAATGTTATATATCAGGATTTTGAATTAATTTTAAAGGAACACGGTAATGCTTCCATGCCTGTTGTTACTGAAATCTTGTATAATATTATATTGTTACCAAAGGAGAAAATGCTGGATGGAACTGGACCACAGAGCCCAAAATGAACACACTGCTGGTTGGAGGAACACCCAACTGGTGAACGCATCAATATACTTGTTTGCCAAGTTTGGGAGGGGCGTTCACACTTTAAGCTTTGCCACAGAAAGTTGAAATACCCCATACCTCAATAGAAGGTGTAGGGAGAGAATTTTCTGGCAGAAATATCGTAGATAGATGGCTGTTCTCAGGCTTTTACTTACCACGACTCCTGAGGCCTTTACCAGCCTTTGGTTTCTTTACTCTAAATACTGGTCGGAATGCTGAAGGTAAAATACTGCCCAGAAGAGGCGTACAAGTTGGGAATCTTTACTTTCAGGCGCAAAACAAGCGACCGAAACCAACTGCGTACATACAGAGCATCTAACTGGAGCACTGCACAGCTCAAAGCCCGACACTCAACTGAACCGATGCTGCCAACGCAACGATGAGATGTAAATTAGACGAAAGACAACCAAGTTTACTGATCTATGCTGATACATGGAATAACACAATATCACTGCATACAGCTGAAGTGCCGACCGATATTAGCTGAAATACGAGTTCCGAGTCGTTGCTCGCGGAAGAATCGTGACCATAGCAGAGTCAAATCATAAGTTTGGTACGATACCAAACAATATAATATCAATTATGACTGAGTCATTGATCAATTCGCATTAATATCCACCTTCATCGAGTCCTAAAATTAGGCCATGACGATTGTGAACTAGTGAAGTGTAGGTGAAGCCAGGCTCTGGCTGCATAATAATAGATGGGAGTTGACTCGGATGGCTTGGTTGGTTAAAGCATCCGCAGACTATGCGGGAGACCCGGGTTCCATTCCCGGTCGGGTCGAGAATTTTCCATTCCTGTTACTTTAATAAAATGTAATAATAGCAGATATTGCCCAGTGTATTGTTTTTCGAGTATAATAGTGCTAAGATGTTACAACTTAAGATTTGTTAATTATGCTATTAATTTTTTATAGTAACCGATATAAAGATTTTTCAGATATCGTAAAAAACTGATTTTAACCACAAAACAACAGGCTTTCCGACGTTTTAGTTGGTTGTTGTAACGAGCAACCTTTCTACTAAAATCTTACAACGAGGTACGTTTCGATTTTATAGAGGTGTGAGCTGTTTCATGTCACTTGTTTTTAAAATGTTATTAAAAATTGTAATAAAAACATTGCTTGGATAGAAACAGTCACGTCAGTTATCAATAATGACACAATTATTTACGGATATTGTGTTTTAACTTGATAGATATGTGATGGACAAAATTACTGACAATTAATAGTAACAAAAAACCTGGTTTAGGCGGTTACATTTTTAAAATCAAATATATTTGTAGGTTGTTTTCGGTAACTAACGTGCCATAGTCAAACTTCAAAATACGAACGATAAAATAGAATGAATCCATTAATTAATTAATAATTGAAAAATAATATAATTGGTTTTAAATTTTTATCAATCAAATGGAGAAATTGACTTACTGAATTATTTTAATAATGTACATCAGATTAATAGGACTATAAATTAGTTGAAAACTGCTGTGATACTCTTTGGAAATAATTATACTGAAGCTGATTTGGTTGATTCTTCATCACCAACTTTTTAAAAACAATTAATTTTAACCTTTGCCAACACTTCAGTGAAAATCTTGTTCCTGATAATTTTTTTTGTTACATTTACAAAGGCTCTACAGTTTTAAAATACCCATTGGTTGTGCAGTATGCCCATAATATTTATTAAATGATATCCATCGACATACATAAAATAAAATGTATTTCCACTAAATTTTTTTTGGAGTCGCAAAACCGGCTATAATTATTGCAGTCTAGCAGAACTCGGCCACCGTCGAACTGGTGACACAGATATCATACCGATCGATTCTATTATCGTACCGACTTTTATTGGAGGACAGCCGTTAGCTGCAATGAATCGTGTCGATAATATTTTCAACTCTAAATTTGACAATTTGAAGTTGCACAACACACACCAAACAGTGTGCCGAAATCTCTCAATATCGCGTATTTCCATTGTTCAACAATGATTCATTCATATTAATACTTCGCGGAACCTGTCATGTGTAACAAATGATTTATAAGACTTGGATACGTGGTAATGAGACCAAAGTAAGGAATTAACATAGAAATATCGAAATTAGGATTACTTAATATGCAATTATCTGTATTGAAACGTTAATTAATTTATTACTTGGGAGGAGCGTTAGTGACTTTATCCGAATAATAAAATAAATTTAAAACCTAATAACATTTTTACACTTATAAAATTTTATTTTTTTAATGAAATTTACCTAAATGGATATAATAAACGAGTAAATAACATTAATATTGAATACATCAAGTTTTTTTAATACCTAATGCATGGCTCAGGGTCGTATTACGAGTACCACACAATAAGACAGAAATATCCTCCAATTATATTATAGAAGGTTATAAGGTTAATAATCTGAAATTGGCAGCATTAAAGCGCTGCAGTTTTGCATAACACCAGGCACGAGATTCACCATTCCACTTTGTCTATGCGGCTCTTGGAAAAAGGCCTGAAAACTCAGAAAGACTCATCGACTGATTTGCCAGACTACTTTCTACGACTCCAACTGCTTTTTCGACTAACTTTACAACTCCAAGAGTTTTTATAAAAAATTAGCCGGCCTTATTCTACCCCCTTGAAAAACCTCTCTCCAATTTCGGGCTCTGAAGAGGAGCACCTTGACCAGTCTTTGTAATATACGCTGCTCTCTCGACATCACCTTACACACAATAAATAAATCCGAATTATTTTGTCTACATTCGATTTAACTGTTGTCATATTTATCTGTTGATTTATTATTTGAATTTAGTTTAATATCATTGCACGTTAGGACCGAAACAAGTAACTAGGTAAATTAAATTATAATTTTAAAATGCTGTTTTCCCCTATTTTATTTATTCAATAGCTGGGTGCCTGGCGTTGCCCGAGATGTCGTTTATCCATAACCCCCGATATGACTCCAATTTCGGTTGCTTTTGCGCTATTTTTTTGTAACGCTCCTCGAACCCTATCCCTAAATGTGCTCACCTCCCATGCCGAAGGGGTTGAATTGATTGACCAAATATATCGGCCGTTTTTAGATGTTAGAAGATGACCACCCGCACAAATGTGCGATAGTCAAAAAGTATTTATTCCACGCAAAAATCCGCCGATTACATTGTCTGAAAATTTCTACCCCCGCCCACCATCTCCAAAACCCGTCGCGTTACCCATGTTGTCACAATTAGACTCAGCGACATTCATAGTCTCTGAATTGATTCGAATCTCGGTAGTTATTGTGTTATTTTTATTTAATGTACCTCCACCCCACCCCTCACAGGGGTTGAAATTATACACAGACAACATCGGTATAAAAGCTATCAAAGTAATTAACCCCAGGAAATAATTATCGCAAATATCGACCGTTTAACATTTTTTGAAAATTTCCACCCCCGACCACTCCCGCTTCGAGGACTTAAACGGCAATTTGAATGTCGTAATTAAACTCAGTGACAACTATAACCCAGGATTCGACTCCAATCTCGATAGTTTCTGCTTTCTTTTTATGTAATGCCACTTCACGCCCACCCTTAAGGCTGCACCCCTCCAAAGCCCGAGAGGGGTTGGAATTATACACAGAGAACATGTAGAGAAATTTTATGAATTTCATTGATGCCGAAATATTTTTATTCGAAGCAAAAATCCCCCGCCGAATTCCGCCCAGCCCCTCACAACCCCGCACACCACCGCCAACCCCCGAGTTTTTCCCACGTTGTCATAAACACATTCACCTATATCCATCTCTCAGATTTGACTCGACTCTCGTTTTTTGGGTTATTTTTATGGAACACCTCCACTCCTATCAATGCTTTCCTATCTTGCCGTAAGGTGTTGAAATTATACACAAATAAAATCGGTAGAAATACTATCAATGACATTGACAGCTTCAAATATTTATTTCGTGCAAATATCGTCCATTTGACATGTTTGAAAATTTATACACCTGGCCAGCCCCTCCCACACCCTCACGATCTCAATGAGATCCATAATTTGAATTTTACTACAATCTGGGATTTATTGACGTTATTTTCTCGTAGCGCCCCTCCACCCCACCCCCAATTATGATATTTCACGTGTGTCAAGGGGTTGAAATTAAAAACAAAATCGGTAGAAATATTATCAATGACTTTGCCCCCGACAAATATTTATTCCCTACAAAAATTGACTGTTTAAAATATTTAAAAAAATGTACTCCCCTGCCAACCCTTACTTGGGGGAGTTAAACGGTTAGCTGAATGTAATCATTTAACTCATTGACATCCATGACAGAGAATTAGACTCCAATTTCGATTGTTTTTGCAACATTATAATGTAAAGTCACTCCACCCCCACCCTTAAGGGGAGCTCCATTCCCAAACCCGAAATATGTTGAAATTATACACGGGCAAAATGTAGGACATTTTTTAATCTAATTGATCCCGAAATATAAAAAAACGACGCAAAAAACGGCCAGTCAACTCATCCCATCCCAGCCGATACACGCGCGTTACCCTGATTGTCATAAATAAATTCAGCGACATCTATTAGCTTCCCTTTGACTCGAATCTGGGTTGTTTTAGCGTTATTTTCTTGTAAGTCCCCTCTACCCTACCTGTTTCATGCCTACAAACAACATCGGTAGAAATTATATTAACGTCAATGGCCGTGGTATTTATTTATTCCACGCTAATATCGATGATTTAACATGTTTGAAAATTTCCAGCCTGTCCATTCCCGCCCCAGGGGCTTAAATGGGTATTTGAATATCATCTCAAATAACATCGGATGTCATAAATAAAATCAGCGACAACCATTACCTTCGATTTGACTCGAATCTCGGTTTTTCTCACGTTATTTTTTTATGAGTCTCAATCCACCATCACCCGTTACCATGCTCCTCCCTCATGCCGCAAGAGAGGTTAAAATTTTACTCACATAACTTGGGTAGAAATTCTATAAATCTAATTAACCCTGAAAAATATTATTCAACTCTAATATCGGTCGTGATTTCTTGTTTCAATGATTCCACTCCAATCCATCTTCAACCCTCGGAGTTAAATGACTAATTAAATGTCATAATTAAACCCAGCGACATTCATAACCCTTTATTAGACTCTAATCTCGGTTTTATTCCCGTTGACCCCCACCCCTAAAGAAAGCTCCCTCCCAATCCCGAAATGGGTTCAAATTAAACACGGAGAACGAATAGTGAAATTTTAATAATCTCATTATATATATTTATTCGACGCGAAATTCCGAACTATACTTATTTTAAAATTTCTATTTCTTACCCACCACCGCCCAACTTATCCCACCTTAGTCCACCCCCGCGGGTTGCTTGGATTGTCATAAATAAACTAAGGGACATCCATTACCTTCGATTTGAAAAAAAATTAGGTTGTATTAGCGTTATTTTCCGGTATCTCACCTCCACACCTACCTCTAAGGGTGATCTCACTCATGTCGCTAGGGGTTGAAATTTTACAAACATAAAATGGGCGGAAATACTATAAATGTAATTATCCGTTAAAAATATTTATTCCACGCAAATATCGATCGTTTAACATATTCGAAAAATTCCACCCCTGTCCACCCCATCCACTCCCGCCCTTGGGTTTAAAGGGCCAATTGAATTCTATAATTGAACTCGGCGGCATCCATAACCTAGGGTTTGACTCAAATCTCGGTTGTATTCGCGTTATTTTATTGTAGCGTTCCTCGATCCCACCACTATATGTGCTCTACTGATAAGCCCGAAAGGGGTTGAAGTTATACTCAGAGAACATGTAGAGAAATTTTATGAATCTCATTGATCCCGAAAAATATTTAGTCGTTGCAAAAATCAGAAGATTAACATGTTTGGCAATTTCAAACCCCTACCATCCCCGTCGCTGGAAGGTAATTGCTAGATTAATGTCATAATTAAACTCAGCGTTATCCATAACTTTGTTTTTACTCCAGTCTCGGTTATATTCCAGTTATTTTCTTGTAACATTCCTCCACCCCTACCCCTGGAGTGCTCCTTTTCCATGCCGTAAAATGTTGAAATTTTACTGACATACATTGGTACAAACACTATTAATCACTTTTACCCGAAAAATATTTATCAGACTCAAATACCAGTCGTGATAGCATGTTTGAAGATTTCCGTCCCCAACCACCCCCGTTTGGGGAACTTAAACAGCAACTTGAATATCCTAATTAAACTCATTGACAAACATAACCCTGGATTTGAGTCCAATCTCGATTGTGTTCTCATTATTTTTATATAAATCCACTCCCCTCTCCCTTAAGAGTGCTCCACTCCAAATCCCGAAAGAGGTCATATAAAATATATGGAATATGTAGAGAAATATACTAAATCTCACTGAACCAGAACAATATTTATTCGACTCAAATATCGACTTAACATAAATAACTGCTTAACATGTTTGAAAATTTCAAACCCCGTCCATTTCCGCTTTGGGAAGTTAAACTGTAAGTTAAATGTGATAATTAAACACAGTGACAAATATAACACCGGATTCGACTCGAAACTCGAATGTGTTTGCGTAATTTCATGTAATTCCACTCCACCCCCAACCCTAAGGGTGCGCTTTTCCCAGGGTGTAGGGGATGAAAATTATATTCAGATAACATCGGTAGAAGAACTATAAATATTTTTAACCCCTAAAAATATTTATCCGACTCAAATATCCGCGGTTTTAGCATGTTTAAATATTTCCACCCCGTCCACCCCCGCTTCTGGGTGTGGTAGACGAGTCTCACCCCGACAGTGTTTGTTTCCTGGTCGCAAAGAACACGTGAACTAAATTTGGTGAAATTTGCTCCACCGGTGTAGATTTGTATAATGAACATACATACAAACAAACAAACAAACAAACGCTCTGCTTTATTTGTAAGTTAGATTATGAGATCTTTGTCGTGCGTTGAAACTATATATATAGATAGATAGGTTATATGTATATAATCTATAAAATATATAAAAATCTGAAGACATTTGATGATATTTGAAGAAATATAAATAAAACTGACGGTACGCAATTTGTATACTAGGTTTACAATGAATTTCGTACACACCAATCATCAGAGCAGCTCTCATAAAACACTACTTATTAACTTCACCAATAATTTAACAAGATTTTAATTAACAAGCCATGGTATGTCAATATTCACTTCCTACGTCAACACAACAAACCAAATTTCTACATTACCACACACAATCAAGTCCAGTAGTACGTTTTTTTCAATTCATGCGTAACTCGTTCAATTTATCTCTCCAATAATTTTAAAAACTGTCTTTGCTTCCGTTGACTTTTAATTTTAGAACCTCCAATAAATCATTTACTTCTTCAACACATACCGGGCCCAATTTCGCCCACCTCGTCATCGACGATTTCTCTCCTGCTCGATAGCAGACTGAACAACGCAGAGATAACAAAAAATTTAATTTTGTACATTTTCTCCGCAGGAAAGACCTGAGGAAGGTACAAACACGTACCGAAACGTTGTCTTAAATCAAAAATAATATTGTCTGTTATTGGTCAGAAAATTGTATTATCTAATTTGGAGAGAGTTGGATACATGTTAATAAGTCGTTAAATATTTTATTATTTAAAATAATTTTTTATTTAATTTTTACTCTAAAAAGTCTAAATAAATAAAAACTATTTGAATAATTTAATGTCGATATTCTTCAAACCTCACAGTGGTTTCATCATTACGTTACAACACGCAAAAGATGTGTAGGGAAAACAATCTCCAATAAATGAGAGATTGCAATCAACTCACGGTTTCCAGGGTTGAAAATAATAAGCGCCAAGCAGCGGAGTATTCACGAGTATTGTTTCTAACGTTACATTTCGTATTAGTTGTTCTTACTGCAAGCCTGCTTAAATGTAGCCGACCTGGCGAACATCTTCTGGATGAAAATACGACCAGAATTTCATCGTTCAGATCTGGAAAACACGTTTTGCGTAATCTACTTCTACATGGAAGTTTGGAGAATTTTAACATTTCTCATACCGAAACGTACGTGCCAAGAAGAGTGTACACGCACAAATAACGTTGAATTGTGCGTTTTGTGGATTTTGTTAGGTCAGAGACCGAGACCGAGGAAGCTTGTGCTTGTTTTGCGGCGGGAATTAACATTCCTCCGGGCAACGCACCCTGTGATCAGAACCGGCCCCAGCCATTGTGCGGTTGCGTTATCATTAAATACATACGGCGACTCCGTTTCACATCTACGAATATACTTGCACGTATCTTCTTCGACAACTGCTTAAATGCACCTCTAGGAATTTCCATAAATATGTGACAACTCGAAGATTATGCGGCAATTATGTAGCTGAAGCTGCTCCGCCAACATTTGCCATCTTGAAAGTAACTCGATAAATTTCTTACTTAAGTTCAAAGTCAACTGGTACAGTTCTGATGAAAATAACACACGAAGAAGCTTACGGCTTTTACCTCGCTAATTCAATAGACGTATTCCTTACATTTTAACGTCAGATTAGTACAAAAATTGGATTCTATTATTGCTAACGTTACAATTTATATTGCTGTTATTTAAAGAATATAATTTATTTAATAAAATCCAGATTATCAGACAACTAAATCTCTTTTATGTTATACAGCAAATTTGTAGATGAGATTTCCGATTATGTGAGCCATTCTTCTTCATTTCTTGGCTCAAGATGTCCAATATCAACTCATATGGATCAAGTCCATCGAACTTAAAGGAAGACTGTTATCTACTTAGCAAAATGTAAGCTGTTTATCTTCATTTCTTGGCTCAAGATATCCAATATCAACTTATGGATCAAGGCCATCGAACTTAATGGAAGATTGTTATCTACTTAGCAAAATGTAAGCTGTTTATCTTTATTTCTTGGTTCAAGATGTCCAATATCAACTCACATGTATCAAGTCCATCGAACTTAATGGAAGATTGTTATCTTATTAGCAAAATGTAAGCTAATTATCTTCAAACTTGGCTGAACTCATATGGATCAAGTTTCCATCCATCGAACTGAATGTAGGATTATTATCTTCTTAGCAAAAGTCAGCTGTTTATATTCATTTCTTGGCTCAAGAAGTCCAATATCAACTCATATGGATCAAGTCCATCGAACTTAATGGAAGATTGTTATCTTCTTAGCAAAATGTAAGCTGTTTATTTTCATTTTATGGCTCAAGATGTTCAATATCAACTCATATGGATCAAGTTTCCATCAATCGAACTTAATAGAAGATTGTGATCTTCTTAGCAAAATGTCAGCTGTTTATCTTCATTTCTTGGCTCAAGATGTCCAATATCAACTCATATGGATAAAGTTTCCATCCATCGAACTCAATGGAAGATAGCTTCTTAGCAAAATGTAAACTGTTTATCTTCATTTTTTGGCTCAATAGGTCCAATAACGTTCGCATCACAGTTACCATCTTTCCGTCAATTTTCTAAATATTCCATGAATGTATTCCGCGTTCAATTTTCACCATAGAAACTTGAAGGAGCGGATCTTTGTTCTTGGTATTCGTGATAAATTTTTCTTTATTTATTGGCTGAAGAGGTCCATTTACGTCACGTCCATTTTCTAAATTATCGAAGAGGATAATTCGGCGTGCAATTTTCATCACAGAAGCTTTATGGCAAAATTTGCGCCAGTATTCTATATTTCGTGGCTCAAGATGTGCAATATCAACGTATGATAGTTACCATTTAACTTCCGTCCATTTTCTATATATTCATGAGGATAATACTTCCGTGGTGGTCTTTTGCTTATAGTCTTTGTCTTGTAAATCGAAACTACATGAGGCATTGTTGAAGGAAACGTAATACAATAACAACAACGCCATATCTTAGATTTGCAAGACCAAGTTCCCTATTATTTCAGAACTTCGCGATCTATTACCCCAATTTACCGTCCTCACCTCCAGAAAACCACGGTTTCGATGGTTGTTTTGTCTTACGGACTATAGTGGTGGGCCCACGTATCGTCAAATATAAATTATCCGACTTTTAAACCCTTCAGAATTTCAAAAGAAAAGAGGCAAAACCATCTGGTGAATGGAGCCAAGTGAGTAAACGTGTTATGCATTTTGCTGATATTTTTTAGGCAAAATTTGTCATGTGAAATTAAATACAGTGATTTAACGGATGTGAAAGTAGATTATTAAAAGATGGTACAACTCAGAAGGTAATTCGATACCATTAACAAAATACTGTCGTTCCCAGGAATTAACACAGATTTAGATCAATGACCAAAATTAATTTTGATATAAGATCACGAAAAAGCCGGATAAAAGTTTTGATTTTGTCAGTTGAGCATAAATCCTGAATAAGATATTGGCTTTTAGTCTTTTTTAGGATGAAAATGATGTGCTAGTCTAATTATTTTTACGACAGTACTGTGACTGACTGGCTTCGTTAATAATGAGATTGTAATAAAAACTGTTACAAACATCAAATAATACAGCCAATATGTAAGAAAAATTTATTAGACTAAAAATTCGTTCGAATACAAAATTTCGCCCACAATTTTCGGATTTATTCAGGCAATCGTGTCAAATTTTGAATTTAGGGCCGTAGACATTCGAAATCTCGACTATAGCCGTCATAGGACACTGTTCATGGCTCTAAATTCAAAATTGTATTTAACACGCTTACCTGAAGAAGTCCCAAAATTGTGGACTATACGTTGTATTTAAACGAATATTTTGGTTTAATAAATTTTTCTGACATTTTGACTGTATTGTTTATTTATTTATAAAAGAAAATTGTCAGATTATATAAAATATTAGACACACTTTCAATTCGTTCATCGTCTCTCCGATAGAAATGGCGTCAGCGCCGTAAAGTTCCACATCCTCCCAACAGATGTCATGGAAACGTAATGGATTCGTCCAGACTAACAGATTTTTTTTTCGTTATTGATGCCAAGTCAAAACCATATTCATGTTAACACAGAAGGTAATTTTTCCAATGACTCCTGCGTGGAATGTATGGTCTGACATTTAACGAAAAAATTTCAAACTTCTAAATACTTTATTAACGCGTGTTTTTCCGAACACCCGATAGGAGGAGACTTTTAAAAGGAAAATCGAAATAAAGTTCAGTGTGGCGAAGTCGCCTGTGTGCTATTGACCGCCAGCAGACTTTAATGGCCGATTACACACAGCGAGAAACGCCCATTCCGTGTATGGAAGCCTCACCATCACTTCCCTCTTATCTTCTCACTATTGACAACACCACAATACAACCGCTGGTTTCCATATCTTATATATACAGCCAATACTGTGGGAAATTCCTCTCGTCATTACAAAGCTTACTTAATATTATAATAATTCATAAGGCAATAGCATTATATTTTGAAAATATAAAGCGGAGTTAGGGATGCAATTTATTCTTTATTTCAAAACAAGAAACGTATGTTTTACATAAACGAGGAGTGTACGAGGTCTGTACATATTAAATTAATTGGTCCTAAATAAAGCTGTTGCACTTCGAGATTCTCCATATGTGGTTGACTCTGATATTTTGTCGTATGCTTTGTGGTTTTATCGTTTCCTGTTCCCCTTGTCTCATTTTCTAACAGGTAATCGAATTTGTTACGTTTTCTGTTCTCTTTCGAATACACTCAATGTCCGCATCTTAGACCACAAATTTTACATTTTCCAGTTACAAGTCGTGTAACTAAAGACACTAAAGCTTACTTTTACATTATACACTAAATAGCACAATTAAAGACTCAAATAACACTCTCATCGATTCTCAAAAATTAAGGGTGAACCGACTTTGTGATATTACGTTTCCGAAAATACTAAAGCACGTAGATTAGAAGCATATTAATGTTCAAATATATTTATAAAAAAATATTTATGATTACACGGATATCATGTCGACAAATTGTGAAGACTACAACAGTATATAAGCAATAATATTCTATTTCATTAATAAATAAACAATCTAACCAATATGTCAGAAAAATTTATTAAATAATTAAGCCAAAAAAGAACATTTCATACGACGTTTCGTCGGCAATTTTGAGTCTTCTTCAGGTAAACAGGCAATGTGCAGATTTTTATCTATGCATATACATATATATATATATATATATATATATATATATGTATTGTAATAATCACTTAATTAGGGTTAATTAATGAATCAATCAACGAAAATTGATTTATATTTAAAAATTTATTGTTGATGAATTTACATTGTATAAGATCTATTTTTCACGCCGAATTTCATCCAGTTAACAACAAATACTTTAATTTTTCATTTATTAATTCGTGGCATTTATGAAAATACAATTCTTATATCATTACAATCAAATACGTCTGATCTCTATACCTCAGGGTCACTACTGGGATTGATAATTAGAACAAAAGCAATGTATAAACTGACAATTAACAATTCAAATATAGTTAACCTAAAACAATATGAAAATAAGTGAAACGAAAACAGAACGAAATCTGACCATACCTTTTTAATTATCGTTTAAAAATTTGTATAAAAGTTTTGTTACTCACGGAATGTCTGTCTGGTACCAGATCTCTTTCTTGTATCTTGAAAACTACCACACTAAAAGACCATTTTTACACAGACTCTACACTTCATTGAAATTTTTAATACAACCGATTGAAATACTCGTCCTCTGCTATCTGGAACCTTGGATGAGCCGCCCCCTTTGGTCAGCTAGTGGATGCCAATCTCCTCTATGCGGAAATTGTTCAATCAGCGTGAAGCAACCATTTGCTTCACCGTGTGCAAATTATTATGTAAATCTCTCCGTAAAATATTTGCTTGCTTTCATGTAAAAATACAGGATCTCCCCATTCGTACTTTATATCTACAGACTTTACTAGGTGAACTGAACTGTATTATATCTCCCCGTCGACTTTTAACAGTTTCATCTCTCGTGCGCAGATTTTAGACTCCTTCACCTTTCATCGCCGATTCCAGACTGCCGTTCTCCAAGCGCATACTCAGTTCTCCAAGCGCGCGGTTTTTCAGTTTCCATTGTTAAACAAAGGAAAAAACCCCGCCTTCATTGTCGCCTTTACGCATTTGTACCGCTAACAATTTAATTATATTAAAACAATTAATGGCCTGTTTAATTGGTATTACAATATATATATTGTAATAACCAGCTCAGAAGGACAGGAATTCTGTTCTTATTTTTGTCAGATTTGTTTACGAACTCAGACTGGGGATCCTTGAGTAGTTGGTACATATAAAAAAAATTAATGATAAAATGATGGATAAGTGACTTTTAGAGAGGGGAAGGACTAATAATTGCGGCGTTTTGCAGCTCTTAGAGCTAATTGGTTGTGAGCAACATCTGGACGACGGAATTCTAATAGCATAAAAGACAGACGGTTGTTTTGACGATGTAATTATATTAAAAGGAAACGTTTCATTTAATTGATTGAGTGGCTCTCGGAGAGGGAGAACGGCAACAGATGGTGTTTGTTTGGCGAAAGTGGAAATGCAAAAACTGTGAAAAACAAGGGAATATTCTGGAACCAGGATATGAATAAGAGGGCAGTTGGACAGTTTAGAGCTTCTTTATCATTTCGTGTGGACGGGAGACGGACGTGTTAGTGGGAGAGAGCAGGTCCGCAGGGACGGACGCGGGGCCAAGTTAAAGTGGCCGAAACAATTTTTATGAACAGTTGGGAGTTTGCAAAAAGGAGAAATCATCGGATGGTAGGCCAAGCTAGGCGGCCAAGAGTAATTAGTTGGACATCAGTCGTCAACAGTCGGTGGGAGTTTCATCGTGGAGGTCTGTCTGCCAGCAGAGGTGTTTGAATTCGTCATGAGGGTGACGTCGTCAAGAGGAGGTGGCTGTGAAAGCAGAGTGCGAGCGCAGCCTAGTGCCTTTTAAGCCTGTATGAAGTGAGTGTGTGGACCAGAGAGCTTGTAAGTTTATTTTTCTGAATTCATAATTGTAAATTGTTAAAAAAGGGTAAAAAGTCAGATTTCGTCTCATATCGTTTCGTTCGTTTCATTTGTTTTACACGTTTCAATCATTTCAATTATTTCGTCTCAATCATGTCGTTTTTCATTCATTGTAACTGTATTTGTTTAATTGTAACATTTTGTTCCGTTTCCTTATCAACCCAGTAAAGACCTTGAGGGTACCGAGTCCAATTATTTAAAATGTATTCTAGGTAAATAAAATTGTTTTGATTTATAAAATTTCATCAGATTTGTGTAATTGAAAATTGTGTTTCAATAAATGATAATTGTTTGTTTAAATTGGTAGATTTATTTGAGGTATTACAATATATATGGTAATTTCGATAAAATCTGAATTTAAAGCCAAGACCGTCATAGGCCGCAGCCCATGGGTTTCATAATTTAACTAAATTATTATTTTAGTCAAGACTTTTAGTATTTATTTCTCTGACTTTAAATTTTATTTGTTATTTAATATTTTACATATTTTTTAAATTAACTGTTACCATTATAACTGATGAAGGTCCACATAAATACCGAAATATGTTTAAATTAGAAAAATATGTAAAATGTCTTTAACGTCTGTGACTTGAGCGACTATACATTACAATTGGTTTACATACTTTTTAAAATTACATAAATTGTATGGTATTTGCATTTAGATAATTTTAAAATATATCACTCTTAGTTAACATTTATATTACATATATTCAAGTGTAATATTGTTTTTTTTATGTGTATGAATGATTGAGCAATTTATTTTAAAATTTGGATTAATTTTGATGAATTTTCTAATTCTCGTCTGGTATGTTGGTGACTCCACGAATCCCTTAAGTTCTTATTAATCAGGGCATCTTTTGTCTGTATTTTACTTTCATCAATAATATTGTTTTTATCTCTCTATTTTCTTTACACAGTCTTTTAATGCATGTTCTGTAGTCTCGCATTATTTCAGTTTATTATTTTTTGTAAGAGATTAAAGCACTCATGTCATTCGAAATCATTTAATCTTGAATTTATACAAGTTATTCCGAAATTTTGTATTTGGTGTATGTAATTCCAGAATTCATATTATTCTTAAAATTTACGTATATTAATGATATTGTTGATTCTGCGTGTTACACCAGAAATTCATATTCTCATTAACATTATTTTTTATTTAATCATAATGTTACTCTCAATTACAGACTGGTGTTTTTCAGATTACCTGTGAATTTTTTATTTTAAATTTGTTTGACATGTTGTTGCATGAATCGTCTATTCGAGTTTACTTTTGTAAATTCGTAATTTATTGACAGCGGCGAAAATGATCTTACGTTAAGATATTGACTCTTCTGTTTTTTAGACAGCAGACAGATTAAATATCTCGCCAGTTCCCGCTTCTCCCACAGAGTTCGATTACTCTTGCGATATCTAATACATCCTGTCTAGTTTGATTGAGCTTAATCCTTTCAAAAGTCTGCAGAATTCATTTCTCAAAAAATTTCACCACTTTTTACCTTCACTCTACAAATTATTAAATATTACATATCTTTAAGCAAAATTCTTATGCTTAAAATAGTTTACCAAGTATTAATAATATTTTTCTTTCATAATAATCGATCCTCTTATCACTGAGTGGACCACGAGTTCTTCCTGAACATTTTCTCATCAATATGATCCTAGGTATACAAAATATTAGGTAGGGTTTATCTCTCTCATAAAGATCTAAATCATTATTGGGTTTGTAATATAAATAATTTGTTGCCGGAATTATGTATGTATTATGCTACCAGCGGACTCGGGGCCATGCAGCAGAGACTACAGTTTAAGGATTTCCTGGTTTTATGATGCCTTTGGTCCAATAAAGCGTACATATAAATTTAACGTATTTGGTTAGCGTAATCTGTATCTGGCGTCAGAAGTCTGGAGTCTGAGGATAGATTGGTCGGCAGCAACGACCGTTTCTTGTAGAAGAGTGAAATATACTCTGCGTTTGATGTGAAATTAATACCTGAAACATTCTAGAATTTTTTCATAATTAGGATTAAAGATTGGTCTGGTGTGTTATGGTCGACCTTTTCATCGCGGTATCCTGGCCACTGCCTAACAGGCACACTTCTCCACGATTTTTCTGTTAGTTTCTTCCAACTACTCTCCCCCATCCTTCAGTAAAACATAATTTGTTCAAATTCTCCTGCTCTCTCGCCGATAATTTTCTGATGGCCTTCTAGGTTTCGCCGAAGACGTGTAGTCTGTGGCGTTTTAGATTCAGATAAGACATAGGTTCTTTTCCAATAGGAGGTGATGTGACCTTGAAGCTCTTCATTGTGCCGTCCAATCAAATTCACTCGCATTCGTTTGCGCAGCAGTGAGGAGGCGATTGGTAGCTTTGATAAGCGAGGTGAAGTGAGACGATGCGACAAAATTTCTCTATTTCTCTGCTCTCGTGTTGTATTTCAGAACGACTCCCATTTGAAAACCATTATAAGGTATCCTTGTACTGGCTGACAATCGAACGTCTGCAATAGTTTATTTAAACGAATAAAAATTAAATTAATTACCCGAGTAAAAATCAGGCGGAACAGCACAGACCACCGCTGTATTGATTCCACCACACATTCTGGTTGCATTCATTCATTGGGTCCCTCCTCTGTGCTTCGTAATGTGATTGTCTCTGCGTTCTCCACTAATGATTTCATAGAATTGAAATTTTTTGGCAACGGTGTGAAGTCATTAGTAGATGTTTTCCGGTTTTCCATTGCCTGGATAGTATTATTGTGAAGAGAAAGCTGAGAATATAGTGGCAGGTCAAAGACGAAGAAGATATAACAAGAATAATTGCGAAACAAGTGAAATATGAGAAATAGAATATGTGAAACTAAGAGGGTGTAGTCTTGGACCTGTCACATCCATCTCATTTGTTCTATTCTCAGCTTTCTCTTCACGAAAATACTATGTAGACAGTGGAAAACCCGACGACATCTACTAATGATCCGATGGTTCCAGTCCATGACTATGCCAGTCAATTTACCTCCTGGAATCTGACCTGTGCCAGCAGTTTTATAGTTTCTTCAATCGCTCTCATAAAGTCCTCTCTAAAACGGATCGTTGATTTATTCTTTCTGTAACTTGCACTTTGAGTGCAGTTTCTGATCAGTTTCTGATCCACTATTCAATACTTTTGTCAGATACCTGACAGAGAAGTTCGAATGACATTTCAGATCTGAATACCGTTGGATTTCTTCCAAATTCGCTCCATCCAAGTTCGAGTATTCCCTGACCTCTGGTATTAAGGATCCTGTTATATCGATGTACACATATTGGTCTAACCTTTCTTATGTTATGCTACCAAAAGTGGAGTCTTTTTGTTTCATTTAAAGTATTATTCCTGAAAATGCTGAATTTCAATACAACTATGGATGAAGTCGCAGATTTTAAAGACAATCCACATCCCTCTCATATATATACATATGCAAATCTCTGAAGATGTATCCAGATTATAGAAAAAAAATGCATTGTACTGTTCCCAAGCACGAAAATTTTCTTCAATAAAAAACTATGTCTGTCGGCTTCGTCATCTTTGTGAGTGTGGTTGAGGCTGTGTTGACCTTGGAGCTTCAAGGTCAGCCAAGCGAGATCACTTCTGCTCTGATTTGAGCTGATAACCCTCAATTCTGTTGAAAATAATTACACTACAACTTATGAGGAAAGGTATATATACTGAGTTATATTATGAGTTTTTAATCAGCAATGAGGTAGCATGGAAGAAATCGAAAAATTTGCACCATGAATTATATAGAAATATGGATTTACAGGCAGTAACTTTATATTTCCTTAACGTCAGAGAAGAGAAGATTGGAAAATCTTTATAAATAAATATACAAAATGATCCCGTAAGAAACTTGATTTAAAATTCTAAATTAATTTTATTACATTGATGTATTATCAAATATTTAAAAAGATTTGGTTGGCAAAGATGAGTGAGGATGGAAGAGGAAGTTCCCATCGAATAACATATCCGAAACGCACTTTTGCCGAAATAAATTCTTTAAATTTACATCATCAAAAATGATTGCGGAAGAAGTTCCCAAAATTGTTAGTATCAGTACAATAATGATGATTAAATGAAGAGTAACGACTGAAAAAGTCTTATATTTAATTATCAGCTACTGGAAAGGCAACGACTACTTTTTATAACATTTCAATTTGCTGTTTAAATTCACGATGATACATTAAGATATTCAGAAATACTCCGGGTAACCTAACCTCATCTTATTTTAAGTGTGAAATTGTCTCCGGGTACTTCAAGAGAAGCAAAATATTAGTCCATAATACTCGGAATGTCAAAAATACTCCAGGGACCCTAACAACAGGGCAACAGACCCTTCCTCAATCCTGACCGCTGAGCGAGCACGTATAAATTATTCCGAAGTGTAACTCTATTAGTCTTTAACAATTATTATAAATTATCATTTTTGTAAAATCTTGCTTTGTTGGAATTTCTAGAAACACAGATTTTGAAATTACAACTCCTGAAGAGGTCCTAATAAATTAGGGATTAAACTTTGAGAATTTTTTTCTATTATAATGATTAAATATTTAAATTAATAGTAAATTTATAACGAAACAGGTTGATGATTTCATTTATTTAAGAGCGTCAGATAAATATAACTGTTAAAAATTTGTATCTTAATTGATCATTTCTAAGCATATTTATTAAACGAATTACTGCCAATTGGAACAGTTTCCATATTATTTATAGAGATATGTTATACATTAAACTTGGATTACGTCCACTTAATGTTAAAACCAAGACTGATAAAGTCGCTCTTCGGAAAACTTTATACCTGCTCGCTCATCGGTCAGGATTGAGGAAGGGACTGTTGTCCGCTCAGGGCACGGCCGCTCAGAATACGACACCCCCTAAGAGAGTCAAGAATCCACCCGGCTGCTTAAAAAGAAACAAACAATCTCCAGGAACGAACCATGTCTTCTGTTGGACTCTGTGTGTCGCCATCATACAAGTTGTCAGTGGGAATTTTCGGCTTACGAGGTGGTGTGATGTGTTAGCGCAGGAGTTTTGAAAGGTCAGTGTCAGTCGTTAAAGCTTATCAAGTCGTTATGAGCGTCTATATAGAAAAATATTAGTATACATGCAAAGGTTGTAGAGAGAGGATTCACAGAACGAGCTGACAGACGCTGATCTTCGAGTTTGAACCGTGAGTAAAGAAATTTTGATAGTAGATCAGAGAAAATTAAAAAAAAGAACTCAAACAGATAAACTGTGAAAATGTTGAATATTAGTTAAGATCTCATACGTATGAAATACTCGGAAGTGAAGCTGACACGAATGTAGGGAATATAATTACTTTAATTACGCTACATGTGCTATCTTTGACCTTGACTCAAGAGTTTTCTGATTAGTAAAAGGATTTCAGCGTAACTTGAAATAAAAAATAAAATTAGTTCTTACAGCGATATGATTGACTTCGAATATAGCAAACAAAAACACGATGTATTGTGCGAATTAAAAATGTTCTAAATCGGATTTCTATTATTTATATGTGGATGGTTTAGAATTTGTCAGTGAAATAATACGTAAAATATTTGCAATTGGAAATACTTGAATTTTCAAAAGATGCCGACACGCTAGCTTAGCCATTTCTTTTCGGGATGATGTGTCTGCTGCCGTTGATGTTGCAAAATTGGAAGGCAAATCCGATGTCGAACAGGGGATTGATATTGATTTAATCTACTAGATTCAGAGAAACTTTTTTTATGAGTCCGAGCCGAGGCAAAGAAATTAAACAAGACAAAACTGATTTTAATTTAAATGATTTGGATACAGAAACTGTCAATTGTTCACACGAAAAAATTTACGAAACGTTTGTCATAATGTCTAAATTTCTTAATTTCACCGGCATCTCCGAAATAATCGCAGACATTTTCTGTTGGCGACGTATTGACGTTTCTGACAGACTGCCGCATTTTCCCAGGACTCTCTCGCAGGTGAACCTTCCCAGAGAGCTCTGGAGGAGGCTACCTTCTCCTCTCTCTGGTTATTTGATCTAAGGTTCCCACAAGCCGAGGCACCTCGGTCAGCTTGTTCTGGGGTCGCAGATTTTGGGCATACGGTAAGAGTTGTCCGCTATCCCTTTTAGAATAGTCGGCCAGCTGCCTCCTAAACTGGTCAAGGCGACCAGACGAAGAAGGGAATGCCGTGACCCCATTCAGCAATCTCCCGCCATCGGAAGGGCGTGGGACAAATACCAAATGCCCGACCTACTTGATGCAGGCTTTTCTAGGGTTTTCCCTGTATCGCTTTTAGGCGAATTGCCGGGTAGGATCCTTAAGCCATAGCCCGGGGACCCTAGTTAACCCTTGTCTGCCTTGCTCTCCATCCCGCATCTTCCCTTTCAAATGCTCTTTCTTTTTCATTAGAGGGGACTTGTCACCAAAACCAATTACCAGCAATACTACGAAGAATATACCCTTTAGTTTTTCCAAATTTTACGACAAGGTATGACAAACACAAAACTTTTGGGAAATTCATACAAATTTTTTCTTTAAAAACAGAGAAATGAATCTTTGAAATGTCCATTCATAACCAAGGATCCCTCTATGGACACACAAACATCATGCAATCGTGTTTCCGACACATCGGACAGTGCAGATGTTACTTCCCTAAGATTTTCTGTGTTCGGTAACCCGCAACACAGAGTAATTCTCCGGAAAGACAACAGTAACGGAGAGTATAATCTCCTCAAGTATTTTGGAGACGAATCACAAGCAGACAAATACTTCCTTATACGAAGGCCGTCTGCAAGGGAGTAATTTGTAACTATGACGCTGTATACACCAAACAAGATAAAACAACGTTTCGAAAGTCATTGCTGTCTTCATCGTCAAAAGCAACAATTTAATTTATCCTAGTGTTGTCACTTTCAAAAAAATGCTACTGTGGAGACTGATATACTGAAACTTCATAACGAATAACGAGTTAAACATCGAAAAAGAAGAACTATTGACGGCGTTTGAAAAAATTATATTCCCCTGTGGAAAAAGTTTTTTATACATAGATGTGGAAAATATACTAAAACGTATATTTTCAAATAGATAAAACTCATATTATTATATCATCTGTTAATGAAATTTATGATATGATAGAAAAAGCAGATAATGTATATTTCTAATCAAATCTTACAAAATTTGAAAAATATTATTTAGGTATAGACTATAATTTTGTAATGGTAAAATATGTATTAAATTCAGTTTTTTGTCATATTAGATATTTTATTTTAGATATTTACTTAATTTTAGCAAAGGGCCACGACAAGTTTTGCAGAAAATAGACCCTTTTACTTCATTTACACCGACATTTATATATATATATATAAATAAAATATACTTTCTTCAGTTTTAAAGATGCCGCGCTCCACACGCTGTTTGTTCTTCAGTTGTTCCGCCAATCGTCACTCCATCTGACGGCTATTAAAAGATCGTGCGAAGGATAATTATAAACAAGATAGATTTTAAACAAAATTCGTAAAGAACTGATAATAGTAAACTTTAATTGTCGTTTCTTTACAGGTAGGCTTGTAAATAATGTAATTAATTGTTGTACATAGTGAATAAAAAATTATTCTTTTCTTTATTTACAGAGAAACATATTTTTGTTTACTGTATCAGTATTCAAAACAATTGTCTTATATATATATATATAGAAAATATATATATATTGTAATACCAATTAAACAGGCTATTAATTGTTTTTAATATAATTTAATTGTTGGCGGTGCGGGTGCTTAAAGACGACAATCAAGGCGGGTTTTTCTTTGTTAACAATCGAGACTATGGACCGCGTGCTTAGAGAATTCAGTCTACGGCAAGACGCGTAACGAAAAAGTATGCGTTGAGAATTGGGACATAGCAGTTCAGCCCACATAGAAAAATAAAAACAGTAAAAGTCTGCGGATCCAGAATTATGGATAGGGCTATCTAGGAAGTCCAACGGCGAGATATAATAGTTTACATAAAACGCAAGTTAACAGTTTTGACGGAGAGACTTATAAAATCGCAGTTTGGAAGCAGAAGTTTTGTTTCAGAATCTGAACTAATTTTCGCATAGAGAGACTTTGAAGAGATCTACGTCCGGCAACTGGCTGAGGGTGGCCTAATCCAGGTTCCAGAGCAGAGATCGAGAGTAACGACCGCGTGTGTTCAAAATCTAAAGTGTAGAATCAGTGTTTGGTGTGTGTTGACTTCAAGGTGCAAGAGTTCGAACTGGTACCAGAAGCACTGTCGTGAGTACAAAACAATTATTAATGACTGTAAACGATAATTAAAAGGTATATTCAGATTTCGTTCGCGTTTTTCTTTTCATTCGTTTTCTTTTACCTTTTGTATTTAATATTGTATTCCGTTAACTTCAATGAGTTTGGATTGTTAATATTTTAGTTCATTGTATTTGTCCTTCCTATCATACCCAGTGGTGACCCTGAGATAATGAGAAATTCAACGTAATTGATTGTAAAATTATAAAGCTATATTTTCATATAACGCCACGAATTAATAAAATAAACATTGAAATATTTGTTTGTTTAATTGATGGAATTCGGCCTGCAAAGCAAGGTTTATAATGTGTAATTATCAACAATAAATTTTTAAATACATAATAATTTTGTTAATTATTCCTATTAATTAAGACCACCTTAATAATCATTACATAAATGGCCCAACAACGTGGGGCAAATTTAATTCATCCCCGTTTTTAATCCTCAGTCTTCAAGGTGTGGCTAACTATCATTCAAATTTCAATTAATTTTTTGTTTAAGAATTCCTTTTAATTAAACATGTTTTTCATTATTACAATATATATAGGGCGTTTTAATATTGTAATCACAGGCGTTATAACAAAAGTTAATAAACATAATGGTTTTAGTTTACAACAATTTAAAGATCTGAGAAGGGTTATAATGGACGATCCAATTTTTTGGTTTGGGCCAAATAAAAAAAAATTTATTCAATATATTCGGGATATTCATGTCCAGTGTTAAATTTAAATATGATGATATATTACCTAAAATGCCAGTATTTATTGTTTGTAACCGCGATCGTTATTATGGAGATGTATGAGATACTAAGATTATCAAATATAATTGGAAAACGTATAATATAATTATGCATAAACAGTTTTATCCTTGTACATTTATCTCATATATTAGACAAAAGAAAATAATTATAAATAGTTAACTCTTTTATTTAAATCTTGATTATTCATAGTTCTTCTTCTTTTTTTCCGCATCTTGAATTATAATCTGTTCTCGTTCCCTTCTGGGTGCCGTATTTTGAGCGGCCGTGCTCTGAGCGGACATCCTCCTCCTCCTCCCACACTTCGGCCCGTTCCTCAATCCTGACCGCTGAGCGAACAGGTATAAAGAGCAACTTAAGTGCTTAAAGACTCAATCTTGGTTTTAACATTAAGTGAACGTAATACAAGTTTAATGTATAACAATTATGAAACTTATCTGGATTTAAAATTTCTATCTCCGTGTATAATATGGAAAATGTACCAATTTGTAGTGATTCGTTTAATAAATTTGCTTAGAAATAATCAATTAAGATACAAATCTTTTAACAGTTATATTTAGCTGACGTCCATAAATAAATGAAAACATGAACCTGTTTAGTTATAAATTTATTATTAATTTACGTTTTTAAACATTATAATAGAAAAAACATTCTAAAAGTATCATCCATAATTTATTAGAACCTATTCTGGTGTTGTAAAGTCAATTAAATGATCTAATTTCAAAATCCGTGCTTCTAAAAATAAGAATAAAACTTTGAGAATGTTTTTTCTATTATAGTATTTAAAAATTTAAATTTATAATACACTGTACATATGTCGTAGCATGTGTACAAAATTTGTTTGAAATTTTTGCAGGCGTTTAAATTTGTATTTGGAACATATTAACACATACACGCACACCTAATAATACTTATAAGATAGAATTACTGTAGTCGTACTACCTTTAAAGCAACGTTCAACGTAAATATACTACAGGTAGATATCATTATAGAATCTAATACGCTACACTATCACGTGTCCCAGTTTATCCAGTACCGTATATTATACACGAGTGTTACACACAAAGAACATTTTGCACACGTCGTAATGGAAACAGTGTCTTTTGTAGATCTTGGGGCAACGAACGCTCCAGTTTAAGAGCAATTTTACGGCTCTTTTACGACTCTCTCAATTATTTAACCAATTATTGAAACAAGCCGATTATTCAGACAACGGGAGAAAAACAACAGTAGCAATTCCAACTTTAATCCAAAAGTTAGTTAGGACTACACTTCTGCTGTGCTGTGATTGGCTGCCAGAATAATGACACATTAATAGTCGTTCGGTGTTTGTGAAGTAATGTAAATGCAAAAACATAGTATCTTTAACATATTTCATTGGTCCAATTCTCAAGTTTATTCCATTATAGAACTCACGAGACTCACTAAAGTAATATTTTATAATGTACATGGTATTCAAAAATGATACAAGGCTATACATTTTATAAACACGCAGTCCAATCTTTGGATTGAATAATAAAATATAATGTAATACCAATCAAACAGGCTATTAATTGTTATTAATATAATTGAATTGTTGGCGGTACGGGTGCTTAAAGACGACAATTGCAGGGGGTCTTTCTTTGTTAACAATGGAGACTGGAGACCGCGCGCTTAGAGAACACAGTCTGCGTCGAGTCTGCGTCGAGTCTACGTCGAGTCTACGTCGAGTCTGGATCGAGAAAGGATACATAAAAGAGTCTGCGAGAGATAAAACAGTAAAGTTTGCTAATCTAAAAGAATGAATAGGGCTATCTAGGAAGTCCGACGGTGAGATATAATAGTTTACATATAACGTAAGTAAACAGTTTTGACGTAGAGACTCATAAAATCGCAATTTAGAAGCAGAAGTTTTGCTTCACAAACTGAATTAATTTTCGCATAGAGAGACTTCAAGGAGACCTACGTCCGAGGGCTCCAAGATAGCAGACATCGAGAGTAACGACCGCGTGTGTCCAAAAATCTAAAGTGTAGAATCAGTGAATAATGGCCTGTTTAGTGGGTGTTGACTTCAAGCTACAAGAGTCCGAACTGGTACCAGAACCACTGTCGTGAGTACAAAACAATTATTAATAACTGTAAACGATAATTAAAGGGTACGGTCAGATTTCGTTCGCGATTTTCTTTCCATTCGTTTTCTTTTAATTCTTGTATTTAATATTGCATTCCGTTAACTTCAATGAGTTTGGATTGTTAATGTTTTAGTTCATTGTATTTGTCCTTCCTATCAAACCCAGTGGTGACCCTGAAATAAAGAGAAATTCGACGTAGTTGATTGTAAAAATATAAAGCTGTATTTTCATAGAACGCCACGAATTAACAAAGTAAAATTGAAATATTTGTTTGTTAAATTGATGGAATTTGACGTGCAAAGCAGGGATTATAATGTAAAATTATTAACAATAAATTTTTAAATCGTAATAATTTTGTTAATTATTCCTATTTAATTAAGACCACCTTTTAAATCATTACATAAATTGGCGTCTTCAACGTGTGGCTAACTATCATTCAAATTTTAATTATTTATTTTTGTTTAAGAATTTCTTTTAATTAAAGACTTTTTTAATTATTACAATATATTGATACAAAAATATTTTCAGAGCGACAGAAACAAGTATTTCTGATTTGGACCGTTATTCCCGAAATTCTTAGCGAGGCATTTTTATTGTGTTTAAATCCATGGTTGCAGGAATGTCATAGCTATATATTTCGGAAATCTTACCGTTACCATAATTACGAGAACCCAAAGATAATTTAATTTTCATCAGAACCCAAGTCATATTAGTATTAGAATTCATATTCCGTAGACCGTATTGGGAATTCTGTAGAATGGGGCATGAAATGTACATAAATGACAAGAATACCCTGTAGTAAAATAATTTAATGATCATAATTTTTACTATATCAAAAAAAAAAAATTATTAATCGAGTAGACTATAGGGTATTCTTGTATTAGAGAAACTCGTCAATATTGATAATTACATTTCACAAACTGCAATACTGATTACATGTACTGGCCTGCTGTTACTATCGAGTACCCGAAGAAATGTACACAGTTAAATTAAAAACGTCGTAAATCCTCCAGACATTTCAAAATAGTGGTTTTCCTTTGGTGCCGACACGGCGGAAATAACTCAGGGTTTGGGGATTTCCCGGCTAGGGGGTGACGTTATTCCCTGTTGGGAGAACGTAGTATAATATTGAGAGAAAAAGCTCTCGAGAGTACTCGAGAGTAATTGGAATTTTTTGGAGCCACCGGCCACCATAAAAAATTCATCAAGGTTATGTAAGCAAACCCTCGCGATTTTTTTTCCTTTAATTATATTTCTTAATAATTGTAATTCAAATAACATTTTTTAAGTTGTTTTAATACTGCGATTTCTTTACCTTGAGGTAGAAAGGACGACTCACACTTTCCAAATTATACTTTTAGAGTAAATTATTTGTTCATTCTATTATAATTTCGAATTCTAACAATTTATAAGGAAATTAATTCAGTTTTTAATTAATTTTTTCAGTCACTTTTACCAATATTTCCACACCTGTTGGATCTTTTTGGGAAAACTTGACACAAGTATTTACTGAAGAATAAAAATTATATTTTCCCCTGAAGCTTTACCCCAAATTTTAAACCGTATACTAAAGAATGAATTTAAACAAAGTAAACTAATTTTCTGCCACTCTGATTACTGCACTGTAATTTTATTCTAAAATTATAGATAGCTAAGCTTAATTTTGTTGCACAAACCATATTATGAATTTTACACAACGGATTGTACGTTATTTCTGTGAAGGACCCGATAAACGTTTGTGAAATTGCTAAAGAACTGTATTCGTAAACATACTTCAAAGTCCATCTAAAGGATTTAGGATTTTGATTCATATTGAAACGCCGCATATAAATACAACCGTGAAATAAAAGTTTTGCGATAATTTTACATTTGTAAACGAAAGAAATGAAGATCTTCTCTGACCCGTTGTCAACTGCCAACTATTAAATACCTAACAAGAACTACACGCCCTTTGAATTTTAATACCAATAGATGGCATACATTACAGGTATAGAATTTACGATTCGTCATGAATCAGTAGTTATTAGCTTCATTTTTATTTTTAGTAATATAGGTTTTAATAAAATTTATGTCAAAGGCGTTATATAATTTACTAATAATATAGTAGATGTCTCAATGTCAGTAAACGTGTTTAGTGGTCGTAAAGTTAGCCTCTTTTCGCTTTTATATATGAAGTAAATATTTATATTCCGTGGGTTCTCTCACTTCTCTCACAAGCTAAATAAAACGTCACGCCCATATAATTTACAGAACTTTACTTTCCGTTTCAACTAGAGATAAGCCTGAACTCGCAAAATTAACCTTTTGACACTTTTGTGTTATTTTTTTCAGACAGAAACTATACCGAGACTATAATGTGAACAAACATAAAAGGATAATGTATGTAAAAGTAAATATAGGCTATTGTTCAAAAAGGTGGTTTTGCCTGTATGCAAATTGATATTGTTTGACTGACAATATAGCTACACTTCTGGTATATTTCTAACTTCAACGTGAGCGGTCAAACAATGCTTTACTCAAGATGAAAATGCGGCAATAAAAATCATTACAAGCAAATAAGGAAGAATTACGTATGTTAATTGTTCTACAGGCCCGCTGTCGTTAAAAATTGCGACGTGGATTAATTTTGTACAATCTGTTTTGTTGCACAAAGACGACCGTATTAGGACAGTTTAGCATGAAGCTAGTTACATATACTACAATATAACTTTACCTACCTAACACAATTTTTTTTATTAACAATAAAAAAAAATACATTAAAACGATTCTTCTCTGCTACTGGTAGCTCATAATATAATATTAACCCTCCATCAAACATAGAATATTTAGTACTTCTCAGATTTAAGTGCTCAATAAATAAAAATTAACTACCCCCGGGCGGGTATTATGACTATGGACATTTTATTTTTATAAAAATATTTAAATACTGACTGTTATGTATTCTTCTATTATATAAATAAAAACTAATTTTGGTCCTTAACATTTAAGAATTCTAATTTATTTAACATATCCTAAATCTTACGATACATATTTTCATTCAAGATAGATTTTGTAAGAAACAGTTCATAGAATTATGACTGTAATGGGGCTAATTTTATTTTATTTTTGTCTTTTATATGTTTATATAACATTATTATTGTCTGTAAAAGAAATTATATTATGTTACGTTGGAGAATCTGTGACGTACGGGAGAAAATAGTATCTTTGGCGTTATTAAAGAAGCACGGTAATTATTTTTGTAAAAGAAAGTAATATTATTGGTTCGGAAATTTTGCAAATTAATAAATGTTAATAAACTGCAGCTGATTTTACGTTAATTATGTTCATCCGCGGAATAAATACTACATGACGAAACATTTAATCGTAACTTGTAACACTTAATTAAAACGTCTCTCAGGAATCACCTGTAGACAATTATTATTTTTATAACCAAGAAACAGCGTTTCGAAGGTCTGTGACATCTATATAGATTTGTACTAACGACGATAACCGATATAACATTAGTAACTGTGTGATTTCCGCTAACGATATTCGTGTTCGTTTTAAAGCCATCATTTAAGAATTAATATAAATATTTTTTTATCCGTTTCGTAAATCCGAAATATTCGTCACGTCACCGTAGGAGAAATACGCGGATTGTATTTCAACTCCTTACATATTCGTACCACTAATTATGGTAAAAATGCTAAAAGCGTCTTCATTAATGTAAACCATTTGACAGGGTTAATAAAACATTTGGGTTTATATTCGTGTTTTATGACGTAACTGAAAATTTGTGCGTTCCAAGAAATGTTGAACATCTATCACTGATACATATTGATAGAACATGGAATACGTCCTAGTAATAATTTCAGTCGATTTCTCTTCATTTGTATAAAACATTCACGTTTTTAAGATTTCCGTATTTTTCTTTTCATTTTGTGTTACAAATCCTCAGTCAAAAATTCTGAATGAGCTTGGAATCAGTCGGATATCAGGAATTCCTGTATAATAGTATAATATAATATAATTTAGATAATTTAAATCAGAAGAATTAATATTATATGTGATAAAGGTAAACAACTGTTTTAGTTAAGTGAAAATCTGTAACCGCAAATGGTTGTTGAACCAGAAACCGCTATTCACCTGACGCCGATGATAGAGCACGGCGTTGAAACGTTGTGTGATAATAAATATTTAACCCCAGTTAGAAACCATAATTCATAATTTACACCGGAAATGTCCACGGCGCTTTTGGAATTTGACGATTCATTTGGAATTCTGAATGAGTTTTTAGCTTCATTTACGGTAACGAAGATGTATGATATAGAATTTCTTTTACGGGACTGTAATCTTATAAATTTTTCTACAGCGTAAATATGAGACGGACCGACTTCTTTCGTAATACCGATAGAGGTTACAGAATTTGTACGTAGATGTCGCGTCGAGAACACAGTATCCAGTAACTTAACGGTTTCTTCGTATTGACGCCAGGCCAAAAGCATTTCCATCATAAAACCTTTTTAAAAAGCACTACAATAATTTCTCTATAATTTTTAAAAAGCTCATTGTTCTTGGTCTACTCTTGAGAACTTTTAAATTTACAGTCTGTACAAGTTCAGATTATTTTGTATAACTGGGTGCCCGGCGTTGCCCGTGTACTAACTCATATAAACCAGAAAAAGTATTTAATTCTACATTAATCTTTCCTCAAGAAGTGATTTAACCTACCCATACAGAGAGAATGATAATTTTATCGACCCTCCATCTCCCCCATCCCGGGTGCCAGTATAAAATACTATAAATTTTATTGCATCAATGCCAACAAACATACCTTCGAATTTCTTTACGAATAAAATACTTAAATATACTCCGTGAGTACTGCAGGATATAATTGTCATTTGAAAGATTACATTCACGAAATTTTTAGCTAGATTCACAATGTTAAAAAATGTTCGCCATATTGGAGTCACTATGTCACGAAAATGAACTTACATTTTCCGCAAGGATCGTATTGTTTATTATTATTATTCGGTGGAGTATTTCTGGATAAAGTTATACGTTTTATTCAATGGAAATATTTCTGCTTTATTTCATTACTGAAAAAGGGAACTATTTCCCTTGTTCGTCGCGTAGTAACGTATGCCTATCGCGTAACGTCATGACGCGCAATAATTTAACACAAAATTATCACGTTTTTCAATTATAATTATTTCCCCATTTCTGCTAGGGGTTTCTCACCCCTACAGTACCGTTCCTCGTGTTTTTAAGAATATCTTAACCAAGTTTTGTTTCAATCTGTCGACGCGTTTAAAATTGTATAAAGATTAACGTACATAGATACATACAACCTTTTTTATTATATAGATAGATGTTGATGTGTATATGTTTGCATGCATGTATAATCATATATATGTATATATGTGTATATATAGGTAAATAATAACTAACAACATGATAAATAGATACTATGGTATCGATTTGCGATTGTAATAATACACACTGAACCACCTAATGGAGCAGTTTAAGAACGGACCTTGGAGAATAAACAACATAGTTTTATATTAGTGACTAATTATCTATATGTCCTAATATTTTTAAAGTAGTTGTGATTTTAATTATACGACAGGAATGTATGTTATCCTGATGGTTTTGCAATTTATTCTTAACTTGATGTTTTTATATAAGTAGTAACGTTTGATTGTTCATTCATGATGATTAAACAATGGAGTTGATAGCTTCAAACTGATTATTTAATAAAATTGAAAACTTGGAGACTGTTTATGGTTATTTCTGCACATCAACGTCAACAGTCCTTTCTTATCATAAGGAGAAATAAAACTTCTCCGAAATAGTGATTGAAGTACACGAGAATCCATCAATCGTCAACATAATAATAATAATAAAAAGGCTAAAGGATGCATTTTAATAAGAATTTTCTTATCGATGAGAAAACAGCGCCCAAATAAGAACTAAAATTAAGGTTTAATAATACTTATAAAGTTGATTTTGCTGGATTCGAACCCAGGACAAGAGACCACGAGCTCTGTAATTACGCATTTCCGGACCCATGTTGTAATATACGTTTTTCTTCTGTCAATAATTTCTTCTTCGTGTTTTGTTACACCCTGTATGCCGAATTGAGTAGTCCTACACGTGGGGGAACCGGAATTTCACCCTACTACCCGTTTTTGCAACGTACTGGAGGTTGAAAATCACTCCGCACGAAGACCGACTAACGTTTAGTCGACTTTACGACTTTTTTCAGGCGGCTTCTTTGAATTTAATTTCTAAGTTCCAAAGCTTTCCAAGTGAAGTTCCGAACTGTTGTCTGTCCGGCGTTAGACCTCGTTCTTAATTTACGGGTAATCAGAAGACACGAGGGAGGTAAATATAACAAATCGTTTGAGTAGTCCTACACGGGTCGAATTACAAGCGCGATATTACACATTATAGTTTTACCCTTATTGCGTTTACAATTCGCTCCACAGTCAAAGTTTTAATGAAGGTCTGAAGCGCAAGCGATTCCGTTCCACGTTTAGCTTAACAATCGGCGCGCAGGGTGAATAATTGATGAAATAATTGAAGCAGTCGTAAAACGGCAGTAAAACGGCCGTGGAATGCGCTTTGAGATCTCGCCGCAGGTTCACAAAGTCCACCGAATCGTTGTTGAGGACACTGGTTTCTTCGCTGCATGCGCCGTGCCGCAGAATATTTGACGATATTCCAAATACTGCCGGATAAAGGCAGCGATATATATATTTTTTCCCCCAAATAAATGAATATTATGAGTTAAAGAACCGTGTTGACCTGTGTTCCTCGGCGTGGTGAATGAGTACGAGTATTTAAAGAGAGCATGTGTGGTGTCAGGGTCACGGAGTGAACGGCCTGACGGTCAAGGCCGGCCGCCACACCCTGCACAACTATCTCACTCGCATTAACCATTACCCCAACCTACGAAACATTCTTCACCTTTCATTTCAAATTTGATGACAGTGTTGTGGATGCAGCCATAACATTATTATTCGGCTTTCCCATTGTCTGACTGGTACAATTGTATAAGAATGGAGACATGCGACTAGGAAAGGAACTGGAAAATACAAGAAAATGGGTACAAAATACTTCGAAAATTAATTACACCTGGGAATAGGTAAGTATTGAAAATTTTCCCTAATATTGACAGAATAAAGAAAAATTATGAGCACAGATTTTCTTTATTCTGTCTGTATTTAGACAAATTGTCATTACGTATGAATTTAACATACACGCAAAAATAAATTAGCTTATAATACATGTTATTATGGCCTAAACCAGTTTTTAAAATCTAGAATAGTGACCAAACTACTTAAAGTAAATGTAGTCTTACCCCGGAAAGATAACGGCATTTATTAATGACAAGGAAAAAGCAGAAATTTTAAATAATTATTTTATATCCGTTTTTGGTCACGGTAGTGGGCAACATGACGACGTGGACACGGTAAGACGCTGCCAGGACTTTACAATTGAAGCTAACGCTGTAAGGAAGCTGAAATTTCATAAATCACGCGGTGTGGATGATATTTATAGCGATAAAGTTAGCGGGAGGCAATAGTTCCGTATACAGTAAGATTATATAAAATCTCTATTAAAAATTCTGCGCTCCCAAAAGACTGGAAGTCCGCGTCAGTTCCAATTTTCAAAGGAGGTGACAAAGCCTGTGTTTCAAATTAAAGACCGGTTAATCTGTAAAATCACGGTGGGGAATTATATCGGACTACGTCCGTAGAGAACTGGAATTGAAAGAGTGGTTTTTAAACAGGACATCGTAGATTTGGGCAAGGTTTTTCGTGCGAAAGTCAAATGGTCACCTTATTTCAAGATCTATTCGATAAAATAGACAAATGTGGGAAGCATTTGACGTCGTTGCACGTGACATAATTGATAGAGAAACTAGACAAGACAGGTATCGACAGACGGGTTGTGCTATGGGTCAAGGAAATACATACATACATACATCCTTTTTTATTATATAGAAGAAGAGAGATAAGAGTACGTTGTTTGTTATAGTTGTTGATAGTTGGGATCTTCTGCCAATTAACCAACGGGTGAACTCAAATTGCTAAACATGTGTCAGTAGAACAAAATGTAACTTCGGGGGTGCCTCAAGGATCAGTAATCGGGCCTTTATTGTTCCTCATATATTCTAATGATAAACTAGGAATGATCAAATGCATTAAATTTGCCCCACGTTGTTGGGCCAAATATGTAATAAACTGTCTGGTAGTTAATTATTTAAATTGCTAATTAGCCACACATTGAAGACACCGATATGTAATGATCAACTGGAAGTCTTTAATTAAAAAAAATTATTAATTAAAAAAAATATTTTATTCTACAAAGATACAAATTATCAGCCTCATTTTGCACATTTAATTTCCTCACATTTACAAATCAAATTTTATATTATTTTTTTTATTTGTGGCTTTCTAGGAAAATACAACTTTATAATCTTACAACAATTGCATCTAATTACTCTTTCTCTCAGGGTCTTTACTGGGCTTGATAGTATGAACAATCAAATTTAATAAACTAATTAACAAATCCAAATTGAAATGAACGGTACATAAATTCTAAACACAATAAAGAAAACGAAAACTAAACAAGATAACGAAATCTGACATTTCTTTAATCCTCGTTTACAGACTTTAAATAATTGTTTTTGTACTCACGAATGTCTTTCTGGTACCAGATCAGATTCTTGGAGCTTGAGGGGACAACTGACTAAAAAGGCCGTTATTCACTGATTCTGCACATAATTTTTAATAAACACGGTCGTAGTTCTCGTTGTTATTCCACCTGGAATTTTGGGATCAGCCGCTCCCTCGGTCAGCCCTCGGACGTATGTCTCCTCGATGCCCTTATACGAAATGTTATTTTGGTCTGTGTGGTGCAAACCTTTTGCTTCCACTTTGCGATTATATATCATGAGTCTCTCCGTCAAGAACTATTTACTTGTGTGTATAGAGTTTAATAGATCTCGCAGTTGAACTTCCCACGCTATTCGTACTTTTTAGGTCAGGCTCCTTCCTCTCTCGAAACGTTTGACGGTCTCTCCTCTCTCTCTCTCTCTCTCTCTTTCTCTCTCTCTCTCTCTCTCTCTCTCTCTCTCTCTCTCTCTCTCTCTCTCAAAACTTTTACCTGACCTCCTCTCTCTCTCAAAACTTTTGCCAGACTGACTTCTGTACGAGCGCGCGGTTTCCAACAACTATTACCGACAAAGAGCCATGATTGTTGCTTTCAAGAAATGTACCGATAACAATCCAATTATATTAAAACAATTAATGGCCGCTAATTAGTATTACATTATATTAATGATCTACAATTTAAAATCGGTTCCAAAATTAGACTTTTGCCGATGATTATATCCTCTATAGAAAGATAAATAAAGATTCAGATGAATACGATTTACAAAACATTATGTTGCGCTAAACAGTTTGGCTGAAACGAATAAAATGAAGATAAATAGTGGAAAAAAAACAATTCAATAAATATCGTGCAAAAGGTAGAGAAATTAGGCTGGGAATCTTTAGCAAACTGACGGAGCAAAGATATACTTTGTGCACTTTTTAAATCGTACACGGGTAACAAAGCGTGGAAAGACGTGCGAGATAACATCGAAAACCCAACTTACATTGGCAGAGGTGATCACAAATTTAAAATCAAAAAGAGACAGCAAAAAACTGACGAAGGAAAAATCTCATTCCTAAACGGATCGATAGGCGATTGAAACAATTTACCTACAGCAGTGTTTGAGGAGAATCTTCCAATAAGAAGGTTTAAGAATAGTATAAATAAATTAGTGAAGTGAAGTGTAGTTTTTAATATGTAATCTTATCTTATAAATAAAAATGAGTGTGTGTGTATGTTCCTTATAGAAATCTACACCCGTGGAGCAAATTTCACCAAATTTCGTACACGTGTTCTTTGCGACAAGGAGACGAACACTGTCGGGGTGAGACACGTCTACAACCCCCAGGAGTGGGTGTGGACGGCGGGTGGAAAATTTCATACATGCTAAAACGACCGATATTCGAGCTAGATAAATATTTTTCGGTGTCAAAGAGATTGATAGTGTTTCTTTGGATGTTATCTGAGTATAATTTCAACCCCTAGCAGCATCGAAAAGGAGCACCCTTAGTGGTGGGGTGGAAGTTCGTTAGAGGAAAATAACGCGAATACAACCGAGATTAGAGTCAAATCCAAGGTTATCGATGTCACTGAGTTTAATTATGACATTAAACTTCGCATAGTTTTCAGGGTTTGTATTGATTGTATTTCTACTGATGCTGTTTATGTATAATTTCAACCCCTTTCGGCATGGGATGGGAGCACCCTTAGGGGTAGATGTGCAGGGGAGTTTCATAAAATTAAAGCAAAAAAACAATCGAGATTCGAGAGAAATCGGGATAATGGATGTCGATGAGACTATTTATGATAAACTGAGAAATGCACGGGGTTCGGTGGCGGTTGGCGCGGATCCGAGGTGATGGGCCGGAAAAGAAATTTTCAAACATTTTAACGGGTCGATTTTTGCGGCGAATCAATATAATTCTGGATCAATGACATTCATAAAAATTCACTTTATGTTCTATGTGTATAATTCCAACCTCTTTCAGGCATGGGAGTGGTGAGCCCTTAAATTTTGGGGGTGGAGTGGCATCACATGAAAATATCGAAAACACATTCGAGTTTGGAGTCAAATCCGGGGTTATATTTGTCCTGTGTTTAATTATGACATTCAACTTACAGTTTAACTTCCCAAAGCGGGAGTTTACGTTTTCAAACATATTAAGCAGTCGATATTTGCGTCGAATAAATATTTTTCTCGTTCGCTGAGATTTATTATATTTCTCTACATGTTCTATATTTAATATTAACCTCTTTCGGGATTTGGAATGGAGCACCCTTAAGGGTGGGGATGGAGTGGATTTATATAAAAATAACGCAAACACAATCGAGATTGGAATCATATCAAGGGTTCTGGTTGTCAGTGAGTTTAATTATGATATTCGAGTTGCCGTTTTGCTCCCCCAAGTGGGGGTGGTTAGGGGTGGAAAACTTCAAACAGGATAACACGTCCAATATTTGAATCGGATAAATATTTTCGGGGTAAACGTTATTAATAGTGTTTGTATTAACGTATGTGGGTAAAATTTCAACATTTTACGGCATGGGAAAGGGGTAGAGGTGGAGGTCCGTTCCAAGAAAATAACTCGATTACAACCGAGACTGGAGTCAAATAACCAAAGTTATGAATAACGGCTGAGTTTAATTATGACATTCAACTAGCAATTAACGTCCCAGGGTTGTTCGGGGTGGAAATAATCAAACATGGATAATCTACCGATTAATGCGACGACTAAACATTTTTTGGGATCAATGAGATTCACAAAATTTCTCTACACGTTCTCTAAGTATAACTTCAAACCCTTTCGGGCTTAGCAGTAGAGCACCCATAGGGGCGGGGGTGGAAGAGCGCTACAATAAAATAACGCGAATACAACCGAGATTGTATACATGGTTATAGATGTCGCTGAGTTCAATTATAACATTAAATTGGCCATTTAACCCCAAGGGGCGGGGGTGGACGGGGGAAGATTTTTCTAACATGTTAAACGGTCGATATTTGCGTTAAATAATTAATTGTCGACGTCAATGACATTGACAATATATAGAATTTAACCCCTTTCGGCATGAGAGGGAAGCACACTTATGGGAGGAGGTGGAAACTTTCAAACATGTTAAAACTGCCGATATTTAGGTAGATAAACATTTTTAGGGATGGAAGAGATAGTGTTTCAACCGATGTTATCTGAGTATAGTTTCAACCCCTTATAGCATGGGAATGGAGCAGTCTTCCAGATTAGGGTTGAGGGGCGTTTCAAATAAATAACGCGAATAAAAACGAGTTTGGAGTCTAATACAGGGTTTTGAATGTCGCTGAGTTTAATTATAATTATAATTATAATTTGGACATTTAACTCCGAGGGGTGTAGGTGGACGGGGGTAGGAATATTGAAACAAAAAATTACGACCGATATTAGAGTTGAATAAATGTTTTTCAGAGTTAATTAGATTTATAGTATTTCTACCCAAGTTGTATGTGTAAAATTTCAACCCGTATTGCGGCAAGGTGGATGGTATGGTAAGTTGAGGCGGTGGAGGGGACTACAAGAAAATAACGTGAGAAAAACCTATATTCGTGTCAAATCGAAGGTAATGGATGTCGCTGAGTTTATTAATGACAATCTGGACAACACGGAGGGGTGGGCTGGAGTGGTAGGAATTGGGCGGGGGTTAGAAATTTAAAAACATTTTGACCGGCAATTTTTTGCGTCGAATAAATAAATTATGGGATAAAATAAAATAAATTAAAAATTTCTCTATATGTTCTCCGAGTTTCATTTCAACCTCTTTCGGGATTTGGAGGTTAGCTCTCCGTAGGGTTTGGGGTGGAGTGTCATTACATAAAAATATCGCAAAAGCAATCAGGATTGGAGTCTAACCCAGGGTTATGAATGTCACCGAGTTTGATATGACATTCAATTGGCCGTTTAATCCCCCGGGGCGGAATTTATCAAACATTTTAAATCGTCGATATTATCGTGGAATAAATAAATTACAGGGCCACTGACGTTGATAGTATTTCTACCGATGTTGTTTGTAAAATTTCATACGCTTCCAAAGTGAGAGGGGAACATGCTTTGGGGTAGGGGTTGAAACATTATAACATAATAAGACAACCAATATTTAATTCAGAGAAATACGTTAAGTTGTCAAAGAAATTGGTAGTATTTTTACGTATGTTATTTGGTTTAACCCTTACAGAATGGGAAAGGATCACCATTAGGGTGAGGGTGGACTTTACAAGGAAATAACGCGAATACAACCGGAATTGGATACAAAACCAGGGTTATCGATATCGCTGAGTTTAATTATGATATTCAATTCGTCATTTAACCCCCAGAAGTGGGGGTAGTTAAGGGATGGAAATTTTGAAACATGAAATCACGGTGGTTACTGACGTACAATAAATATTTACAAGGGATAATTAGATTGATAGTATTTATAACGATGTTATTTGAGTGAAATTTCAATCTTTATCGGCATAAGAGGGGGGAACGCTTAGGGGTGGGGGTGGAAATATTCAAACATGATAAAACAGCCGATACTTGAGTCCGATAAATATTTTTAGGGGTAAAAGAGATTGATAAAGTTTCTACCAATGTTATCTGAGTATAATATCAACCCCTTACAGCATGGAAAAGGAGCAGCCTTAGGGATAGGAAAAATACAGTAAAATTACGTGAATTAACCCCAGATTGGAGCCAAAACAAAGGTTATGTATGCCACTGAGTTTAATTTTAACATTCAACTGATATTCCATTCAAATCGGGGTTATGGATGTCCCTGAGTTTAATTATGACAATCTGGTCAACGCGAGGGTATGTGGGTGGGTTGGCGGGGTTTACAGGGGCTGGGTGGAGGAGGGCGGGATACAAACTTTAAACATTCTAACCGGTCGATTTTTGCGTCGAATCAATATAATTCGGGATCAACGACATTCATAAAATATCGCTTCATTTTCTCTGTGTATAATTTACACCTCTTTCAGGCTTGGGAGTGGTGCACCCTTAAGTGTTTGGGATGGAGTGGAATTACATAAAAATAACTTAAACACATTCGAGTTTGCAGTCGAGTCCGGTATTATGGATGTCTCTGAGCTTAATTATGATATTCAACTTGCGGTTTGACCCCCACGGGTGAGTGTGAACGAATATTTGTCTTTACGTTTTTTGTGTATAATTTCCACCCCTTTCGGGTTTAGGAGGCGATTATGTATAGGGGTGATGTTGGGTGGTTCGTTACCGCAAAATAATGCCCATACGACTGGGATTGAAATTAAATCCGGGGATATGGAAGTCGCTGAGTTTATTTATGACAACATGGTCAACGCGCGTGGGTGGCTGGCGGTTGGAGGGGGTTGCACCGTGGTGGATGATGTTGGGAGGGGGGAAAAATTTGAAAACAATTCAAACAGTCGATTTTTGCGTGGAATAAATATATTCGGGAACAATGAACCTTATAATATCTCTCTACATGCTCTCCATATATAATTTCAACCTTTTTATGGTTCGGGAGGGAAGCATCCTTAAGGGTATGGCATTACTGAAAATTATGCAAAACAATCGAGATTCGAGTTGTATCCAAGGATTTGTATGTCACTGAGTTTAATTATTGCATTCAACTTGCCGTTTAACTCCCACAAGCGTGGGTGGTATTTTTAAAACATGTTAATCGGCCGATATTAGCGTCGCAATAACTGTTTTTGGGGTCAATTAAATTCATAATATTTCTCTAGATGCTCTCTGTGTATAATTTTAATCCCTGTCGGCATGGAGGAGAGCAAGCATCGGGGTGGGGTTGGGTGGGGTGTTACATGAAATTACCGCTAATACGATTGGAATCAAATCCGGTGGTATCGATATCTCTGAATGTAATAATGACATACAACTTTTTGTTGAACCCAAAGTAGAGTGGGGACGTGGGTGGAAATTTTGTAAAATGTTGAATCGGACGATATGATTTATGAAATAAACTTTTTCGGGGTCAATGAGTTCAACCCCTTTCGGCATGGGAGATGAGAACATGTATGGATAGGGGGCGAAGTGCATTACATAAAAATAACGCAAAAGCAACCGAGATTGAAGTCAAATTGGGGGTTATGGATATACGACATCCCGGGTACCGCCGGGCACCCAGCTAGTTTTAAATATGTTTAGGTCTTTATTATTCTTTAGTGAAGTGTGGAGGGAGTGTACAATTTTTCATGGCAAATTTCTGAGACTTATTTTATTAGTATCATTAGTTTTTCTTCTTTGTTTTATTTGTAATACTTTGGTTTATATATTTGTTTTAGACTGCCACCGGGAACGATCCCAATCACAGTTGGTAATATACATAAAGACTTACACACACATATAAAAGCATGATGAAACCACTAGTTATGTTTGGGATCAAGGCCTAGTCTTTTTCAAAGAGGAAAATGTTATTGATAAGCATTATGAGTGGAAAATATTGAGACGCATCTGCAGACCAGAAAAATTAAAAGTAATAAGAACGCAAGGAACTGCAAGACTTCTACAAAGTCGCAGATATGAAAATAAGACGATTTGAATGGCTAGGGCACATGATTAGATTGGACGCGGAAAAATCTGGGTGGTAAACCAAGAGACAGAATACAAGATGGAAGAACAAATTTTTACATATTTGGATAATGTGGAAAAGGGCCTAAGGGAATGAGAATGAGGAGCTGGAAAGCAGCGGACAGAGAGAAATGTGCTATTTTTCTTGAAGAGTCGAAAGTACTCAGCCAAAAGGTAAATAGGTTAGTAATATACAGATATCTCCGATCTGAGCTTCTAACTTCGATTATTATTCCACGGTTTTTAATAAGCTTATCTCGTACGATTCCCTCGACCAAATATTCAGATCGGCGTAAATTTTTTGTTAACTTCAGGCTCCGCTTAAATTTATTCGTGCAAACATAAATAGTTATACATATAATTTCGAATGAGATGAATCAGAGATAAGGAGCGATGTCATTGTTCTCTAGACGCTGAACTTCTGCAATATTAAAGTCGATGGCGGTGGAATGTAGAAGAAACTCGCGTCCCGCATTCACTGAAATCCACTTATTTTCTAAAAACTTTCAAGTTTTTTCATACCAATATTCCTATTCGGATATTAATAAGAAGAATCTGCAAAACGTGAAGGTAATTATGGATATAATTAATGGCAGTGATAATTTTCAAGTTACTCATCGTGAACTATTTTAGGCTGATCAGAAACGAATTGTACAGATTTTTCACGTGACCTTTGTAAACACGCAGAAAGAGATTTTATTATCTATCTTCTGAAATAAGAATATCTTTCATATCAAAATGCCAGCCATATTACTCTGCAATAAGCCGTTTCGTACTGAACGTATCGTAAAATAATAAATAAGACGACGTACAGTGGAGTGTAAAATTTTAATGAGTATTACCGTAAAGATGTTTTTTGTGGTTGAGGCGTCGGTAAGAAACCATCTTATAATAACAGAGCCGTTGCTCGGACCTAGAGGCGATGGCTATGAAAGCCAATTATATACAAGCAAGTAGAAGTAACGATACTAAACTAACACACGCGTAAAGGGGTAATGAGAAGCTTCGCTGACTGGTTTGACACGTTCATGGCGATAGGTCTGAGACTAAACGAATGGACCGATGTAAAACATATTCCACAAACAACTCAGGCAGCAGAGAATAAGAAAATAAAATGTTTAGTTTATTATGAATCTCAACTTTGGACAACGATTCATCCGCGTGCTACTTGCGACAATTATTACCTCTAAGAGTAAATCATAATAATCGAAGCGAAATCCCCATATATCGTTCACATGGTCTAAAAGAATCGGTAATAAAAAATTAATGATTACACAATTTATTATTATTATTATTAAGCTACTTTTGAGCATTTTCCCGGTAGTAGCAATATCTACAAAAATAACATAATACAAAAATGAAACATACAAATATAACATATATAAAATTATATGGGTAACTTAAACCAACTGTCTGTAAAGTTTATTATTATTTACCTGAAAAAAAATGAAACACGTTCCACCCCCACCCCCTTATTTATTTTCACTGCACTTCACTTTTTTATTTGATATTTATTTTCTCATAAATCACTTCACTGTTTACCACGCTGACCAGATAGAGATTAATAAGTGTAATAAGAATATATATATATATATATACTATGATTGCTTCAAGTTGTTGCCAAGTATTTTAACAACTATAAGGCTAAAGTAGTTGTACAAATATAATTAATGTCAGGAAATTTAAATTAAACAAAAATATTTAAATTCAATAAAACAAAACAAATTTATTTACTCAACAATACAAATTTCAATCTCAATTTTATTTCTTCACATTACATTTAAATCAAATTTTACAATGAAATGAAACTCAAAATATCTCAGGGTCTCTACCGGGCTTGATTGAAAGAAACGAATATTCAATTACAATGTGAAGAATTTAAAGAATATAGAAAATACAATTTAATGAAGTTCCTAGAAAACAACGAAATCTGACTCCCCACCTTTACCTTACAGTTTACAATAATTCTTCATTTTTAATATCTATTACAAGTTGCATTTTGGGTTCAGGAACATGTTTCACTTTTAAAATAAAATGGCCAATCCTGTTGCATAGAATTTACACAGATGTTTCACTGACACTTTTCACAGCACAGCGCTTTATCCCTTTTGTATCCTTACTCCAGGTTGTAGATTTCTAACGCCTTGTACAGATGTTAAGCCTGCGGCCACCAGTCAGTTTGGCCAGTAAGACTGCCAACTTATTTAAAATGTTCCGGATCTTTTATCATAAATTACAACGGAGTTCAATTCCATTTAACTAATACTTCCATCTCAACTAACCATCAGCTTTCCTCAAGCTCCAACTTCCAACATCAAGAATCCACCTTCGAGCTCCGCCCTTCGGTTGCTCTCCATTACCACATCCACCCCGATCGCTCTCTGGCTTACGAATGACTATTTTATCAAAATCCCCTCTCCAGAATATTCTCATTTCTCACGATCTTGCTTTCCCACACTCAAATCACATCTGGCTTTCCCACGCTAAGAGAGTTACTCAAAATATTGTTAAAATAAACAATCCATGGTCTTGTAATTGAATGTCAACAAAACCGCAGTCCGTCGTTCCTTTGGAGACTTGTCCCGACGTCAGTCAGATATTATATCAAAAAACCGCCAAAGATCTCCAATTATTTTTATTAGAGCCGCCCCAAATTTAAACAAAATAATGGCCTTCTTAATTTGCCGTCTTAATTGGTATTACAATATATATATATATATATATATATATATATATATATATATATATTGTAATACTAATTAAGAAGGCCATTATTTGTTTAAATTTTTATAATATTTGATTCACGGCACAGACTAGAGGTGGATGCTGGCTATTATTAAAATGTGTTTAATGACTCAGACTGGAGATTTTGGCGGCTCTTATAAAAAAATCTGATTGACGGTGGTCAATGGTCACAGAGGGAGAACAATAATTGGAGATCTTTGGCGGCTTTTAATATAATATCTGATTGACATCGGTATAGCTCTCCAAATGAACCACAGCGGCTGCGGACTTATTGATGTTGGACTAGAGAAACCATGGACTGTTTATTTAACAATATTTTGAGTAACAGTATGTCAATCTCCTAGCGTGGGAATTCTGGATGTGATTTTGTGTGTGAACAGAGAAGCGTGGGAAAGGAGTGTATTCTGGGTAAGAAATGAGAAGCGATTAGGCAGTCAGAAGTCGGAGCTTGAGGGAGACGATTATGGATGGAGAAAGAGATTGGTTATCGTGCCTAGTGAGGACGAGCGACGTAGGCCTAAGTTGGGCAAGAAATGCTAAAGTTTAATTATCTGTTAGTCTGCGGTATTTGTGGCAGTAGTTAATTGGTGATAGTTGGAGAGAGAGAAAGCCTGGAAAGAAACATTATTGAGATCTGGAACATTTGAATAGACTGAACATCTTGGAGTTGGAAATAATACTGGCCAAATTGAATGGTGGCCGCGGGTGAAACATCTTTAGTCCGTACGAAGAGTCTGGAGTCTGGATACCGCAAGGATTGAAGTGTATGTGTTTGTGAAGTGTGTGTTTGTGAAAGTCTGTGTAATTTTATGCACAGAATGGCCATTTTAAAGTGAAGCATGTTGCTGAACTCCAAATATAAAATTGTAAGTAACGAATTAATGATAAACTTTGTAAACAGTTAGATTTCGTTTATTTTAACTTCATATTCCGTGTATTTGTTTAAATTGTAAATTTTATTGTATTTCGTGATTTGTGTTTTTCTTATCAACCCAGTGAAGACCCTGAGATATAGTTTGATTTATTAAATAAATTAGGTGTGAATTTTCTTAAATGCCACATAATTATAAATGTAAATTAATTGTTTGTAAAATTTGATCTAAATGTGGAAAAATAAAAGTAGGATATTTGAATTGTATTTTGAGTGAATAAATTTGTTTTGTTTAAAAATTTAATAATTTGTTTAATTTAAATTCCTGTCAAATTCATTGTGTTTTGTGCTCCAAGGTGGACAAATTAATTAGCCTTCTAGTTGTTAGTAACATTTGGCAACAACGTGAAGCAATTATTATCATTTTGTCGTTATATGTTTGGTTTTATGTTATATGTTCCCTTTTATTTGGTTGTTACGAGAAATGGCTTCCACAACGTGGGGCAATTCAGATATTAATTAATATTTTTTAAAAATGTAATATTTTTGTGTTTATTACAATATATATATAAGACAATTGTTGTGAATAGTGATACAGTAAACAAAAATATGTTTCTCTGTAAAGAAAGAACAGAATAATTTTTTTATTGACTATGTACAACAATTAATTACATTATTTACAATTACATTATTTACAAGCCTACCTGTAAAGAAACGACAATTAAAGTTTACTATTATCAGTTCTTTAGGAATTTTGTTTAAAATCTATCTTGTTTATAATTCTCCTTCGTAAGTTCTTTTAATAGCCGTCAGATAGAGTGACGATTCCGTAACAACTGAAGAACAAACAGCGCGCGGAGCAAAGAGGACCGCTGCATCTTTAAAACTGAAGGATGTATACTTTATTTATAGCTACGTCTAAACTGATCAGCTCTATTCGGAAAAGTCGTCAGTAATTCTGTAGGCAATGAATTCCAGTCGCGAAATAATCTATTAACAGATTAATATTTTCCAACGTCTGTGCGTTGCCCTTTTCCTTTAATTTTGAAAGGGTGATCATTTTTAGAAATATAAGTTGGCGCCATGAGATGATTTTTAATTTCTTTCCAGGCCTGGTGGACCTGTATAAAAGCTTTGCATCCTCCTGTTGCTTAGTTGCTCACCAGGATTGTTCGCGAATCGAACAACTTTTCAGCCCGCTTTTGAATCTCGTCCAACGCTAGTGTGCGTTCATTTCTCGGTGGATCCCAACAAATTGTCCCATATTCTAAAATGGGCCGGGCCAGTGATCTGTAAGCAGATAACTTTGCTTTCCTCGTACTTTTCCTCAAAACCCTATTTACAAATTGTAGCGTCCTCTAACTTTTATCTGCGACTTTGCTGACTTGATTCCAAGATATTTTCAACTGTTGGATTCCGTTACAACTTCATTCCCCACTTTATACCTAACTGGAGGAACATTTTTCTTTTTTGTAAAGACAATCGTTGAATTTACTTGTATTTTATTTCTAAGTGAACATTCGTAAATTTTGTCCAGGTCAGCCTGAAGAGTCCGAGCATCCTCCGCTCTTACGATTTCCCTATGAACCATGCAATCGTCGGCAAACAGTTTAATATGTGAATTTATACCCATGGTTAGATCAGTTAAGTACGCAAGGAACATGAGTGGACCACTCGTCCACTGAGGAACAAACACACTAATTTACTGATCAAGTTAGAGGCAGGGCGATTACTTTCAAAACAAAACACCCTTCACTACTCCCAGAAAGTGTAAAGAAGAGGAATACCTGAAGATGACGTCCACACAGAATTTGGAGGCTAGATTGTATTCGAAGGTGATGGCCACGGAGCATAAACCGGATAAAATGCTGCCATAATTCTGGACGCTGTTGCAAGTTTAAATACAGATGAGTACCTAATAGGTTTAGCTAATATTATTGACCCCATCAGAATTAAGTACATCGCTAAAATAGCCAATGCGAGAATATGCGCATTTCTAACATCTAAGGAGGATGGCGAAAACCTAATAGAAGTTCATAAATCAATAACAATAAAGGGTGAGATGGTCAATATAAGACCTTTAATGCAAAAATACTGCCGTGTAATCTTGTCAAATGTATGGCCAGTTATCCCTAACGAGATTATTGTGCTAGAAATAGAAAAGCTAAATATAATTCCAGACTCTAAAATATCGGATATTAGAATAAGTACTGGTGACCGAAGATTTTCTCACATTAAAAGTTTCAGAAGACAATTCTTCATTAACCAAGATAAGCTAAAGTCACTTCCGGATTCGATAATGGTGCAATATGAAGAAACTGGTTATTGGGTGTATCCAGCAGCGGAGAACGATAACTGCTATCATTGTAAAAGTCCCGGCCATATCGCGATAAATTGTCCTAATACTAAACAATAATCTGACTGCAAATGAAAATTCAGTGTAAGAACCCGGCGCCCGCAATTCAAATAAGCAACCCTCAAAAAACGGACATGGATAATTCCCAACTAAAAAACAAAAAAATAACTGCATCTACGAGCTCGACGAGCCAAGCTGATAAGAAAGACGACAGTAATCCTGAACAAAAAACAAGTACTAATCCACCCAAGAAAACAAAACAAAACATTCAGGATTATAAATATAAGGCGCTTAGTCAATCATTAGGTCCACTAAAAATATTATATGAAGAAGAAACCAGTGCTCCACCTATCCCTTTGGAACAGTTAAAGACTCTTACACTAAATTCTACGGACTCAAAGAACTCAAGAACCATTATTAGAGATTACCAAATATCCTCTACATTATTCATAAATGTATTGGACTCTTTGTACCCACACTTAAATGATAAAACGGCAAAAAGTAGAATAAAAAGCTCGTAAATTTAGTCAAGAAACAAGAGAGTGATTCATATTCAGAAACAGACGCCTCTTCCTAATAAAAACAGACTATAACTACAGTACAGTGGAATTTGCAACAGTCGCAGATTCAAATAAGTTAATATAATTAATTATCCTATTATTATGATAAATAATTAACAAATGCGAATTGTAAAATGTAAATGAAAGAAACCCACATTTGAAATGTATAATTAATTTTTCAAACTGTTCAATTGTATGTATATTATTGGAATCAATGTGAATCGCGGCATACTTATGTAAATAAGCACTATTTGTAATTTATTTATGGGTCGCCAATGACCAACTTGTTAACGCAACCATTATAAACTTTTAATAAAAAAACACCATTCTCTCTTTGCTACAGCATAAGCTGCATTTCCCAGTGCCACAACGGATTTACTGGCATAGCTATATTTAGATACAAGGCGTCTCTCAAGATAAGGCCTTTACCAGTCTTTGGCTGTTGTATCCGACGAACTAGTCAGATTCTCATAATTCATTCCATGACAACTGCTAATACAGAGGTATTTCACTTGTAATAGAAATACGGGAAGTATTATTTTCGTGGCTTCTACGCCAATACCGTGATATGAAGGCCGAGGATGCGGACAGTACACCAACGACTGCGCCAAGCCGTCTGACAGGACGACTTGAGACTCAACAAAACAACAACCAGCTAAACAGTAAAACAACTGGGCAACGTCTAGACTCTACAAAACCATAACAGACATAAAATAACCCTGCTTCGTTCGGGTTAATATAGTTCCTGGGTGGAATGCATAACTCAAGCGAGAACCGCAAATATGCAAGTAAACGCTAAATATTCTTACAGTTAATTCGAAGCATTTATTGCTTTGGTCCTTTAGTTGTCTTCATCTTCACAATAAAAAATTAAAAATCGAATTTTAAAGCCAAGACTTAAAAATTGAGAATTAAAATTAATATTTTAATTTTTATGTCTGAAAACAAGTATGAACACTATGGTCGTATGTAAATTAACTGTATATGCATACCTTCATTATTAAAATTTATTAGTTCCACATCACAACGATCTAAAATTTGTCGGTTTGTCCGACAAATTATTGAATATATCCAAATTTCTATTTGTGACTGAGAAAAAAGTGGAATTATAAAAAATATTATCCAATAAAAAACTATCAGTCATCAAAAATGAAATTTAATATTCATAAGAATATTAAAAAAAATTGTTTTTCCTTTCCTAGTGAAAGTTAATTAACAGAAATTTCTGGATAAACCCGAAAATTTCACGGTGTTGTCCTACGATCCAGTAGACTACCTCATACATAAAAATTGAGAATTAAAATTCATTTTTTAATTTTAAATTATTATCTCTGGAAACAAGTATGTATCCAATAGTTATATGTAAATTATATGTATATGCGTACGTTTATTATTAAAATTTATTAGTTCCACATCACCACGATGCTAAACGTCAATAATTTGTCGGTTTGTGCGACAAATTATTGAATATATCCAAATTTTTATTTTTGACTGAGAAAAAAGTGGGATTATAAAAATTCTTATCCAATAAAAAACTAACAGTAATCATAATATAAAATTTCCATATTCATAAGAATATTTTTTAATTTTTTTTTCCTTTCCTAGTGAAGTTAATCAACAGAAATTTCGTCCTGTGTAAACCATTTCTGGACAAAACCCGAAAATCTTACGATCCAGTAGTCTACTTCATTTATAATTGCGTCGACGAAAAGTACAAAGCAGATGCAATGTTCCCACCATCGGAAATCCTCCAGACATTTCAAAACAGTGGTTTGCCCTAGTAATGAAAGGGTGTGCCGAACCGAGGAAGTAACTTGGAGTTTGGGGATATCCCGGAAAGTTGTCTAAACTTAGGCGTTCAAACCACGTGGTAAAAGGGACGACGTTTTTCAGATGTGGGGAGAACGTCGTATAAAAGGGAGAGAAAAAGATCTTATGTCTACAGTTTGGAATAGTAACACGTCATGAGTACCGAAAGGAACAGGGACACAAATTGATGTCCCATAGCTTTTATGGAGAAAGAGTGCCAGCAACAAGGAAAGCGGACTTCGGGACTGTACGAGCATCAATGCCGACTGCGACTATCTCAAAACGCCGGAAATAATTCACCACATTCATTGCATTTCTCATTAATGGAAATACAAATGCATTTTATTTAAAACCCAGATTTTTTATGCCTTCGGATCGAGTTACTATTTCGCAATATAAAATGATGGTGACCAGTTTCCATAAATAAAGAAAAATGTATGAATTATAAGACTTGTTAATTTTGAATTGTAACTTATAATAATTTGTAAATAAATAAATTCATTTTTATATAATTTAACAATATTTATAACTGTACCACTATAGTGTGATAAACAAAAGTTTAAAATTGTTCTGTAATTGATTGCAAGCTCCATTTTGATAGAAAAAGTTCTGTCATTCCTAATTAACTCTGCCGCCTTTCTTTCTTGTAATTGAAGGACTGGTCAGATTAAGAAAATGAAAATTTCTAGTCATTCGCCGTTGAGTGAAACAGGTTTGCAAGATGACGCGGAACGTCGTTTGGTTCGAGAATAATACAGGGAAGAAAAGAACAGTTGATGAGAGCATAATGCGCATTTTAAATTCAGATAATAATTAAGTTTCTATTAGGCGTTTCGAAATGACGCCATTATAATTCTCGAATAATGGAATCATGTTAGGAAACAGTGTGCGTGTTGTCAATTATATTTAATACGGAGAGGAGAACAAAAGGGTGGAATTAAAGTTTTAATTGGAATATAATAGGCATAATCAAGTTGAGAATTATTAACTCAGTACATATACATTTAACGTCTGATTCAATTAATAGAAAAATTATACTCCTATAGTTTCCAGAATAACTAGTAAATCAGATACAATTACATAAAAAAAATAATTAAACATAGCTGGACGCTAGTTTGCATCTTTATGTCACAGCATTTGAACATTGAATGATAAGTAAAACCAAAATCTTAAACCAACGATATATGCAGAAATATCAACCAACTTAAAATAAGATATAATATAAGTCGTTGAGATTTTCGGTGTCACGTTCAATATTTACAGTGTTTGATTGATTTTTAATAAAAAACATGTATTATTCTTTTAACATAATGAGGTTCCCTGTCTAATATACCGTAGTTCTGTTTTCAAAATCGTTTTTTTGTACTATATTTACAGCAGTGTTTAGTAATTGGATTGTGTTTGCTGGCTGTAAGATTAAAATGAGATTTATGTTCTTTAATCCTGTCTAACACAAACCATAATTTTATACAGTAGATTATTTGTGGAGAAACTATAAGATATTTGTGTCCTTAAATAAAACAAGAAAACGAAGGTTATAAATAATTAAAATAATATAAATAAGAATATTATATAAAATATAATAAAATAAATAAATATAATGACAATAATATAAAAACTTATAAATAACAGATATATGGAATCTTTTAAATATTTTTATTAGATTGGAGAGCAAAGAATTTGTTACCTCTGGCAAAGCCCCGCCCCTCAACATGAAACGCAGAAAATGTTTAATTTTGCTATCCAATCTTCCACATATACCAGATAAGTCACGCCCACCCCCCAGTGGGCGGGGCTAATTATTACTTCCGCTGTCCTTAGTCTGTCCCAGTTTACTTGCTTGTAAGTTATTCATTAATCCGAAACGACAGTGCAGGGGGATGAAGGTACTTGCCTGCGGGTTTCTTAATTTGGCCAGATTCATACGTATTCAGTTCTTCAATTAAACTGTTTCATTAAAAATGAGCAAATACATAATATTTTAATGTCGGTCAGGGTTTCTAATCGAAGAGATTCCACTCGCCAACCATTGTAATACTGAATCAATCACGTAGAACCACTAAGGTCAATGGAAATTTTAAATATACAAATGATATGTCAAAACAAATAAATAAATAAATATTAATATTCAGTTAGACCTGTAATACTTTGAAGAATGAATTTTTTTATTTGGATTTTTTTATTTGAATAACTCCACGTCCTCAGGCTATATACATCTATAAAAACAATGATAAAGTAATAAAATTGAAAAAATAAATTGCCGGATAAGCCAAACACTACGAAAAAGTATTCGATATAACCTCGTAGTCGTCTTTTAGCAATAGATATTCAACTGTCAGTTTCATTTAGACAAGTATTGAGAGTTTTGGAATCATAGACTACCGCGTGGAATTTACTTATATCAATATAAGTAATTATTACGTTGATTTAAAAAATAATAATTCGGATATTACTAAAACAGATCCCGTTTTAATGCAATAAACGTACCAGTTTCAATGCAAATATTTCACAATATTCCAAAATAATGAGAGCCTATTCTGCCAATGGCTGTCTTATATAAGAATTCCGTTAAATAAAAATTAGTAACCTAATTTGTCGGACGTAGCTACTACCGACAAATTAATGACAGTTTTGGTCTGGATGATTCAGAAAGAAAATCAATATAATACTGAAAGTGTGTAGTAACCTATTGACATATTACCATGATGTTACTTTTATAAAAAAATTATATAAAATAGTGTATATATATAAATTAAAAAAATAAAATTTTAATGTATCAAATTGTGATACGCTTATAAATATAATTATATACATATATAATTATATATATGTATATATATTGTAAAAATTAAAAGAAAACCTTTAATTAATTTAATTTTAATTTAAAGATTTTTAAAGAGTTTACCTCACGTTAAGCGCCATTTATGTAATAATTAACAATTGAGCTTTATTTAATTTAAAGAATCTGAAGAATTTAATGAATTTGAAGCGCCATTTAGGTAATTATTAAATGGAAGGCTTTTTATTAAATGAAAAGATAATTAATTAACAAACAAAATATTTATTTATTTTGTGACCATAACTCAAATCAATTACAATTTAAAATTTTAGATTTCAGGGCCTTCACTGGGTTTGATAATGGACATAACAAGTTGTTTTAAAAAAACTAATTAACACACAGTTTATAATTCACCCAGACAATATGTCGATAGGAAGAAATTAAAAGTAAAGAAATTAACTCTGATTGACAATTAAAATAGAACGAAATCTGACTTCTAACCTTTAATTACGTTTACATAAATCATTATTTTTGTAATTTGTTACTCACATCTGTCCAGCTGGTTCCAGCATTCCTTTTTGTTTTCGGGAGTACAATATTGCAAAATTTTTACACTGATTCTAATATCGGCTCACAGATTTTACACTCTTTAAGTCAACCTTGGAAGGCTCCCAGGAGCTCGGATGATCCTCCTTTTTACAGCTATCTGGTGACCGCTTGCCTCTCCAGTTTTAGCGCGCATACGCCATTTGACTTTCCGACAAAGTAACAAAGCCTGGCTCCATTGTCGCTTTGGAAGTTCCTGCCGCTACAATTAAATTTTATTAAAACCAATTAATGGCCTATTTAATTGTCATTACAATATATATATATATATATATATATATATATATATATATGTATGTATATATATATATCGTAAATTTCGATTTTAGGTCCTGACATGAGAATTATATTTTATAAAATCTGACTGGAATTAGAAGATGGTCGAAAGCCACCGGATAAATGATTTGAAGAAATCTAAAATTATTAATTACTATCTTAAAATGACAATACATGAATTATAGGTTTAATACAATCTAACACGAGTGAATACAGTAACGCGTTTAAGACATAAATGAACTGGGCCTAGCCTATATCAAATACATGAAAAGAAAATTTAGTAATTAAAAATATTAATATATGAATGTTTAAAGCAGAAATAAAACCTATTTGGACGGTCACTTGTTTAAAATCAAACATTTGTTGGTAGCTTTCGGCAACTAACGTGTCATAATCATACTAAGATATTTAAAATAGAACAAATAAACAATTTAAAAATAATTCGTACAGTGTACTTCGTAGTAACAAAATATTATTGTGCTTTACATCACGAAGTCTGAACAACTTCTATTCATTTAATTTTGAAAATTGGAGCTTTCGGAAATAATTTTCAATTTCCAATGTAGTTCTTTTCTAAATCTTTACAATCAATTTTGTAAATTACGTCCGTTTATTATAATTCTCTGTATTATTAATTTGTTTTAATTGAGTTATCAATTACATTTTTATTATTAGAATCGAAGCACACATGACTTGAAAATTGAACTAGGGAACAAATAAAGGTGTGGGCAAATTGAAGGTTTATGTAATAAATTATACGTCATTTTGACAATTGTAAATTAGTGTTTTGTAAAATACTTTTATATATGGGATTTCTGTGGAATTGTAAATGTGTTCCAAAAAAATATTTTTTTATTTCTCTGTACAGTAATTGAATTCGGATCATTTAATGAACGAATGCCGGCCTGGGCGCCACTGCATATGCAAAATTAATTCATTTATCTTTAAAAACGACATTATTTTTAATACAATTTAATTAAATGATCGAAATAGGGAGCTAATAAGTGACTTGCCAGAACTCGTAAGTACTTGAACCGAGGATGCGGTTCTGTAAATTACGTATCTCAGTGCTAATCAATTGTGAGGTGGGGGGGGGGATAACTAATGATGAAAACAAGTTGTCATTGAAAATTCAGTTTACGTACAAAAAGGGTATATACAATTTATGCCCATCAGCTCACCCACACGGCTCCTCAGTCGCTTAGTGTTGCTATTGGATTCACACTCTTTTTCATACTACTGAATTCTAAACCGACATCTAAAAAATACTAATTAAAAAAATTCCAGAATTTTCTCTACAACTTTCACCAAACACAAACGGTTTTAACTTTGTCATAATTGTCCCAATGACCTGCGTGGTAACATTTTAGATAATTTTATCTAGATAATACAAAAAAATATATATTTAATTTATTACAGTACAAATGAGTAGGCGTATGGAAATATTACCGGAATCTCCATTTTCAAAATTCAATAATTTAAAAATGTTAGTTAATTTTTTCATATTCAAATTGTTGTTTGATAAAAAACATTGGGGACAATACAAAAACAAAAAATAAACATACAGCAGTCAGATTAAATAATTTAATTATTGAAGTAAACTTTTTCTATTTACATATCATGAGTGTTGATTTGATTTATTGCATTCATTTACTCCTCGCATGAGGGAATAGGATACGTCATTACATGAAATTATAATATAATTATTGGATGCTGCAATTGTAAACAATTAGAAGTTAACCTAAAAATACTAAAATTCGGGAAGACAAATTTGCCTGTCCAACATAAGTAAAAGAACTACACAGTAATAGTAACAAAAATAGTAATTCTTTGACTATACTAAGGGTATAAATAATAGTTTCAGTACTCAAAAAAAAAATTAATACGCACTAGTTAAAAAATTAACTATCATAAAATACAGAATTACGCATCACACAAGAAATTTTAAATTTTATGAAATTGTTAGCTAGATTCACAATGTAAAAAAATGGTTGCCATATTGGAGTCACTAATAGGACACGAAAATTAACTCACATTTTCCGCAAGGATAGTAAAGTTTTTCGTATTGTTTTTTATTATCATTCAATGGAGTATTACTAGATAAAACTATACTTTTTATTCAATGATAAAATATTTCTGCTTTATTACGGAAAAGGGAACTATTTCCTTCGTTCGTCGCGTAGTAACGTCTCTCTCTCTCTCTCGCGCCGTCACTGCCTCTTGTCGCGCAGTAAATTAACACAGAATTATCGCATTTTTTAATTATAATTCTTTCCGCCTTTACGCTAGGAGTTTATAACCCGCACAGTACCGTTTCTCGTGTTTTGAAAAATATGTGTAGCAATTTTTGTTGCTATCTGACCAAGCGTTTAAATCTGTATAGAAATTAACGTAAATACATGCAAACATACATCCTTTTTTATTATATAAGATTAGAAATTAACATAAAAGTGCTAAAATAAGTAAAAGAACTGTATAGTAATAAAAACAAAAATAATTTTTTAACTATACTAAGGGTATATTTATAAATCTCAAAAAAAAATTCAATACGCACTATCATAAAATATAGAGTTACACATCACGCAAGAGTAAACACAAAAACATGACACACGCTCACTAGGAGGAAACACAAACGACGGACAAGTCACTTCACGAAACAGAGCGACGAGGAATCTGAAAACTTCAGGCCGTACATCAAACAAATAAACAAAAGAGCAGAGAAAAGACCATTAGAGACTTATAAAGTTATGAAATAAGTAGTTTTATGAGCAACACATTGAACACTTTTGCAGTATAACAAAAAATAATTAGTTATTTCGGGAACGATCAAGAAACTCCTTTACTGAGTAAAACACCGGCGCCTTTCAGGAATACGATACAATAAATATTCTCTACAGGACTACTGCACCCACAGGAAGAGCATCAGGAAATATAGTTCGAAATAAACAAATTATTAGAGCTATTCCTTGAAGCACAAATATTAGATTTTAATAGATAATAACCGAAATTTCTTATCAGCCTCAATGAACAGAATTTTAGATTTCTTCTAAACACCTATTCAGTAGCTTTCCGCCTTAAGTCATCGTCAACTTCTAGTCAAGTTTTATATAATATAATTATTAGGGGAACGATCAAGAAACTCAGGTACGGAGCCTTTCAGAAGAATATTTTTACATTGTTCTTTACGTCTGGAGGGAGACTATGTATAAAAGTATCCCTGAATGGTAGAATACTTCCCTGATAGAGAGCAAAGATCTTAGACCTCATAATCGTGAGACGCGCGATTCGTTTGAAAAAGATTCGTGTTCCGCTTAACGAACTTTAAAATTTCGTGAATAAACACGCTGTGAAGAGTTAATATTCGCAGACTTCTGAAAAACGGTTTACAACTGGATTAGAAAGTATCGCGTTTTTCATATGTTTTGCCTGGACATAGCAACGAAATTATTTAACAGAGACTGTTATTTATATTACTTGAGCAGTGTGATAAAATGTTTAATCCACTGTTCCTTATCCGAATGATTTTTTTCCCCTCTACGAGGAATATGCTGTTACTTGGCTTTCCTTTCTCCCCACCTCCGTAGCTGTTCTAAGCACGGCTACATGTGCAGGCTGAGCCTCGTTGATGTGAAGTGCTCGTAGTTCCCGGGGGCGCCTTGCATCGATCTTGCAGCAGTCATTTACACGGCTTCATACTCGAACTCTAAGCGTTCATCACGGATACCGCACACGTTTACGCCGAGTTCACTAATATGCATCGGTCAAGCGCTGCGCACACGGAAACTATAACATCCAGTGGGAATATTTTTACACACTTGCTGATAATTAGAGCATAAGAGCACGATAAATGATAAAACAAAACTCTCAGGTCAAAACTACCTTTTTTTTCGGAGCCCTTGGATAAAATACTGGACTGAAATTGAAATGACTGAATAGTTTGGTTTTAAAAATAGGTTAATTAACCCAAAATCGAGATTTAATATCACCGTTATGTTAATAAATATGGATTCTCAATTCTAGCATAACCCAGCCATTCACGATCGCTCCGAATGTATTTCAGCCACAGTGGTTTTTAGTGCTCGATTTTTTTGCGTGATTTTTATTATAATTTTGATTTAAAATACAGTTAAATTTTCGTCAATGGATTGGCTCAGAAGAGAAACGTCCGCTAGTAACACTCAACAATACACCAATATCCTGGATACGGAAACAATTATAGCCCCTGGGGCCTAGGCAACATACCTGTAGCTCTTCGCATCCCCCCTTTCAAATCTCTTCCTATGCTATTAAAGCGGAGTTGCCACCACGTGGATTACCCCTCGTGTAGCCTGTCAAGAAAACTAGGCCTAAAGTTCTCCAAGTAAAATTGGCTAGTTCCCAGGACGAAAATCCAAACAAATTCAACTCAAGGTACCAGTGGTGCCTAATCAGTTTTTTTTAAGTTATGTGCCACATACAATTTTTACCAGGGTAAATATGTAAATTGTTAGTAATACTACGACACTGATAGTGTTACCAACACTCTGCGGCAATGACACTACAAATAATATGATACATTTCTACTCCCGTCTGCATAGTTAACAATACGGTTCAAATTTTGACACATTTATAACACGAAAGTATTTTTCCTACGTACTAATCTTCTTATAAATAAAAATGAGTGTATGTGTGTATGTTTGTATGTATGTACGTGTGTATGTTCCGCATACAAATCTACACCAGTGGAGCAAATTTCACCAAATTTCGTGCACCGGGCAGACAAACACTGTCGTGGTGAGACACGTCTACAACCCCCAGAAGCGGGGGTGGACAGGGGTGGAAATGATATATATTACAGCCGGATAAATATTTTTCGGTGTCAAAGAGATTACTAGTGTTTCTAACGACGTCATGTATGTATAATTTCAGCCCCTAACCGCATGAGAAAGGATCACCATTAGGGAAGTGGTGGAGATGCTTTTCAAGAAAATAACTCGAATACAACCGAGATTGGAGTCAGATCAAAGGTAATTGAGTCACTGAGTTTCATTACGACATTAAACTTGACACTTAATCCCCATGGGCATGAGTAAGCGGGGTGGAAATTTTGGAACATGCAAACACGGCAGATATATGCGTTGAATGAATATTTTTCAGGGTTAATTATATTTATTTTATTTTTACTGATGATGTTTGTGTATAATTTCAACCCCTTTCGGTATGGGACGGGAGCAGCCTTAGGGGTGGGGTGGATATGTGTTTCATAAAATTAACGCAAAAAAACGAGATTCGAGTCAAATCGGGTTTATGGATGTCTCTGAGACTATTTATGACAAACTGAGAAACGAACGGGTGTGGGTGGGAATTGATGACAGGGGTTGGGTCAAACATGCTAAGCGGCCGATTTTTGCGTTGAATCAATATAATTCGAGATCAATGGCACTCGTAATATTTCACTACATGTTCTCTGTGTATAATTTCAACATTTTTCAGGTATGGGAGTGGTGCCCCCTTAAGGTTTGGGGGTGGAGCGTCTTTAAACGAAATTAACGCAAACACTTTTGAGTTTGGGTTATATTTGTCACTGTGTTTAATTATGACATTCAATTAACAGTTTAACTCCTCCAATCGGGGGTGGACGGGGGTTGAAATTTTCAAACCTTTTAAACAGTTGATATTTCTGTCAAATGAATATTTTTCTGGTTCACTGAGATTTTTAAAATTTCCCTACATGTTCCATTTATAGTATTAACCTCTTTCGGGATTTCGAAAGGAGCACTCTTAAGGGTGGGGATGGAGTGGATTTATATAAAAATAACGCAAACACAATCGAGATTGGAATCATATCAAGGGTTCTGGTTGTCAGTGAGTTTAATTATGATATTCGAGTTGCCGTTTTGCTCCCCCAAGTGGGGGTGGTTAGGGGTGGAAAACTTCAAACAGGATAACACGTCCAATATTTGAATCGGATAAATATTTTCGAGGTAAACGTTATTAATAGTGTTTGTATTAACGTATGTGAGTAAAATTTCAACATTTTACGGCATGGGAAAGGGGTAGAGGTGGAGGTCCGTTCCTAGAAAATAACTCGATTACAACCGAGACTGGAGTCAAATAACCAAAGTTATGGATAACGGCTGAGTTTAATTATGACATTCAACTAGCAATTAACGTCCCAGGTACGGGGTTGTTCGGGGGTGAAAATAATCAATCATGGATAATCTACCAATTAATGCGACGACTAAACAATTTTCGGGATCAATGAGATTCATAAAATTTCTCTACGTGTTCTCTGAGTATAATTTCAACCCCTTTCGTGCTTAGCAGTAGAGAACCATTGGGGTGGGGTCGAAACATTCAAACATGTTTAAAAAAACGATATTTAGGTAGATAAAAATGTTTGGGGATCGAAGAGGATAGATAGTGTTTCAAGCGATGTTATCTGAGTATAATATCAACCCCTTACAGCATTGAAAAGGAGCACTCTTAAGGGTGAGGGTGGACATGCGTTACAAATAAATATCGCGAATCAAACCGAGATTAGAGTCAAATACAGGCTTTGAATGTCGCTGAGTTTAATTATGACATTTAATTGGACATTTAAGTCCGAGGAGTGGAGGTGGACTGGGATGGAAATATTGAAATAAGAAATAACGAACAATATTCGAGTTGAATAAATATATTTCAGGGTTAATTCGATTTATAGTATTATACCCATTTTATGAGTGTAAAATTTCAACCCCTCTTGCGGCTTGAGGGGGGAGCATAGTTAGGGGTGGATGTGGAAGGGCATACAAGAAAATACCGTGAAAACAACCGAGATTCGAGTCAAATCGAAGGTAATGGATGTCGCTGAGTTTATTTATGACAATCTGAACAACGTGTGAAGGGTGGGCTGGGATGGGAGGGAGGTGGGCGAGGGTTTGAAATTTAGAAACATGTTCACCGGCATTTTTTTGCGTCGATTAATTTTTTCGGGATTAATGAAATTAATAAAATCTCTCTATATGTTTTACATGTTTAATTTGAACCCCTTTCGGGATTGGGAGGGGAGCTCCCCTTAGTGGTTGCGGTGGAGTGGCATTAAATAAAAATAACGCAAAAGCATTTAAGATTGGAGTCGAATCCAGGGTTATGGATGTCACTGAGTGTATTATGACATTCGATTGGCCGTTCAATCCCCAGGGGAGGGGATGGACGGGAGGAATTTTTCAAACATGTAAAATCGTCTATATTATCGTGGAATAAATAAATTCCACGGCCATTGACGTTGATAGTATTTTTACCGATGTTGTTTGAAAAATTTAAATCCCATTAAGCGTGAGAGGAAAGCACGCTTAGGGGTGGGGGTTGAAACATTCGAAAATCGTAAGACAACCGATAGTTGAGTCGGATAATTATTTTTATTGGTCAAAGAGATTGATAGTGTTTCTACCGATGTTAACAGAGTATAATTTTAACCCCTTACAGCATGAGAAATGAGCACCCTTAGGGTGGGCGTGTACGGGCGTTACATGGAAATAATGCGAATACAACCGAGATTGGAGTCAAAACGAGGGTTAAAGGTGTCGCTGAGTTTAATTATGAGATTCAATTGGTCATTTAATCCACAGGAGCGGAGGTTGCTTAGAGGTGGAATATTTTAAACCTGCAATCACGGCGGTAATTAGAGTAGAATAAATATTTTCAAGGGTTAATTAGATTGATCGTTTTTCTACTTATGTTGTGTGTGTAAAATTTCAACCTTAATGGGCATAAGAGGGGAGCACGCTTAGAAATGGGGGTGGACGGGGGTGAAAATATTCAAATTGCTAAAACAGCCGATATTTGAGTCGTATAAATATTTTTAGGGGTCAAAGAGATTCATAATTTTCCTAGAAATGTTATATGAGTGTAATTTCAACCCCTTACAACGTGGTAAATGAGCACCCTTAGGAGTTGGGGTGGAGATGCTTTACAGAAAAATTACACGAATAAACCCAAGATTGGAGTAAAATCCAAGGTTATGTATGTCACTTAGATTAATAATAACATTCAACTTGGCATTTAACCCCCAGTTGCGGGTGTTGACGAGGTATAAATTTTGAAACATGCAAACACGGCAGATATTTGCGTTGAATAAATATTTTTCATAGTTATTATACTGATCGTATTTATATTGATGTTGTTTGTGTATGATTTCCACCCCTTTCGTAATGGGTAGTGGTGGACTTTTAGGAGTGGAGATGCTAAAACAACCGATATTCGAGTAAAATGGCAATGGGTGTCGCAGTGTTTAATTATGACAATCTGGTCAACGCTTGGGGGTGTGTGGCGTTTGGTGGGGGTTAGAGGGGCGGTGGAGGAGGGTGGGGCTACAAATTTGAACATGGTAACCGGCCGAGTTTTGCGTCGAAACAATATAATTCTGCATCAACGGCATTCATCAAATGTCACTACATGTTCTTTGAGTTTAATTTACACCTCTTTCAAGCTTGGGAGTGGTGCGTCCTTAAGGGTTGTGGTGGTGTAACATTACATTATAATGATATTATATTCGATTATAACAAATTATAAAATATTCGATTTTGCAGTCGAGTCCAGGGTTATGGATGCCTCTGACCTTAATCATGACATTCAACTTGCGGTTTAATACCCACGGGTGATTGAGAACGGGGGTGGAAAAAGTTCAAACATGTTAACCGCCCGATGTTTGCGCCTAATATTTTTCGCAGTCAATTCAATTCAGAATATTTGTCTTTACATTGTTTGTGTATAATTTCAACCCCTTTCTGGCTTAGGAGGCGATCACGCTTAGGGGTGATGTTTGGTGGTGGGTTACAGCAAAATAATGCACATACGACCGAGATTGGAATCAAATCTAGGGATATGGAAGTCGCTGAGTTTATTTATGACAATCTGGTCAACGCGCGTGGGTGGGCAGTGGTGGGAGAAGGTGGGCGAGGGTGGGTGGTGGTGGGAGGGGGTTAAAATTTACATTACATTTCAAACGGCCGATTTTTGTGAAGAATAAATATATTTCTGGATGAATGAGCCTTATAATATCTCTCTACATGTTCCCCGTGTATAATTTCAACCCCTTTCGAGTTTGGGAGGGAATAATCCTTAAGGGTGGTGTGACATTACTTAAAATTAAGAAATTAATCGAGATTCGAGTTGAATCCAAGGTTTTGTATGTCACTGAGTTTAATTATTGCATTCAACTTGCCGTTAAGTCCCACAAGCGTGGGTGGTATTTTTAAAACATGTTAATCGGCCGAAATTAGCGTCGCAATATTTTTCGTGGTCAATTAATTTCATAATATTTTTCCACATGCTCTCTGTGTATAATTTCAATCCCTGACGGCATGGAGGGGAGCAAGCTTAGGGCTGGGTTTTGGTGGGCTGTTACATGAAAATAACGCTAATACGATTGAAATCAAATCCGGGGGTATCGATATCTCAGAATTTAATAGGGACATTCAACCTTTTGTTTAACACAACGTAGAGTGGAAACGTGGGTGGAAATTTTGTAAAATATTGAAACGGACGATATGATTTATGAAAGAAACTTTTTCGGGGTCAATGAGTTCATGGCAGTTCGGCATGGGAGGTGAGCACATGTATGGATAGGGGGCGAAGTGCATTACATGAAAATAACGCAAAAGCAACTGAGATTGGAGTCAAATTGAGGGTTATGGATATACGACATTCCGGACAACGCCAGGCGCCCAGCTAATTTTAAATAAGTTTAGGTCTTTATTATTCTTTAGTGTAGTGTGGAGGGATTGGGGGGGGGGGGGTGAGACGGAATACTGCGCATGCACATTTCTCATTGCAGAGAGAGATCCTGCGCTGAGCCGTGGTTAGTACAGAGATAGCCAGTTGGCTGCATTAGCAGGGGCGAGAGCATCGCAAGACGGACAGTTTAAAGTCTTCGATAGCCAAGCAGAAATTCGCACCATTAAAACACAATTATTATAAAAGATCTTAAAATTAATGACTAATAATTCTTCCTATATTTATTAATGTTCTGCAACAAATGGGCATATTTCCAGCAGCCGCCATTGCAAGATACTTCTTTACAAAATCATACTAAAGTTTATCTGCTTATACGGCATGAAACTTCAAAGATTCCAGTCGGAACGAAGTCATCCATCGTGTAAGGCTATAAAGATTTGTAAATTTTATAAAGAAATTATTTTTATATTACAATTCAAAATTACAATATTACAAAGAAGTATTTCATTCGAAAATTATGTTTTACTTATTCAAAGTCCGAGCCACCGTTATAAAACGCAAATATATCAGGGTATAGAAAATCGAGGTTTTAGAACGACGACAAGGTGATTTGAATTCAATTTTATAAGAAATGCAATGAAAATAAAATTGCCGGGCTTGCATAAACAACCTGGGCATTCTTAGGGGAATAATTTCGGGTGGCTTGAGGAAGTTTCCTAGCGGCGTCTTCTGCTTCAATGATCTTCCAATTCCGAAGCCCTGCCATACTTTCTCCAAAAGACCTATGGGATATAAAGTTTTGTCCCTGTTTCTTTTGGTTCTCAACGAAAGGAAACCATTCCATCATTTCAACCAGTCCCTTATTTATTTAGTTTTCCTTTATTTATTTTATGTTCATGTTTGTATATAGTATGTTAATGTATTTTATACGTGTGTGTGTAATTTTTTGCTTTGCCCAATGCAATTCAATAAATATATCTTGAAGATGCCTCACGAAAGCATTTTCTCCCCGTTTCCTCCTACCTCGTAGAAACATCATACCCTTTACCCACGACGCTCTCGACCCTACCACAATCGGGATTTACACGTAAAAAATTACAGTGAAACTAGAAGCGAAATTCACGAGTGCATAGTAAAATACTGTATATATACATACTATTAATAGAAGCATACAAACTATCTTGCTAGATGATAGCAATTCAGTCCACAGACTAAGGAACTGTAGAACTCCGGAATCGATACTACCTTACTTGTGAGTTAAATATTATCTTTGATATCGTAATTAGTAAGAAACTTTTAGGGTAGCGCCTCAACTTGGATGGTATATTACATGTACTCCTTTAATAATATCCACATTATTTACATATTGCTCACCAGAGCAGATTTTAAATTTATCATAATATAAAAAATTGCTGAAAATTTGTCTCGACCTCTGTTGCCCTGTATCGTAAAATGAGGAAACAAAAGAATTGGTTTTTAAAACTGGCGTCATTCACACACAAACAAATTTGTTGGAAGCTTCAGAATGGAGAAATTATTTACGTTTGGATGAGGAAATGCACCTCGTCTCTTAAAAACAGGACACAAATATAGTCAATAATTTTTACAATTTTTTCGAGTACATTTGACCTGAGCCTTTTAAACGAATAACTGTACGTGTCGTTGAGGAATGAGCGAGCTATAGTTTGAGAGATGTTTAGACATTCCAAAGATTCAAATTCAGATTTTTTTTAAAAAAAAACAATACATGTTTCAGATGCCAGAAAATGAAAACGATTTTAATATTTATTAAAAAATTTTGGTCAAATGAATTATTTATGGCCATTTTTTAGCGTCTCATGGCTGGTGATGAATTTTAACGAATGTTCGTATTTCCGTATAAACATGTACCAGAATTTAAAATAAGATAATAGGTGAACCTACACGCAACGATAGTATTTATCTGCGTCAAAATATATTACTGAATTATTGTATCACTCTTATATCGGTGCAAATATTGACTCATTATATTTCCAACTTGTTGGAAGTGTGATCGACTCCTTGCCACAAAAAATGACAGCTTTATTCGAATTCCAGAATGCGCCAAACAAGTTAGCAAGTCAGTAAGTCAGTGGAACAACTGTTTTTTTTTCTTTCGTAACACCGACGTGCTTCTAAAAATTTGTAACTCTACGAGAATTTAATTTTATCTCATTGAGAATTGTGCAGTTTGTTCAATTGCATTCCGCCACTTCTCACGAGAAAGTTCGCAGTGAAAGTTAATTCCACGTTACAGACGTGTTCTTCGTTATATACAGTAGGCCTACGTAGGATATCGAAATGCATCACGAGTTTGAATGTAGCAATGTTTTTTGAGTAGTCAGTTGCCGTTTGGGCTGTGAAATTAAAGCAAATGTTGCTGACTGTGATGTTAAGTACGATCCTATGTACAGGTCATACGTGTAGGATATCTGAAGAAATTACACACACAAATATATATATTGTAGCAATCAACTTAAAAGTGATTTTAAATAAATTAATTTGCCTCACGTTGTGGAATCATTTTGTAATAATCAACTAGGAATGACTTTAAAAATAAGAAATAAGCCAATTTGTAATAAGCAAAACTATTAATTTAAATAAAATAAATGTGAAAACTTTGTCGCACTAAAATATAGATAAACGACAAATGATAAAATTGCTTACAGCTATTGCCAAATGTTCTTAACAACTAAAAGGCTAAAATAGTTGTACAAATATAATTAATTTGATAGGAATTTTAAATTAAACAAATTATTATAATTCAACAAAACAAAACAAATTTATTTACTCTACTATACAAATTTCAATCTCAATTTTATTTCTTTACTTTACATGTAAATCAAATTTTACAAAGAAATGAAATTCAACAATATCTGAGAATCTCTACTGGGCTCGATTGAAAGAAACGAATATTAAAGAATATAAAAAATACAATTTAAATGACGTTACTAGAAAACAACGAAATCTGACACCTCACCTTTAACTTGCAGTTTTCAATAATTATTTATTTTTAAAATCTACTTACAAGTTGCATTTTGGGTTCAGGAACATGTTTTACTTTTAAAATAAATTGCCAATTCTGTGCATAGAACTTACACAGATGTTTCACTGACACTTTTCACAACACTGCACTTTATCCTTTTTGTATCCGTATTCCAGACTGTAGATTTCCAACGCCTCGTACAGATGTTACGCGTGCGGCCACCAGTCAGTTTGGCCGGTAAGATTGCCAACTCCAAACGTTCAATTTATTTATTTAGAATGCTCCGGATCTTTCAACGTGCCTCACAACAAATTTCAATACTTTCAACATAGTATCCCTTAAGTTCCAATTTTCAACATCGAGATATCCACCTTCGAGCACAGACATTCAAATGCTCCAGATACCACATCCACCCTGACCGCTCTCTGCTATTCGACTCTAAAACATTCGCCTCACTCAGGCTCCGCCTTTCAACTAACTAAATTCTATGTATCCTCTCTGTCACTACATACATCCTATTAGCTCTCCGGCTTCCAATTGAACTTCACCTTCGAGCACCGACCTCCGGCAGCTCCAGACACCACAACCACCACGTACGCTCTCTGGCTTACGACTGACTATGTTATCAAATCCCCTCTACAGACTATTCTTATTTCTCACGATTTTACTTTCCCACACTCAAGATCACATCCGGCTTTCCCACTCTAAGAGTTACTCAAAATATTGTTAGATAAACAATCCCTGGTCTTGTAATTGGATGTCAACAAAACCGCTGTCCGACATTCCTATTGAGTCTTGTCCCGACGTCAGTCAGACATTATATCTAAAAGCCGCCAAAGATCTCCAATTATTGTTCTCCCTTTTATGAGCATTTATCCGCCGTCAATCATAATTTTTTTGTAAGAGCCGCCCCAAAATTTCCAGTCTGAGTCAGTAAACAGATTTTAATAATAGCCGGCATCCACCTCTAGTCCGTGCAGTGAAACAGATATTACAAAATTTAAACAAAATAATGGCCTTCTTAATTTGCCTTCGTAATTGGTATACTAATTAGAGGCCATTAGCATTTTGATAATTGGAAATTATAATGGATTGTTATCGGCGAAAATATATCAAAAGAAACAATGTAAGGTCGAGCCATTGTTAGCGAACGCACGCCGAAAGTTCCAGCCCTAACGCGAGTCACGCACAGATTTGCTTCGAGTAAAGATCGCGGTTTGAAATTGAAAGGTAAAAGCGAGCAGAAACTACACCTTGTTAATGCATTATAAAAAGTATTGGAGAATATAGAGCAGCATGCAAGTAAAATATTCATCAAATTTTTGCATAAGTAAATATTGCAAAGCAGTAGCCGTTTCGTCTGGACTGAACTTTATCAAAATCAGCGGGGAGTAGTTGGACCGTGAAGTAGAGCAGCGTTCGAGTTACAGACAATTTCCAAAATTATCAAGTGCCATGTTAAATTCCGTTAAAAATAAGGCCTGTTATAAAAATTAAAGTTTGTGTGAAAGTGTTCCGGAACCAGGTAGAATTTGATTGCCCAGGTACCAACAAAACAGTAAGTTTAATTGAAAATTCATTAATTGTAAACGCTAACTAAAGATAGAATCGTCAGATTTCGTTTCACGTCCATTTTATTGTTAATTTTAAGTTGTAGAGGAATTTGATTATTACAATATATATACATAAAATAGCGAGAAACAAGTCCATTGTAAATTTCACTATTAGAAAATCATACAAACTATCTTGCTTGGTGATAGCAATTCTATCCATACACTATAAATATATATTGTAATGCCAATTAATTAAGACATTAATTGTGAATTTGAAAATCTAAATTGTTAGAGAAATCCTTTGTGGCGGCGGTCCAGAACAGAACAACAATAGACAAGCCAAGCACTGTTTGCTTTGTCGGAAGGCCCGCAAAATGGTATGCGCGCAAAAATTGCGAGACAGGAGTCAGTTGGGAGGAAGGTTTGGTCAGATACAGTTCGCATTATGATTTGGCGAAATACAGTTTGCAGAGAAATATTGAGAATTAGCATTCAACAGAGTTGATTGGTCCCTGAACATTTTGCTCAGGACAAAATATACATTCACAAGAGCATTACGACAAAACCTGATAAGTAAAAAAGCAGTTTTTGCGCACATAGCCGGGCAGAGTTAGCAGAAGTCAACCGAGAGAGGGCGATGGTGGATCATCCTAGTTCCTGATTTTTATGTAAAAATATTGATTTAGAATCTGTGGTTAGAAGCAGTGTAAAACCCACTCTGATCGATGATGGTCACGGTAAGTCTGGTTTGGGAGATCGACCGATGATGGTCATAGAAAGTCTGGTTTTGGAGGTCGGTCGACGAATATGAAAGAAAATCTGTTCTCGAGAGTAACCACGAAGCGGCCGAATTATAATCATAGCAAAGGCTGTTCTCGCGAGTAAACAAGTAGCGGAATTTAGCAAAGTTGATGCTGAATAACGGTTGATAATATCGTATTTAGCCTACGGTATTAAATAACTTTTAAAGTAAAGTCGGCAGATATAAGTAAGACGAAAGAAAGTTCTTGAACAATTGTTGGAGAAGTGTCCGTTGGTCAGTGGGCCGTAATTTAGCGAATTGAACAAAAGTTGTGAACATTGTAATGCCCTGTTGAAATAAATTTTCTTTAAAAAAATAGTGAAGTGCATAAGTAATGTGCAGCTCTAATAAACTAGTATTTAAAAATCTTCTATTTTAAACCTTATATAAACATAAGTATCATCAGAGTTCTATGAATTTGATTCAATTTACCATGTAAATAACAATTACTGTAAAGTTCAGTGGATTTCAGATTTATTTAGATCTTTTTATTTTAATTGTTATTGTAAATTTAATCTTTATTCTTTTGTACCTCTTTTGATTTCCATGTAATTTGGTGATAATTGCGAATTACTGAAACTATTAGAGGCCCAATAAGCTGCCCTGAAGATTTGAGAGTTCATTAAAAGCTGTGGCAATTATTTAAAAATTGTACAGAAACTAAATTAAATAGAAATTTGTATAAAATATATTTTTTTAAATGTTTATAATAAACTCTTTAATTATTATTATACCTAAATATATAATAAACTACTTAATTATTATTATACCTTTAACATGCATGATTCAGTTCATTTGAACACATATAGCAGGGTATGCATATTAAATAAATAAACTCAGTCACCTTTAATTAATCTATTGTTCACGCCTCGCTATCACCAAAGCAACTAACAAAAACAAAGATAAAACAACACCAACAACAAACCCAAAGATATAATCCCCACTTATTATTATTATTATTATTATCAACTAATGAATGTATTAAGTTTATTACAAGTTGTTATGATTCAGGTATAAATCCTATCAATTATCTTTTCATTTAATCTTGTTTTCCACATTTATTGACGCCAAAACGTGTTTTTTTTATCATTTTGAACATTACATTAATTGGTTTCAACGTTGTGATTTTTATTTTATTCTCTTAAATTGTATACATATATATATACATATATGTCAACCTGTGCAGAGCTGTGTTGTTTTCGTTTATATCTTTTATTATTATATTCACCTTTAAATTTGTAAGGATTTCACGACCAACCCCTGAAAATATGGAAGCTTCTAGTTGAAATGTTAACAATAGAACAAGGAAATGCGGATATATTTTCCAAGGATCAAACAAAAGAAAACTAAGTCGCAGGCGAATTGCGTGACTGCAGGATGCAAAGTTTAAACAGAGGGATATTTAGGGCATTTTTTTAGTAGTTCCGTGAATTAAGTTTTTATTGTCGCTCATTTCTTTTAATAAACCTCTATTATTATGGGTTTAATACGTTTTTTTCAAATTCTCATTTCCTGTCTGTAACGAATTCCGACTGTAAGGAGTAAATGGAGCCGGCCCCGTCGTGGTCGTTATTTCCAAGTTTCTTTCCTGTTTATTATTGTTTCGACCAAATTAGTACACAAACACACAATAAGATTCTGCTTAGTTGTAAGCAAAATTATAAAGTAGACTTAACATCGTGTAAATTATAAAAGTTTATTTTCATAGAACGGACCTTAGTCAATAATTTAATTCGCACTAAAGTTACGTTCTCTGGTTAACAAAACATAATGAGACTGACGCAGTAAATTTGTTTACAAACCTGATATGTACAATTACCGGTAGTTGCATTCAGTCAAAACACGTCTACATACATTCCTTACGTCCCTCAGAAACATTTCTATATATCAGTTTCTGTCAACCGGTGCAGGAGCTCTGTCGTTTTCGCTTATACCTTTTACAATAATGGAAATTGGTTTGTTTTAGGGTCGACTTGTATTTGGGTAACAGTAGACATATTTATGAATGTAAGCTTTCCCGGTGTAAATTCTTAATAATTAATTAGTCTGAAGACAGCTGTAGAGAATGACCGCAGAAACGTCAACATCGAGAAATCTGAACCAGGACACATATTTGTCGCTTCCAGTACCATTTGATATCTGTTGTCGATTTTTCAAGTCTCACGAGGAATTTGACTTGAACTTTCCAGCCTATCATTAAACACAATTATATTACACCGCGCACCTACTGCAAGTGAGTTGATGAATAGAGTTCTCACCCCGTAAGAATAAAGTTCAAGGACACAGTTACACGGAAAACAGTTCCTAATTTTTTTCAGCATCAGTGTCCCTATGTTTTTTCTGAAGTCGTGTAATAATAATGAACAGTAAATCGACGAAACTGTAACCCCTCCCCTCCCTATCCGGGGAACGCCAGTTAAATGACCTGCATTTGTCTGCCGATGTCATTTATTCTTCCGGACGAAAATGAGGAAACATATCGAATTAATTATTTATGAAAGTTCGTTTTCCTGCCTTTCCGTTTGGAGTTGGAACAAAAGTAGTACTATCTGATTTTTTAAAATAAGTTGTAGAGTCTCATTTTAGTTTAAAATATCTATATCCTTGGTATCTCATTATAATAATATGAAATGTCAACCCACACTCTAGATATTTCAAATTAAAAATTTATTTTTTAATCACTGATATAATTTGTTGTAGTACTTATTTATACTCACAAACATGTTGACTTGATAACTTTTTTAAATTTTAAGTTGTAAAAGATATTTAATGCAGTCATAAAATTTGTTCTCTTCTGAGTACGAATGTCGAAGCGTCACTTCTACTATTTTTTTTATCAATTATATTCAGTTGAACTGGATGCAGCAGCGCACCCTTTTCTGTGTCTTTAAATACTCCTATGTAACGTAGATAAAACTTAAAATGGGGAGGTTTTTGTACATATATTTACTCAGACTTCAGTAGTTTAAATCGGGTACGACGGTCCCGCGGAAAACTTTTATGGTACTGTTTGTTTTGACGCTGAAGTTTTCCGAAGCTCGGCGCCACTTCGTCGGCGTACGAAACGTGCCTTGGCTATGAGGATATAAATTATCAACGTCGGTTTGGAAAACCCATGCGCGTGTGGTTACGGTGCTGTGGAATTACTCCCTGCGATCCCCGTTGTGGAGAAATTTGAATCTGGAGTGCGGGAAGTTAAATTCAGACCCAAAGAAAGAGGGGTCGGAAGAGAGGTTTCCTCTCCCCCAAGCTTTGAAAATGGTAATGCTGAGGAAGTGTTGGGCGGCTGAAAGAGAGACGGAGAAGAGCAATGGAAGCAGTTGAAGGTGATCCGACAAAAGTGATGGGGTGCTTGAAGTTGACAGTTAATTTTTGATAAAAAAATAATTAGTTATACGCCCACAAGCTATCCAGCACCGGGAGAGAGACCTATTTACGACCGGGACAGGTTTTTATTTTTTAAGAACAGTACTGTTGGTTATTTTCAGGATAGTGAGATATGGCGTGGGGATTGATATTCTCAAAGAAGCCACCGAGCCCATGGATAACTGATATCTCATTCCTCACGTGTTATTAAGGTTTTAAACCTGTAATGACATAGACTATGAACTTTCATTTTGAAATTCTTGTGAGCTAAGTGCACAATTATTAAAAAAATTATCCGATCACAAAAGTTTAATAGCAATATGGATATTTTATTATATCTATTTAATAAAAACAAGGATGTATATTTTTATGCATGTATTTACGTTAATTTCTATACAAATTCAAACGCGTGGACAGAATGTAACAAAAGTTGGTACACTTATTCTTTAAATCACGAGAAGTGGTACTGTGAGGGTGAGTAATCTCTAGCATGAAGGTGGAAAGAATTACCATTAAAAAATGTGATCATTTTGTGTTCAATTACTGCGCACTAAGAGACCATGACGTCACAGCACACACAAGGGAAAGACGTTACTACGCAACGGTACTGCGAAATAAAAAAAATAGTTACTTATTTTGTACTGAAGTAAAGCAGAAATATTGAATAAAATAAACAAATACATCCAGCAACACTCCATCGAATGATAATAAAAAAAACTATACGAACTACTTTATATTAAGTGACTTCAATATGACGGCCAATTGTTTACATTGTGAACGTAGCTACCAATTTCATCAATTTAATCTCTCGTAATGTCTGAAGACTGAGGGACAATTATATTCGGCAATACTCAATAAGTATATTTAAATATTCTATTCGTAAAGAAATTCGAAGGTATGTTTTTTAGTATTTATGCAAAAAAATTCAATGTATTTTATAGCTGTTCAATTAATGCACTATCGGTCGAAAGTATGTACGGAACTAGGAACAGTTAGAACAGTTACATCACTTCTTGACTTAAGATTAATATAGAATTAATCATTTTTCGGGTTTATATAAATAAGTACACAGGAAACGTCGGGCACCCAGCTAGTCTATATAATAAAAAAGGATGAATGTTTGTATGTATATTATAATGCCTATTAATTTGGCCATTAATTGTTTGGACATAAAATTTGAATTGTTTGATAAATCCATTATAGCGGTAAGGCGAGCAGAGCAACAATAGCGCTGAGCTCTGTTGCTTTGAGAAAATGCCGAAATGGAAATGGGCGCTCAAACTCGAGAGCACTAGGATAGTTAGTTGGCGGAGAAACATTACGAGGAGCAGAACAAGTAATAAAACTTGAGCAGGGACTAGACATCGTCAATGTATAAGTAGTTAAAGTTGTGAATTAATACAAAGAAAACATTCACGGAAGTATTGCAACGCGAATATTGTAAAGTAATACCAGTTTCGTCAAAATAGAACTTTCTAAAATCTTCGTGGAGAAATTAATCCAGGAGAACATTGGTAAATTATTGTGGAGCCGAACACTCAACGGAATACAGCCAATCTTTCCAAATATTAAAGTGAAGTGTACAATCAGTGAAAACCAAGGCCTGATATTAAATAATTAAAGAGTGTAAAAGTGTCCGTACGAGGTAAAATTGATTGTTCTGGTACCAGACCGACGGTCCGTAAGTAACATAATTTTGAATAATATTGTAAACGCTAATTAAAGGATAAACTCAGATTTAGTTCCCTTTTAATTGTCAATCAAAGTTAATTTCTTTACTTTTTAATTCCTTTCATTCTTTCGACATATTGTTTAGGTAAATGTGAACTGTTTTGTAATTAGATTTTAAATCATTTTTTTGTGTTCATTACCAAACCCAATAAAGACCCTAAGATATAAAAATTTTAATTGTAATTGTTTTGAGTTTGAAGCCAAAAAGTGATAATAAATTTTATTTTATGTTTTAAATTTTGTTTATTATTTCATTTAATTAAAGCATACCTGTTGAATATTACATAAATGGCTTCCACAACGTGGGGCAAATTAATTTAAAATTACCTGTTGAAGATTACAATATATATTAATTTCTATACCAATTTAAACGTGTGGACAGATTGCAACAAAAATTGGTACACATATTCTTCAAAACACGAGCGCGGTAATTTGTATGTGGAGGGGTAGAGCTGAGACACGCCTAACCACCACAACAGCGGGGGTGGACGGGGCAGAAATTTTTTTAACATGCTAAAACAGCCGATATTTAACCCGGTTAAATATTTTTAGAGGGCCAAAGAGATTGATAGTATTTCTACTGATGTTGTTTATGTATAATTTCAACCCCTTTCGGCATAGGACGGGAGCACCCTTAGGGGTGGGGCTGAAGGGGCGTTTCATAAAATTAATGAAAAAACAACCGATACGCATGCCGCTGAGATTATTTATGACAAAATGGGAACGCAAAAGCAACCTAAATTGGAGTCTAATCGTGGGATATAAATAAATATGACAACCCGGGCAATGCCAGGCACCCAGCTATAATTATTTCACCTTCGCAAGTGATTTTTATTTTATACTTCGTAGTCTCCTATTCCCCGGTCTATTTTCTACAGCATATGCTTCTATAAATTTTCATTTTGGGCTTTCTAATATTATCTCTTACCAAGTCTTGTGATGCAAAACACAAAAACTTGGAATATTCTACACGGGTTCAGCTTTCTCAAGATTTTTTTTTCTCATGATGCCATATTTTATGTTACTTTTTTCAAGTAATTTAGCCCCTAAATAGAAAAACCCTCTGATGTGCCTAAATCGATTTAAATAAAATCGTGAGTAATATTTTCATGTCTAAACTAGTTACGAATTTAGTTTGTCATTTTCTTTGGAAAGCCGAGTACAGGCTTCTGCAATATCAATTGAACATTTATATCAAACTGAAACTGCGATAAACAGCTGCTTAGTCTTGCATCGTCTCTAAGAATAGATGCCCTCTGTTGATGACTTGCAAATTGGCACACATTGATAACCAATATTTCAAAACGTCTTCTGTGGAACTCGAGAGTTCGTCAATGAATCAATGTACGTATTTTACATTATCCAAAATATTATTGGAACATAGTCCAATGTTATTATAATTTGAAAATCTTCAGAATTTACGGAGGGAATATATGAATATATTAAGCAGATGCATAATGGATTTACATTGATCATTGTCCGAAAAAAATTATGGGAACGAGTCAAATTGACTTTAAAGAATTTTTACAACAATTAATTTGGAAAATGAAGTTGATAATGGAATTGCCGTAAGCTTCTTCCACAAAATAAATGGTTTAAAAATTATTATCATTTTATTTCCTGCGTATATGGGTCATATATGGGTCAATTCAATTAATAATCATTCTTAATAAATTGACTGTAAGTCATTGTGGTGTTGACATTGCCACAGCCCCTAAAGAGGAGCACTTGCACTTCAACGCCAGATGAAATACGATTCTAAAATCCTTGACCGGTGCCGTGTTTACCATTTAATTTTATATCCGTTGAGAGCTTTCCAGTACTTTCCTTCATTGCTTAAAAACCCTACATTCCCCTGTTTGTATCTTGATTTTCCACGCGTATTAAATACAACCTATACGTGCTGAAATCGCTAAATAATTCACTTCCAAATGCATGATTTTAGTGCTTGACCTAGAAATAGGTCGTAAAATCCTTAAGAGCAATAGAAACAATGGCCGTGGGTGCATAATGAGAATGCGACTCCTACACGAGCAAGTGTTTGCATAAAGCAGGCGCCTCGATCCTCATTTAGTATTCCAAGGTAAATTAATAGTTACATATGTATACATACGTATACATGCAACGGAAAGGAACCTCGTTTCAGAATAAGTGATTTCGGCGCGGGGAAGCTAAAAGAGGATTAGCTACCACTTACCCTTACATAGATCACGATCTTGGCATTCAATTAGATATAGTATTTAATTGGAACATTTGACTACACTAAAAGACACTACTCTTTAATTTAAAAAAATATTAAAATTAAATTATACAAAGAAAGAAAAATCTATTTAATTTTTATAAGGCTTTAAATATACACAAATCTTTCTCAGGGTATACTGTGGGGCCTTTTGGCAAAGAAAATTATTATTGTCACTGTACAAACAAGAAAACGATATCACGGCAGTGCAATTCACACCGACGTGGGCTCCGGACACCGGGGCCGCGCTGGAAGACGACAAATTCAAGTTGATAGGGTAAAATCGTCTGAGAAACACCGAAATGGCTCGGGCACACAACTGAATGCAAAACAGATAGTTGATTCAGTGTTTCTCCCTTGATTTCGGCACGACTATTCAATTCATTAAATTAAATACACGACTCCCTCAGTCAAATTCATGTTAATCTCCAAATGACAGTTAATTTAATACTTGGCTCCAGGGGACAAAGTACACGAAAGATAAAAACGCCTAACCCTCGGAAAAATTATCTCTGTCAAAATATGTCTGTGGCTGAAACTAAATATAAATAAAATGTTGAATTTTAGAAATTAGAATCAATAATTTAATTTCCTTCCCTCGACATTCCTTATCTGATTCATTCGTTCCATTTAAAACGACCTGGCGGAAGGGGGGGGGGTGTAGAAATAGACAGGTTATTTACAAATGAGAGAAAAATATACAACACAATGAATTCCAAAGCAAATATGACAGCTTTACAGAACAGGAAATATAAAATATGAAATTTAGTATTATGGGTATATAGAAGAAACAACTACGTCAATTTCACATGATAGAGAGTGTAAGAGTTGTCTCAAGAGATTAGTTGCTAGTATCTGGGAATTTATATAAATAGCAACCTTGGTTTAACTTCACAAACAAATCTTTATTACAAGAACACTAAAGAGTTCACGGTGGTGTTTGCTGGGATAATTACAGATAAAAAGAAAATATTTGCGATAGAAATTGTTCAGTAAAGAGCTGCAAAATTAGTAAATCATTGATCATGATTCTGAAATGGCTAAGTTTCTTCGTTAGTTGTAAGAGACTTTAGATATCGGAAAGAAAATGGCATGAACATGCGTTATTTATCGATGTAGCCAAGCATAAAGCAAGGGCTGATATGAAACACACGAAAAAGAAACAAAATTAAAAAATCAGTGCGAGGTTACAGACAAAAGAATTTGCTTTATATGCGTCTATGCTGCAGAGAACAGAACGGTTGAACATAAATACGCAGTGGTGTCAAGTGGTTTGTCTTTTAGTTAATCACAACTTTTTTTACGTTAACTCACTTTTTATGGTATTAGAGGTAATGCTCTGTCGTTGATTAAATCCTTTTTCCAGAAATTAAGTTTATCTGTAAAACAAATGTGCCACATGCAGACATCATGCGGAGTGCCACAAGGTTCCATTTTAGGCCTACTCGTTTCATGTGATATATAAACAACTCCCTTTGAAATCTGTATTATCCTAATGACATTAATAGATTTACATTATTCATTCCATTAGTCCTTCGGTCGAATGAAATAGGATACGTCATAGTATAATATTACAAGAAAATAATAAATTATTACAATTACAAAGTTTAAAAAACAAACATTGTACTTAAAAAATTATATAATTTAAATCTACGTTAAAGATATTAAAATAACAGTAATTAAAGAAATGATAAGTATATTAATCTTCAATTTTCATTCGACGGAGTTTCCAGCAGAAAATCGTACATCGATTACAGTCAAACATGAAAAAGAAAATAAGTCGGCAGTTAAATTCTACAGGATTATTATAGTAAAATAATAGTATAACTTGATAGGATACCAGCAAACTATTTTATTAATAGTCCGTCCTATCTATGAACTCTTCGAGGCACTAATATGCTCTTTAATCAACAAAGATTAACAACGCTTTATAAATAAATTTTGTATAGTTAATTTTTTTATTTCGTCCGGAAGATGATATAGATTTATCCCGGAATAACGAATGCTTAATGTAATATTTGATGGTGGTTCGCCAATACTTAACCTTAATACCGATCACGAATTGATGCGTTTGAATGTGTAGTGCTAAATCTAAAAGAGACTAAGATAGTCAAATTTTTTATCAAGAAAAGGTTTTGCATTAGTGGTCAACGATGCAGTTTCTAGGCATAAAATTAGACCAGAAACTAAAACGGAATTATGATATTAATTTTTTTCTGCTAAATCTCTCAAGATGGTTATCAGAAAGTTCACAAAACACTATTTAGATTTCAATGCGTAATGGTATTGGAATATCAGTCAATTCTCCTTGTAGCTCATATCTAATTAAAAGAAACGGTACATTCAATAATTAGGCAGAGGGGATTGTCAAGGAACTTATAAGCCGCTTTTAAAAAAAATACTTGGAATACTGACTTTACTGAGACCACGCATTTTATAAATATAAAAATTTGTTCAGTGTAATGTAAAAAATATTTGTCATTTATTATAAGTGCTAATACCGTAAAGCGCTTGTGCCTGAGAACATAAATACATCGGCTTAAAATTTATCAATCAAGTATTCCTTTTTCAGGCCTACTGTAGGTAAAAGGAGCCACTAACAAAAAAATATTTCATGAATGATTCTCGGTTAAACGTCCGGTTCAAATTTTTGTCGAAACTTGTCCGCGATTAACATCACCGCCGTCGTCATTCAAAAATTCACACGGATGATGAACCAAATATCGTTCATTAAATCGATACGCCGGGAAAGCCTACAATGTAAAAATATTCTGATTTCCGCGGCCCTACTACTCGATTAATTGATTTGTTTATCGGTCTGTAAACAGTTAATTTAGACTATAAATTCCCATAAAAGTATTGGTATTAAGATCTTCGGAAATGCATTACTTATTAATTGTTTATAATTTTTTTTCTGTTTTCTTATTCCATATCTAACCCCACTGGTCCGAGAGGGGAGGAGAGCTGTCGCGAACGTAACGGTAGAGAAATCAGTCCTGTCCGTCAACTATGCATATTATGATTAAATGTAAAATTAAGTACAATATAATCCCTCATCATTTTTTTTCAAAGTATTTCTAAGTATCATATTATAAAGGATCTAGTTTCCCTATTAAGTAGCAATCAAATTTCCATTGTGTGTTTCCTTACTTCACTCTTCCAATTGTCAATTTTATTTATTTTGTCATTTGTGTACTTGATGGTTAGGTGAAGGGAGTTCTTAAATCGCTTTCTCCTGGACGAATCCTGCTGTAATAGATTCGCCAGCGGTGAGAACAATGAAATAGTGAGGATATAGGAATCTCAATATATTGTAATGCCAATTAATTAAGCCATTAATTGGTTTTTATATAATTTAATTGTAGCGGCAGGAGCTTCCAAAGTGACAATGGAAAATTGGGCTTTGTTACTTTGTCGGAAAGTCAAAATTGCGTATGCGCACTAAAACTGGAGAGCACTAATAGTTTAGTTGGTGACGGGACATTTCGGAGGACGGAACAAATGAGTCTAGAGCAGAGACTAGCCGTTGTTCAATGTATCATTAAACAAAGTTGTGAGTTGAAGACAAAGTAAAAACATTCACGGAAGCATTTAAATCGTAAATATCGCTAAGTTAGCAGTTTTTACGTCTGTAGCCAGCCAGGAATAGTAAAGTTGCAGTTTAAGTCCCAAGCGGTACAAAGACTATCAAATCTATGAATCACAGGACTCATATAAGGCGAGCATTTATCAGATAGCTGACAAAAAGGAGGATCATCCGAGTTCCTGGGAGCCTATCAAGGTGGACTTCAAGAGTGTAAAATCTGTGAGCCAATATTAGAAACAGTGTAAAATTTTTTGCAATAGTGTACACCTGAAAACAAAAGGAATGCTGGAACCAGCTGGACAGATGTGAGTAACAAAATACAAAATAATGATTTATGTAAACGTAATTAAAGGATAGAAATCAGATTTCGTTTTATTTTAATTGTCAATCAGAGTTAATTTCTTTTCTTTTAATTTCTTCCTATTGACATATTGTCTGGGTGAATTATAAACTGTGTGTTAATTAGTTTTTTAAAACAACTTGTTGTGTCCATTATCAAACCCAGTGAAGACCCTGAGAATTAAAATTTTAAATTGTAATTGTTTTTGAGTTATTGCCACAAAATAAATAAATAAATATTTTGTTTGTTAATTGATTATCTTTTCATTTAATAAAAAGCCATCCATTTAATCATTACATTTTGACGCTTCACGTGAGGTAAATTCTTCAAACTAAAATTTATTAAAGCATATTCATCAAATAAATTAAATTAATTACACCTTAATTGTTGTTTATTACAATATCTTATAGTTAACCTCGAAGAATCGGTTGAAATAAGTTTTTAAAGTTGGTTGAGAGGTGATTATCATCGAAACCTTGCCTCAACATTTTTGTATGGTGTATATATGAAATTACTGAACCTGAAGAGGACATAGAACAAGGACGAAACGTCGGTATATTTAATTTTTTGTTTATAAACAATTTTCTGACTGAAGGTCGCTTATTTATAATTTTCTAAATGTCAGATATTTTGAATCAAAAATAATTATTTGTTGTTTATTTCCCTAATAAATCAATAATTTCCTCTACTTCTTGAATACCTGAATAAATAAAACTTTAACTATACAAAATTTATTTATAAAGAGTTGTAAATCTTTGATGATTAATGGAGCATATTACTCGCTGGAAGAGCTCGTAGATAGGAAGGATAAATTCGATCCTCTTTAATAAAATAATTTTCCGGTAACCAATCAGGTTCTGCTATTATTTTACGATTACAATCCTGTATAATTTAACAACCGACTTATTTTATTTTTCCAAGTAAGATTTTCTGCTGGAAACTCCGTCCAATGAAAATTGAAGATTAATATACTTATCATTTCTTTAATTACTTTTATTTTAATATCTTTAACGTAGTTTTAAATTATATAAATTTTTAAGTACAATATTTGTTTTTTAAACTTTGTAATTGCAATAATTTATTCTTTTCTTGTAATATTATATTATGACGTATCCTATTTCGTCGACCGATGGATTAATGGGGTGAATAATAAAGGTAAATCTATTAATGCCATCAGGATAATACAGATTTCAGAGGGAGTCGTTTATATATAACATGGAACGAGTATGCTTAAAATGGAACCTTGTTGCACTCCGATTCATTTCTACATGTGGCACACTTGTTTTCTAGATAAATTTATTCTCTCCGATAATGGAAATATAATTTAATTAACGACATATGTTCGACTGTAATCGATGTAAGTTTTTCTGCTGGAAACTCCGTGGAATGAAAATTGAAGATTTATATACTTATTATTTCTTTAATTACTAATTCCCATTATATTAATATATTTAACGTTGTTTTAAATTATATAAATTTTTTTCTAAAGTACAATGTTTGTTTTTTAAACTTTGTAATTGTAATAATTTCTTATTTTATTGTAATCTTGTATTGACGTATCCTATTTCCTCGACGGGGACTAATGGAATGAGTAATAAATCTTAAAAAAATCTAATCTAATCTAGCAGTAACTGGAGGCGGTTTAGGTTCCACGCTTTCTGGTTGTAATTTTGCGTCGTGGTTATTTAATGTTTTGCTTCGTCTTGACTACTCTCTCGTCCCCTTTTTTTTTGGTTCGTACAATAGTCCAGTCTTGGTATACGATAATATTTAATGTTGTAAATTGTAATTGGGATTGTTGCGGGTGCAACAATTCATATTAATCTACACCTGTCCTGTCATGTCGTTCTCATTCCTGGCTCTTTCCCTATGAAACGGGTATAGTATATTACTGTTCGAAACGTTTGTGTTCAATCTTCCTCTTTTCCCTCTCCGACTCTTTTTCCTTTTTACAGATAATGGAATGTTCCGATAAAATCTCTACTAAGTTGTATCAAATTACAAAGCCGCAAAGGTTAAGGAAGACGGCGTAAAATGTCTCTCGTCCTGGAAACGTTTTATGATAGCAGATAAATTAAGCTGGTAAACGAGCAGCGCGGTAACAACCTCGGATTTCTGAAGCAAGAGCGCCGTGTGTGAAAGTGCTTGACCTGGATCCGAACCAGCCTGGGAGGTGACGGCAGAGCCATCTGTGGGCGACGTCGCCTTACTATTGTTCTCACACAGGCCACGCCCCACCCCCCTACCACCCACTCCGCGAACAAAAGCAAAACTCACACGTGGACAATAATGACGCTGGTAGCAATTTTGTCTCGTGAATCAATCGGAATTAACGAGTGGAGCAGCGAGGAGGCACGACGGAAGAATGTTAGTATTTCCCGGGACGCGTAAAACTCCCATACTTCAGCCGTCACAGCGTCGAAAGTAAGCTACATACCTACAATTTTAAGACCTGGAAGTCTTAACGCCGTCGTAACAGTCAACGAGTAACTGTAGCTATTCTGTTCTGTTACAATATTAGTCTGTGACCGACTTCTTCAGAGTAAACACGGCTACGCTGTCAGTCTGATATAACGTCAATTACTTACAAACTGTGAGTCACTCCGCAAAGAAGTTCTGAGTGTTTCATGAACGAGAATTTAAATTACACTTATTTATTGATTCCTTTTGTCCTCTGCTGAAAAAATAGGACAAGTGAAATAATTATTACATTCGTAATATGAAAATACACAAATGATAAACAAAGGTACCACATACACACAAAAGTAAGAACAAGCACATTGTAATAAATGATATAGTGTACGGAAATTCTACCAAAAAAAAATTTTCGCACATGTGTCAAGTCCAAGACTTTTTTTTTCATGTATTTTTCGGTTAACTTGACGTAATCACGATTTTTTGGATGGTACCATTATGACGTCATCACCTGTTTTTCCTGAGAAATGCAACAAACAATTCAGGTCAGTGACGTCATCAGTTCACGTTTTTTGGCGGGAAGATGCTGGGGTTGGCAGCGCTGACGCCATATGACGTCAGTTGCGACATCTTTTCCCGGCGTCCAAAAAAATCAATATGGCGGCTCGTTCCGTACAGTAAATCCCAGCTGATGATTTTTTGTTAAGATTTTATTTATAATAAGTAATTTTAAAAAATAAACATGTTTTCCTGAGAAAAGCAACAAATAATTCAGTTATGTGACGTCATCAGTTTATGATGGGAAGTTGCTCGGGTTGGCAGCGCTGACGCCATATGACGTCAGTTGTGACGCCTTACCAGGCGTCAAAAAAAATCTAAATTGCGGGTCGTTTCGTACAGTAAATCGAAGCCGATGACTTTTTATTAATTTTTATTTATTTTAAATAATTAAAGTTTTATATGAAATATATTGTAATACTAATTAAGAAGGCCATTAATTGTTTAAATTACAATGTTTTGTTTGGTGGCGCCGATATCAAAGAACGACAGTGGCTGCGGGCTCTTATTGATATTAAGTTAGGGAGACCATGGATTGTTTGGTTTATAATATTTGATTGACAGCGGCACTGATATCAAAGAACGGAGTGACGGCGGGTTCTTATTGATGTTAAATTAGAGAGACCATTGATTGTTGATTTATAATATTTTGAGTGTCGGTAGGCTCTTTGTTGCCGAGAGCGTGGGAACTGCGAGCGTGGGAACTGGAAGAGAACGCACGGAAGGTGGAGCCACTCCAGAGAAGCGAATAGTTAGTTGAGTGCCAGATCTCGAGGGAGAAGGATGTGGATGGAGAGTTAGTTGGATGCCAGATCTCGAGGGAGAAGGATGTGGACGGAGAGAAGTTAGTCGTGTGTCAGATTTCAAGGGAGAAGGATGTGGATGGAGAGTTAGTTGGGTGCCCGATCTCGAGGGAGAAGGATGTCTTAAAGCAGATCGCCAGATTCTCGATGAGAAAGAGTTGGTCAGCAGAGTTAATAGGAGACGTCGACGTGCCGTTAGGCCGATGAAAGGCAAACATATCTCATGATCTATTCATTGTTACGAACACTGTAACACTGACCGGTTTCCCTGTTAAAACATCTTGGGTGTTTGCGGAAATAGCTACTGATTGACTGGTGGCTGCGAGCGAAACAACGGTTGTCCGTAGGCGAGGAGTCTGCAATTTTATGCACATAATGGCCTTTTAGTAAAGTGTTCCCAAGCTTTGAAATCATTAAGTCTGGTTCAAAAAGGACAGTTGTAATTACTAACTAAAATAATAAATGTTTGTAAACAGTAATTAAAGGTAGAGTCAGATTTCGTTTCTTTTCATTTCATATTCAGTGCGTTTCAAATTGTTTAAATTGTAAATTCTTTAGTTGTAATCTTGATTCGTTTATTACTATCAAACCCAGTAAATACCCTGAGGAAAAGAGTATTTAGATGTAATTGTTTGTAAAAAAAAATATAAAAGTTGTATTTTCTTTGAATGCCACAAATTCACAAATTACAAAAAATAAATAAATTTTATTAATTAATAATTTTCTTTAATTAAAGCCCATCTTTTTGTTTATTACATTTTGGTTCTCCAATGTGGAGCTCGATTTAATTAACATATTCTTTTTAACCATTACAATATATGCACTTTTAAAATGAGACATTTGAAATGAAAATACAAAATTTTGCTGGTACAATTTAAAATTTATCATGAACCTTTTCCTCAGGGTAGGTTTTCGTGGAGAGATTTTGGCAAAATTTATGTGGGCAATGTGATAAAGATTTCTTTATTAATATTAATTTAAATGTCTTATCTGTGATTTTCCAATAAGTAGCTGTCGAATAGTTTACTACACTTTTCACCTTAATTTCTCCAAATCACTTCACTAATTTCTCCAAATCACTTCAAGCTTTCTTCATAAAAAAACCACTATAGTCTGCCTTTGACATTTATTCACTACACTGAACTCTTTTATCAGAGAGAGGCAGTGCGCAAGAAATAAGTTGGGTTAAAGAGAAGACGTGAAAAATCGTCACGAAATTCGGAGATGTTAGTGAAGAGGTCATAATTGGGGACGAAACGTTGTGTTAATATATATATATTTTATATTAATTTTTTCTGACGAAAGAGATGCTATTTTTATTATTTAATTTAAAAATGGGAAAACTTTTCAATTCAGTCCAAATTAGCCTTATTTAGGGTTACGGCGTAACGCTTTCGCGTGATCACGGCGGTCACTTCCGATCGACGCCATGTCTGTGAGTTCACCTCTTCAGTTCTTCGCAACTGCCTCTCTCTTTCTGTTTTTCTTGTTTCCTTTGTTTTCTCCGCTTGAAGTATATCTCCACATCTTTTTTATTATCTTCTAGACGATCTTCCTCGTCATCTCTTTGACCTTCTATTTCTTTCTGTTTTTCTTGGCATTTCATTCCTCTTATTTTTATTACTTATTTCTCACTATTTCTACTCCAAGACAATGAGAATAATCTCCAAAGTAATGTTATCTCACCATTTTGAAGAAATTTCAAATCCAGAAAATTTCGAAACTACGAGGAAGAATTGCAATAACGTTTTTTTTTGTTTTTTTTTTTGGGGGGGGGGGGGGGCAAAAGGCCCTTAAAGGCCGTTCCTCCTAGAAAGCACGCACGGCCAAGCATGGGGGTCTACCACTTTCTACAACCCCTCTGCACGTGCTGTTAGTAAACTAACTTGGAACACAAGGATTGGGAACTTGTGTTTGATCCACACCTGAGGGCATAATACCCTTTAATACGCCCATTCACGGAGATAGCTTGTGAGAGAGACAGAATGAAGAGCGTAGGGCTGAGGGAAAAAAGTGCCGATGATTCAACCTGAAGGGTCTCCTTACCGGGAAAAAAAACCTCAGCGATAGTTAGATGGGTTGAAGGGCACGATGAGCTAGGATACTGCTCTTGTGCGACAGCAATATGGTATTGTTGGTAGGAATGTTCGGGGTAGAGGAGGAGGTGCTTGGGGCGTTTGAGTTTGGTGACGCGGGTGTGGTCATAGTTGCCCAGTCGTCTTATATTCGTGTTGTGTGAAAATTGTGTCTTGCTGTACAGGCGTACAGCATGTTCTCTGATGACGTCCATTAATGGCAGAATGTGCAATAACGTAACACATGATTGAGTTTAAATAACCGCGACTTACCAACTTGGCAGTGATTGAGTCTACTTGCTGAGAAATCCAACTGTCGTAAGTAACAATCAGAGTCTCATTTTCCAGCACGTAATTCAATCTGATAATTTCATTTTAAGCGGTCATCAATATTGTAACGCATATTTTAATTTAATTTTGTTTTTATTTTCGGAAATGTTGTTTGCTGTAGTTTAGACGATTCTTTTGTTTCCCAGTTCGAGACGCCGACCTGTCGCGTCTCAGGTAGCCGCAAGTGGGTATTTTAATACCAGGATAGTGTACATCGGCCCATGGGAAAATCACATGCAGCTAAGAACAACAAAAGCCCGTGACGCTAAGGGCGGGAAAACGTCCAGCTCCGGGGTAGGAGGAGAGATTTTAGGACAGTTGCAGTAAAGACGTTGAGGAAGACAGTTTCAGTAAAGACGTTGAGGAGAACAGTTGAAATAAAGACGTTGAGGAGAGTGTTGGAAGTACGTGGAAAGAGTTGGCAGAAAGATCGTTTGGTGATAGGATCCCGAAGTGCATGCTTATTCGAGTAGGGGAAAAGCATATAGTAAATAAATACACCTGCCCATCAACTGGTAGTACGAGGTCATCCGCCGAATATTGGAGAAGAAGAACCGAGACGCTCCATCCAGCTGCAGGATTCAGTAAGGGAAAATCCGGGATCTCCAACTACAGCGGACAACAGATAACAGGAATAGGTAGTACGTATTTGGTGCAGGCAGCTAATCTCTTCTACGTAATCGACAGGTGCCTGAGTTCAGAGTTGTTTTTTTTCGTGCTAGACTAATGAAACAATTTCAAATGGTCAATAATTTTTTTGTTTTAATATAAAATACCCAGCCCAATAAAATAATTCATTACAATATTAAAAACCATTAATTTCCAGAAACACAACAATTTTGTCGAAATTAGAGCTCCCCTATAAATATTTTCTGCATATCGCGAAACAGAGCTTGTCTCAAAAGTAATATACACTAGAAAAAAAATCGATATCATTTCAGTGCGGAATGCTGGCCGGGGAGTATCGCAACAGGCCTACAATATCTATAAATGAAAATTAGTAGAAAAATAAAAAAAAATTACAGACTTAAAATAAATATTTTATTACACAGAACTCACGTTTGGCTTAAATATTTGAAACAAATTACTGTTTTACAGGAAAACGTTTCGCTTTTAAAAGTATAATAAGAATATTAATGATTTTAAGTATTCTATGTCCAATACAAAATTGAATCACTGGGCGATCCTGCCGGAGAAGATTTAAATTTTCTGCGACGCAATTTTTTTTCGATAAAAAAAATTGTACACGTAATATTTAGTTAGTTCCGATACAAGCCCTCTGGGATAACTTAACTACAATTAGGCAACAGCCCTGCGGTAAACCCAATACTATGATTAGCGAAACTCCTAATAATGCTTACGTCCAAACAACCTTGACAAACGAGACGCAGAACAAAAGATGAAAGGAAGATAAGTCCATCTGCGGAATGAATCTCTCAAAATAATGTATTTGCTTAACACCTCACTTCCCGTCATTCTAATTGCGGTTGACTGCTTTCATCGGTGATTGTACTATCTTAGATACGAAGTAATTTATCTCTAAATTTTTAAGAAGCAAAGGAAAAAGAACTTCAAAAAATCATTAAGGATCAATTATTGAAATTTTCTAATTTAATGATCGGAGGTTCTGCCGGTGTAATTGTTGTACAAAGTCTTCTCGGGCTGTAACCGGGTTGAATAACCGATTTTCCGCGTCGTTTCGTCAAATGACACCGTTACCATCTTCAGGTGAAGACTTTGTTTGTCTTCTTATAAACGTGACCAAATAAACCTCCATTCCAAATTTAATCAAATTCGGTTCCCGAAATAGCGCGCTACTTTTGGAAAAGAATTATTCGAAACGAGAAAATACTGTTCGTCGTAAATACATCGTTCATATCTCATTTTAAAGCACATAAAAAAGTATTTCTTGAACGAAAATATTTTGAGAAATATTTCAAGCAAAAAAGCCTCCTGCCGTTCCGTTTGGCTTGAATAGAGGCCGGTGTCATCAGGGTCGCGATGCTTTTTATTTAGCTAAATTCCATTTACCAACATTTGTTCGCCGATTCCTCCATCTCATTTAAAAAGTTCGAATCTTTCTGTTTCGAAGCATAATTTCAAGGATTCACTGCAAGGTTTCATTTATTTCAAAAACGGTATAAAACTTAAATTTCTTTCCACTCCCTCTACATATATTCATGAATGTTTCATATACAGAGTAGAACTTTTAATTTATTTTTCGTCTCTCCGTCATATTCATCAATATGAAGAAAATAATTTGCAAAATGCATTGAATTGAGTTTCATAGAAGAATAATAGTGGACAGCACTTTCAAAGCTGAAGTAAAGCAGAATGTGGCCGTTGCCGCACAAACGAGATTAACAAGTGAAATGTTTAGAAGATTTTAGCACAATCACCTAGGAACGCAGGTGGTTTACTCACAAAGTGGATAATACCGTGAGAAACGATCGCAAAATTATAAGTTAAGCCTGGATGAGAAACTAGAATTGGACTGTTTTAATTCCGGCGTCTATTTAAACGGGTTCCCAGTTGTAATAACAGAAAACCTGGAAAGATGATTGATGGAAAAGGTGTGGCCTGATGTGATAATAAGCTGGAGAACGAGCATTCGATTGTATCGTTTGACTTTCTGATTACATTCATTGTGTTCTTTGCAAGGCGATGCTACTCGATTCTCTTATAAAAATCATTTCGCGAATCTGGAAAGTTCACTGCTCGAATGGCCGGTGAACCGAGAGAGTTCTGAAATGAATCCTAGGAGATTATAAGCACCCAAGAGGAAAGTCTTTAGATGGGAGGGAGGAGGACATTAAGAAGGCGGCGGGAACGAATTGGATGAAAGCAGTGAAGTTTATAAAGACAGTGAAAGTGAAAGTAATTAAATTAAGATATGATATTTGCCTTGTGTTCTGTAGTATAAATTGGAGGAAAATATTCGGTAACTGAGGCGATGGGAGAAAATGAAAATTGAAATTATATTCTAGTACTGACGTTTCAAATAGTATAATGAATTCATTTTTGTCATTCAGCCTTATAAAAACCGATACTACTGAACAAAATAGCTCTAGTCCGCGGTGTTTCGAATCCTCATACACACTGATCTGATCCGCCCCATAGATGAAAAAGAGTTGTTATTATTGTTTTAAAAGTACGGTCACTAATTCCTTCCTCGACTAACTATATAATTTAGTCTACTTTATCACCCTCGTCAGGTGCAGCCGAACTTGACAAAACCGCACGTTAGAAATTCGCCAATATATTTATTATAATTGAGTGTAACATCTATACACCTGAAAAGGTCCGAATCAGGGACGAAAGTATTTATTATATTTTAAATTGAATATTAATTTTTTCTGACGAAAGAGCTGCTATTTTTATTATTTAATTTAAAAATGGAAAAACTTAAAGAGATTTTGTCAATTCAGTCCACATTAGCCTTATTTAGGGTTACGACGATGTTTATACGGCAGACACGATGTATCAAGTACACGTGATGTTGGAGAAGTCAACGTTTTCTCCTATATAGATCGCGTTAGAGCATTAGAAGTACCCACTCTTGTTGAAAGGACAGAGCGTAATGATCATGGCGGACACTTCCGATCGACGTCAGGCTAAAAACATGTTCTGGTTAAAAAAAAATTGTCTGTGAATTCACCTCTTCCGTTCTTCGCAACTTCCTCTCTCGTTCTGTTTTTCTTGTTTTCTTCGCTTGGAGTATATCTCCACATCTTTTTTCTAATCTTCTAGACGATCTTCCTCGTCATCCCTTTCTGTTTTTCCTGTTTCTTGGCTTTCATTCCTTTTATTTTTTATTTCTCACTTTTTCTATTGCAAGACAATGAGAATAATCTAAAAAAAAATGTTATATTATCAGTGTCGAGAAATTTAAAATCCCGAAAATTTCCAAGCTACGAGGAATAATTTCAATAATCACATGATCGAGTGAAAATAAGCGCGACTTATCAACTTGGTAGTGATTGGGTCTACTTGCTGCGATATCCATCGTTAGTATCAGAGCCTAATTTACCAGCACGTAATTTAATCTGATAATTCCATCTAAGCGGTCATCGATATAAATGCCTAAAAACCACAAATTTCCAGAAACACTCCGATTAATTTTGTCGAAATTTAAAAGTTTTCTGCACACCGCGAAAACAGAGTTTGTCTCAAAAATAATGTACACTAGAAAAAATTAATAGGAGATACTTTCAGTGCGGAATTCTGACCGAGGAGAATCGCAACAGGCCTACAAGATTTATAAATGAAAATTAGTAGAAAAAAATTAAATTTTAAAGACTTAAAATAAATATTTTATTACACAGAACTCACGTTTGGCTTAGATATTTGAAACAAATTACACTTTTACAGGAAAATTTTTCGCTTTTAAAAGTATAATAAGAATATTGATGATTTTAAGTATTCTATGCCCAATACAAAATTGAATCACTGGGCGATCCTGCCGGAGAAGATTTAAATTTTCTGCGACGCAATTTTTTTTCGATACACGTAATATTTAGTTCGTTCCGATACGATAACTTAACTGTCGCAACTGTCGAAGTGAAAGTAGAATGTTAATGATCGTCCGCTTGTCTTTAGTTGACGATCGGATAAAACTGCCTCAATTTGCAGTATTTTTGTTTACCCGCACGTGTGGTTCCAGACTCGCATCTAATGCCATTACGGGCAGTCCCCTTTGTTAGACCGAAGACCGGGGCTACAGTATAAGAGTTATTACCGGTCCTGATATCCTTGCTGATCAGTACGCAGATAGCCCTGAGACGGATCACGAAGCTATTAAGACAACCGGGCAAAAACTCACGTCCAGTCCGCTGGTTACGGCCGTTTCCATTATCAGCTTAGGTGAATTTTCAAACATCGAAAGGCCTACCTTAATTACCGATAATTCCGCAATCCATTAAAACGTTAATTATCATACGGGGCGCGACAACCTGAATATCGACAATAAATTAGTCCCTGTTTTTGAAGTGAATTGGCAACGTGGCAAGTTTAAGATGCGAGGCGTTTTTGTGAATGGATGGCAGCCATGTCCGGCTCCGGGATGAGATGAGATGTTAGCTGCAGGGAAGGTCAAAGCAACGATCGCTTTATGTCTTCTAGAAATTGCATTCCTCCTAGCGTTCATCGGAATCCGGAATGATACTATCTTCTTTTCCAAAGCTCAGTTTCGGGTTTCGAAAAAGTTTATATAGTCGGGGGTTTGGAAGGCCGAAATTGCTTTGTCGTGAGGATATTCTGATTTTCCGCATTACATTAAATTGCATACCTTCAAGGAAACATTAATTTTACGTTATACTGCCTTCGTTAAGAGACCTACCCCTAATTTCTTCGTACGGCAGAACTCTTTAAGTTAAGCCATGCACAATGAGATTTGTGGCTTCAGCAATTCTACCGTTAGTATAAAGATGACGTCCACACAGAATTTGGAGGCTAGATTGTATTCGAAGTTGATGGCCACGGAACATAAACCGGATAAAATGCATGCCATAATTCTGGACGCTGTTGCAAGTTTAAATACAGATGAGTACCTAATAGGTTTAGCTAATATTATTGACCCCATCAGAATTAAGTACATCGCTAAAATAGCCAATTCCAGAATATGCGCATTTCTAACATCTAAGGAGGATGTCGAAAACCTAATAAAAGTTCATAAATCAATAACAATAAAGGGTGAGATGGTCATTATAAGACCTTTAATGCAAAAATACTGCCGTGTAATTTTGTCAAATGTATGCCCAGTTATCCCTAACGAGATTATTGTGCTAGAACTAGAAAAGCTAAATATAATTCCAGACTCTAAAATATCGGATATTAGAATAAGTACTGGTGACCGAAGATTTTCTCACATTAAAAGTTTCAGAAGGCAATTCTTCATTAACCCAGATAAGCTAAAGTCACTTCCGGATTCGATAATGGTGCAATATGAAGAAACTGGTTATTGGGTGTATCTACCAGCGGAGAACGATAACTGCTATCATTGTAAAAGTCCCGGCCATATCGCGATAAATTGTCCTAATACTAAACAATAATCTGACTGCAAATGAAAATTATGACAAAATTCAGTGTAAGAACCCGGCGCCCGCAATTCAAATAAGCAACCCTCAAAAAACGGACATGGATAATTTCCAACTAAAAAACAAAAAAATAACTGCATCTACGAGCTCGACGAGCCAAGCTGATAAGAAAGACGACAGTAATCCTGAACAAAAAAAAAGTACTAATCCACCCAAGAAAACAAAACAAAACATTCAGGATCATAAATATAAGGCGCTTAGTCAATCATTAGGTCCACTAAAAATATTATATGAAGAAGAAACCAGTGCTCCACCTATCCCTTTGGAACAGTTAAAGACTCTTATACTAAATGCTGCGGACTCAAAGAACCCAAGGACCATTATTAGAGATTACCAAATATCCTCTACATCATTCATAAATATATTGGACTCTTTTTACCCACACTTAAATGATAAAACGGCAAAAAGTAGAATAAAAAGCTCGTAAATTTAGTCAAGAAACAAGAGAGTGATTCATATTGAGAAGCAGACGCCTCTTCCTAATAAAAACAGACTATAACTACAGTACAGTGGAATTTGCAACAGTCGCAGATTCAAATAAGTTAATATAATTAATTATCCTATTATTATGATAAATAATTAACAAATGTGAATTGTAAAATGTAAATGTAAGAAACCCACATTTGAAATGTATAATTAATTTTTAAAACTGTTCAAGTGTATGTATATTATTGGAATCAATGTGAATCGCAGCATACTTACGTAAACAAGCACTATTTGTAATTTATTTATGGGTCGCCAATGACCAAGTTGTTAACGCGACCATTATAAACTTTTAATACAATTTTGTCGTACAAAAAAAATTCTACCGTGTTGACGTGAAGGATTCACCCTCTACATAAACAAGCACACTTTTCAGTACGTGTCCGAGTCTGTGCTCGCGTTGTGTAACTCTGTTGTCTTCCGCATCTTCTTTTGTCGTAAACTTTCGTTGCGAGAGAAACCGTAATCTTCACTGCATGAGTTGTTGCAACCTCGCGGCTTATTTGTACCTTGCCTACGAATCCTAGCCTCCAGATAAATAAAGCTAAGGGGATGAATTCCTCAAAAGTCTCTATCGATACCGATAAGTGCGGGCCACTTATCCAAAGAAAACGTTTTGTTCGAATTACGAACAACTTTTGGAAATAAATTTTTCTACTTACGAAATCACGATGCTCTGTTCTTAATTTCCCGACTGCTTACAGCCCTTTAGTTTTGTCTCAGAGATTTTGGCCGACCTCCTGTGGTGTAGTGGCCAGCGTCTCTGCCTCGCATCACATAGTTTCCGGGTTCCGATCCCTGCACAGGCACTGATGTTGTGTTTGCATACCATAAAACCACAACGAATTAGTGATGCGACTATAAATAAATAAAAAAGTAAGAAAAAAGAGATTTTGATGCTGTTCTGAAAGTGTTTCGATTCGTACGAGAATGGACAAGGACCTCGATGACGCGAAGGATCTATTGGACGAATAGCGTAATGAGTTAACCATTGAAGAGCTTGTTGACTTCAAGAAGGAAATATACAACGTAGAGGTGCAGCATTGATCAAATTTTAAACCGGAAGAGGTTGAGGTGGATGAATTTATTGAACTGCGCCAAAGTTGTGATAAACAGAGCGAAAACTTGGGTAGCGCGGTTTGTCTCAACCACGGAGCAAGAAGAAATTTGGTAACCACAATTAATACACATGCGAAAAGCGACGAAAGAGAACAGGAACAAACATAATACATAATCTACCACCCTGATATAAAAATAAATCCAAGATTAACACAAAAGTTAAAAAATATTTTTATTCCACACATTAAAAACTTTAATCTGAACATTTCCATATATGCTCAGTTGTGGGCGAATTTTTCTGCAGAATACAGTGACAATACATCCCTCACTGTTTATATTTTGAAATTAATTTAATTAAAAAATATTGAATTCATAGGTGTATAATGTAAATTATGGAAAACTCTGTACAGATTAAATGTTTCTATACTAGGTAAATATTTATGTTAAACATCTTTGCCGCACTGTGGATCTCGAATTCCCTTATTGGTCCGTGATTTTCCAAAACATTTTTATGTTTAGTGGACACTATTAATGCAAGTTAAACGACCTTTGTTCCTGATCATCATACCCATTACAAATGCAGCAGTAGATTAAGAACGAGAAATAGCTCAAAAACACTGAGCCGTAGTTTCCCTTACAATGGAGACGTTTATGTCGCGGGGACGTGAAGACCGTATCGGCACATCTCCTGCCGAGTCCCGGTCACGTGTCATCTGATCGCAAGTGCTCGCCTATTCATTCCGAGACACATTTAAATTACAACTGTTATCTGAAAACTTCTCTGAATAAATGTACCTCAACCTCGCCACACGTAGGTTGGCTTCATCCGCACTTTCCCATCAGCACAAACTTTTAAAAATACATTTTTCACATTAAAAGGTTGCAAGATTTCGTATATTCTCCAATATAGTTTATATGTTTATCGCATTGAGTATCAGCTGTTAAAGACGTGCTGATATGTCGCCTTTATGGGGCGCTATCATTTCTGTAGAAATGAGTCATATTTTAGGCAACAATAATATGAAAAATAGTCAGTCTTCAGAATCAGGTTTGACCGGGTGGAGACTTAAAAAGGAAAATTGTCCCGCGATCTTCTGAATCCTATGAAAATCAGAAATTAAGTATTCTTTGCACAGATCGAGATCATCCGGTTTTATCTTGGCTTTGTACCGTATATTAGACATTTATCGACAATTTTTTCCTGGTAATGCATTAACACGGTTCTGGAAATATTTTCTAAATTTTGATAAGTTGACAATGCCTTCTGTATGTGGGCGACCTAACCCAAGGATCGAAAAGGATGAAGGGCTGGCGGAAATGTATGATCGTGGAGAATTCTTAGATCGTCCCTTTCTCGCACTGGTTAAGCAATATGTTTGGGCATAAGGACAATTTTGAGCATATTGGGTGATCAGCAAACGAGTACGCAAAATTACTCCCCATTCTACAGACGATACATGGGGCGGCAGTAAGCAGTTTTGGTTGAGAGGGCGAGTTTTCCGTTTTGATGGCTGTAGAGCCAGGAGTAATGAGTTCCTCGTAGAGAAGAAGCGGTTCATGGTATAGAGAGCAAAACGCAGTTTCGAGGGACCATCTACCTGTAGAGTTTGACGGTTCATCCCGATCGCCTTTCTCCAGACTTCAGTTTAGGTGCGGTCTGTAAATTGTAAAATTACCAAAGTCTGAAACATGTCATTCTACTGTTGTTTTAGCATTATATAAAGTATAAAGTGTTCCTAGTCTGACCCAATGAAAACGGTGGATCAAGCCAAATGTTGTTGCCCGACATTAATTAATTTTTAAATATTCAATTAAGTTGTAAACTTTTCTTTTGTTAGTAAATGTATATGTTGTCTTCATTTTATTTTTGTTAAATCCTGTAATATGAAACCCCACCAAAAAGTTAAATTTATTACAGCCTTGATGCTCAAAAACGAACCAGTTTTAAAATGTTACGACAGGAGCAGATTCACAACCTACAAAGGGATGTATGTGGGTTGGGTGTATGCTTGTGACTGGTGGCTCGAAGAGGTTATAGATATCAATTGTGACTTAAAATGAAATTATTGTGAACTTTATAATACCACTTGGACCAGATGCTGGTTGTAGATTTCCACCAGCACAGCAACACCACCAGTGTTCACTTTCAATATGCAATGTTTTAAAGATTGTCGGTGTCCCGGTCCCTATAGATTCAACAGGAAGGCACAATTCAATTTCAAAGGAAGGTACTGTTACAGTTGAACACATGTTTAGTACATTGAATTGCTAATTCAGTTCTAAGCAGAAGTGGTGTGCTTTAGAACCTGTTTATGTTTCACAGCTTCCACATTTAAAGCTTTAATATTTTTGAAAACTTGTCTTTAATGCAGAATTAAAAGGTTATGACAAATAGGCCAAGATTTTGATTTCCAGTATGTGATAATGTGGTAACACGAAGTGGATAATGAGACAAAATTTTCAATTGTTTATAAAACCAGTTACACTGAAAAGTAGAAGTTCTCCTTCTCAGCAATTGTAGTACTTTATAGTACTGTTCAACAGTAAAAAAAATCTAAATTTTTAGGATTGACAGTTTTCAGAAAAAATATTTTTTAAAAAAAAATAATGAAAAGGCTACAGCACAAATAATTAGGTACATATGTACAAGTGCAGGGTATAATATTAATCAGTACTGTATTATGTTTCAAATAAAACAAAATAACTCGAACGGTTCCAGAGATATAGACATTTTAATATTTTGCCGAAATTAGCACTTGGAAAGGATTCCTGAAGTGCCATCTTTGGCGGCCTGTATATTGGACTAGGATTTTTTTGTCAAACAAAAAAATATGATATTGTCCTGAATTTTAAGATATGTCAATTTCAACTACATCTGAAACTATGAATGGATTCGGCCAAATATAATACAGATGATGTACCAAAATATTTCAAAATTTCTCTTTGGAGATCATGGTCTTCACTTGTGGTCAATCACTTCCACAAAATATTATGTTCAGTTTGCCACATTTTTTAAAAATTTATTTTGGTTCTCTTATGCACAAACAGTAGTTGTGTACACACAAATTAGTCCTGACTAAAAATTTATACCTATAGCAACTTTTTCTAAATAAAGAACAATTAGATGAAGCTCCTATGTCTTAGTTTAACTTTCCTGTTCCAAATATAATTGTAGACATCTTGAACACAATTTTAAGATAATGTGTGCTATGGATATACACACAACAATATTTAGTTTAATTTCTTCAATGTACCCAACACACCATTGTAATAATTGCTATATTTAAGTCGACTGTAGTGTCATTTCTTTAGACAAGTAATGAGGAAAAATAAATACTATTATATATGCATTGAATTAAAAAAACATAACAAGAATTGAAGCAATTCAAACATGTCTCTTAATATCAAGTTTGATTTTCCTTTCCAAAATGGCCTACTTACAGATGAACTTGCCTCACATCATTGACACAAACCAGCTTCTTATCAACACTGATCAAATAATTGACATGTCAGGTTCTCTCTCAATACTTACATGCAACTTTTAATTCTTCAGAACCTGGGTCACATAGTTTTTAAAATTCTACTTTTCTTCATTTTGTTAATGTAATCCTGAACAATTAAATATTCTAGAATGCTACAAGTCACATACTTTGAACATGATTATTATACAACACATTCTGCTACATATGTTAATAAAATTTAAATTAATAAAGAAAAATAGGTAATAAGAAAAATTTAAGTTTGTTTGCATTTATTCAATTATTACTTTTAAAAACTATCTTTTTACAGAGTCAAGTTTTTAAGATAAAAATGTCTTTCAATATCACATAACATTTACCTCCAAAATCCATCTATTCACAGTCACAAAATAATAATAATAAAATACTGATAAGGGTAGAATTCAAATGTGCACCACATCTCCTCGGCAGTCAAATGGAGAGAAATGTTGAGGCTCTTTCTGAGGAGAGATACATTACCTAACATATTATTTAAAACATTCATTCAAATTGAAACTGTATGACAAACATTTTGTTTTGCTGATATTCAAAAGATTCTATTTAAGGATAGCTGTAATTTTTTCAGTAAAGACAAACTAACTCATAGAGCTGGTGGGATCTGTGGAAGTCCATCTATAATGAGAGAGGAATTTTCTCTGAATAAAATAATATTATTGGATTTATATTTGTAATATATAACAGCATAAGAATATGAAACAATTAGAGACTAATTAAGAGTTAGAAAGCAACATTTTTATATTTCAGGATAATTAGAGGAAAGTTAACAGTTACTCAATTCTTCAGCAAGATTTTACACTCGTAGGAAAGTACCTCAAAAATCGATTTGATGAAATTTGTCACTTTGGCCACTATGGTTAAACTCTGTCATCGTGTAATAATAGTAATGATTATAAAATTTGATAAATATCATTTGTAAAAATGTATTGCTTATGTGGACACACTTTCTATTAGCTTGATATTAATAATTTATTTCAGAAATGCTCATTGAACAAAACCTGTGGTAATTAAGTGTGGAGGTGTTGCTCCATTACAATTTGTTAAACAGGACACATTTGGTTTGCTCACCCAGTAATTCATGCTTTAAAAAATTTCAACTTTTGTAAAACAAAATTCACTTTCATGTTTAAAAATACTATAGTAAGAAAAATAAATATATATCATAAACTACCTTGTAATGCTCCAAATAATGATGTAACTACATTACTACAAATTATATATATATATATAAATGTTTGATATTGACAAGAATCCTATTTCTGGAATGTACAAACATACAAAGACAATCTATTTTATATCAATTCTATTCTTTCTTTTCACATAAACTACCAGTCAATTCCAACTTTACAAAGTCAACAAACTGTACAATAATCATACAAATATTTCTTCAGTCATATGATATGATTAAACTAAATTATACCATAATATTTTACAGATTTTACATTTTGATAGTCAAATTATACCATAATATTTTAATATATTATATTGACTAAGGAAGACCAGTCCCACTAATATTTTTCCAATGCTTTACAAATAGATATGCGGGAATGTTAAAATTGGTTCCATTGGTCAGTCATTAAGTCAACATCACTTCAGAGCAATAATACAATAATTATGCTCCTTAAATAAATATTTCTCAAGAGAATCATAATAAAAACCATATTTACAGATATAATCAACCTTAATGTGTCTTCCTAACTACAACTGTTAATTCAATGGAGATATTTTTAGGCATTTCAATTTTTCATTTAAAGATGTATATGGAATCTGTGGGGACTGGAAAGAGTACCATGGCAGTCTGAAACTTAAAATGATAAAAAGATCTTTTCTGTTGTCAAAGAGGGGATGCATCAGTTTCAGATAAGAGTATGCAATAATTACACAGGACATAATTGATTGGTTCATTCCCAGACAGATGATCCGAATTGATATAATTCACAATAGTTTAGGAAAGAAAATTAACTTTCTAGACCTAATTCAAAACATATCACAATATTATAATTACAAAAAATATACAGAAAACCCATCCAGTCTAGCCAGAATCTAACTTTTCATTCAAATGATCAATGCAACAAACTGCTAGGGATCACAACAACCATATTCAAGATAATTCATCAGTTGTGAGACAGTTATACTCCCCACAAACAAGATCTTTGTCAAGTTACACCTATATTTAAATTCAATAATTATCTTAACCACTATAACACAACAATATAATTATATGAAAATTTATAATTCCCTCTAATATTTCACTATAACTGCTTGATATCAGAAACTTTCCAAAAAAAATTATTGATTAGGAAAATTAATTCTCATTATCATCAATACAACTCTGCCTAAAGTTTCACACACTTTATTCCTCCAGAATTCACAAATTTCTTATCTTAGATGAGATAATGAAATACCCAAAAATATTCAGTTTACTTGAAGCCCACATCTGTCATTTAAATTTAAGCTAAAAACAAATTGTTAATAAATAATATTTGAAACAAATTCTGGATATGCTTAATATAAATAAATAAATAAATAACTGACATAATGACCACCAATTGACCAATACATAATTGAGTGTTTCAATGTTATTACCATAATTACTTAAAAAAAATAGAACAGTGAATAAAGTAACAGTTAATCATTGCATTAAAAATTATACTTTTGCTTGCTAAAAACTTCATCACATTTTTTTAATATGTAAGAAGTAAATTATCATTATATTTGAACAATAAAATCAACTTGATAGTAATCATTACAAATAATTAGTTGTATATACTGATGAACATTCATTAACATTTTCACCATTCTAATAGTGGAAATGATTAGTTAAATTTGGTATTAAAATTTCTATTTTAAAAATTAAATATATATTTCACAATAAAAGTTTATGTTCAGATTAAAACTTTGTTAGTGTGAACATTAAAACTAATTTTCTAATAAAATTACAGTCTCAACTATCTCAACTTTCAAAATCTAATCTATCTGTTGCAGTCATGCATACCCTGGTGACAGTTATTTACCATTCCTAGCACTAGTGAATACTAATATTACTAACCAAGTTCCTGTGTTAAGTAAAAAATTACTGTCTACAATTTTTAAGTCAGCAACAGGATCTGATGAACATTTAGATCACATTCTAAAATACATCTGTCAAATAGTGAAACAGAACTCTTTTTTACAAAAAGCTTCCTCAGTATTTAATTGAAAATGATACTTCTTATAGTATGAATGCTAAATAACTGATCATAAAAATCTGTGGAACATGAAACAATAAAATAAAAGTTGTGGAAGACATTTTCTGTAAAGAATTAAAAAATAAATATATTTAATTTGGAAAGAACCAAAACATTTAGGAAGTGAAATTACTAAAATCAGTTTTAAGCTTTATTGTGGGCCCTTGTGTTGAAATAGGTTTCACATGTGATTCAACTTTCACTTTTTGCTGGGCCTGTTGGCTGGCTCTTACAGCTGCCTCCAATTTGGTACGTAGATCACTTGACTGTGTCATCAATGATTTGAATTCCTGAAGAATAAAAATAAGAAACACCATTTTTAATTTTCAGGACATGAGTCTAGAAATGTAAAAATACAGTATATTGAAGTATTTAAATAAATTGTGTGTTTCTTGTTTCATTTACTTTATTGCCAAAAAGAAAAAAATTGATTTTTAATCTGTATCTCCAGCAAGTCTATCACTATTTTCATCTCTCTGTTCCCAATTTGATACCAGAAGTTTTCGATCTTCTGTAGTGTTGCTAAATTTTTTACATTTCACCTTTATGTAAGTGTTGTTAATTAAAGATCATTTAATGCCAAATTTCTGAACATTTTTGTTTAACGACTTTAATTAAATTTTGTGAAAAATGTTAAGTGCATCATATGGTTGTATTTATTATTAAAATTTCACGTAAGTGCTTAGATAACACAGAGATGTAAACTATTTTTGTTAAAAATAACTAAGCTGTTACCATTTCCTGTAACACATCTTAACTATAAAATGAAAATGATCAGGAGACACTAACTTCTCAAATGACAATAACAATGCTGAAAGAAGGAATATATTAATGGACCATTAGTGTTATGGAATGAAATAATGATTTTTTTAAAGTCAACTTGGAGTTTCATAAAAATCTCATTTGTTTTTAAGGAATTTGATTTCTTAAAAGACTCCGTACTTGTAAAACACCACATTCTATTTGTAGTAGTTCAATTTATTGTACCACTTTAAGTTACACAATTTTACACCACATTCTATTTGTAGTAGTTCAATTTATTGTACCACTTTAAGTTACACAATTTTACATGTTCCCAAGACCCAAACTGAATGAATCTAATCAATTAGTTTTTTGCATGTTGAACTGCACGGAGTATACGTAGTGCAAGTAGCCAATTGCTTGCCTGGTTAAAATATTGTGCATTAGACCCCTTTCAACTTTGATTTAGCATCATCTTGCATACACAGGAATATTTTTAAGCAGCAGTTTTTTTCTTTAAAAAAAATAGATGAATGGAAGAGAACTAATATGTTGAACAATCTAAGAAGTGTATATAACCCATCAGTTATAGGATTCATATACATTTCCAATAAATCATCAAATATTTGTATCAAATTAAAATCTGGCAAGTGAGTGGTAAACAACTTCCCCTTCCTAGTTTTTAATTAATCAAAGAAATTGATGATTTTCAAGTATATGGCACATCCATGTTGACACAAAAGACTAACAATACCTGTGGATACTGAGGTCCAATTTTCATAAGTTTCTGAAGACATTGATCATGCAGCATACGACAAAATTTGTTTGCTTCCTTGTAGAAAGGCCCTTCAAGGAGGCGGTTAATTAGTATTGGTACCAATAAAGTTAACAGTTGTATTCCTAAAACAAGAAAGAGATATTGTTTGTCACTTATTTAAACAGAAAAAACTTTAGTGTCTGTTAATTAAAAATAGAGCATAGAAGAGATAAGGAATAAACTTTCATAAAATAATTAACTAAATAATGAAGAACCCAACATACAATTTTAGTAAAATCAGTATATGCATAATTTTAGCACACAAAATGCATCAATAAATATGCCAGTATTTTACATGATACAATGCTCAAGGTTTATAAAAGCTATAGAATTAAAAAAAAACATTTTAAGAGATGTATTCTATTCTTTTACTGTTTTATTTGTTCACAATTGTTGTATAATTTATACATTATTTACAAAAAATGTTTGAAGTAGCCAAGAGAGAAAATTTATTTTAGACATAATATTTTCTAGTGCAGACATAAAATTAAGATTTTTACTAAATATAATGTATTCTTCAATAAGAAGAAAAATAATCAGAGTATAGTTAACTTGCCTTGAAATAGATATCCTTGTTGGCAAAAACAGAAGTTTAAGAAGTATGAATACATTAAAATAGCATTTAAATTGTATTACACTTATTACACCAAGGTAGAAAACAACAAAAGTTATTGGTTCTAGTAATTATACTTTCAATACAAAAATCATTTGAATACAATGCACAATGAATTTTGCATTCTATAGAATGATCATTTGTTAACAAATATATGGAATAAATTAAAAAACTTAGGGCAGATGATATGATACTTCCTGCTCTCTCCTGAATATTTTTACTATAATAAAAACAATATTTAGCATTCTATAGAATGATCATTTGTTAACAAATATATGGAATAAATTAAAAAACTTAGGGCAGATGATATGATACTTCCTGCTCTCTCCTGAATATTTTTACTATAATAAAAACAATATATTAATTTAATCATGAAAAATATCACCTCCACCAAATTTCACTGTTGCAACTACACAGGTCCATATACAAAATATTTTGTGAGAGCAGTGGCTTTTGCTCAGCAGCACCAGCATGAAAAGTAAGATATTTTGCCCCTCAAACTTAATAACTATTATAGATATACACACACACATACTTACTGAATTGAGTTTCAGTTAGCATTACAAGACTCTCAACAGTGTTAATACTCTCCATTGTTAGGAGTAGTTCTCCTTCAGAAGCAATATGCTTGCTAGATTCCGTATATAGAAACTCAACAAGTCGAGGAGCCAATGCATGGATGTATGGGGTAGCTATGTTTCTGTCTGTGTGACAGAAAATTGTCCTCAAGGTCTGAACGCATTTTAGTTTTACCTAAAAAATTAAAGGGATCACTCACATTGTATTTCTTCGAAAACGAAAGTATACATCAATAATTGTTAATTATCTCAGAATGTACTCGTGTAGGCCATGCCAACATGCAAGACATTCACCTCTATTTTCTTACTTTGTTTACAGGGGAAAATATTTTTTTAAAATAAATTATAGTTTCTTTCATACAAAAAATGTATTGCCTTTCTAGATCCACAGATTTTGCTTAAAGATTATATTAACAAAACAAGTAATTATCCAAGACTAATAAATAATCTAATAATGAGACAGGAGCGTTGACCTATAACAGATTAAATCCACCCTAGTGACAACAAATTATTGTGGCTATTCTCGGAAGTATCTCTTTCTAAATATACACAAAAAACATGTTTTTCAGACATTAGACCAAAGTTTTTCCCAGTGTATATAGTGGATGAAATTCTCTCAAGAGTTTACCCAGGTGGAATCCGAGGAAAATTTTTTCAGAGTCTATAATTTGTGCACACCATTTTTGTTATTCCAAGTTTAGGTAAAAAGTGTGTGCAGTAAACACAAGTTAAATACTGTATATGTAAAACTTATTACATGACAATTGTCATGGCTAGAAAACAGAGTATATTAGACCAATTAAAACTAATGTTTATAATTCATTCCCATATCACCATTAGCATATATTGTAAACCTAAGTAAATTGGAAAGGTTCTTATATATTCATCATATAATATGACCAATTGTTTACTTTTGTAGAACTGAGCTCAAATAGTAAAAATATATACAACAATAACCAAAAATATGAAGTTGTGATTCATTAATTGTATGGTTACCACAAGTTTCTGCCGTTATTTCTCTACTCTATATGAGATAGATACAAGATTAATTAAGTCTAAAACACAACAATAAAACTCACAACAACATTGTTGCTTTGTAGACACTGACGAAACTGATTAATACAAGGATATTGCAAATTTGGAGCAGAAACAACCTCTGGAGGAGCATGGAGAACAAAAACTGCTATAGCTAATAGCATGGTAACTTCATCCAATTTAGTGTCCTCCGAACCTAGCACAAATAGAAAAAGGAACAGGTTTAGCATTTGAACAAGTAAAATACCAGGTTTTTTATTAATTCATGTATTATTTATAATGAAGCAAATGGAGCAACGGATAAAATGGTGAACATGAAATACAATTATTTCTAAAATTCTGTATTGACCCAAATAATTCCTTTCAAAAATAAATTGCGTGCAGCATACCACTACGTTCAATCATCAGCCATATAATTATCTAAATAAGCTATTCTAGTTCTATAATAACAGTATATGTGCTTTTTAATTCCCAGTGATCCGAGTACATATATTATTACTAATATTATTATTGTCAAATAATTTCTCAAAGTCAATTAAAGGAATCGATAAATGCATTTAATATTATTTAGCTCTACACATATTTTCTTTGGTCACTTTGCTTAGTTTGAATTAGTATAACTATGGCTTTTGCCACTTTTCTTTCTTTTAAACATTATGCAAATATTTTATTTTTTAAGTCACAAGATCTCTCCTCCCTGTAACTTCAGATACAATATAAAATATAGTTATATATTTTTCATATGACACACATCTCTATTAATACGTCTATTACTATTACCAATAATGGTTTCATATGTACGTTTCTATTACATATCCTACAGAATACATTCTACTATAAAAAGTTACTACATATTTTAGAATTCCTGACCCCTTGTTACACTTTTTTTATTCTAATAAATCAGTAATTGCTTCATACTTTTCTTGCAGCTTCACTTATATCTTCAACTATTTTCTCATATATATATACACACACATATACATATACATACCTGTCTTTGCAAGATCCAAAATTTTAGCCAGGGCACTTTGTAATAATTTTTTCCATTCTTCAGCAGAATTCTCATCAGGTAATGGCTTAGTAGTAGATAATGATCTAAGGCAGTGCAAAGCTGATGAAACAGGTAAATTTGATGCCAGTACATTTGGATCATGAACACCCTTAGTTGCAGTTTCTTTTAAAACCCCTGTTGTAAGATAAAGAATTGTAGGCAGGACAGCAATTGCACCTGTAAAATTCATGTAATATTGTTTCAGTGCAATTCTTTAAAGAACAATATAAAAACTTCTAGAATTAAAAATGGATGATTTTACATTATCATATTTTTCAAATAATAAGCTGACACATCTTTATGACATTTTAATATCTAACAGTAATGTTATTTTGAGTGAGTAAATATTAATGTATCCGTTTATTAAGATTTAATTAAATAATTAAAAGAAAATTATTTCTGAACAGTGCAATTTAAGTACTAGCAGCAAATTCATTCTAACCTTGAGGGGAACAGAGTTTGGGTAAGTTCTCCATTGCGCCTAGAGCTGATGCTATTAATTTTCCCGACTCTTCATTTGGTTGAAGACAGTGTGGTGAACACAAAATTGTAGCAGCAGAAGGAGATGGGTTTAGTGCTGGAATCTGATGAACCAAAAGACACAAACAAACTTCTAGGGTGGCAAATACCAGTGATTGTCCAGGAACTAGTTCTCCTACACTTCCACCCTCACCTAGAAGTTCCACTTCCATTGGTGCCTGTGATCCTTGATTAGCTGGTAATATTTCTGTAAAAATTATATAAAGTTAATTTCAGGCATATCCATAAAAATCTATATGCAATATCTCATTTTACATGTAAACTTTGAGTGTCAAAAATACTTCCTATACATTAAGAGGGGCAAAAGCAAACAAAAGTCCCAGTATCTTTACAGATTTGAAAATATTCCCAGTACTCTAATAGAATACAAAATACTCCTGGTATCTTAAAGAGTCCAAACCACTCCCTGTATGTTAAAGACAGTCCAAAAATTCCAGTTACCATTATGGAATGAAAAGTTTTCATGGTACCTACGGAGTGTCAAAAAAAACTCTCAGTACATTAAGAGTATCATATATATTCAAGTATCCTACGTTCATCAATATTTCTTACAAATGTGTCAAATATAATACTGGCAACTTAAGATTCATAAAAAAAATTCTGAGTACCCTAATAGTTTATACGTTTGTTGATAATGGTGTTGAAATATTTAGTTGGTGTAAGAAGGAAGAAAGAAAGAATGATACTATGTTTCGAAAAGTATAAACTCTGTTCATTTTCAGGGAAAGGGTTAAGAATCAGAGCTAAGTGCAAGAGTCCAAATACTCCTTAACAGAACACTAATAATTGCCAATTTAGAATATACCCTTATAGGAGATAGGGGTGTTTTACCAAAACAAAAAACTTGATCGTAAGTAAAGTACAAAATTTGGTTCCATTTTACCCTCCTCCATCCCGGCTCCTAGGGATGGTAGTTTTATCTGATCTCCACAGTGTTTGTTTCTGGTTCAAAAGGAACATGTGAATATATATATAGATTTCTTCCACATTCCCTAGAGATAAATTGTAAATGATATCTCCAACCCATTACACAAGAACATCATTCTCATCTGATCGCATTTATTTGCATCTAAATTTCATTGTTTAAATTCCCATTCATATTTCATGAGAATGGCCATTTAGATGCTACTGTACAGTGTAAAACACTGATTAAGAGTGTTCCATTTATTTTGTTATTAGTACAAAATTTGAGTTGTTTGACTAACAAACATTTAATAATTAATATCATTTCATTCTAATATTTAAAATAATTATAAATAAATGTAACATGTTTATATAAATACATTAAAAATTAATTCTGAAAATATTAATTGAAAAAATTCCTCTACATCACACAGAATTTTCCCATATTTATCTTAATGTTTATTATTTTCATTATTAACATTTATTTAAAGAACATAAAAGAATGTTTTACATATCACAATTAATTATAGACCAATTACTCACCTCTAAATTTCTTTTTCTTTTCTGAATCAAGATATTCTTGGGCTGCCACTAAAACCTGTTTCAGGACATCCATAACCATTAATTGAGCTGCAGAATTATCCCTTGTGAGTAAAAGCCTGAAAACATAAAACAATAATATTTAAGGTAATTCATAGACCCATACCAAAAGATGTACAATTATACTGTAGTTAACCAATTGATACAAGTTAATCACCTGGATATTTAAGAATTTTTAGAGCTTAATTTCAAACTAATAAAATTTAACAATCAACTAATTATTTCTAAGGTTCGTATATAATATATCTGTTCTTCTATCTGTCCAAAAATTATGTCCCTCCAACATAATCTACATGATTAACCCTAATGTAATCATGATTACCAATCTATATATATATCTATATAAAAATGAATTGCTGTTCGTTAGTCTCACTAAAACTCGAGAACGGCTGAACGGATTTATCTTATCTTAGTCTTGAAATGTTCGTGGAGGTCTAGGAAAGGTTTAAAAGGCGAGAAAAAATCGAATAATTTCCGGGAAAACCCTAAAAACAGCCCTTTTCTATTTCCCATACAAACGTTTTCTAAATAAAATACAAATCTACACCAGTCGAGCAATTTTCATCAAATTTCGTACACGTGTTCTTTGCGACCAGGAAACAAACACTGCCGGGGTGAGACGCGTCTTCCACCCCCAGAAGCGGGGGTGGAATTATTTAAACATACTAAAACAGCCGATATTTGAGTCGGATAAATATTTTTAGGGGTCAAAGATATTGATAGTGTTTCTACCAATGTTATCTGAATACAATTTTCATCCCCTACGCCCTGTGAAAAGGACACCCTTCGGGTTTGGGGTGGAGATGCTTTACAGTAAAATAACGCGAATACAACCGAGATTGGAGTCAAATCAAAGGTTATGGAAGTCACTGTGTTTAGTTACGACATTCAAATTGGCATTTACCCCTTAGATGCAGGGATAGCGGGGTGCAAATTTTGGAACATGCAAACACGGCAGATATTTGCATTGAAGAAATATTTTTCAGAGTTAATTATAATGATTAGGGTTCGAGTAGCGTTACATAAAAATTGCGCAAAAGCAGCCGAAATTGGAGTCATATCGGGGGTTATAGATAAATTACATCTCGGGCAACGCCGGGCACCCAGCTAGTTACTCAATATATTTTCAGTATCTCTTTAAAAAGTTGATTTTGTATACCTGTGTAATACATTGCACAGTTCAATGGCCAGAGCTTTGTCAGTCATCAAAACCTGTCGAGCCCATGTGGAATCGAGCATAGTGTATAGTGCTTGCAGGCAAGTCACAACACTTTCCAAAGGTTCAGAAGAACGAGGACTGCATAAGGCTTCCATACATATACCTACATAGGGAAATGTCAATGAATTTTATACAATTTTCACAATAGTATATGCTTAAATTTGGTATAACAAGCTAAATATATATTATGAAACTGAAAAGTAATAAGAATTTAGTTTAGAGAAAGGATCCTCAAAACACTATTTATAAATTATATATTCAATTGCATTTATTAAAAAAAATTAACTTTATAATGTGCAAGGGTTTAAAATAATATTGATGAATTTTGCTATGCAATAATTAGAGAACAATATAAATGTAACATATATAAGCCCACTTTATGAGGAAGACTTTCACAGAATTGCAACAATTGAAAAATTAATTAAAATATACATTGTTTGTATTTATACGTACTTCAAGCAAAAAAAGAAAAATTTTAAAACAATATTTTAGACACTAATGGGCAACCCTATTTCTTTATTGTTAACAAAAGTTATTAATTGTAATTTATGTTGAATCGTGTCTCAAGGTTTGCCATAAATAGTATTTTAGAAATTAAGTATTCTTACCAAAGAGTAAATAAAATCGATCTGTGCCAGAGTCACAAGACACTACTTTCTTCTTGTTCTTCGCTGGAGGAGAAGGCAAGGAGTTTTCCTCCTCTGTGAGTGATAAGTTATTCTCAAATCCACTTGTGTTTAACCACAAAGCTGCTGCATGCAGAATAGGGGGCCATGATGCGGCATAGTGAGGTCTCGAGGATTCCATTGTGTCTGTAGTGTAGAATGCTCCACCATCGTGAGGTAATTGGCTGGCAAACTCTACAAAAAAAGAAATTACAGAATATTCTGCTGATAAATAATATTCTTGACATGTAGGAAGCAAATCGATACAAGATTTGTATATAACAATCTTCCAAGATGCAAAGAATAGAAAGCCAAATACAAATTCATAGTGGTGTTATAAATATTGTATAACATTTGCATTGACAAACTTACATCCATTTAAGATGAAAATGTAACTAAATGTTTGACATTAGTAGTACATAATGTATAACATAAATGTAACTACTGAAAACTACTCATTGAACAGTTTTATCAGGCTATAATTTATTATTAAATGAAGGTTTTATGGTGTATGTGATTAACAAAGTCTTCTCAGGATTCCAACTAGGTGAAAACATCATTGTTTCACAACATCTCTAATGCGGTCATTGCCATGAGTGCCAATGCTTTGTTGGCTCCTGTTTTTTATACTGTTCTGATAAAGAAGTATCAGAAAGTTTCTTTCTCATTGATACAAGCTCTTGTGTGGTGGGGGTAAGTCATTTTCCGCTCCTAAATATATTGTAGATTGTCCATCCACCAGGAGCAAGTCTAACACAAGGATGCGAGTACACAGAGAAGAGTGAACACTGGGTGAAGGAGCAGCGGGTGGTGAGGGCATGCAGGCAGGATGACAATCCACAATGGTCCACCACTATTAGGGAGCGGTACTCAACTCTCCCCTCCACACAACAGTTCATACCAATGAGAAGGAAACTTTCTAATACTACCTTGGCATACAAATATCCAACACGGCATCAGCACTTCACATGAAGATGATGGCAGTGATCGCTGTCATAATGTTACAGAACAACACTGTTTTCACCCAGACGGAATCCTGAGAATACTTCGTTAAAATCTATAATTTATTAACATGCACTCTAAATAAACCCTATTAAATTTTCCAGTTTTTATTTTCAAGAGAGATTCAGCCTGGTCATATTTAAGGGTAATATGTAATATTGTACAATTTTTGTCTGTCACTTATTGATTTCCAAAGAGAGATACTTTATTTTAAATTAGTTAAGTTCTCAATAAAATACAAAAGAAGTTACTGTATTATTCATATAAACTACCCCTATACAAAAAAGGTTTATATAATGTATCAATAAGGACAATTTTCAATGAGGGTTTTGTGTAATTGACACTTTTCCCAATGAGATACATCATGTTCTAATATAATACTGATGAGTAGGTAAGCAATTTAAATACCTGGAGGAAGGGACAACAAAGCATGATCTCTCAAGGCAGCCAGCCAGTGGTGAGATAAGCTGACAAGTTCTGGTTGCACTAATGACAGTAAACTTTCACCACGGAACTCAAACTCGCCAAAGTCTTCATCATCTTCATCAGAGACATAACCACTTGGTGCTGTATTATTTGTATCAACAGAACTAGGTGATGACACATTATCAGCCATAGCAACTATATAAACCTGGAAATTGAAAATAAAAACAAGTATTCAGATATCATGAATTATTTACATTAATTTTGAATACCTAAATGAAAATTAAATGTTAAAGATTACATAATTACAACATAAACAGACAAATAGACTGTGGAAATATTTAAATCTTAATATCATCTGTATGAGCTTCGCCTTAACAAAACAAAAATACTTTATTCTACAAAGTTATGTTCTCTTCAATTTAGCAACTTTTATTTCAGTCAAATTTAATTGGTTGATTCCCAATTACCTATCAATCATTTTTGTGTTTTTAAAATAATAAATTTAGAAAAGCTGTCTCTAAAGTTGATATCTTATTATTATATATAACCATGAGGACATATTGCACAAGATGATAGTATAGAGTGGTTATCTCTCCCAACAATATGAAACAATTAGATCTTAATTTTTACATATTTCCAGTCGGTAATTCATGTGAATGATATTTCCAAACTGTTACCTCAGCCCAAGCTTTGAGAATTGCCAAGCGTTCCAATGTGGCTAAACTTTCATTGTAAAGTTGAGCAGCTCCAGAATCTCTTTGCAACTTGGCCAAAGATGAGACAAGAAGTTGGTGAACACGGCGAAGATCATTCAAGTCTCTTGCGACTCCACTTCCAATCCAAGCACTACATGCCTGGCAAGCTGCTGCTGTCACATGAGACGGAGTTTCAGGAGCAAAAGCAGGTCGTAATGCTGCACCTACCTACATAATTATGAGGGTAAAAGGTGAATTTTACAATGAATCAGATAAATTCAGAAAATGTACCTTAAAATGTCATCTGGATAAACCATGATTAATAGAGGAACTATAATTAAGAAAACATTGCTTTGTTCATTGTTCATTAGTAACACTCACAAAGAGATTCACTGAAATTTTTCCATGGAGTAAATAGCATGTATGTCCAAATATAGTTTGTTTCTCTCTCTCTCTCTCTCTCTCACCCTCGCTCTCTCTCTCACCCTCTCTCTCTCTCTCACCCTCGCTCTCTCTCTCACCCTCGCTCTCTCTCTCACCCTCTCTCTCTCTCTCTCTCTCTCTCTCGCTCTCTCTCGTGCGTGCTCACTCACTCTCACTCTCTCTCTCGTGCGTGCTCACTCTCTCTCTCTCACTCACTCGCTCTCTCTCTCTCTCTCTCGCGCTCTCTCTCTCTCTCTGTCTCTCTCTCTCTCTCTCTCTCTCTAGACATACATACATATATATATATATATTGCAATTTTTGTATGAAAAGGAAAGAGATAGGTTGTGGCTTACCTGAAAGTAAAGTGCGGTGTCGCCATAAGGAACAGAAGGTTGTTCTTCAAATTTTCGGAGGCTCTCATCCTCCTTTTCAGGTAGGAGTGTTACACTATTCCGTTCACCAGTCGGCTGCGGAGTTTTGACTGCCGCACGGCTGGTAGCCCATAAACAATTAACACACCACCAGGCCACTAACTTTCTCTCTCAAGGGAAGGTCGTGACATAGGAAAGGTTAGGATAGTGATCATTCATACAAAGCACCCTATGTATACATATATGCTTAAACATACATACTCACATGGTCTCATGAAAGTAGGGATGGCAGGTAGGAAGGACACTATTTACAGGATGTTGAGTCCAGGGCTTTGCCTGGACTGCAAGACATGTTGGAAAGAGAGTTCCCACAGATGGAGTTCTGCCTCTGATGAATCGGTGGGTAGAGCTTTAAGGATGTGAGTGTAAAGCATTGGTCAAAATTGTTTATATTGTGGCTTTGGGCATCAGCAGCTCTTTCACATAAGCCACAACCTATCTCTTTTTCCTTTCCATACCGCTATTGCAATTATTTTTGACAATGTCACATCCTTACTAATATATATATATATATATATATATATATATATATATAATTGCAATATTGGTATGGGAAGGAAAGAGAGATAGGTTGTGGCTTACCTGAAAGTGAAGTGTGGTGTCACCATGAGGAACTGAAGGTTGTTCTTCAAATTTTCTGATACTCTCAGCCTCCTCCTTCAGGAAGGAGTGTTACACCATTCCGTGCACTGGCCAGCTGCGGGCCTGAAGGAGGAGGCTGAGAACCTCAGAAAATTTTAAGAACTTGCTTCAGTTTCCTATGGCTACACCTTACTTCATTTTCAGGCTAGCTACAAGTTATATCTTTTTCCTTTCCATAGCAATATTGCAATTATTTTTGACAATGTCATATCCTTACTAATATGCCGGCCAGGCACGCAGTTCATAAAGTTTCGGAAGGAACAAGAGTACGAAATTTTTTAATTTAGAATTTGGCAGAATAAAGTAAAATTGCAATAAAAAAATGTCGTCATATAAAATATATACAATAATATGAGTAGTATCTTAGACAAACATTGCATGATAAGTAATACAACTATTTACAAAGAAAATTGAAATTAAACATTGTATTAATCATAAACCCTTTAAATTACATGTAACAAGAAAATGTTACCATAAAAAAACTGTGTGTCCAGGTAATATACAATTGATTACCTCTAACAAGTAGAGACCATGATTACTGCAAAATGGTTAATTTACACAACACATTTTAGTTTTGGTCAGGTATGAAAACAAATCTTCCATTAGTCATATATGTAGTTTTCTGTAACATGTTTGGGGAATAGGGTGGGTAGTAAGTCTGGCCTTGTATTCAAAGTTACCTCAATATTTTCCTGAACAATTTGGGGAAACCAGGGGGAAATCAGCCAGGAATTGCCAGAATATTTTAGACACCAAATTTCACCATTATTAGTTCCATGGTTAACTAAGGAGCCAGCTTGCTGGGCAAATTGGAATTAGACAAGCCTATTTCAAGGGAAGAACATAACAATGATTTGGATTCAGCATATTCTTTGCAAAAATTATTCCAAATTTTGAATAAGCAATGAAAGTGTAATGGTTAGTGAGATTTGAAAAAATATTCTACACAATTAGGACTGAAAAAAATAAAATGCCAAAAGAAAATTATTCTCTATACAAATTTTACCTGTAACACTGGAGCAGTACAAGGGAAATATTTGTAATAAGCACTAAAGATTCAAGAGCAGTAATAGTTTCATTAATTTGTCAGTGTGAGTTGCTGACAAAATGCTAAATATAATTAGCAATTAATCCTCCAAGCAACTCAATACCAAAAAAAAAAATACTCCCACCAAATACCTCCTTTAAAGTTAACAATACTATCCAACAGTTTTAGTGCCCTTGACAGAATAATACACAAAAAATATTAGGATTGAAAATATTTACCTGTGCTTGAAACTGTTCAAGCAGAAGATGCCCAGGAAACTCTGGTTCAGGTACTCTAGCAAATTTGTCAATTATTTCTTGCAACGTTCTCAAACCCTCTAAACGCAGAGGATCAGAATCACTTGTAGCAGCCATAAAAGCCATTCGAACCAAGTCAGATAGATGAAGGACCAGATAATCTCCTGCAGACAAAATATTCTACTAAATTAATTATCATATTTAAACTTATTCTGCTGCAAAATTAAATTCTTGAAATAGTCAGTAATATTAATGAAGCTAATAATATTTTATCAAAGTTAAGATAATATAATATAAACCAATAAACTTACACACTTAAAGAAACCAGAAAATACTGAACTTGGAAAATATCCATTTAACCAAGATAAAGCTTGCAACAGGGCACAAACTTTTCCTGCACAAGAATATATGCATTAAAAAAATTCATCGAAACGTCACAAATACAATTGTTCCTCTGTTAGAAGCCCAAGAAGACTTTAGTCATTCTCTACACTGAGAAATACTACATTCTTTGTGAAAGACCTGTCAGAAAATCTAAGTTACAAAGCAGTTAGGCTTGCATAGTGGCAAGGGAAAGGTATTAAATCTTTAGCAAACATAACATGAGAAGGTGAAGATAAATTCAGAGGGGATAGCCAGAAGGTGAGATCATAAACAGGACACTGTGTTTTATAGTTTGTTCAGGAAATGCACTTTTTATTAACAAAGTCCTTTAAAAATTATCCCATTTTAGATTTGAGAATAAAGGGACACATTAATCTACCATCAAAACAGTAATTGTAGTAATTTGTGCAATAATAATTTAAATCTATAATATATCTAAGAACATATAGTCTGTTATAGAAAAGTGTGTTAATAAGTAAGCACTATTATGTAATGTACTGCAATCATGCATGATCTTGCATATTTAATCTTCTTCCATATTAAAATCTGAAGTCAATTATAAGGTCATTTGTATAAAACATTAGACACATACAATGAATAAGTAAAAAAGATAGAATACTACTATTTTATAATCAAATAGCACAGATTACCTCTGTTTTTTGTGAGTTGCATTTCCTTTGCTACTGCTAAATCAAAGTGTGCACCTCTGTTTCCTTCACATGCCACAATTATTTTGCGCACACATTCAGCAGCAAATACTCTTGTAGGCCAGCGAGGTTGTACTGCAGGATGAGTAGACTGAGTATCCTCAGCATGAAACTCTATTTGATCATCATCCACTTCAACTTCGTCTTGTTCAGAACCATTAAGAACTCCAATTCCATCATCTGAATTGCTTGATTCTAAATGTAGAAAGAACAAAAGTCAGATTTCTTTCATTGTCATTTGAAATGTACTTGCTTGTTATTAGATAATTACATTATTTAAGAGAGAAAATTATGAAACGTGAAAAAAAAATAGTAAATAGGCAATGTCGAATGTAAAATCAAGATTAATAAATATGAAAAACATTAGTACTGTAATCAAAATTCTTATTACCTGTAGCCACAGTCAGAACATCTTTACAAAGAGAGAGCCACTGAGAAAGGTTGTCAGCAGCCATCATTTGAAGCATACTGGTCAGTGTGTCATGAATATCTTTAATTAGTCTTGTATCTGTTTCAGTATCTAACATAGAGAATAGAACTCCAGGCAATCCACTCTCTGTTATAACCAAACCTATAACAAAATCATGTTAATTAACAATGTACAAAAATAACCGAAATATTTTCTTACTAAGTTCACTTTTTCAAAGTGATAAAACAATTTATCAATATGTAAGTGGAACATAAATCAGTTCTCAGCAATAGAAGTCAGCTACAAAGTTTGACAAGTCATAGTTTCAGATGACAAAAACGAACAGACTTCATATATATCCCACCAATAAAAACCCTCTCTAAATTTTTTCACATTCCAGAAAAATTATCAGCTCTTTCCTAATTTGAGAACTCAATCTGGTTTTTCAGAAGCCAGGCACTCACTAGACACATGCCCAATTAAAGACAATTTGATATTCTGGAAACAGTGTATCAGCACATTATTGGAATAAGGACAAAATCTTCAAAGTAAGATGGACACACAAAATTTATGTACAGCATAAAAAAGAAATAAAAATTTCGTTTACAGGAAACTGAAGACATAGGGAGCTTAATGGGCAGTTATTTTTCCCTCCACACTCATTCACTCACAAACCTACACCAAATTATGGAATACATTGTATAATGTGTATATCACCTTCTACAGTGTTAGTTTCCCTATTTTCACTTGCAAGTGTCATTGCATGTTCACAAACTTCTTTTGCCTCTCTTTGTGCAAGCTGTCGAAGACATGAAATTGCTGCTTTGCGAAGGAGCAGGTGATTACTTGAGAGAGTTCTCTGAAATTAGAGAATTAAGATCTCTTTAAAGAACTTACTCATCTAACATAAGAAATTGAATTTCTAATTTATTGTATTACTGAATACTTAAAATCTGCTCATTAAAATACACATTTTTGTGTTATGATTGACAAAATTAGGACATAATGATATATTGATTTCATGTACAAACTCACACATAGAGTAGGAACCAAAGATGAAAGATTCACATGTCGTGGAGCAAATAAATGTAGCTGTTGGAGACATGATGTTGCTTCTGCTTGAACCAGTGGATCCTGGTGATCTTGCATGATTGCACAAGCACATAGGAAGGATGAGCGTGCCATGCAAATTGAAGTTGTATTTCCTACAAATTTATAAAATAATTATTACATTATATATATTATATTTATATATATATATTTGCACATACATACTCACATGGTCTTGTGAAACTGGGGATGGAACGTAGGAAGGGCACTATTTACAGGATGTTGAGTCAAGGGCTTTGCCTGGACTGCAAGACATGTTGGAAAGATAGTTCCCATAGATGGAGTTCTGCCTCTGATGAATCGGGGGGTAGAGCTTTAAGGATGTGAGTGTGAAGCATTGGTCAAAATTGTTTATGTTGTAGTTGGGCGTAAGCAGCTACTGGGAATTGGATTTTAGATAGTTTGACAGTGCTGCGGTGGTTGGCTATACGTTCATGGAGGGGTCTTTTGGTTTGGCCTATATAGAAGGCAGGGCAGAGTCTGCAATAATTTTGGTAGATGGTGTGGGAGGAGAGGCAGGTGATATTTTATTTGATTTTGAATGTTTTTGTATGATTATGAAAGGTTGTGGTGGGCTGTAAGAAAGGGCAGACATGGCATCTGCTCCTACCACAAGGTTTGCAACCCGGCAGGGGTGGGCGGGTGTGGGTTTTGCACGGGTGGACAAGTAAATTTCGGAGGTTGGGTGGGCGTATTTGTATGTGTATATATATATATATATATATATATACACACATAATATTAGGAGAATCCATTAAGGAATTGGAACTAATTTGGTGACAAAGTCACATTCAAACTTGGATAGTGAGGAAGGATAGAAATAAATAGGAGAAATAGGACGATTGCGCTTTATGTGAATTCATAAATGTGACTGTCACCAAATTAGTTCCAATTCCTCAACAAACATTAGCCTTTTGACTTGACTTCCCATTTCTTAATTTTATCAACAACATAGAGCTGCAGTATACATTGAATTTTTCTATCTGATAATATTCTTAAATAATAAATCCAATTCAACAAATAAACAGAGCCTTGGTAATTAATATCCTTTGATACTATGTTTAATTTATTTAGACTAAATGTAAAAGTGATACAAAACCAATTGAATGCCACTGACACAGACTGTTGAGTACGACATATATACAACGGCAAATCAAATTTAACTTTAATATCAAAAACTTATAAAAATACTTCACCTTGAAGTTCAGGTCCAACTGTAGTTATCAAAGCTGAGAGAACTTTTCCAATGCATTGATGAACATCAACATAGGACTGCGGTACATTTAATAGCAGTTTTAATGCCAATGAGAGGGACGGTTCCACATAACCACGAAACATTGGTCCACCTGAGTCAGCAATTAGTGCCAGAGCATGAAGTGACCATACCTGAAAAATAAATAGATTGTACTTAAATGTACTTTTAGGGCCATAGCTTTATCTCTCTAAAAAAAATCAATATGAATAAATAATAATAAAGAGAAGAAAGATTTATTTAGGTGATAAGTGTGAAAGTCAAAACACAATCTTAAGTCTAAATTATAACAGGGTATGAGAAGCTATTCCTAAGGAAATATGAAGAACATGAATAAAATAGTGGTGAAGAACTACTCAAAAGTGTAACAGTTCATTAATGTGACTTTGTATACAAATATTCATTATGTACCACTGAAAACATTATAATAGTAAGAAATAAATAAGACATCTGTTCTAAACACATTTTACCCTGCAGCTCTACGTTAAGAATGAATAGTGTTTCTTTAAATAATTTACAGGAGACATTATGAGTCACTTATTGGAGTACATTTAACTTTTGTTGCTATTGAAACAATTGACAGCAAAATTAAAATCCTCTTTATGATTGAATAATGCACAATATTGGGCATGTCATTAATTTATTGATGTTATGTATGGTAAAATTTAATATATTGTAAGAATTAATTTTAAATTTTTTTAAGAAATCATTTCACAGGAGGAAGCAAATATAACACCATGCTCATTCTCTGAAAAAAACATCTTGTAATGTGATTTTTATTGGGTAGTTTGTTGGGGCTTTAATTTTATATTGTCTTAACTAATTATACTTACATGGGGAATAATATTAAAAAGATAAATAACTGGTTGAATTACACAAGTAACTTTAATCTATGTATTTATTTCAATTTAACATAAATTCTGCAAGGTTAAAGAATATTTCCATAAATTACTAAATACACAGATAATTGAAATACCAAAGCCAACTTGAAATAATTATCTACATTTACAATTAATTTCAAATACTCAAATTTAACAACATAAACATACAAATGGGGTATGACAGAAAAAAAACAGAAACATAAAAAGAATATGAAACATAATCTCAGGGTCACAATTTACGGTCTTCTCATAGAGCAGTAATTCACGCTATTCTACAAATTAAATAACCTTTTTAACATGTAACACACCAACCTAACTGAGAATTGGCAGAGTTGAGACAATTGAAAAGAGTTTACAATAAAAAGGTGAATTGCATCTTTTACAGTACCATAGTTCATTGTCTGGCATATAGTGAAGGTTGTGACGTCAGCAATGTCCAGCTCCTTCCTCCAGTTTCCATGTTCCAGCTCCAGATCAGTTTTATCTGGAAATCACCCTTCAAAGGCTTCCCTCCAATCGATCACTCCACTAGTGACTTCAAGAAACCAAGTCCCGGTCCTCCAAGTCCAAATAGTGTGATCAGGACCATGTAAAATACTTTTATAGACAAAAATTGCAGGTCATTCACCATCAAAAGTGTTTCTCAAAGAAAATCTGCTGTCTCCACATCTCTGAATCCCCTCTCCAGTCATTGGAGGCGAGGCAGATTCTTCTACAACCCTCATTGTCCACATATTTCATTTGGGCAAGGCGCTTACCCCACGTAACACAGCCAGATCAGATATTTCCCTCCACTGTTTCCTGTAAAGTTGCTTTCAGCCTCTTGCACATTCCAATTGGGCATTGACCTGCCTCATTTTAATGACCCTTGTCACTCACCCCCTTTCAAGAATGGCTTATGCTATCGTCTTTCCTCAGCTCCGCCAATTCCCAGCCAGGCGATCAATATATATATATATATATATATATATATATATATATATATATATATAAATAAAACAAACTGTTGTGTTTGTAGTGATAAAACACAGGCCTAAGAGTTCGAATCTAAGGTAAAGTGATATTAAATTGAAAGTTAACTAAAGTGTAGGAGTTCACAGTATTTTACTGCAGATTTTTTTATATTATCACAAATACATCTGTGTTACTGTAGTCAGAATCTTTCATTATAAGAAATATTTTTGTACCTGGACCACAGGAGATGTAGCATCCTGTGCTAATGCCAGGAGAATGCTAACACTTGTGTTCAGATGTTGACTGGAACCCATTCCACCTACATAGCGGTGTAAGCACCCCAAAGCAAGTGAGTGGCCAGTCCGAGATGCTACATCTCGTGCTGATTTCAGTCTATCAAAACTAGTTTGTGCCAGTTCTGCTGTGAAACGAGCATCTCCCACAACTTGTGCCATGCGACCCAATGATTCACCCGCAGCACAACGTAGAATTGGATTGCTGCTTGTAAGTGCTCCCTGCAATCAAATAATAAGTATTGCTTAATTTGAAGAAAAATAAACTTTCTTATTTCTAAACTCTATTATGATTCTAAGAAAATATGATCATCAAATATACAGACAGAATTTCAAACAAGTAACAATGTAAAATAAATTATTCTATTTTCTGTGTTAAAATTATAGCTGTGTTGAACAAAACAAAATTTATACAAACATCCCCTTGGAAATTTATATGAAAAACAGAGTAAAATGCAGGTATTTTAATTAACATAAAGCAATGAAACCTCATTTACCTACCATCAATATTGTTTGAACAACCTCACACTGTTATGTCAATATAAAAACAGGAGCTTTAGTCACATTATGGGCAAATTCATCTGCCAAACTTTCCACATCAACTCAAATGCATTTTTAAACATTCTTTTAGTAATTAAGCATGTTTCTGCATTTTTTATGTATAAACACTTACAATGATAAGTGATGCAGCTGCCTTTTTTACTTCCTCTTGGCCAAAGGTTGTCTTTGTCTCGGTAAGACCTTTCAAGCCACTCAGCACAGCTGTAAATACATTCATCTGAACAGCCTCCTGTCTGGAAGACTTTGCATGCTTAATGCATTCAGCAAAGTGATCTAGCATCTGCAGCCGATGCTTATTGGCAACACGAGGGAAAATTAAGCCAAACAGCACAACAGACATATCAATCACAGCAACACCTAGTGGCAAGGGTCCTGGAACCAGCTCCCCCTAAAACAAATTAATAAAACTTCAGTAATAACTACAGAAAGAAATTAATAATATAATAATACTTCAGTAATAACTACAGAAAGAAATTAATAAAATAATAATACTTCAGTAATAACTACAGAAAGAAATTAATAAAATAATAATACTTCAGTAATAACTACAGAAAGAAATTAATAAAATAATAATACTTCAGTAATAACTACAGAAAGAAATTAATTTCTAACAACTTACTGCATTCAAACACATAATTACTCATTACTAGTACAAAACAATGAGAAACTTGGTGATATAATGAATAGTGCAGAACAGAAAGAAAGAAAGAAATACACCAGGAACTGTTCCTACAGAATTGAAAGACATCAGGACATGGTCTGGTTGTATATTTAATTAATACACACATTAAAATATAAAATATAACAATCTAATATTAGCTACTATTTTTTTATTAAATTTATTTCTTACTCACAGGTGGGACTGGACGGTATAGACAGCATAAGTCATGTTCAAGTGCTCCTGATCCAGCTGCACTGTTTGGCTGCAACTGAAAAATATCAAATGAATTTCAAAGTAATAGTGATCACCAATGTCAAAGCTCAACATTATATCAAAACATTAGCAATTAAGATTAATTTAATGTGATAGTCTGAAGATATTCTGGACAGGTTGAATGAGTATTCTGTAAGCAACAGCTCAGAAATGGTGATGCCAAACTAATAATTTAAGTATTTTTGGAAATGCCACTTTCTTATATATATATATATGTGTATATATATTCCATCCTTCTCTCTGCTTTGAACATATGCTTTTCTATGTGCGTAATTCTTCGCCCAAGCATATGAATTCACATAAAGCGCAATCCTCCTATTTCTCCTATTTATTTCTATCCTTCCTCACTATCCAAGTTTGAATTAGTTCCTTGATGGATTCTCCTAATATTGTATTTATTCCTTAATGGATTCTCCTAATATTGTATTTATTCCTTAATGGAAGCTCCTAATACTTCATTCCCTCTACTCTATCCATTCCTCCACTAACACTACTAATTGTCCACAATAAGACTGTCTATATTTGCCTGGTCAGGAACTTGACCCGGTGGCCGAGATGGTTAAGGTGTCTGTGTACTAAGCAGAATACGTGGGTTCAAGTCCAGCCTGGGTCAAATATTTTCAGTCTTTCCTTCTTCTTCCATCCTTCTCTCTGCTTTGAACATATGCTTTTCTATGTGCGTAATTCTTCGCCCGAGCATATGAATTCACATAAAGCGCAAACCTCCTATTTATTTCTATCCTTCCTCACTATCCAAGTTTGAATGTGAATTAGTTCCTTAATGGATTCTCCTAATATTGTATATATATATTGTAATAGTAAGAATGTGACATGGTCAAAAATATTGGTATGGAAAGGATAGAGAGATAGGTTGTGGCTTATCTGAAAGTGAAGTGCGGTGTCGCCATGAGGAACTGAAGGTTGTTCTTCAAATTTTCGGAGGCTCTCAGCCTCCTTCTTCAGGAAGGAGTGTTACACCATTCCATGCACCGGCCGGCTTCCTGAAGAAGGAGGCTGAGAGCCTCCAAAAATTTGAAGAACAACCTTCAGTTCCTCATGGCGACACCGCACTTCATTTTCAGGTAAGCCACAACCTATCTCTCTATCCATACCAATATATATATATATATATATATATATATATATATATATATATATATATATATATATATATATTTGCAAGTAAGGATGTGAAATTGTCAGAGAATAATTCAAACATTTGGTATTGAACGGAAAAAGAGATATGAAGCTTGGTGTTGTCATTCAGGACAGGGGGAAATTTTTAAAATTTTCGGAGTTATTAGTGTTCTTCTTATGCTCCATGGAAAGTCTAAAAATTAATTTATGTCCAAAGAATTTATAAACATTAACAACAGTTACTAGAACTGGTTCAAAGTTCTGTATGAAATATAGTATGGAATTCACCAATTGTATTCACTGTGAGCTGGTACATAGAGGTGGATGGGATGTCACTCAACGAGTGGAGTCGAAACGCAACGCTCTACTCTTGAGCGAGTTATGAGCTGGCGCACAGAGGTGGAGGGTTCGTTGGTCCAGAAGGCATTTTACCCCATAGGACTCTTTGGAGTCATTCCATCCCTAGTTCGGAGCTACCGGGTAACCCTACCTCAGGAAGTCATTTGTTTCAAATGACTCACTCTGTAGAAACCCATCTCTACTATAAACACAATTTCAAGAAAAGTTGGTTTTAATTCAAGTATTTATACATTGGAAATATACACTTCCCTAATCTACAAGGAGGCAAATCTTTTGTCAAATAATTGGTTCCACTGTAGATCCACCACGATTGAAATATTAAATTCGATCCAACTCACAGTGTAAATTCCTAGGCAAAATCTAATGCTTCCATAGTCTTACAATATTTTCTCCAATCTAAAGCACACACTTAATTTCTTATTTACCTTATTAGCAATAGAAAAACTGAGAAAATAGTCTTCAGTAAACTTCAGAACTAGACCAATATTAATATAAGTGTTACTATGAATTATAATTATCATTTTATTATTGCAACTGCATTTGAAACACAATTTGCTTTTAAAGAAAGAAAAAACTAAAGTATACCAAGAATTTCTGATAATACAACTTTTCTTGATAGACAAGTATTAATTTTATACAGGAAATAAAATGGAAAGCTCTGTAACTCATTTATTTATATTTTAATCATTGAAATTTGTTGCATATTTTAGTAAAAACACAAAATAATTAAAATCATAACTGGAATTGTTACTAAATTGTATTTCATAAATTAATATTTGGATGATACAATTCTCATAAAATTGTGTTAGTCACAATATAGTAGAGAGCATATTCACATGCACAGATATAAACACAAAATAATAGATGGATTCTTTATATGCCAATATTCTGAATATGTTACACACATGCGAATACTTACATGGTCACCATCTGCCCTGCGATTAGGCTCCATCTAAATATTTAAGGAAAAAATTCTTCCTGTTAATTGATATTGACACCACCACCAATAAAATATCATAAAAGAGAAGGGAATGGCTAATGTATTGGAAGCTCCCAGGACCATCCATATTCATTCTTTATTAATTAGTGTGTGTGTATTTCTAAAATAATTGTGATCATGGTATGGAAAGGAAAAAGAACCAGTTCCCTGTGGCTACACCATACTTCAATTTGAGGTAAGCCACAAACTATCTCTCTTTTCTTTCCATACCATGATCACACACACATATATGTGTATATATTATATGTATGTGTGTGTGTGTGTGTGTGTGTGTGTCTATATATATATATATATATATATATATATATATATATATATATATATATATATACACACACACACATAAAAAACATTAAAGTAAAAACTGTGCACTCGTAGATCAATTTGCCAAGTCAAACCAACCCATGCACCAGTTAAGAAATAAGTTAAATATGAGCAAAACTATTAAACATTCAATTCATTATTAAATGGTTCTAAGTTAATAATAATCCCACAACAAGAATAAAGGTAATTCCATTTTCAGTATTTACCAAGGATAAGCTCAAGCTTTAACACAAGGACTTAAATAATTTACCTACCTGATCTTCAATAGTACGATGATCAGTTTCTTGCAACCATGTTCCCAATATGACCGAATCATCGGCATGACATACAGACCTCAACTGGGAAGTAGTAGTGTTGGCATGATTTTCAGTCAACGTAAATTCCGCAACAAGCATACGCAGAAGGTGAGTATAAGATCCTGAGGAACATAAAAAAAAATTAAAACTCAACATTTCAGGTACAATATTATATATTTAGATCTGAAAAAATAGAAATGTCTCTAATGCTTTTCCAATTAAAGTTTTGCAATATGTACATCAACTCACTTTTTCAAGAATGTACATGCTCCTAAATAAGTACGTTAATTCTGAATTTGATTATCAAGTTACTGTGAAATCTACATGCACAAATGGTTGTACACAGAAAAAAACTAGTCATAAATTATATAACTCTCTCACATTGATATATGACATAATAATATAGCTAACTGATATTTATATTTGTTAATTCAAATGAATACCTTCAAAAGATTGTGGGGGTAAGAGTGACAGTGTTTCATACAACCGAAGTCTGACCATAGCTGAAGGAGCCTTTATATGTTGTCCATAGCTTCTTAAAATTTGAGAAAGACTACAAAAAATAATAATTATATGTATATATAATTATATATGTATAAATAATTTCACTTGATACAATGACATTAATTAAAACTTCCCACATACTTTGCTAACATGACAAGTGCTGATTCTATTGGAGTTAATAATCTTCTTATTATATCATCTGTCACTAATTCCGGGCAGTTGAGTACAAAGCTGTGCATTGCAGAAAGGGCTCCAGCACGTCCTTCAAGGGTTACCTAATTTGTGATTTAGAATAAAAATAATTTTTTTGGAACAATAACCATACAAAAAGTGTTTAATTAGGTATTTTCTTGTTTGAAACATAGGTTCAAATTAAGTTTCATAGCAAAATTATAAATTGTGGCAATGTAGAGATGCAGGTAAAATATTCAAAACAATTTCATTTTATAAAAGTGAATAAACAACATATTTCCTTACAAACATATCATTCATGGTTGGTTCTACGAGATTTTAAAAATTATATATATATATATATATATATATATATATATAATATTAATCAATCATCAAAGAACTATCATGCAACAACAGAAATACAAATAAACAGGATCTTGTCAGTTTAGAATTAGTAAACTGGAATCAAGAACTCATAAACATGGGTTATAAACTGAGCAAAATGAAGATTGCTATACCTGTAACAGAACATTTGACCAGATTTAAGAATCTATTCCACAGATACAAGTCTAGTTTGGCTCAAGTTCCACTTATGGTGGAATAATCCAAAACTGACAAGAATCCAAAACTGTTTACACTACACTATTACAAGTGGTCAAATGATAAAAAAAAAATGGATTGACACAACAAAATGCATTTACCAGTTACAGATATATATTGCTCAAAGCAAGGTAAAAGTATTTAAAACTTAATTCAGCAAGAAAGAGAGAACCTGGAAATTTGAAAACTGCAGAATTTAAGTAATAGTTTCACAATGTAAAATTGTGAAACCAATACAAATTAACTTACAATTTTTAATTAATCAAATTAACCTGTTTTCAAAAATAAATGCCTACCATTGAGTAGTTCAAAATATTAGCCCAAGCTCATTCACCTCCATATGCCAATTTCCATAACCTGAGTTCTGTTGTTTTTTCTTAACTGAAATACTCACAAGAAAAATCCCCACATGTGGGTAGGAGGCCTACATAATCAACATATGCTGGTAAAAGTGTATATAACAATAAATTACCTGCCACGTAAATGCATCTCCTCTGGCTTTTTCTGAATCTAGTTCTTTGTTTGATCGAGGGAAGGAATTTCTCCAAAGCAAAAGCATTCTTGGAAGCAGACCTCTGACAACTGCTACACCTGTAATTATTATAAAAACAAACTATTATCATCTTATTTAGGAACTACGTTTAAAATATATCAATTTGAAATATTTACCTAAAGTCATTATGGCCCCAATTAACAACCATCCTGCTTGTGTCCTGTTTAAAGATAGTCTGCTGTTCTGACTGGCGCTACGTAAAAGTTCTTCCGCAGTATTAAAAATTACCTGAAAATAAATGTTCTGTCTCATTTTTCTGCCCTATTTGATTATTTAAGCTTGTCATTTTATTCTATATATATATATATATATATATATATATATATATATATATATATATATATATTGTAATACCCCACTCATTGATAATTATGATTATAGGAAATTAAATTAAAACACATTAAATTTTATCAACAAAACAATTTTATTAATCTAGAATACATTTGAATAAATCAGACTCTGTACCCTAGGGTCTTTTACTGGGTTGATAAGGAAACGGAACACAAAATTTACAATTAAACAATGCAGTTAAAATAAATGAAAACGAAATCTGACTCATTACCCTTATTTAACAATTTACATAATTTATTACTGAATGTCTACTTACAATTTTATTTGGGGTTTTCAGCAATGCTCTTTACTCTAAAATGCCCTTCTGTGCACAGACTTTTACACACGCTCCACAGACACATTCACTTCATCCTTTTGGTATCCCGACTCCTGACAGCTTGCATGGACTAAAATGTTTATTTTATTTTTAGGCACGGCCACCATTCAATTTGACCGAATATTTATCACTGACTCCACGTCCTCCTCCTTTGCGGACACTCCAACATCCTTCTCTCTTGCGCTTTGGCACCCAACTCCACGTCCAACTCCTCTTAGGTCTCCTGTCCAACTCCTCTTAGGTCTCCTGTCCAACTCCTCTTAGGTCTCCTGTCCAACTCCTCTTAGGTCTCCTGTCCAACTCCTCTTAGGTCTCCTGTCCAACTCCTCTTAGGTCTCCTGTCCAACTCCTCTTAGGTCTCCTGTCCAACTCCTCTTAGGTCTCCTGTCCAACTCCTCTTAGGTCTCCTGTCCAACTCCTCTTAGGTCTCCTGTCCAACTCCTCTTAGGTCTCCTGTCCAACTCCTCTTAGGTCTCCTGTCCAACTCCTCTTAGGTCTCCTGTCCAACTCCTCTTAGGTCTCCTGTCCAACTCCTCTTAGGTCTCCTGTCCAACTCCTCTTAGGTCTCCTGTCCAACTGTGTCACCACACTCCAGTCCAACTCCTCTTAGGTCTCCTGTCCAACTGTGTCACCACACTCCAGTCCAACTCCTTTTATCTGCTTTCCCCTCTCCAGAATATTCCCTTGTTTTCACAGTTTTTGAGTTTCCACGTTCGCCAAACAAACACCAACTGTTGGCTTTCTCATGCTCTGAGAGCCACTCAATACAATTAAAATAAACACTTCCTTTTAATATAATTGTATGTCCATAAAACTTCTGTCATTATGCCTTTAGGGTTCCGTCCAGATGTCTGTCAAAACCATTAGCTCTAAGAGCCACTAAATGTCCAATTATAGTAAGAGCCACTTATCCATCATTTTATTATTATCCTTTCTTTTTATACAAACCACTCAAGAATCCCCAGTCTGAGTTGTTAAACAAATCTGATGAAATAATAACAAAATTCATGTCCTTCTTAACTGGGTAATACAATATATGTATATTGTAGCAATTAAAAGGGCAATTAATAATACATAATTAAGAGAACTGTTCAACTTGAATTGTTATCAGCGAACACACAGATTAAACACAAGAAGGGTCAATAATCAAGGCCTAATGTATTGTAGACATGGCACGCTGAGACGGAGGTAAAAGTTGTTAGTTGGCGATGCAATTCAGTCTAGGACGGAACAAAAGTTAAAACTCGAGCAGTGACTATACACTCTAAATGCATTATAAAAAGTATTGGAGAACATTGAGCAGCAGTAAAGTCAAATATTCATGAAAGTTTTGCATAAGTAAATATTGCAAAGCAATAGCCATTTTCGTCCGGATTGAACTTTACCAACGTCAGCGAGGAGGAGTATTGATCATATTGACGAAATTGTTGCGAGGTAGAGCAGCATTCGAGTTACAGCTAATTTGCCAAATTATCAAGTGAAGTGTTACATTCTGTAAAAAATAAGGCCTGTTGTAAAAATTAAAGTGTGTGTGAAAGTGTTCTGGAACCAGGTATAAATTGATTGCCCAGGTACCAACAAAACAGTAAGTTTAATTGAAAATTCATTAATTGTAAACGTTAACATAAAGATAGTTGTCAGAATTTGTATTTTTTTTTACTATTGAAAATATTGATTTGTAATAAATTCACAAGTGCACATTGGCACAGAACTTGGATTGTTTTAAAATCGAGTAATAATATTCTTTATTTAAAAGGCCCAGATCAAGACCCTGAGATTAAGAATAAAAAGTTGTTTGTACATAATGATTGTCGTAAAAAGGGCATTGAATATTTATCTGTAAATTTAAAATTGGTGAGCATTGAATAAATTAATTGTTTGGTCAGTTTAAATAAATGTTCTTATTTATGCTCCTTCATTTAAAAATTTCCACTATATAAATTGTTTCATTAATAATCATTACATTTATGACGTGCCAACATGTGGCTAACTTTCATATTTAATATTATTAATTGTTTAAATAGTCTATTATTACAATATATATGATATTAGTAAGGATATGACATTGTCAAAAATAATTGCAATATTGGTATGGAAAGGAAAGGAAAGAGTGTGAAGTGTGGTGTTGCCATTAGGAACTGAAGGTTGTTCTTCAAATTTTCGGAGGTTCTCAGCCTCCTTCTTCAGGAAGGACACCGCACTTCACTTTCAGGTAAGACACAATTCTCTGTTTATCCTTTCCATACCAATATTGCAATTATATATATATATATATATATATATATAATATATTAAATTATCCAAATTCTGTTCTAATTGAAATTTATTTTAATGAGTAGCATAAAATAGTGGTTTACCTTTCCCTTTGTGTGAGGTACACCAAGTGGAGAAAGACGAACGCCACCTAAAACAGCAGCTAGTGCTCCACTGTAACCTGCAATTCCTTCAGGAGATGTTTTCATGTTTTCTATACCTTCCACACACCTAAAAAATTTAAAAATATTTACACATAAAATATTAAAACAACTTAGACATAGTTATAAGAGTAACAATTATGTATAATAATACAGTAAAACTGTTTCTAGTCCTGCAGGGAAATATATTTGAGGAAGATTGTGAATTCAGTATTCTCACCACTAAAACAAAAACTATTGCCTTCCTTACTAACATTTATTACTATGGTAATACTGAAGATTGTCGAGAAAGGCAGTTAGTTGAGGAAGACTTTATATTAGTGGCAGGAAATCAAGTCATAGGTTTATATATAGAATACAAAACTAAACTAAACTAAATGGTACAATGATTTGCCCATTAAATAATGCAACTAAATTTAGTCTCACGTATGCATGCTGCCATACTGAAAAAGTGATAAGAAATATTTTCAGGAGCACAAGTTGTTAAATTATGAGAAAGGTATAACCAAGTGCAGTTACAAAACACAAATAAAATATGATATAGTCCTATATAAATGAAATGTTAGCAGCACATTAAATAACCATAACATGAATCAGAAGAATTGGATAAGACAAAACATTATGTTCAGGGTGCATCAAAAACACCAGACAGTTTTTGAACATTACTAGATAATATATTTGTTCAAGGTTGCTGATTTAGAAAGTAACTCCAAGTTCAGTAATGATTAGCAACTGTTCCCACAGCTAGGATCTGTATGGCCATTTCTCAGAATATTGTTTAAAAGACTACCCAATTCTGATTTTAGGAACGTTAATTAATTAAGCTTGCCAGATCTTTTAAATCTTACCACACCAGACTACTTTCCCTGGGCTACCTCTAAATCAAAGTTTATGAAACATTTCCTCAGAGCATTATGGAGTTAAAAATTAATTCAGGAGTGTATCCAGAGAATTCTCCATAAGATGATTCAAAGTACAATAACTTTAGCATGCTGACTTCAAGAGTGCATTGGCAGGAATAGAGGTCAGTTTTCAGGATTGATATTTAAAAATTGTTGTTTGGCTTGCAAAGTACAGATAAAACTGTACATTACCATCAGGTATTTTTGACACACCCAGAATATATAGTCACATATAAATGATTGTTAATACTTTGATGTTTACCTAGATAAGTAACCATATCTGTGTAGGAATGAAATAAACAAACCTGTCAATAAGTGGAGTAATATGACCTGGTACCGCAACACAAATACATCTCAAACACCATGCTGCAGCTAGTCGTGCTGCTTGACAAGGATGAACCAATACTGCCATTGTTGCATCAACAAGATCTAAGAAAATTTTGAATCAAAATTATGAAGTTAAATGCATTTATTTTGATGTTACAGATTTTGTAAACAACTGGCATCGGTTACTAACAGATTAGAATTCTGCTCTAAATTTAATTCATCCGTACAAATTTTAAAAACATAAACCACTCACTGGTTATTATATTTATAAAGCACCAATAGTTTTGCAGACCACAGGGAACTTTTGAAAGAAAGCAATTGAAATTTTACAGTAGAAAAAAATCTGATACATTGGTAATGTGGTTATGAACAAAGTAGAACTTTTACAGAAAACAGTGTGGACAATATACAAATCTTCATGTCTAAAGTTCTCCACTATACAATGTCAGGAAAAATTGTGTTTATACTTCAAGGTCATCCTCCGATGGATGGTAAAAATAATTTAACACCAAGTAAGGTCTATCTCTTTACAACAAAATTTACATGATGATGTCCTAGAGCTTGGGAAACAAGCTAAATGGAAAACATGGAAATTACTAAATAAGATAGTTAATTAAATTTTAGTAAAGAGGTTAACATTTCAATACTATTTACAGGCATTTTATATTTATTAAACAGTATCCATAATATTTTTCATAACTATCTCCACAATTAAAATAAATTTCATTACAACTTAAATCTCTGCACTTGTTTACATTTGGATAATGTAGATTAGAACAAATAGAAAAAACACCGTAAATGTATGTTCATTAGTTAGAAAGAGGTTGAAAGCAAGTCACATTAAACAGATGGAAAAAAACAAAAACAGAGAAAAGAAATCATAGATTTGCTACAAATTTATGTTAAACAAAAATTAAATTTCAACTGATATGCCATTATAATACAAGATAATACTGATAATTCTACATAATAATGATAATAATACAGGTTCACTTATTTAATGATAGAGATAGATTGTAACGTGTTATTGGTTATATAGAATAAATGTAATTATGTTCATATATATATATATATATATATATTGTAATACCCCGCTTTTGGACAATTATGATTATAGGAAATTATATTAAACACATATTTAATTTCATCAACAAAACAATTTTAATAATCTAGAATACATTTTAATAAATCAGACTCTGTACCCCAGGGTCTTTACTGGGTTGATAAGGAAACGGAACACAAAATTTACAATTAAACAATGCAGTTAAAATAAATGAAAAACGAAATGAAACGAAATCTGACTCATTACCCTTATTTAACAATTTACCACTATGAATACCGAAAAAAATAAACTTACAATCTCTCTGGTCCATGCAATTTGGATCTCTTGCATACCAGTACACACTCACTTCATACAGGCTTAAACAGCACTAAGTTGTGCTCACACTTTGCTTTCACAGCCACCTCTTCTCGATGACGTTACCCTCACGATGAATTCCTCCAAACAACAAACTCTGCTGGCAGACAGATTTCCATGACGAAACTCCTACAGACTGTTGACGACTGATGTACAACTGATTACTCTCGGCCACCTAGCTTGGCCTACAATCCGATGATCTCTCCTGACGACTCTAAAACAGCCTCTTGAATGAATATATAAAATTGTCTCGGCCCCCTTAACTTGGCCCTGCGTCCGCCCTGCAGACCTCCACCCATCGTGCATTTAGGGTTCCGTAGTCCAGATGTTGGTCACAACCATTAGCCCTAAGAGCCACTAAACACCCAATTATAGTCCTCCCCTTCTCTAAAAGCCACTTATCCATCATTTTATTATTATCTTTTTTTTTCTGCAAACCACTCAAGAATCCCCAGTCTGAGTTGGTAAACAACTCTGATGAAATCAGAACAAAATTCATGTCCTCCTTTACTGGGTATTACAATATATAAAATACTGAGTGGGGCAGAGAAAAGAGTGATTTTGAAAAGCATGTACACTTCATATGGATGGAAGGTCTGAACTGTGTGCCAGCCGAGCATTGCAAAACTATTTACTTATCTCAATATAAGATCATACAGAAAAATTTAATCCATATAACATCTATTATACAGGCTTCACAATAAATTTATAAAACTCACATCCAATACCCTCTGTTTCTCTCGTCTTTAATTTGGTATGTCACTGGACATTTTCAAGACCACAAGTCTCGAAGTTAATTTTTTATGATGTAATTACTGTAGGATAATTTATCCAAACTTTAAAGTCCTTTGACTATAAGTTGCAAAATTAATAAAAAATATCTCATAGAGTAAAATGAATTAATTCTATTTATAGTGTAAAATTGCAAATAATAAAGTTTTCCATGGGAGAAACTTGAAGAGTTCAAATAAATTCCACACAATGCTTAAAAGGCAAAGATTGATTTAAAATAAAATCCATCAAAATGACTGGTTTAACAGGGATATACATAGTATCACAATATTCCTTGCTTTCAATAACATCAGGAAGGTTACCCAATTAACTTAACCAAAAATTTGGAATCACACCAATCTGTCATTTTGGGTATTTTATCATTTAACCCCTTCTCACCTCCACCCCTACAGTGAAGGGGCTATATCAGTGACCCCAAAAACAATAGATCTTGGTATTTTTACATTTCACCACTTTCCTTTCTCACCCCCCATGGGTGTTCCTGTTCCATGTCATTAGTGGTTGAAATCAGAATTAAACTACAACAGAAGTGGCACTATTAATCTCAGTGACGCTGAAAACTTTTTATTCCTGATCGTCAGACAATTCTTTTAAAATGAAAATGGGTCAAATTTCACTCAAACAATATTTAAAATTACAGTGATAATTTTGTATTAAATATTATTTTGTTTGTAATGTGTTAAGAGTTTCAAATTATTCTGTATTTTGCAGTTATTTACTTTCAGAATATCATCAATATTTGGTGCACTGTTATAATATTTATACGTTCAGGTGATATGCCACAAAATAATCTAATCCATCTAACACAAGTAACATAATGAAATAAACTGTTTAATAAGTATTTAATTTTAACTTACTTAGTGACTGGTCCATAATTAGTGTTGTGGCAGTTGTACCAAGTCCAAGAATCAAGTTACCCATCTCCTGTAGAGCACACACCAGTAAATGTTGACTATACAATGTTTCTTGGTTGCAATCTTTGGCATTTTCAGGATTGAAATCTATCAATAAAATGAATGATGATGATGATTATGTAAATATAATTTAATACCTGTATATTATATTTCAATCATATTGTCCATAATAGATTCTGTTTAATAAAAAAGGTAAAATAATATAATTAAATTTAATAACCTTGACTACACCTATCACTAAATTATAAGTGAAATATATATATATATATATATATATATATATATATATTACTTATATATATATATAAATAAATATAGACATTAAGAGTTGGAATCACCACACCATATTGTAAGGAGTGGTTGGCTGACTCTAGGTGCAGTCCTATTCTGTCTAAAGAAAGGGAGAAGGCTTAGAGTCCATGAAAATTTAACATGCTGCTTACTATCTAGTGTCGCGATGCCAAACCTATTCCAGTTTTGATGAGAATGAAACTTTTCAACCCTGTGTTTACAGCAATTGTCAATTACTTTGTCTTACAGGATTTATTTTATTATAAATTTAATATGTAGCTTACCTATAGAATTCATTTGCTTAATGATAATATGAGCTATATCTTTACAGGCTGATGCCTGAGCTTTTTCACCAAGCATTTTACCCAACAAACTGCGGAGTATAAAGTTGATACATTTGCGGGAATATACAGCATCAACATGTGATGAAGCAGCTTTAGGGTTAGCCACTAAATCCAAAACATGGGCAAGAAATGTTGCAACATTACGTTCCAACCATAAACCTCCCATTGTCTGCACAAATATAACATATGCCTGTTGGAAAATAAAGGAATATTAAAACAGAACATGGATAAATGTACAATATATCTACAAATTGGTTAGCTTATATTTCTATGTTATATTATTATTATACTTCATTCTAAATTGGATATGAAATTACTTAAATAACAATAATTAATATTATGTATTAAGAAACAGAGGCATTTCTCAATATAACTATAACTACTGTCTATGTTAGTACTGCTTGGCAGATTTCACACAAGAAATTTTGAAAATTAACTTACATGTGTAACACCAACACGAACTTCACGATTTACTCCTGAACTTCCTTTAATCATTTCTCCTGTTCCCTTGAGAAAACCAGTTCCCCCACGTAGGAATCCTGACATGAGAACACCCAAAGCTTCCTCCAAGGATACTGATTTAAAACCTTTATTTTGATGACCTAAGAACAAACTAGTACATTAGTTTCCATGAATGATTTGTTTAATTTCCTAGTATACAATTTTTCACATGCATAAATTAATATACATTGAAAATGAAAAATAATCCAAATAAAATTTTAATCACCGGCGGTTTCCAAAAAATCAATATTTTTTGTTATAAATAAAATTAGAAAATTAATCCAACTTGTATTAAAATAATTAATGTAACATGGCCATAAATCATGCCAAAATTAATTAATTGAAATTCTAAAGATATTATCTTTGCAGATGATAGTGCTAATATTACATTTTATACTATCATAAAGTGGTTTTCTGCAAATTGTTGGTCTCTAAACTTGATAAAGTGCATACAGTGCTATTTCAGAAAAAAAAATCTAAATTAAACCCAGTTCAAATGTAAAACATGACAGGGCTTTCACTAGGCAAACTAAAATGGAAAGAACATGTCAATACTTTAATAAACAAACTCAGTTCAGAATTGTGTCTCATTACAGTGATACAAGAACTAAAAACTAAAGTATTTGGCATATTTCCAGTCCTGAATGTCTTGTAGAATTATATTTTGGAGTAATACTACACACAAAGAGATTCATTTTATTCCAGAAGTATGTAATTTGGATAATATGTACGGTTAATTAGTGGACCTCATGCAGAGAGTTATTCAATATATAAGGTATACTTACTTAGTTATACCAATTATTTATTCATTGCTGGTAATCTACTATTACAATAAATTTAGTAACAATTCAGATATTGAAGTCTTTCTCGTGTAAATAATGAATAAAATGTTCTCAAGCTTCTAACCAAGTGAAACAGTAAATGTCATCGAAATGTCACACATACATTTTTTCAAGCCTGATAAGTTTTTATTAATTCAGATATTGTTACCCACATATTTTAACACTATTAAAACATCATTATGAATGAACATGAAATTTATTCAGCATTTAGAAATTAACTTTGTGATAAAGGCAGAGGACAAATGTGGAATTCAGGCAGAACAGATGGGGTCAGTAAGTTCAACCAGGACATACAAGGAGATTAGACACGCTATTATTCTCCACATGAAGACACAGGATGAAAATTCGTGAGGCATTAACCACAAAAAGGAAAACTTGGTCTTGCAAAGGCAAAACAAGTTTCAAAAAAAGGAGGGGGGGATTTGGGCCCAAATAAAAATTAAGATTGGAGGAGAATGGAAAAAGTCCAGAAGGTAAGGCATAACATAGCCAAGGTTTCAAAAATGCCCGCAGAACCCACAGAGGGGTAGTTAATGTGTGAGTAAAAGATTAATAGTTGAGATTAAGGAGAAGTGAGAAATAGTTTAGATTCGCAAGTTTGCAGATGTTGCATGTTAGAGTTTGGACAACCATCTAGAAACAGAAACCATCAAGGGTTTTCACTGCAACACCAACTCAATAATGTTCATATCCAGACCCGCTCACCAAGAACAACCCCAGGTGTTCCATTGTCACAAGAGGTAAACTTAAGGAGGATATGAGGTATCTAGTTTCAAGACCAAATTATTTATAAATGATGTACCCTCATGGGGATCTATAAAATGTTTCTATTCTAGCAGTTCTGTGTGTGTTGTTGGCGTTTTTGTGTGCAAACTATGTGGTAATAGGTTTTCAAATAAAATTTTTTATGACATCACATTAACACAAAAGTTGAAAGTTGTGCCCTGATGGAGAAATCATATTGTAGGTTTTTTTACCCATCCACTAAAAAAAATTATCATTAAATAGAAATTTATATCTTTACGTGTACAGAATAGGCACTAATTGGATGGATACCCCAGAAGTGAATAATTACCTGCTGGATTTCCTTTCTGAGTTTGTTGAGTTGTTGCAATAAGTGTTCCAAGTAGTTTTGCCACTCCGCAGCGTACTTCATAATTGGATCCATCAAAAGCTCGAAAGCATAAAGTTGCTAAACTCTCCAGTTCCATTGTGTACAGAAATGGAGCATGATTTAACATTTCTAGCAGACACTGTGAAGATCATATATATATATATTTCAATAACTAAGGTCTGATGAGAGAAAAACAATAAATTATTTTAATGAATAAGGTAATAGTACTATTGGGCAACATGTTTCTGTAGCCACAATATTCTCATAAGACAAAAGTTTCTGATAAATCTTTTCCTTCTTTCCAAAGCTTAATATGAGATGATAATGTTTTAATGTATAATTTCAGATCATCATCATTAGAAATTATACAGAATTTTTCAACAGTGTTTATATATTATGATATTATTAAAAGTTTTATATTCCATAACAAAAAATAGCAAATTGCTATTATGTAAATAAATAGACTACTTCATAAAATTAACACTTACCTTAGCAGCAGCACAGCGGACAGCCATCACTCTGTCTGTCAGACAGTGGCGTGCAGCTTTGTAAATTTCTTTGTGAACATTAGAAATCGCATTACCCATACCTGAACAGACCTATGAAAACCATTGGCTTGTGTAAGTTATTTTTTTAAAAAATTGTTTCATATATACTTATGGTATTTAATTCAGGAATGAAACCAATTGAAGATCAGATTATGTTACCTTCTCTAAAGTTAGCATGATCTCTATTCTGGTTTGAGATTCTGCACTTCTCAGAGATTTTATTAGGATTTGAACAGTTTCCTCATAAGACCGCCCCATCATTCGTCCAAGTTTCTCATACATAGAGCCTACACAGCAGATAGCAGCTCTGAAAAATAAGAGAATCCATTATAATGTATTGAGAAAATATAATGAGTAGAAACATAAATTGAAAACAAATTGTCTCAAATGTGAAACTTGCTAGGATTATACTTACAACTTGGTAGGGAGGAAACTTGGGGAATCATCCTTATTCTTAAGAATGTCATTACATTTGTTGACTGTATCAAACAAGGAGAATGTATCACCCACACTGAAAAGGGTTGCAAGACACCTCGCAATCAATTTTCTTGTAGGAGGACCAGGGGATTCTTGTATATGTTGTGTAAGTTGTTCAACCAGTTTCTTCTGACATCCTTTTATATCACTCTGTAATAATAATAGGAAAAATTAATGGCATATATTAAATTTGTTCCTTTCGGGTGCAGCTGTCCTGTGGAGACCTTTTTATGGTCCTTGTTCGTTTCGAATTTCAATTTTATTCCGTGAACTTGGTGCCACTTCAATTCTACAGAAATACAAAACATAGGGGTTTGAGGAGTGGGTAATCGGTTCGCCGAATATTGAGGAAGGAGGAAAGTGTTTAAGAAGCTGAAGGTGACCGAATAAAGTGATGGTGGCAGGAAGGTGATAGAAGTTACAAAAAATTATAGATTGAATAGTAATACCGGGATGCAGAAAAGTGGTGGGGCATAGTTTGAAAGTTAAAAAAAGCATTATTATACCACGGACAGGGAAGAAACCCTCACCGTTGGTACTTCTAAGCAACCAACTATCACTTTATACGGGGCTAAAAGAAGGAAGAACTCAAAGTTGTAACTTCTAAGCGGCGACCGTAAGTTATCCAGTATAGACACGGGACAGGTTTAACTCGTTTTTATAAAATGGTACAGCAGTTAATTTTCAGTAAAGTTTTCTATGGCGTCGGAAATTATGTGTACTTTTACCACGTCTCAAAGTAGGGATTAATTCTCATTGCCTATAGTGCGCGTCAAATTTTAAGACACCAAGAAGAGACCGTACTTCTAGGTAGTGAGTGTCTCATATCCACTAAAATCATAAAACCCTTTGCCCTCGGTACTTAAAAACATTTCCTCCTGACTCACTTAACTAATTGTCTATATACGCAATGACGTCATCCGTGCTACTGCGCACGTGTCGAGTGTCCAAGTTAGCAATTTCAATTGTCCGTATCTCCCAAAACATTTGATTGTGGATAGTAATATATTTTTTAAAAAAATCCTGTTTTGATTCATTATAAGAAAAAAAATCCTGTTTTTAATTTATTATAAGAAAAAAAAAAAATTTTTTTTTCTGGAAGTGGAAGTAAATTTGACTCTCGTGCCCGTCCAATAACCGAATTGCATCCATCTACCGGCAGCTACGAAGCATCAAGGTAATCGTTGGATGAAGGGAAAAGCGACCGCTATTATTGGAATTCGTCGGTATGATTAATGCAGCGAACAATGGTCCATGCTAATATTCACTGCTCGATATTAAACGGAGACAATACTAGTATTAACATCTTCATGCTGCACTGGGACTTTCACTCCACTGGGATCGTTGTTTATTATGGAACTGTTATATTAATTATCGATATATTATTCATATATCTCACAAGTTATATACTGAATTGGCTGAGCCCTGTTACGTCTCTTAGCCTTTACAGTTTTTACTAGTAACACTTGCCAAACTAACGTTCCTTGACAGATTACTCTAAAGGTTCTTTTTCCCCCAGAAAAACCTTCCGCATTACTCATATTGTCTATTTAATCTTCAATTAATTTCTGCGGCATCAAATTTCATGTTCTCACTGCTCTCTTTTCGGGCTTTGTGGATACCAGATTTCTCCCGCCATTAGAAGTTTGTTTTAAGGCAGGTCGCTAGATCCAATATCAATTATTTTTCAGCTCCAAAAATTCCACGCCTCTGTCCAATTTCTTTTTGATTCGTTATAGTTCCCTCGCGCACTTGATTCTCGTAAATATAAATTGATCCTCTTTCGGCAATTCAATTTTTATTTAAAAAATCCTGTGCATTCAGTTCTCCTTATCAATCCATTCGTTACTTGCATGTACACAGTGAATAGAACAGAAAAGAAAAGCTGGATGAGTATACGTGACCTTTCACAGCAGCCTCGTCACTTGTGTCATCAATGTTCGAGATTATTTTATACTCTACAGTTTTATTTGAATTAAAGATCCTGAACGCTTATTTATAACTAACTGCACCGAATAGTTCTTACACCAGTAAGATGTTAAGTATAAAATCACAACTTTTCAGAGTGGTAATATTTTTGGTCGATTTAAACAAGACCAAACATTAAATATATTACTAAAACAAACAACTAATGTGGATTTTCTTAGTCAAACAACGTCAAATATGGAGAAAAAAATCTTAATGTCAACAACCAACCTGAGAGAGCTGTTTCTCTCGCAGGCAGAACCTTTTACGAGAGATGGAGAAGGCTACCTTTGGGGGTGCCTTCGCCTCTCTCCGTTTTTGAACTAAGGTTCCCACAAGACGAGGCACCTCGGCCTGTTTTGAGAGGTGTATGTTCCGGGTTCGCAGACCTTGGGCATACGGTAAGACTTGTCAGCTGTTCCCATTGGAACAGTCGGCCAGCTGCCTCATAAACTGGTCGAGGCACGGAGAAGGGAATGCTGCGTCCGCACAGCAAACACCTCTCCCGCCATCGGAAGGGCGTGAGACAAGTACCCAATGTCCGACCTACTTGATGCAGGTGTTCTAAGGTTTGTCCTGCATCACTTTTAGGAGAATGCCGGGTAGGATCCTTAAACTATAGCCCGAGGGCCCTAGTTAACCCTTGGCTACCTTCCTCTACCTTTCCGCATCCCCCTTTCAAATCCTTTTCTATGCTATTAAACGGGAGTTGCAACCATGTGGATTACCCTTATGAAGCCTGTTACTATAAAAAATCTCCATTTCATTTGTATTTAGTTTGGGCCATAGATACCCCTTTGACAGAAATAATTTTCCGAAGCGAAGCAGTAGACATCCGTTTACTTCGTCAGCTGGTGCGAAGAATTATTCGTCGTTTGGAGAGCTACGAATCATAGTTATTGATAGCCTTCTAGAGGAAGGGGGCTTAGGCCCTTAAAAAATTGATATGCTTCTTACTATGCGGCGACAGCAACTCTCGATGTATGGTACGTCAACCGCTCTCTCTTTCCCGTCCATATTAATTATATGCATTAAGGGAATGCATTGTTTCGGATTAATGGTCTTGGCCGTCACAGGAAGTGGCAATGTGTAATTAGGATTTGTAAAGCAGGGCAAGGCACACGCGCGGGTGGCCTGTCGCAAGATAAATCGGTTTAGGAAAGGCATTGTGTCTTGGCCGTCACAGGAAGTGGCAATGTTGACTTAGGATCAAGGGGCAGTTTGGCGGTCTGAAGAATTTTGGAACAGCGCACATGTGGGGGTGAGGATACAAGTAATTACGGGTCCTGTCTCGATGTGACAAGACAGAGCGGCTAGATATTTGCTAACTGGGGAGCAGCAGCTGCAGAGTGTAAATCTCGGGATAATGGAAAGGCTGTCAATGAGCAGTTGCGACGTAGTTTTGGAACAAAGGAGAAGAGAGAAGGGACGGTCATATATATAAAGAGAAAATAAGATTTTGTTAGTTAGTCGAGGAGTGGAGTTAGTTGAGCGTGGAGCTTGGAGTTGAGTGTCAGAGCGGAGGGGGAGCTGTGAGCACCCAGTATGGAGAAAGAATGCAGCCTGCGAGAGAAATAGCAAATTTATGTCAACGATAAACATTTTTGTATGCAGAAGTTCAATCTGTAGTAATATCAAAATTTGACCACTGTCTACGATGGTAGGAGACCAGGACACAGCATCCAGCGTCGAGTAGTTTCAGCACGAGCAAGTGGGATGTCCTTCACCGAGTATGGAGAATCAGCTATCGTGGAACCAATAATATGTGTTAGAGTCAGTGTGTAAACGTCCAGTCTATAAAGTGTGTGTGTAATCAACGAGCCAAATGTTCCTGAGTAATCGTGAGTTGAAATTTATGGTATTAATATTAAATATTAAAAGATACAGTCAGATATCGTTCTCTTCTTTTTGCTAATAAAATAAACTCTTTTAAATTTAGAATCAATCTGGTAATTCTAAGTTCGTTAATAAGTTTCGTCGATGTCTAGACGATTAAATATTTCTGTTTAATTTAAAGATAAATGTTGGGTTCTTTGATTATTTAAGTGTTCTGTCCGTTATCAAACCCAGTAAAGACCCATGAGAGAAAGAGATCTTTTTATAATATTAAATTGTATAATTGTAAATTCTGATAATTTTTAATAAAATTTGTTTGTTAAAATATAAAAATATTTTTTTTTATTTTGACGTCCGGTTGTTTATTACATTTTGGCTACCACAACGTGGGGCGAATTAAAACGTAACCCCGTGTTTATTACAATATATATATATATAGTAATGCCAATTAATTAGGCCATTAATTTGTTTTGTTTTAAATTAAATTGTTAGCGGTACGAATGCGTAAAGGCGACAATGAAGGCGGGTTTTTCCTTTGTTCAAAAATGAAGACCGCGCGCGCTTGAACTCTGTATGTGCTTGGAAAAGTTCAGTTGGCGGTGAGACATTACAAGGGACAGAACAAATAAAACTTGAGCAGAGGCTAGACGTCGTTAATGTATTACCAGTTAAAGTTGTGAATTAATACAAAGTAAAACATTCACGGAAGTATTGCATCGTAAATATTGGAAAGTAATAGCAGTTTTGTCAGAATAGAACTTTCCAAAATCTTCGTGGAGGAATGGTTCCAGGAGAACATTGGTAAATTACTGTGGAGCGGAGCAGTCAACGAAATGCAGCCAATCTTGCCAAATTTTAAAGTGAAATGTAGAATCACTGAAAACCAAGGCCTGATATTAAAAATTGAAGGGTGTAAATGTGTTCAAGATACAAGAGAAAGATCTGGTACCAGACAGACGTCCGTGAGTAACCAAAATTTTGATATAAATTTGTAAAAGATGAGAGTCAGATTTCGTTCAGAGTTCATTTCGTTCAGCTTTCTTTTCACTTATTTTCATATTGTTTTAGGTTAATTTTTTTATATTTTGAATTGTTAATTGTCAGTTTATACATAGATTTTTTTCTAATTATCAAACCCAGTTAAGGCACTCAGATAAGAGATTCGACGAATTAATAAATGAAAATAAATGGATGAAATTCGGCATAAAAATAGTTTTGTACATTGTAAAATTTATCAACGATAATAAATTCCTTTTAAAGCTTAACAAATGTAGTTAATTGATTCATTTAATTAAAGCTGACTAGTTGACATTACAATATATATTAATAATTAAAGGGCAATTAAGAGCAAATAATTATAAACTGTTGAACTGTAATTGTTACCGGCAAACACACAAAGATACAATAATGGACGAGAATATAAACAGGCAAAGTATTGTTTGACCTTATGCGCGTAAGTTGGTGGAGTTAGCAGAGAGCGACAAGACATTGCTGAGTACGGAATAATTGAAATTTAGCAGTCTGCAATAACAGGCGAGAGAAATTAGTTGTATTAGGAATAGTCGAGAGGATGTAAAACATTAATAAGTAAAGTAGAAGCAGGCAGCAGTAAAAAACGACAAAGTTTTTGTAAGCTAAATCAACGGGACGTATTATTGAAAAGCAAAATTGGACGGAATTAATCCAGATAGTCACTCAGAAAAGTCTCCGAGTATTACGCCAAATTATCCTGCGAATCAACGAGGAGGAATTTGCGAGGTGCCGCCAAAAGTGAAAAGTCCAATAGTTAAAAAAGTGTAAATTCAGTGTAAAATGGCCTGTTCGTAATATTGTTTGAAGTGAGAGTGTGTTGCTGAATCTTTCAAATTGCCCTGGTACCAGTACAAACAGTGAGTAAAAAAAAAGAAACATTTAAGTTAAAATTGTAAACGTTAATATTAAAGCTAGAATTTCGTCAGATTTCGATTTTTTATTGAAATATTTGTCAATAGTAAATTGTAAATTAATTGTTTAAAAGGGGAATAAATGTTCTTTACAGTAAAGACCCTGAGATAAGGAGAAAATTTCAGTTATTTATAATAAAATTGTTGTAAAGATCGGCGAGTAATTGTTTTGTAAATGTAAAGTATTTGTTTATAAATAAATTAACTGTTGGGTCAGTTGTAATAAATGTTTTATTTATAATCCATTATTAGATAGTTTTTCATTACATTAATTTCCTTTTAATTAATTGTACATTATTGATCATTACATTTGGCGTGCCAACGAGTGGCGAAAATTTAATAGTTGTTCATCCATTTAGTTAATTAATTGTTCTTATTATATGAGTATTACATAAACGACGCCTCAGCGTGTGGCCATTCAAATCAGTGCATCTAATTTGGTTTTACTATTTGAGCATCACAATATACGAAGGTGGTCTGAAAATTTCCGACCTCAACGTGAAGATGCCAGCACTAGTAAATAAAAGCTAGTGAATTCCGTTGTTCATCTGTGTACAGTTACTCACCAAAGTTTCAGCCATTTTGGACGCGCAGTTATGTAACAGTCGTTTGAGTGAGCTGATGTGAGTGTTTTTGTAAAAATGGAGAAAATAGAGTATCGAGCTGTTATTAAATATTTGTTTTTGAAAAGCAATACGCCTACACAAATGAAAAATGAGTTGGATTCTGCACCATCATTTACCTCAGTGAAATTTTGGGCAGTAGAATTTAAACGTGGCCGTAAGAGCTTGGGAGACGATGAACGTTGGGGACGTCCAAAAACTGCAACTACCGACGAAAACATCGCCAAAGTTCACCAAATAGTGCTACACGACCGCCGAATTAAAGTGAGAGAGATAGCAGAGGTCATGAGAACGTGTTTGTCACATATTAAATCAACATTTAGGCATGAGAAAGCTGTCCGCGCGTTGGGTGCCGCGTTTGCTCACGTTAGACCAAAAAATTGAGCACGGAGGACAGAGATTTTCGTCAAATGAAGAGGCAATCACCTCCGTGAACACTTATTTTGCAGAGAAAAACGCCGAGTACTTTTTGGACGGGTTACAGAGATGGGAGCATGGCTGGGAGAAGTGTGGAGAGTTACAAGGAGACTATGTTGAAAAATAAAAAATAAATTCCATCATTGTTGGGTCAGAAACTTTTCATACCACCCTCGTATATACGGTAGTATTCCAAAAATTTAACTACAAATTTTTTATAATGTTTTGCCTCACGTTCGAGGTCAATTTATGCTAAACACAAATAATACACTTTTATTTTTAAACTTTGGGCGTCAATTTGTAATAAATACAAATAAATTACTTAAATATTAAAATGATTGGACGTTTTAGTAAGAACTCAAGATTTAAAAATAGAAAAACAAATCAATTCATTAACACACAATTTACATTTACACAATTAATCAAATTAATTATTACAACAGTTAGTAATTAATGTTTTACAATGAAATTTAATCTTTCTCAGGGTCATTTACTGGGCCTTTAATAAAACTAATACTTGTTAAACAACTTTTACAATGTAATAAAGAATTTAAATTTTGCAATAAAGAAATTAAAGTTTTCAATAAAGAATTTAAAGTTTGTATTGTATGTTTTTTTCTTTATTGCATTGTAAAAATTGTTTAACGAGTATTTGTCTTATTAAAGACCCAGTAAACAACCCTGAGAAAGATAAAATTTTATTATAAACCTTAATAACTGTTGTAAAATATTCATTTGATAACTTGTGTAAATTCAATTGTATGTGTGTTAACAAATTAATTAGTTTGTCTATTTTAAAATCTCGATTCTTACTAAAACACCCAATCATTTACTATTTGTGAGAACCGCAAATTGGCGTCTTCAACATGTGGTTTTATTTGTAAATTAAATTGAAAAAAGTAATTTATTTGTATTTATTACAAATTGGCGCCCGAACGTGAGGTAAAACATATAAAAATTGTAGTTTTATAATATATTGTAATAAACAAATAAGAGACTCCTTCTATCTTTGTCCACCGTTGTGGTAGCCAAAATGTAATAACCACAAAAGGCGTCGAAATAAAAATATGATTTTTATAAACAACAAATAAATTTATTAACATGAAAAGAATTTACAATTGATTTTACTCTTTTACCATTATAATATGAAACTCTTGCTCTCATGGGTCTCTACTGGGTTTGACAACGGACAGAATCAAACTATTAAAAAGAGCCAGCATTTATGTTTTTATATTATACAAAAATACCTACTAAATTTATTTATAAACTTAACCTATAGCTTGCTTCTAACTTTATTATCAAAAGAAGAGAACGAGATCTGACTGTTATCCTTTAATAACGTTTACATTTGTTAATATTGTACATTCCAACTTACGGTTTCTCAGGTCTTCTTCGACTCGTTCTTTAGACACACACTTTATAGCCCTGACATTCACTCACTGACTCTAACACAATATCACTGGTTCGCCGATATCTGGTTCTCCATATACAGCGAAATATTCCAGGTGTTCGTTGTGCCACTCCTTGACGTCGTTTGCTGCATGCAGGTCGCCTACCATCGAAGACAGGTCAAATTCTCGTACTCATACAGATAGAGCTTCTGTATGTTAAAAATGTTCATAGCTGTTTTAGTTTTGCTGACTGTCTCTATCTCCTCTCCCACGCTAATTGTCTCTATCTAACTGTCTAACTGTCCAACTCTTCGCTGCGTCCTCCGTCTTTCTCCCGTGCTAACTGCCAACTGTCACTTCGATGCGTTAACTCCAACTGTCTCTTCTCCCACGCTAACTCCAACTGTCCGTACAATAGGTGATTTCCCATATATATATACCCCCTAGCCCCCTTGTTTTTCTCTTGTTGCTAAGTTTCGTTGCAACGGCGCGGTGACAGAATCCCATTACTCTAATTTTCGTTCCGGCCACTGGGGTCCTTCCGCCTTCCGAACCCCGACAATCGTGACAGGTCCAATTTGTCTTTGGACCTCTCCGCTCACAAGTGCGCGATACTAATTTCTCCAAATCCTAGGTCAACAAGTGCCTGGACCCTCATCATCCCAAGTAATTGCGCTATTCGACACGCTCGCAGCTGCTGTACCTCGTTCCCGCAATCACTCATGACTTGTCGGCTGCTCTCTTTTGTCCGACTCGCACAAAATCTTTTCTTGAAAGTCCCAAGTACTTGTCAGGTCATTCGTCAGGGACAAAAGCCTGCTCTAACATAGCCCATTTGGGAACATCTGCTCGCCCACGTTCTGCCCTACAAATTCTTCTCGCCGTTTCCTAAATCAATAGGCTACTGGACCCGCACTCACTCTTTAGACCTAATTGTCGCATCGTCACACTCTGTCTATAAATTACGGCTTCCTCTCTGCCGCTCCCCAGCACTCATCGCAAACAAATGTCTTACCGCTCCGTCTTGTCACCTCGTGACAGGACCCGCGGTCCCTTTTCCCTCGCATTATCTTCACAACACGTGCGCTGTCTCCAATCCAATGCATTATATTATATGCATTACAATATAATATAATATATATATATATATATATTGTAATGATTAACATATATTGTAATGATTAACATATAATTATTCATTTGAATTAAATTGCCCCACGCTGTGGAAGCCAAAATGTAATAATTAACAAGGACAATTATAAATTTGAGTTCATTAACAAAAAGATTAAGATTAAAACAAATTTATTTATTAAAGGTACAATTTATTAGCCCTACTTTGGCACGACAAATTCAATCAAAATTTACAAACCAATATTTTTATTATATAATTTGTGGCATTCAAGGAAAATACAAACTTTTATATTTTACAAACAATCAAATCTAATAACTCTTCTTCTAAGGGTCTTCACTGGGTTTGATAAGTAAGAAACAATCAAGATTATAACTTAAAGAATTGACAATTCAAACAAATTGAAACTAACGGAATACGAAATTAAAAGAAACGAAATCTGACTATACTCTTAATTACCGTTTACAGAAAATTTAATTATTTTGGTTTGTACTTACAACTGCCTTTCTGGTAACCGACTTAATGATTTCGAAGCTTGGGCCACAATTCACAAAAAGGCCATTAATCACAGACTCAACACTTGAACAAACACACGGTTGTATTTCGTGGATTACTCATTCAAGAACTCGATTATCTGCAACTCCGGTCAACCGTCGGACGTATTAATTTCGATGCCTTTTGCGGAAAATGTTATTTAGAGCGAGTATGTATCTGAACAAACAATCCTAAACCTTTTGTTTCAGCTTTTCAGATTTTTGTATAACTTGTCTCTCCGTCCAAATCTTTTTTACAATTGTAATGATTAAAATATAAGTCTCTCAGTTTAAATTACTAAGTTTGGACCACGCTGTTCGTATTCTAAATTTCGCTCCCTCTCTCTACCACAAGATTCGCCAGACTGCAACCAACTTTATTATTCGCCAGACAGCCACCAACTGAACTTCCGTACAAAGCGCGCAGTTCACAACAAAGCTAGCCGACAAAGAGCTGCCGTCCATTGTCGTTCTTTGAGATTGTTTGGCGGCGCCGATATCAAAGGACGGAGTGACGGCGGTCTTTTATTGATATTAAATTAGCGGGAACCATGAATTGTTTGGTTTACAATGTTTTGTTTAGCGGCATCGATCTCAAAGAACGGAGTGAAGGCGGTCTTTTATTGATATTAAGTTAGGGAGACCATGGATTGTTTGGTTTATAATATTGATTGACAGCGGCACCGATCTCAAAGAACGGAGCGACAGCGGGCTCTTATTGATGTTAAATTAGAGAGACCATGATTTATAATATTTTGAATGACGGCGGGCTCTTTGTTGCCGAGATTCGTGGGAACTGCGAGCGTGGGAACTGGAAGAGAACGCACGGAAGGTAGAGCCGCTCCAGAGAAGCGAATAGTTAGTTGGGTGCCAGATCTCGAGGGAGAAGGATGTGGACGGAGAGAAGTTAGTTGTGTGTCAGATCTCAAGGGAGAAGGATGTCGATGGAGAGTTAGTTGGGTGCCATATCTCGAGGGAGAAGGATGTCTTAAAGCAGATCGCCAGATTCTGGATGAGAAAGAGTTGGTCAGCAGAGTTAATAGGAGACGTCGACGTGCCGTTGGGCCGATGATAGACAAAAATATCTCATGATCTATCCATTGCTATGAGCACTGTAACACTGACTGGTTTCCCTGTTAAAGCATCTTGGGTGTTTGCGGAAAGAGAGACTGATTGACTGGTGGCTGCGGGCGAAACAACGGTTGTCCATAGGCGAGGAGTCTGGAGTTCTTAAAGGATTGAATTGTGTCTGTTTGTGAAAGTGAATGTGCAATTTTATGCACATAATGGCCTTTTAGTAAAGTGTTCCCAAGCTTTGAAATCATTAAGTCTGGTTCAAAAAGGACAGTTGTAAGTACGAACTAAAATAATAAATATTTTGTAAACAGTAAATTAAAGGTTTCGTTTCTTTTCATTTCATATTCAGTGCGTTTCAAATTGTTTAAATTGTAAATTTGTAATCTTGATTTGTTTCTAACTATAAAACCCAGTAAAACCCTGAGAAAAAGAATATTTAGATTTGTATGTAAAATATAAAATTTGTAACCTTGAAGAATAAATCAATTTGTTTTTAATAATTTTTTAATTAACAACATTTTTTAATTATTACAATATATATATATATATATAATTCGAATTAATTATGATCGCCATAGAGAAAATCGAACGTTATGACTATGTATCAATTATTTTGAGAAATAGTGTTGTGGAATTTATAAATTATTTTCTTCAAAATTATCATAATAAAATAAAGAATGGTCTTGTGGTAACGATATTTATTTACAGGTGGTGACATATCTGTGGTGCGTCATACGTTCCTTCAGTTGACGATTGTGGTTCCCGGAATATTCGTGACGAAATGTCGGAAACCTACAGCGTCAAATTACCCGACGCGACAACTTTCAACAAAATTAATCATAAAATACGAAGAAGAGAAGAGTGTATGTAGATGGGTCCTGGAATTCAGTAACCATTATAAATCGGAGTCATTTGTGGCAGGCTACGGAAAAGTATTCACGACGCTGTAAATTCTATCGCACCAGAATTTGGCTCTTTCAGAGCAAGGTGGTCATACAGAACTTACATTTATTCACGTATTACATTGATAATTTCTGAACCTTTATGATCCAAATACCAAACGCGATTATATCCTTGGCGGTCACAACCTGTTATCATATAATTATTAACAAAAGCTACATCATTCTTAGAAATTAGGTACCGATCCTTGTACATAACAAATAGACTATCTCGTAATAATTTAACAGAATTTTGCGTTGTATAAGGTTGACGTTGGCGTGGCATTTCCGAAATGGCAACAAGAGTTCGGCAACGGAAATCTAAGGTCAGCCTGGCCTTTGCGGGCGAAATCCGTGCGATCAGCCCCAGCCGCTCTGTTTAATTATCGTAGCGTAATTGCCACACCACCCAGAGAAGAAACTCGCTCGGGTTTCATTAGCGGACCAGGATTAGTGTCAAGCACGTCAACACCCGTATCCGCTGAGGTGAGCCTACTGAGAGCGGAAGACCTGAATTTGTTTCTATTTTCGGCCAGGAATCGAAACAGAATCAGTCGTCGTGGACAGCGTCGGTTCCAACCTGATGGTTGAAATGGGTAGAGCAGGAATAAACGGCAGAAAAATAGAGAATTGATGTGTGAGCTTAAATTTTGGAAGCGAGGTAAATAACGAATGATTAAAGTTTCGAAGAATAAACGATTCAGCAAAAATGAAAGTAAGAAACCTTTTACACTCACGAGTCTATCGACTTTCTCTAACTGAATAATGACTTTGCTTTTTACGAACACTGAACGAGGATGTTTGGGTCACAACATAAATTCGAGACACCGACCTTCGTTGCGCTAAATAACTAATCTTGTGCGTCGAAAATAATTAGGACAAATATTGGGAATATTGAATTACAGTTGTTTTTTAATTTCATGTGGAACTTAATCAATTACGTAAATGTCGAAATTTTAAACAAACTATTACACTCTATAAAGTGGTGTGAGCAAATGTCAAGAAACGCGTGACACGACCGCAGCTTAATTTATAGTTTTTTAAAATTATTTTATATACTAGGTATATTACAACTTGAGATTTAACTGTATTTAACCAATTAAATATTACGTAAATGGCGAAATTTTAAACACACTATAAAGTGGTGTAAGCAAATGACGCCGTTGTCAAGAAACGGGTGACACGACCGCAGCTTAATTTAGCCTCGGCGTTCCCAGAGGTGTCGTTCGGCTGTACGTTTGTCAATCCGAGCTGTTTCGATTCTGAAAACTTATTCTCCCGTAGCACGCATACTTTCATCGAATTGAAACCGGTGTTCATCGGGTTTATAAAGCTTACAAATGAGTAATGTGATCCTTGGTTACGGCGGCCCCCTCGTTTAACACATACGGACTAGATGTGTAGTGAAAAGACTCCTTGTGACAGCGGAGGAACGTGTCCGTCTCTATAGGGAACGCAAGCTGGTAGACAAAGCGAGTTTTAATGGAAGAATGTCAACAGTAAAAACGCCTCTGTGCGGCTTAGAGGCTAAGGAGAATCAGTTCAGAATGTAATAGACTCACAGAGGAGGAGGCATTATGCGTCTTGATTGTCGATTGGAAGGAAATGCTTCTAACATTATATCTATGAACGGGACCGAAGAAGAAAATTCAAGTTGGTAGTTATAAAGAGTCTTGGTAGTTTTGGAGGTTCGCAACGGCAACGAACTGAGATCACGATTGCGCGATTAGATCAACTGTAACAAGCTAAGCAATGTAATACGTGAATAAATTTAAGTTCTGTATTTAACTACGTCATTTTGTACCCTACTGCGCCTACTTCCCAATACAGCCGACCTGAGATTTTTCTGTAAACGAGGAAAATTCCCGGTGACACTTCCGATATTGACCTACTGATGAACTTAAGTTTTGCCGATCCTTCATAAAGTTCTCTCCGATTCGTAACTTACGAGCACTTCCCGACGGTTTTACTAGATGAAGCGGAACGACGTCAGAACCAAATCCACAGATTTTTATATTTAAAAGAAAATATCTTCGACAAGAGCAATTTTCCTTATATACACAACACTGCAAATTTTTTAAAATTTATTTGACAAAACTTTTATCATAAGATTATTTGTTGGTTAAATATAGTTATAGTATATACTAATTTTAAATATGTACATAATTTACATGGTAGCGTGGTAATTCGGTTAATCCAGCAATTAAACTAAATTATGAAAAAATTTTATTCTAGTATCTTAATTTGTGTGTTTGAGGGGCATACATTGTTGGGCTATGAGGGTTCACTGATGTGGTTGGATGGAATGGGAATGGGTGGGTGGGGTCTGCGGCTGTGAAGATGGGGTGGGTTAGGAGGTGCCAGAGTGTTCTGGGGGAAGGATGAGGTCGATTGCCGTTTTCTTTTGAGGCGACGTGAGTGTAACATTGGAAATGATGTGACTTACTTTCTGGGCGGCGACGAGTACTCTGTCGAGGAATCGAAGCCACTCGAAGACGAAGACGGGCCTCTTGGCTTCAGGGATTTGGCGAAGCGCCTCCTCGTTCAAAGTCAGGCTGTGACTCAGCTCCATCATCATGATTGTCCTAAAAGATCATGCCATTTTCAAGATAATCTCCTGCGCACGCACACACACACACACACAATGTTGTACTTTGGATAATCACGAATGATAATTGGGAAATGGAATTAAAATTGAGACTGATGCTAGTCGGGCGGCGACATAAAAAACGACAACTGTCCACCAGTAAATAAATTAAGGGAGATCGAAAATATTTAGCTTGGTTCGCAAAGAGAAAAAACCTGATAAAGTATACGAATAATCTGCATAAATTAATCACGGAATACAGACAAAAATATGTACATATTATTATATATTTTACACGCATATAAAAAAAGCTGGCTAATATCCAACATACGTAAATGGAAACGATTAAAATATCAGCCATCGTAAACCACTTACCGACCATTTACAAGTCGAATTCTCAAATAACTTTTTTTTTGCGGAAACATATACTTACGAAGATAGGTTTAATTACAAATTAGCAGGTGTGACGTCACCGATAGGCCCGAGGAGCCAATGAGGAGCGCTTTCCAATAATCATCACGCATTTGTGAACAATAGCGGTATTCAAGGATGATGTGGCATTGTCAGAATTATTGATATGGACTGATTTACCGAGAAATAATTAGTCTTACCTGAAACTGAGGACCGGTGTCACGATTTCTGACTGCCACTGCAAAAATTTACAAGTTTTCCGAGTCGCGCGCACCAGCTAGTTGAGAAATAAAAAAGTCAACCAAAAATAAAATGTTGCTATTGTTTTGTAAGTTCTTATTGATTCAAGGAACGGAAGATAAGTTTTAACAGTTGGAAATGGGAGTGAAATCAACAATCAAGGTTCTGCGGCCACAGTTATAGTAATAATAGCAATAATAATAGTTATCATTGGACTCGTGACAGATGAGCGTAGAAATACGTCTTCTGAAATTCCGATCCATGTCTGCCGATTATAAGCTCCGCTACTCTAAACACCGCTGTATGTAAACTCAATTACCATAATTAAGAACATCAGTCGAGTTATTTTCATAGAAATTGACATCGCAAGTCCACGTCCTACTGAACAAAAAAAAGTTATAAAACCTTAAGGCATTTTGTAACACGTCTTCAATACAATAGATTCGACGATCTGCCTCCACTACAATTGTATACTGTCGACGATCTATTGTATTCCGTTGCTGCAGCGTATACAGAGACCTAATTAGCTGCCTATCACGTTTAGAAATGTTTACAGATGAATAAAAATTTATTAAAGAAATAAAAAATAAAATATATAAATATTGTGAGACTGCAACCGTAGCTTATTACAGGTTGGGGAAAGAAAAATTATTAATTATCTCCTCTTACTTCTACTTCACCTAAACAAAAAAATTATATGTAAAATTATCTATATAATAAAAAAGTATGTATATTTGTATGTGTGTACGTATGTGCGTATGTATGTATGTATGTATGTATGTATGTATGTATTTACGTTAATTTCTATACAAATTTTTATGCGTGGACAGAATTCTGCCAAAATCGAGAACCGGTAGTGTGGGGGGGGGGGGTGAGAAACCCCTAGCATAAAGATGGAAAGAATTGTAGTTGATATAATTTACGAATAAATTCGAATATTTGCGAACGAGTTAAATTTTACTGCGCGCGCAGCTATCGTGACGTCACAGCAAATAGACTACGAGAGAGAGACGTTAATACGCACCGACACTGCACATCACAGGAAATAGTTCCGTATTTCGTAATGAATAAAGCAGAAATATATTGATTGAATAAAAAGTATAATTTTATTCAGTAACACTCCATCGAATGATGATAATAAACAATACGAAATACTTTACTCTCCTTGCGGAAAATGTAAGTTAATTTTCGTGGCATATTAAGTGAGTACAATATGGCTACCATCTGTTCACATTGGTGATGTAGCCATCAATTTCATCAGCTTAATCTTTCGTAATGTGTGAATACTGATGGACAATTATATCCTGCTATACTCAAAGAGTATATTTAAGTATTCTATTCGTAAAGAGATTCGAAGGCATGTTTGTTGGTAATGATACTATAAAATTCAATGAATTTTATAGCCCTTAAATTACTATCGGTCGAAAGTATATACGGAACTAGGAACATTTACATTGAATTAAAAGTGCAATTACTGTAGTTTATGCAACGTATTTCTCTAAAATAAAAAGTGTAATTATAACCAGCAACAATATGAAAGGTTATACAATCCGTCGAACTAATGTTCTTTTAAAAAACTCGACTTTTAACGGGATCACGGACCAAAATTGTGCCCAATTATATCTTGCTACACGCACTGCAGGAGGCCAAGAATGATGAAAAAACGTTACCTAATATTTCTTAGTCATAAATTAATAGATTTTAAATCTGCATAAACTGACGTATTCTCAAAGTGAAATTCATGAAAGAATTTGGTTGTGTGTGTATCATAATTTCACATATTTGATTGTAAATGAGTAAAGTCTAAGGGAGTAATTCCAAGTGAGAATATAAATTTTGTGCAATATCGTTAATATTTTCTATTTAAGAGATATACATTTGTCTATTTTCTTATTATTAATTTACAAAACAGATGTAAATTTATCATTTTTGAAATTAAGTTGTTTCAAATGTGACATTATCAAAATTATTAACTCATCTGGATACAAATGATCAGCTGACTAACATTCAGGGAATCTGATTTAGATTAAAATTTTTGAAAACCTTTAAATTAAATTTAGAGTTAACTGTAATTAATAAAGCTGATAAATGCTTACTGAAGAGTAAAGGTAATCTATACATATTGATTCAAATTGTGAAAATTTGGTTTTCACATATGTGACATAGTGAAAATAATTGTGTCATTTGGATAGAAAATGGTCAGAGAGTAGTTGATCAGATGATTTTTTTACAATCAAACCTATTTTTGTCACAGTTACAGAAAGAATTGGTAAATAGTAATGATAAAACAAAAATCTGCAGTACATAATTGAATGTTCCTAGATATAGGAAAAGCCAACTTAAACAAAATCTATAAGTGTAGTTAGATGCATTGAGTCACACACAAATTATATACATGATCATGAAGAATGAAATTGGTGATAAGGAAGGTAGCCAAATTCAGAGAAAAGTTATAATATAAACAAGTATTTTTTGTTACACAATACTGGAGTCATATCAATATTACAGTTCTTATTAAAAAAATCATTTATTCAATAATGACAATAATGACTAGGAATATTTTTAACTCATTTTTGATTATATTAAAATCATAATATTGAAATCAAGTGGAAAGCTTATAATATATGGTTTTGTAGCCAAATTTAATACTCTTCATATATATTATAGTTTTTGCATAATTACTGTGCATTGTCGTGTATTGTATGTATATGTTTCATTGTTAAATTTTGTGTGTTTTTCTTTTCCTAAGTAGCTGAAAGTGAATAATATTATTGAATTTTTATATATACATATATATATATATATATATATATATATATATATTATTTAGGGTCATTATCATTTATTCATATAGATGTAAATTGTGAAAATTTAGTTTTCTGAGATGTGATAGTCATTTGGTTAGGAAATAGAGTCAGATAGTAGTTGACTCACTTACATCATTAATTTGTTTAGCCTAATTGAGAAGAAATATTATTTCAAATTTTTGAGGGCTCGAGTACTCTTCTTGAAAACAGTAGATCAAATTATCAAACATTAATCTGATTTAAATTAATAATTTGTTAAGTTTGTTAAATAGTATATATATATATATACCATTTCGACAGGAAAAAAATACAGAGAGCAGATTACATCATAAATGTTGATGTGGTGCAGTTACATAAAAATAACAGAAAAATAACGATATCCGAGTGAAATCGGGGTAATGCATGTCTCTGAACATATTTATGGCGTCATGTTCAACGCGCGGAGGTATAAATTTTTAATCATATTAACAACTTTATTTTTGTATCGAATAAATATATTTCGGAATCAATGAGATTCTTAAATTTTTCTACGTGTTCTCTGTGTATCATTTCAAATGGACCACCATTAAGGTTGAGGGTGTAGTGGAATTTCATAAAAAATAACGCAAAAACAATCGACAGGGATTACAGATGTCTGTGTTAAAATATGACAGCCTAGGCAACGCGCGGGGTTGGCGGGAGTGGGAGATACTGGTGGACATAAGTAGAAATTTTCAAACATTTTAACTGGCCATTTTTTTGCGTCTAACAAATATATTTCGGAATTTATGAGATTAATAAAATTTCTCTACAAGTGCCTTATCGGGCTTAGGAGCGGAGCGCCCTTAAGTGTAGGGGTGTAGTTGAATTACATAAAAATAACGCAAACAGAATCTAGATTGGAGTCATATCTGACGTTGTGGTTGTCACTGAGTTTAATAATGACATTAAACCTGCGGTTTAATTCCATCAAAGGTGGAAATTTTCAAAAATGTCAAACGGTCAATATTTGCGTGTAATAAATATTTGTCAGGGTCATTGACATTGATTGTATTTCTACCGATGTGTGTTTATTTTTAATTTCAAACCTTTTCGGCGAGAGAGGGGAGGACGCTCAGGAGAGGGGGGTGGGACACAAAAAAATACGTGAAAAAACCGATATTGATGTCCGATCCAGGGTTATGAATGTCGCTGAGTTTAATTATGACATTCAATTGGCGATTTAACCTTCAGAGGCGGGGGTTGATGGGGAGGAATTTTTCTAACATGTTAAATGGTCGTTATTTGTGTGGATTAAAAAATTGTCGGGGTCAATGACGTTTATAATATACCTACCGGTGTTGTTTGTAAAATCTTTAGGCGTGAGAAGAAAGCACGCTTAGGGGTGGGGGGTTACAAACATTTAAACATGCTAAAACAGCTGATATTTTAGCCAGATAAATAATTTTAGGGATCAAAGAGATTGATAGTGTTTCTACCGATGTTATCTCAGTATAATTTCAACCCCTTACATCATGGGAAAGAGGCACCCTTACGGGTGGGTATCGACGCACTTTACAAAAAAATAATGCAGATACAACCGAGAATCGAGTCAAATCCAAGGTAATGTCACTGAGTTTATTAATGACAATCCGGGCAACGCGCGGGGGTTGGCAGGGGTGGGATTGATAGGGCAGAGGTTTGCAGGGGAGGGGGGTGGGGGGGTTAGAAATTTTAAAGCATGTTATCCGGCCGATTTTGCGATGAATTAATATATTTAGGGATCAATAAGATTCATAAAATTGCTTTACATGTTCTTCGTGTTTAATTACAACCCCTTTCGGGATTGGGAGGGGAGCCCGCTTAAGTGTGGTGTTGGTGTTCAATACATAAAGATAACGCAAAACAATCGAGATTCGAGTGAAATCCAGAGTTATGTATGTCGCTGAATTTAATTAGGACATTCAATTGGCCATTTACCCCCAGGGGCGGAGGTTGACGGTAGTGAAAATTTTGAAACATGCAGTGAAGGTGGATATTTGCTTATAATAAATAGTTTTTTCGGTTAATTAGATTGATAGCACGTCTTTCGGTATGGGAGGGGATTACGGTAGTTACGCGAAAACAACCGAGATTCGAGTCAAATCAGGGATTATTGATAAATGACGTCTCGGGCAACGCCGGGCACCTAGCTAGTTAACATAATAATTCTAATACGAAATCGCGCTTTTAATATGACTGGCCAGATTATTATGACCGTCTGATGTATTTAGGTAAATGAGACATGATATCGCGCTGAAGCCAGTCCGATATAAAAAAAGGAAGAACGATTTATTTCTCAAGAAATAGGTAAACGACGCGATGTAACAAAATTAGATCGTGAGATGATTGACACTCCGGGCCATGGATTGAGTTTCAGCTGCATTCGTTAAATGTTCAAGCGCAGCTGTTGATAAACTGTTTAAAGTTTGGAGTGTCAGCCGGAAAACTGGGTCGGAACGTGCGAGTTGGGGGCCCGTCAGTGCCTAGTCAATGCTCGAGCAAAACAGTGTGGCGACACCGGTACAAGACAACAGAAGGGAAACTGTGCGTCATATTACTGCAGTTTTTAATTAGGGATTCTCTCAAATAATCTCTGAACTCACTGTTCGCCGTACACTGCATTGTATGGGATATGGAGGCCAAAATCCTGCTGCTCGAACACCTTTGCTGTACCATAAAAACTATTAAAGTCACGTTGTTGTCGACAAAATTTATTTTTATCTTTACAGGCGTAGCTTAAAAGTATAAATAATGCTGACCACTATCAGGCAAGCAAAATTGTATTACAACGCACCGTCAGGAATTTCTTAAAACTGGTTAATCATAGAAGTATGAATAATTTTCTAGAGGACGTAGTAAAACTGGAATTTTATGTCTTGAAAAATTAGTTTTATTAATTCTTCTTCAACTGTGGCAGGGTATAATATAAACATTGCACGAAAGTATCCTCAAGAAATAGGTACAACGGAAAACTTTTATCACCAGGGCCATTAGTCGAATCGCAATAATCAAGTACCTTACTTTAGATAATACATTAGAAAAACACGATATGTTTTCTAAAAAAAAATCCTACAATTTTAGGAACCGTAATGTGGTGGTTGTTACAATTAATGTCAATTAAACGAAACGTCTTCACGATCAAATGAAACGGCGAAAGAATTTCGAATCAACAGAAAAGTGTCACAATTGTAGTCGGTTATCACATTCCATATAACAGGCAGTGTCAGATTTTTGTTAAACTGCATTAGAAACTGAAGGAGCGGCACAAACCTTGGACCAAAATTAACAGATGACTCCATTACTTTGTGGCGTTCCCAAAGAAACATATTCTGGGCAATTTGTAGCTATATCCAGAATAAGGTCTGTACCGTACTCACGTGAGCTGCAGACTGTGGGGGAGTGAGCGTCGCGACGCCGTGGGAACGCATAACGGCGCATGCGCAATACTAACTCAAATCAAGCATAGCAGAACGTAGAGACGCGTCGCGGAAAATTCAAAACAATTGGCTTCGTATCTGTTTCATAGAAGGGACTGACAAGAAGTTAGTCGTGACCAGAGCGCACTCGTTGCGGAGGAATAATTTACTTCATGGTGTGATCGACTGTTACGATGCTGCAAGGTTTCCACTGCGGACTTCACGAAACGAAAATGAGAACAACGTTCCAGATCACAGATAACAACAAAAAATAAACCAATAACTTTTCTGTATGATGGACTAACTCTTTTTTTTTTTCAATGTTGAAAACAATTTATTGTGGAATATTGATGTGGCACTTTCCCACGCCCTGGTGTTTCATTTTTGAGTGCACAGTGAAACCAGCTTTCATAACCTCTCTCTGTCATGTAACATTTTATCCTGGGATATATATGTAATAAAAAAGTATGTATATTTGTATGTATTTACGTTAATCTTTATACAAATTTAAACGTGTAGAGAGATTGCAACAAAAATTGGTACAGATGATACTAAAAACACGAGAAACGGTAATGTGGAGGTGAGAAACCCCTAGCTTAAAGATGGAAAGAATTATAATTGAAAAACGTGATCATTTTGAGTTAAATTACTGCTCGCCAAGAGACCGTGACGTCACGCGAGAGAGACGTTACTCAGCGATGAACAAAGGAAATAGTTCCTATTATCGTAATGAAATAAAGCAGAAATATTTTCATTGAACAAAAAGTATAATTATATCCAGTAATACCCCATCGAATGATTATAAAAAACAATACGAAATACTTTACGATCCTTGCGGAAAATGTAAGTTAATTTTCGTGCCATATTAGTTAAGTCCATTATGCCGACCATTTGTTTACATTGTGAATCTAGCAAATAATTTCATCAATTTAATATTTCGTAATGTCTGAAGACTGAGGGACAATTAAATCCTACAATAATGAAGGAGTATATTTAAGTATTCTATTCGTAAAGAAATTCGGAGCTATGATTGATGGGATTGATGCAATAAAATTCAATGTATTTTATAGCAGTTCAATTAATTCACAATAGGTTGAAAGTATGTACGGAACTATGAACAGTTAGATTTAGGTTAAATCACTTCTTGACTAAAGGTTAATATAGAATTAAATACTTTTTCGGGTTTTATTAAGTATATATATATATATATATATATATATATATATATATATATATTCGATTGACAGTAGGATATTGGATTTTGTTCAATCTAATGTTTGTGTGTTTGATAATAAAATTCAAAGGGTACTCATTGGAGATTAAAATGTTTCGGACAATATTTACGTTGTGTTGATGGAACTTATTTTAGACATTGACACCAGGTACAATTCGAGACTCATTTCAGAGATGCTTCACATTAAATCAATTCTACAGTTCTATCCCCCAAAATAAACCTTTTATGCTGCATGGACAAAAAAAAAATTTGGCGTACCCTTCCATAAGACCGTCTCCAAATGTGGCACAAATTATATTAAAAGTTTTAAAAAGACTAACTTTTCAAACACAACTGAACAGAGAATTTTCTCTTAATGTACATTTGCTTCCCAGTAGATGCTTACAGTTATGAAGGTACTATATTAACTGTTCACGAATTAATGAACAAAAACGTCTTGGATTCAAACCGTATAAAGAGCCATCTTTAGGGTTACGCATTAACTTATCCGAAACGAAGGTAATGTGCATTGAATATGGACGCCGAAAAATTAAAAACGTTTATCTCTATTTGTTCCATGTCAACTGATAGAGCTTCAATGAAAGAATTCTTTTCATTTGAAAAGAAGAAATACAATCTGTATTTCTATTGTTTGCAATTATACGGATGCGGAATGCATATCATTTTAGCTTTACTTGGCGTAGATTAAACACTAGACACTTCTATTGCAGCCATAACAACTGCCAACATGTCAATTATAGCAGGCAGGTTGGAGACACCTTCATCACAGCTAATGATCCCCAGCATGTGGCTGATCTCTGATAGCCGTCGCAGGTCTGTAATTAACGTTGATTGACAAATTGAGATGTGGCCGACGCTCAACGACCAACCTGACAGGTACACCGTCCTCGATGCAGATTGCCAAGCGTCTGCCGGTATTCGTCACGGCCCGCACCCGCACCGAACACTCAGGTCACGAGATTAATTTACCGGCCAAAACCACCACTGGTCACGTTCCCTATATGGGACAGTTATATACATATATTTATGAACTCTGCGTAAGATATAAGTGATTTTGGCAGTTGAGCATGGCTGAGGCAGCAGTGAACAATCATTGGACGACGACACATAAAATGTAGAAGACGCATAAAGCCCGTACACGGCGATTTTTAACTCTTCGGTAAAATTATCGTCTGGTATCAAAGATATCGGAAGACTTACACACACAGCGATTATTATCGCTGACGTAAATTTTCCGACGTATGATTCTCAGTCGAGAGTGCTGTGAACAGTGTAGTTCGAAATGAACAGAAAGTATTTTCTGGTATTACTGTTATTTCGTCGTCGAATGAAAATGAGAAGAAGAAAATCGACTAATTTGGGCTCATCCAATTAATGAAAGAAGAGAAGAGGTTGGAGCTTTCTACACGCTGTTTGAAGAGTTGAAGCGTGATGACGCGAAATATATTCAGGATTTTATCCCATAACACAGGTCTTTCTTGAATTAATGAAATAAGCATTTCATTATCTATGATGTGATCCATATTATTCATATTCGAAATATGTAAAAAAAATGACACAAAAGACAGGATGGCAAAAAACAACCTTTCCATACAAAAATTCAAATCAAGAATGAAAATAACTCCAACGGTAGAAAAACCGCCCTGTACACAAACATGCATTGGGTTACGTAGGTCACTAGTTGCCAGTGGCGATAAATTTATCGTTAATCGCTAGAGGGAGGCACCAAGCGACTGCTGAATCTGTGGTCCACGACAATTTTACACCCAGGATTATTTACCGCCCAATGTGCAAGCACTCATTCACTTCAATGGACTACTCCGATTACGGCAGCAGCGATAAATTATCTCCTCAATTATAATCGCCGTGCGTGTAACGGGCCTAACGCTACAGCCTCCTTCGTGACCAAAACAAGAAAATTCAATCCACAACTACAAGTCAGCGATTCGCAGAAGGAAGAAGCAGCCTGTGGAAGGAACAGTGAAGACAAGTTTTGGTAACCGCAGGTGTCAACAATCAGACGGCGAAAATATAGTCATCCTATAATTAAAAATATGTTTAATTAAAAATATTTTTAATTAAAATTGCGTTCACTTATTTAATTAATAAAACCAGATCCAATGCATGGAATTTATTATTATTATTAAACAGTTTTAGGAATTAATTGGCTGTCGAAAAATAACAAGCATTTTTGTACATTGTAATATATTAATATAAAATACTTCACAATATGAAGCTCGTTACACACGCGGCGATCATTTATCTCTGAGCTGAAACCGCAGTAGTCCATTGAAGTGAATGAGAGTTTGCAAACCGGGCGGTCAATAATCGCGAAAATGATATTATCCGGACGACAGCTTGGGCAGTCGCTCAATGACCCTAGCGCTCAACGATAAATTTATCGCCACTGGCAACTAGTGGCCCACGTAACCAAATGCATGATTGCAAATAGGGCGGTTTTTCTACCTCTGGCGTTATTTTCATTCTTGAGTTGAATTTTCGTTGTTTTTTGCCATCCTATCTTTTGTGTCCTTTCTTTTTTGCATATTTCGAACATGAATAATTTGGGTGACATAATCGATAATGAAATACTTATTTCATTAATTAAAGAAAGACTTGAGTTATGGGATAACCTCAACTGGTTCGACAGCGTGTAGAAAGCTCCAACCTCTTCTTTTACTAATTGGATGAACCAAAATTAGTAATTTTTTTATTTTCATTTTCATTCGACGACGAAATAATAGGAATGCTGTCTCTGCTCATTACTTACAACTGAGAATCGTACGACGGAAAATTTTACGCCGAGATAATAATAGCTGAGTATGTAAAGCTTCCGGTTTCTTAGACCTGTGACGATAATTTTATCGAAGAGATAAAAATCGCCGAGGATGTAACGAGCCTGATTGTCTAGGGTGGCCAACTCGGGTGTCAAAATATGTGTAGATTGAGCATATTATTTCAAGTGCTTCTATATTTCAATGAGACAATATCTTACGAATATTTATGATTAATAATACAGAGACGTTGACGTGGCCTCTTCGACAATAATAAAATATGTATGTGGCACGAATATAATATTTTTAATGGTAACAAACTCTTCCGAATATTCGCCGATACAAGGGCAATAATGAGGTACGTTATTTGAAAACAGGAATGAATGGAATTAAGAAGTGGGATATGCTAAAGAAATGACTGTATAAGTATTCGCGAACGTCTTAGCGGAATCGTTCGCACTCCGCATATTGATAAAATAATGAAGCGGTTCAAACTCATCCATGAATATTTAGATTGAAATTAAACCTATAACGCAAGAACAGAAGTTTGAGTATTAAGCATTAATTTCCCTCAACGAAAGGTTCCTTACAATAGTAACAAATGATTCGTAGAGAAACAAAAGAATTGGAAAGAAAAATTCGACGTTACTCGCCGAATATTATTGCGGAGTGTTCGCAGTCGTAGAGAACGCGCCGTCCATTCTTCCAACAGAAAAACATCCATTATTCTCGGCAAGAAGCTTGTTTGGATCGCACACAGTCCGAAGTTGCCAGGCGGCTATAATTGAACTATTGCCACATTTGCAAAGTATTTAAAATAGAAATATTTTAAGTTAAATGTGACTTTTCACAAATATTTTATTAAAATTTGATATCGAGTATTAAATCGGATCTCGTATTCGTCGCTAGCATTTTTATCTTGTCAGCACTACTGGTGATCGTATTAATATTTAAATGATAATACTGTAATACAGTTTTCGATTCCGACATCAGTGAAGTTAAATACGGCACACAAAACTTCATGTTATTGGATAGTTAACATTTTAGAACTCACCTAAAATCGATGCTAGATAAGTGGCGCAGTCATCGCGTCTCGTCAGCTCACCGTCCTCGCTGAAAGCAAAATATGCAAACTGTTACGCTCTCTAAAACATCAACATACAAACTAACTTTCACTCATGTTCTCCTCCTACATCCTGTTTCTCGTTCCAATACTAAAGAAGGGACGGAAGGGTTAAACGAGAATAGATTCCTTAAAAGGGACCAGACATGCAAAACGACGAAGACTGTTAAACAGGCTCGTGTGCTTTAAAAAAACCTAGTAGAGAGAAATATGAAGATGAAAAGGTAAGATAGTTTCATAGAGGGAGGAAAAAGTCGACAGGAACTGACAAAAGTGAAAACGTCATCTGCCCGGAAGAGGGAGAGGAAGGGTGGATCGTGATGGACGGGCAGAAAGACGCTGCAGTTGAGGAAGGGGTCCAGATAGGGTGATGTGGAGAGAGGGAGAAATGGGGGAAACAAAAGCGAGACACAAATGAAAACAAAAATCGATAACTGCAGACAAACCGCGCATCTTTTCGAGAACGACGCACATTCTGTGACGCCGTGGCATCGGCGGATTCTCGTCAAAAACTAAGTACGTACTTTTTTTTAAAAAAAAAATACTGGAATCAGCCGAAATAAACTGGTCAAGTGTTGGCTTACGGAAAGTCCGACAGAATTCTGTAAATCTCTAAATATTCTGCACGCACAGGAGTTTTGTTTTCTGCATTTACGTTTCTGATATTGCGGCCTCTTTATAGCCGCCGTGAAAAACGCACTTATGAGAAATGAATCTTCAAACATTCTAACGCTCACATAAAATTACGATAGTTATGTCGAAGAATGGAGGCAGTCCTAACTTTCAATATAACACCAGTCATATGCCATACTTTTCAAATAATACTTCAAACTTTTTTGTAGTTCGGTTTAAGCGGGGGAAAGTTTTTTGTTTAAACTAAGCTAAAGAATTCTCCAAAGATAATTAATATTTTTCCTTACATCAATCTTTTCCCTGACCCAGCTTATAATTCTAGTGCGTATAGTTTGTGTCCACGTTGATTAAAATATTAATTTTTTTAGGGTAACAGGCTACATGAGGGTGGCAACTCCCCTTTAATAGCATAGGAAGGGATTTGAAAGGGGGGATGCGGAAGGGTAGAGGAAGGTAGCCAAGGGTTAACTAGGGCCCCCGGGCTATAGTTTAAGGATCCTATCCGGCATTCGACTAAAAGTAATGCAGGGAAAACCCTAGACAAACCTGCATCAGGTAGGTCGGGCATTAGGTACTTGTCCCACGCCATTCCGATAGCGGGAGACGAGTTTGCTGTGGGGACGCAGCATTCCCTTCTCTGTACCTCGACCAGTTACGGAGGCAGCTGGCCGACTGTTCCAATGGGAACAGAGAACATCTCTTACCGTGTGCCCAAGGTCTGTGACCCCGGAACATACACCTCTCAAAACAGGTCGAGGTGCCTCGGCTTGTGGGAAATCATTTAGAAAGTATTTATTCATCTCGTTTTGAATATCAACTATGCGATTTATTTGAATTGGAGTCTAATTAATAAATAGGTAATTTAAACTTTTAAAAAATTGCTGATTCACGCCTTACGAAAATAAAAAATTCGACTTGTACTCCTTTTTTGGTACCACAGGATCATGGTGTTTTTATAATTATGACAAATAATGTATTAAGTAAATTTACTGCATCAAAAAATTCAGAATCAGTATTTTCATGTCATGGTGACATATATTTAGGTAAAAATGACATACAAATTCCCTTAAGGGCTGCGGCAGTAAGCTTACGATCGATTAATATAAACCATTATTTATTTGTTAGCAGAATCTAGCGAGGTCGATTGGAAACGATTTTCACTGAATCGCAGTCCCTAAACTGGACACCTCTGGCACTAGTTCCAGTCCCTGGATCACGTTTTCACTATGCCCATTCTAACCTAAATGGATGCATGGTCCGATTCATAGATTCTTCGTCCTTTCCGTTTTCTGGATCAGAGATTGTAGACATATTGCTCGTTAAACATGTCTGAACTCAAAATCTCCGTCGCTACCTCGTTAATTCACAAAAAATTATGGGTCAGCAACTCAACCATACAATTTCAAATTTTATATAAATAGAAAAAGAAAATTGTATTAAAATAAGTCTTTCTGAATACGTGATTCGCATGAACTGCTGACAATAGTAAAAACCATCACAATTTTCAATGAAACATGCTATAGAATAAGATCAGCCCTGGGGAATCACAAAAGAAAATAAACGTGAATCATATTCTACAGAATGATGAAAGTATCAGCCCCATTACGCGAAAAGTTCGAAAAGTTCTCGACCTGAGATAGAGCTGGCGCTAGTAGGCACAGACAGTCCTTTCATAGTTTAATTGTTCTAATAGAGTTAACCATTGTAGACAATGAGTATAAAACTTTTAAAAACGATATTCGAGGAGTTGAAAAATTCTACGATAAAATGGAAAAGAGAAGTTATATTTGGAGCTTCCACATGCATGGTATTTCTACAGATTCAGCTCCAATGCAGTTGTTCTTGTTCCCGAATTGCTTCGAATAAAGTAGTTGTAGCTCATACAAATGCCTATTTTACGAAGTTTGAGAAATAGTTTCATACTCAAGATATAAAAATCTGGAAAGGCGATGGACTAATTATACAGATACCAGTTTTAATTTAACGTCTGAGTTTGAGTTGATAAAACAATTGATGACCTCATACAGACACGTTATTTTTAATTTTTATTACGACGACGTTTCGGTACTTTTTTGTATAATCTTCAGGTATTTTCCTAAAGAGGAGGTATTTATAAGTACACACACAAAAAAATAAACACATTTCCAAATTAACACAGTTTAGCTTCCCTTCGTTTACTTTGTACAATCGTACTATAAATCTAATCAATTATAAATACCTCCTCTGCAGGGGAATACCTGAAGATGATACAAAAAGGTATCGAAACGTCGTCATAATAAAAATTAAAAATAAAGTGTTTATGAGGTCATCAATTGTTTTATTAATTATATAGATATTTAAAAGGAAATTAGGTTGAGATAGAGCTGGCGCTAGTAGGCACAGACAGTCCTTTCATAGTTTAATTGTTCTAATAGAGTTAACCATTGTAGACAATGAGTATAAAACTTTTAAAAACGATATTCGAGGAGTTGAAAAATTCTACGATAAAATGGAAAAGAGAAGTTATATTTGGAGCTTCCACATGCATGGTATTTCTACAGATTCAGCTCCAATGCAGTTGTTCTTGTTCCCGAATTGCTTCGAATAAAGTAGTTGTAGCTCATACAAATGCCTATTTTACGAAGTTTGAGAAATAGTTTCATACTCAAGATATAAAAATCTGGAAAGGCGATGGACTAATTATACAGATACCAGTTTTAATTTAACGTCTGAGTTTGAGTTGATAAAACAATTGATGACCTCATACAGACACGTTATTTTTAATTTTTATTACGACGACGTTTCGGTACTTTTTTGTATAATCTTCAGGTATTTTCCTAAAGAGGAGGTATTTATAAGTACACACACAAAAAAATAAACACATTTCCAAATTAACACAGTTTAGCTTCCCTTCGTTTACTTTGTACAATCGTACTATAAATCTAATCAATTATAAATACCTCCTCTGCAGGGGAATACCTGAAGATGATACAAAAAGGTATCGAAACGTCGTCATAATAAAAATTAAAAATAAAGTGTTTATGAGGTCATCAATTGTTTTATTAATTATATAGATATTTAAAAGGAAATTAGGTTGAAAAATAAAATAAAAATTGGTGGGAATTTTTTTTCCTTCTCAGGCCGACCACTTTCTGAACCACCGTCGTATATCTTTGGGAAATGTGATTAGAGGAAAATTCATAGTAGGATGTCACCAAGTTCGTCACATTCGGGCGTGACCCAAAGTTTAATGATTAATAATAATATGCGAAAATCAAAAATCTTTCAACGTTTCGGATAACAAAATGACAAATAAAACTGCATGAATAAAACGGAGATGTCCCCAGAAGACTTTGACTATTTGATACATTACACTTCTTTCCTGATTCCAACGAAATTCTGTAAGAGTATGCAAGTTATTAGCCACAGACAGGCACTTAGCCCAGGTACGTGATGTATAGCGTAGCTCGATAGTATGTACTTAGCTTAAGTACACAACTGATTAATTTGGCGATATGGGAAGAGCAAGGTACACCTGGCCCCATCCCGCTTAAACTGTGAGCGATAGTCAGCTATCTAACGGATGATACATCAAAAGAGTCATTTCGTCAAATATTCAGCAATATAGACGTAACAATAACCTACTGATACAATCAGCGCTTGCTATCACCTAACTTGTATTGCAAATATTTATTTTCAGAGTTTTTATTATTCTTAGGTCAATAGAGACGATTATGAATAACAAGGTAACATTTTCTTTGTATTTTAGAGTTTGTGTAAAGATTTCCAAATAACTAAACATCAAGAAAAAAAATGTACGATATCGGCCTAGGGAAAATTGATAGTTCCATCATTCGAGGCGGTTTTTTTGGAGTAGAGCAATGCTTTACTTATGCACATGGCGAATTCTACTTTTTTTGGAACAACGAGCTCTGGCAAAAATGTACGTCCTCGACCGGAGGACAAAAAAAATTCCGTTCTAGAAACAAATCATTTAACCCATTAGGTCACGTTCCGCAGGCCCTTTACTAACCGTGACGTCACGCGCGAGAAAGACGTTACTAAGCGATGAACAAAGGAAATAGTTCCTATTTCCGTAATGAAATAAAGCAGAAATATTTTCATTAAATAAAAAGTATAATTATATCCAGTAATACTCCATCGAATGATGATAAAAACAATACGAAATACTTTACGGTCCTTGCAGAAAATGTTAGTTAATTTTCGTGCCATATTAGTGACTCCAATATGGCGACCATTTGTTTACATTCTGAATCTAGCTAAGAATTTCATCAATTTAATATTTCGTAATGTCTGAAGACTGCAATACTGAAGGAGTATATTTAAGTATTCTATTCGTAAAGAAATTCGGAGGTATGTTTGTTGGGATTGATGCAATAAAATTCAATGTATTTTATAGCTGTTCAATTAATGCACTCTCGGTCGAAAGTATGTGCGGAACTAGGAACAGTTAGATTAAGGTTAAATCACTTCTTCACAATAAATTGACATAGAATTAAATACTTTTTCGGGTTTATATAAATAAGTACATGGACAACGCTTATGTAAATAAATTGTAATAACAAATTAAATCAATTTTCTTATTGATAAAAAAAATTCATTACAAATGAGCATAAAAGTCGATTATTAAATTATGTCAGGCACGAAAATCCATTTAGATGTTCTGCTTAACCCAAGAATAGAATGTTTTTCAGTAGCGCAGATGTATGAATCTATCCTAAATAGTTGCGCAGCTAGTATAAGTTTAACTCTACCAGTATTCACGAGCTATATCGAAGATTTTAGTGCGCCAACGACAACATTAAAAAATACATTAATTTACAAAATAAAAATGATCAATCTTAGAACTTTCAGCACCGATAAAGCGTTGTTATTAATAGTAAATCAATTAGGTGTAAAGCACGTTTATAAATAAATATGTCTACCTAACAGTAACGGATACCTGCACGGAAGATAACTTGAGATCAGGCGGAATTCTGAAGTTCAATAAGAAATCTCTTACAGTGCGATATTATTTTGGTAGCCATCTCAGCTATCGTTGCCAGCTACACGCTTCGGATTGTCCTTTTACGGAATACTAGTTCTCTTACGCTCTTCTTTTTATTTCTAGCGACTAATAGCCGTTGCGGAGATATTTAGGCCGATTTTAACTGCATTGCAGTGGAGTCGGAGATACGACTGGACTTCAAACGACTTCACGTACATTTACAGTGTCATAGAGAAACCAGTCCAACCAGATAAGAAAAAGTTTTGTAACTGTAGAACTTCTTGTCAACTGTTTAAACCGCGAAAGATCATTTCTTGGGAAAGATAGTGAATCGGTGAAGCAAAGAGAATGCATTGAGCTTCGGTTGATAATTGCCCTGTGTCTAAATCGCAAATATCCGAAAGGGCAAAGAAGTAGAACCAGGCTTATTAGCACAATTATTAATTCTAAGACGATGCTAAAATCCGCCACAAAGTAAAAGTTTTTCAAACATTATTTTAATTTAGTACTCGAAGAAACTTTTGGCTGTCACCTGTCGTCTTCGTATGTCCAAATATTAAAAATTTACAGGTTGAGGCTACAAATAATGGATTAAGTTTGAAGATACCAAAGACCTGATTAATTAGTTAATCTACAACTCATTCATACATCCAAAATAAGTTGTTGATACGAGAAAATAGATCTAAATTACTCACGAACATCGTTCGAAATGTGAAATGGAAATTTCTAAACTGCTACTTCTATGTCTATTCGAAAGCTTCTTCACTATTGAATAAGATTACTGATGAAAGTACAAGTACTTTGTGATTTATTTAAACCCGGGGCTGAAGGAATATAAATCAGTCTTAATAAAATTAACGTTTCGAATATTTAAAGAAACCAATTTATTTTATGATAACGCAAAATTGTTATATTCCGTAAAACACACAATAGCACGCAAATTTAACAACTTTAGGGCTTATTCGGAAAACAAATTTTTTTTGCATCATATAAAATGATTTTTTAATTAAAATGTTTCCCCAAAACTGTCCCATTAAAAGTGCATATTCGTACTAAGTCATTTCCTTTTCTTAATTCGGGTAATAAAAATTTAAATGCGTTGCAAAGGAGAACTATAATGATAATTCAAAAGTGATATTCGCAGATTGTATTCAATAACAATCCACACTTGAGATTAGGAGAAAAGTGGCTAAGATGGTCAACCGATAATCGGGGTAGTTAGAAAATAACTTCAATTATAATCTAAAATTCATCAGAAATTGAAGTGTTTCAAATGAAAAATATTCCCATATATCAGTCCCTGTACACATTTCTGGCATTTAATAAATTATCCATACACCCAGTCTGTTTTAGTTAGCAAGTATCAGTTTTAAAATCACCACTGTTTGTTAATTAGATTCGAGCTTACTCGGGATAGTAGGAAAGCCATTGTAAATTCAGTCACAGTGTATCGATTCACGGGAGCAAGATCTGTGTGAAATACGTTTACAAAAAATGGCGGTGTATGCACCCGTTGTGACTCGTTTAATTCGATTAATACTGCTTGCATGACTTAAATCTGTATCACGGTGAATGTGCAGTTAGGCCGTGGGTCAAATAATTGGATACTACAGGCTCCATTCTCCAACCAGAAGCCTAAGGGGGACCCAAGATCGACAAGCAACGAGGAAGCAGTGAAGTTGGAGCTTCTGTGCAATGGGATCTTAAATCAACTCGTTAATACATCAGCTGAGCTTTCATTATCACGAGCAACCGTTTTCTTTTATAATATTCAAATGGTGCAGGAATCGAAACCGCTATATTGGAGAATTTTACAAATTTAAACAGCAATTATTAGACTAAACAATCAGTGTGAAATAAATAAGTAATTGGTCCCAAAAAAATTAAAATTAAAATATGCAAAGCCTCTACACTCTCCTAAAATTAATCTATTCAAAACTGTCTCTTCCTGGTGATGTCCCAAAATTGTGGACGAAAGTTTAATTTTAATGGTTTTTTGTCTTGCTTTACTAATACATTTTTTCTGACAAATTGGGTCTGATCCTATTTATTTACCTTATTAAGAAATTTTGAAGGAATTTTGTAATTATCTCATTTAAATATAAGTTATTCTAATGATTCTCGAGTTTGTAATTTTCTTTATACAATTTGGCATTATCTTTAGATTATTATTATTTCTTTATTTTTAGATTATTAATTTCATTATCAGATTAAAGAAATGTATAACACCTGAAGGGGTTCCAAAAATATTAGGTATAGAACGTAGTGTATTAAAATCATTGTAAATTTTATTTAATACATTCATTTAACAAAATTGTTTCTGACTTGATTGACCACACATTATTAATTATACGTTGTGATTGAGAACAGTATCGCAAATTCATACATTTTTTTAAATTAAAAAACTACAAATCATTGTGATTTTTTTACAATATTGTCGATTGCCAGAAGAGCAAAGAATTCAATTTTAAGACAGACCAAGTCAGATATACCTTTAATATTAAGAGTCGCCAAGCAAGATAAGGCTCGCCTACTTTAAATATGAGAAGATAAGGATCATCTGAGAAAGACATTATTATGGGATTACGATGGTTGGACACAACACACACCAGATCCAAAACAAGAAAATCGTTCGAGAATTGTCATGGATAGACCATGGTACAGAAAGTTCTTTCAAATCGCTATAATACATAATCAGGACAATGGCCACCAAGTAGTAATATAGCATAAGTGTTGGGTTATTCTTAATAAACGCAAAATAAATAGATGTTGAGACTAGCGAAACTGCAAAAAGAAACTTATTTAATTTTACCTTATTGTAATTAAAATAAAATAACGGTTTTGAAATTAATTATAAGTTTTGGGATAGTCACAATTGAGCAGACGATTGTGAATTAACACACGCTTATACCAGACGGGTAAAGAACATACCATAAGAGGCACTAATGGTAGACGTCTAGTCTCGTTCCAAACCAGTGAGTATGATCTCGTCTGCAGCTGTGCCTATGTACGGTAATTAGTTGGTAACGTCTGGTAAACCGCAAACTTCGCCTCCTCGACGACGATGTGGTCTGTTATGGAGAGGAATCAGGCTCCATTACGAGAGGGGGAAAAAACTGAGCCGCGGTTTTTTACCTCGACAACAACAACAACAACGCACCTGAAGTCACGAAAATTATGGGAATTAAAATTTCGATTCAAGTTTAAACTACGAATAATACGGCATATTCGCGCAAAGTTTTCCGATAATAAGTCGAAAGAATTTCATAAAATACGAACTCTCGCAAAATAGAACTGCGAAGAGCAGTTGACATCTACGCCAAATTTCCATTCCAAAAATTTCTGAAAAACTCGGTGCTTCTGCAGGGCCGTTAAATCTTATCTCAGAAACTGCAACGGGCACCAACAAACTGTTTCTCAACGTTCTTGATTACTTCTTATCTGTTGCTGACGAAGGAACAAAAGATAACTTCAAAGAGGAAGAAACGAAAAACGTGGAAAACGCCATTCACAATCTATTCAGATTTTAAGAATTGCTATGTGAGAAGCAAACGAATTTATAAGAATGTAATTACTGCTGCCAAACACTAGATGCTCGAAAATAAAATTATTCATCAGACAACCAAATCAAAATGGCCTGGAGTGTTACCCACAAGATTAACAGATCTAAAAATAGCTATCTACCGAACTGTGGTAATAAATTTATTTCATTATCTAAACGCTCGTAACGTGATACGAGAGAAAGTAACCTTAAATAGGGGCTTTATTTGTCGAACGAAACGACACATTCCCAAAAACCGTTCAACGAAAATGAAATTAATGTAATAAAAAATTGGAGGAAACTGTCTTAGAGTAAGCATAGGACATCAAGATTAGAGTTTAAAGAAACAATAACCCGCATCACAGAGAGTGAAATATTTCGAGAACTTCCCATAGTATGAAAACAAGTGGTGAATGAAATTCACATCCAATGATTCCAAACTCGACTTCCTACATCCAAGGGGTGGGGGATGGATAAATTACTTAAATGAGAACCCCCATTTTATATTGCACATTTGTATTCTGCAGCGAAAAGAAATTCAGCGATGTGACCATGTTCTTGATGCAATTTCTTTCGCAGATGGCACTACAATTAAATAAATCTGAAAAGTACAATTATTCGTTTACCAAAAAGTCAAATTATTATTTTAGCGTTACCGAGGAACAACGAAGTATATGTAGTAGTATTTTGGTCCAAATATTTGAATGGGAGTTATCACGGAAGATTTTGGGGCCCAACACCGTTCCAACTCCGAGAGCGCCGGAATCAGGAGTCATATTTAGTGTCATTGGATTGCTTTTTTAAAATATAACAAACACTTCTTAAGTACTGTATTCGTATTTTGTTGATCTTATGTATATTCTAGATATCCCCATTTTCCTAAGTTTTCCCCTTTCTAATCTTTGTCGATTACAGCGCCATGTACGAAATAAATTACATCAGCAAACTGGTCAAGTCAATGGATTTTTCCTACAGAATCAAAATCTATATAATAAAAAAGGGTGTATATTTGTATGTCAGTAAGTATGTATGTATGTATGTATTTACGGTGATCTTAATAGAAATTTTATCGCGTGGACAGAATTCAACAAAAATTGGTATATATATTCTTCCAAAATCGAGAACCGGTACTGTGGGGGTGAGAAACCCCTAGCATAAACGTGTAAAGAATTATAGTTGATTTAGTTTTACGAATTTTAGAGAGAGAGAGAGAGGGAGGGAGGGGAGAGGGAGGGAGAGGGGGAGAGGGAGGGAGAGGGAGGGAGAGAGAGGGAGGGAGAGAGGGAGGGGAGGGGAGGGGAGGGAGATGGGAGAGCGAAAGCGAGAGGGAGGGGGAGGGGGAGGGGGAGGGGAGAGGGGAGAGAGAGAGACGTTACTACGCGAGGAACAACGGAAATAGTTCCTTTTCCCGTAATGAAATAAAGCAGAAATATTTTCATTGACTCAAAAGTATTATTTTATCCATCAATACTCCATCGAATGATGATAAAAAAAACAATACGAATACTTTATGATCTTTGCAGAATGTAATTTAATTTTCGTGCCATATTAGTGACTAATATGGTGACCATTTGTTTACACTGTGAATCTAGCTAAGAATTTCATGAATTTAATCTTTGGTAATGTCTGAAGACTGAGGGACAATTATATCCTGCAGTACTCAAGGAGTATATTTCAGAAGAAATTAGGAGGTATGTTTGTTGCGACTGATGCAATTAAATTCAATGTCTTTTACAGCTTTTCAATTCATGCACTATCGGTCTAAACAATGTACGGAACAGTTAGATTTAGGTTAAATCACTTCTGACTTAAGATTAATATAGAATTAAATACTTTTTCGGTTTTATATAAATAAGTACACGGGCAACGCCGAAAACCCAGCTAGTTTATATAATAAAAAAACGGATGTATATTTGTATGTATGTATGTATGTATTTCCGTTAATTTCTATACAGATTTAAACGCGTGGACAGATTGCAACAAAAATTGGTACACATATTTTTCAAAACACGAGAAACGGTACTGTGAGGGTGAGAAACCCTAGCACAAATGTGGAAAGAATTATAATTAAGAAATGTGATCATTTTGTGTTAAATGACTGCGCGTCAAGAGACCGTGACGTCATGCAAGAGACGTTACTACGCGACGAACAAAGGAAATAGGTCCTTTATCCGTAATTAAATAAAGTAGAATTATTTCCATGAAATAAAAAGTACAATTTTATCCAGTAATGTAAATCGAATGATAATAAAAAAAAACAATACGAAATACTTTACGACCCTTGCGGAAAATGTAAGTTAATTTTCGTTCCATATTAGTGAAGTCCATTATGGCGACCATTTGTTTATATTGTGAATGTAGCTAGCAATTTCATGAATTTACTCTTTCGCAATGTCTTAAGACTGAGGGACAATTATATCCAGCAGTATTCAAGGAGTATATAACATACGGATAACGCTTTTCTTCTTAATTTACCGGCGAATATACACTATTTAACGAGATCTCAAGAAACCCACATATTTATAACTCGGAACATAGTCTGCGCAAGCAACTTCTTCACAGTGAGCGGGATTGATTACAGTACACTTAAATCATTGGGTCCATAGCTGGTTTGTCGTAATTTCATGGGATCACAGTCTCCAGCCCAGCAGGATAATTGTTGGGTGACGTTTCGATGACTTGCTCCGACATCCGTCACCTTCGGCCGGACGGTGACGCCAAACAGCTGACTCATTCAACAATTTGCATTCCCTAAATAGGAAATGAATGCTCAAATGGTTCCCGGATGACATATATTTATTGTGATATGCTTTCCGACGATAATTATTGCAATACAATCCATGGTATTGTTGATCAGTGTGTATTGCAGATATAGAGAATGAACGCGTCAGCTAAAAGAAGCATTGCAAAATCAAATTAAAAATGTTTTAAAGGAAAATTTAAATCAAATGGGATAACTGTGTCATGGTCCATGTCCTCTCAATTGGTTTTGCGTGAGTTACTGCAACCCACTGTCCCCAATTGGCGCAGAAGAGTAGCGCAAATAACATGTGGGGAGGAAGATGAATCACGTCACTTGTCACCGCAGTGACTCACTGGATAAAAAAACGTACAGGCATATAAACACAGACACTGCCAACACAGATGTCCTAAGAATCACACAGTTGAACGATTACCCAGCTCGAAAATATTATATGAAGTTCGAGTTTTCACAACCTATAGAGGGTAGGTCAATACTAGACCACATTATTTTAGTTTGATTTATATTAATTTCTCAAAATAATCTACTTTCAGGACTATATATTTAACCACGCGATTCTTCAAGTTTTCAAGCTGTTCAAAAGTAAATTTTCGGAAGGTCCTAAAAATTCATTTTGTTTTGGAAATTATTTCATCGCCCTACGTGAATTTTTACACGATGAGTTATTTTTTTCCGGGAGCCAAATCTTCCGAATGCTGTGGATACAATTATTCGAACTCCAGTTCGCCGTCGACGTCTGTACACCCGTGCAATGTCTTCATTAAGGAGCCAAAAGTGTTCTTATTTACTTCTTTGCTCAAGCGGTCCAATAACCATGTTTAATGGTCTCCGTTTATCGTTAGTCCTTTTTGTAAATAGATAATTCCGCATGTGTCTCAGAAAAAAAACGTGGTCATCACTTTCCCGCTCTTTATCGGAGCCAGTTAGCCTGCTGATTCGACTTTTGTTTTGTCTCTGATGCGGGTTCATCTTCATAAAAAACGTTTATATCAACGTATAATCCACTCATGATTGGATGAAGTGCCGAAGAAACCAATAAATCGACCATACGATTGAATTTATTCCACGCAGCGAGCGAACGCGACACCAATCTTGAAGATATTTTTTTTACACACAATCATTGAATCATGAGACACTTGTGACCTCGAGAAGGGCGGGCAATTTGAATCGTCGATCACTCAACACCTAATCGTGGATGAGATCTATCAATTCTGGGCCACAATAAGTTCATCTCTTGTGAATTTCCGACGTCGAGTTATAAACAGTTTAAAACCCTGGGGCAGATGTGCTCCTCATTCCAATCGACTTTCTTTAGGCGTGGTGCCTTCTAAATGAAAACTTTTTTCACAAACTATTTTGACAGATAGTAAAAATGAAAACGTGCAATTGATATGGCTGAAATATTGACCACGGTGTATTGAAAGATGATACTCTTCATAAACATTTTCAATTTGTATGCACTTATCGACAGACCCCAGAACAATAATTGTTTTCGCCGTCAAATTCAAGTTAATAAGTTGGCCGATTGTGAGATACCTGCTTGTCTTAACTAAGAAAGTGGCACCTAGCTTGTCTATGGAAATCAGATAAGCGGGTAGCGAATTGTAAACCTACATTCATACGAGGCTAGGTATCACAAATAAATAAGTTACGAACTACCGGGTACATTTACGAGTCCGATAATTAATTATTGTTATAAAAAATTGTGAAAGACAAAGGGTCAATTCGGAACAAGAAGTGATGGAACAGAACAGTGGTAATTCGTTTGAGAGAGACGCTGCTTGCGTGTGTCATTCCAAGAACACCAAAATTTGAACTCTGGTAGACGTTGGATAAACGTTTCCTCCGCCATTATCAGGTACAGAAATAATTGAAGAAATACTAAAGTAAATGTGACGCGAAGATGAATCGATAATCATCGGTTTGACTTAAAAATTTCTTGTATGTTACGGGATCAGATAAAAGAATTGTCAATAACTTAACTGTCACTAAAACAGCAACTCGTTTGCTCTGGTATCTCATTACAGATGAATGTATGCATGAAACTTTTATTCATGTCTTTTGCAATTAAATGTATATATTCCGCCTGTTATTAAATTTTTGTTTAATTCAAACGTGGCTCAGATTTTGGGACAGTTTGACGTAATGAGCCCGTTTTAGGTACAAAATGGAAGGCTGGCAGAGAATCGATACCTCACGCACTCCTCCGCGACTACACTTCTCCTTAATCACAGGAAGGAACAGACAATGTTAACTGAAAGTTTCTCCCTAGACGTGTGGAAGTTTATGTTGCACACAGATTTCAGTAATCGCCAGAGGGTGACCGAAGCCAAGCGACGCGTGTGATTGCTAATTACCAGGGGCAGCAAAGGGGAAAAAACAGGTTTTATCGGTAATTACGACATCAGGGCCCATGATTTTAATTTCGCAGTCGTAAGTTTCACGTACTCCAAAAATGTCGCTATGTTAGGTAACATTAGTGGGGAATGGGAAGATTTACTCTTCTCCAGGCTTCGAAACACATTTATGGTGTAACATTAAATGTATAAGACCCGCACAATACTAAAAGAGTCACACCGAAAATGGGAGTACGTGTCTTCGATGCCACATCATAAAGTGAAAATTACAGTTCAATGCCCGATTGTGCTAGTTAATAAACAAAGCGCTGATACTGGTCTAAGATATATGAAAAGTGTCTAATAATCGTAAAAAACTAAGACTTTCGATTTAATAATTTTGTAAAGCGGCTGGTTTATTTCAGAGAAGATTTTTGGCTGGTGTTTGGTTTGTAGAAATAGAGGATTGCCGAGACAACAATTTCCAGGGGATAAAAAGGTCGTAGAAAGTACCTACAGAAAAAGAAACAACTACTAAGAGATAGCTGACCGTGGATTTAATTTCAAAATGTTTCCAGTGATCTGTATGTACGAAGAAGAAAATTCAAACGAGATGTATTAAACGAAATATTGCTTGGAACTGAACAAAAATGATATTTGACTATTTCCGAGACCAAGGTAAACAATAGTTTTGAGTGATTTCTTTTGTCACTGAATGAAACGAATTGCTCCGTTCAGGTGTCCCCTAGGTAATTAAACGTTATTGCCTGCATAAGTATTGCAATGACTCCTCAAAAGCCCATTTGTCAATTTTTATACTTCAGATACGTCTTCACTCTGATTTTCTTCACGTTTCAGATGCTGTGAAGAGTGACGTAGAAGAGAAAATTTCTAGTTATACAGTCACGAAGTAATTAATCTTTCTTCCTGTTGTAGTGGTTTATTTATTCGGTATCTCGAGATATGAGAATCTGCGTTCATGTATTACGAGTAAAAGCTAGTTTGTATGAATGATTACTTTCTGGAGACAGGTTTACTTCCTTCTCTACTCAGTTCTTTAAATAAATATTTTAACTCTATAAATTGTATGAATAATGTGCATGCCCCGTTTCTTCATCAGTGATTTAATTACATTCTCTCTAAGGATCATTTAACTGTATACTTGGTAACATCATTAACAATGTTATGTCATATTTTATAGACCCTATCGAGAAACTTTAATATACCTTTTTGTTTATTATATATATCCTTCAAATAATAATATAACACTTTCTTTTGGAATGTACCATTATATAGATTACAGATTAATTGAATAGAATTAGCGAAGAAAAATTTGGTTAGCTATTTTTTATCATTTGATTTTATTATATAGATAAAAGTTTTAATTTAACGTCTGTTTTGAATTAATAAAAACAATTTGTGACCTTATACAGACACTTTATTTTTTATATTATGACGACGTTTCGATACCTTTTTGTATCTTTTTCATGTATTACGCTATTAAAACTGAACAGTCTGCCTCGGAACCCCTTTCAAAACTGAGTAAATTTAATAGCTTGTTTCGTTTAAGTGTGTTAATTTGGTCAATACCTGCAGAAGATACAAAAATGTATCGAAACGTCGTCATAATATAAAAAATATAAAGGGTCTGTATAAGGTCATAAATTGTTTTTATTTATTATATAGCATTGTATATTCTTGTAACACTACTTCCGTATTATGATGCATCGTCTAACCTCACACGAGGGCTAAGAGAGAATAGATTATTCATTATTATGGTAATTATAAATCTTGTATAACCATAGTTCTGACTTAAGCTTCCCACGGTTTTTCAAGGCCAAGGATACTTAGTTCTGGCATTGGGAAAACTGTAATTCTGCGCAACGCCCAAGATTACCCCTAACAACTAAACCAGACAATGTTTGGATCGAATTTACAATGTCTTCCTGTGGTGCATGTCTAACTTGTTCCGAGCTTCTGAGCCGCAGGCATTATTATAATTCTCGGAAAGCTTACTCTACAGAACTGTTACAGATTCCGGGAAACCTAATTATCCTTAGTCTATAATACAGCATCTAATAAATGCGTATCGTAATTTCGTTTGCTTTGCATTTCAGCTTGTGAAAATACTGACATGTCCTAACAAGTAATTCAAACAGATGTTATTGTATCCTTTTATAGAAACCCTGTCAATATTATTGAATTGGTGTCAAATTTATTGAACGTGTATGTGGTTGATTTCGCAATATTCCTCATCAGTCCCTTGCTTTTGTATTAGTGGGGAAACAAATGCAACTAAATTCTGAAATAGGTACTTCATTCACAAAAAATTTTGGTAATCATCCGGGACTTCTCAGATTAGTTTCCAACCGTCTCCTGACCCACATATACTGTATTATATATACTATATACATACTGTATTGTATTTAACCAATAAATAATCTTTGGATAAAAGTTTTGTCAAATAAATTTTAAAAATTCCTTTAAGAAGCAATTGGTTACGAAAGTTTCATATATACAAATACCAATAACATTGCCTTCTATCATCTTTGTGGTTTCATAAATAAACATTTCAGCCCAAATGCTTCAAGTTCATTATTAAAAGTTACTTTAAATCACCACTGTATCTATATTACACACAACCTTCATGAACTACATTATCGTCCCACTAATCTTCAAATAATTGTATCAACCTGTAGCTAACCATCAACTTAAAATGTCCAACCTCCTAAGTTACTTAAATGAATGTCTTATCCTGTTCCACTAACAACAGACCGTGTCACAAATAAAGAGTCAGGCAGAAGAGCCCCGATAGCCAACATGCTGAAATAGACTGAATTCAGTATGTTTATTCCTTTAATGCTCATACCTTTGTACGAGCACTGATTTATATAATTTCTTTCTAACAGATTTGTACTGTCCAAAACGATGGATTCTTTCTTCCCGTTTCAATTTCCTCATAATTTTTATTCTATATAATACAGCAGTAGCACCCTAACCAAATGTCTTAATATCAATGTCAACAAACATCAAAATCAGAATCTAAACCACACTGGTGTAAGTAAAGATTTGTTCTCAGAAGTGAATCACCTAATCTAAGTAATGTAGTAATTATTGTCAAAAAAAAATTCAAACAAATTCTCTGTTCACCGGAAATAAATATTTCATTAATGCCAGATTCCATTATACAATTATATTTGTTCACAATTTTTAAATCAGTTTGTTAGGATACAAAAACCTGTCATATTTATATTCATGAGTAGTAATAGACTTACATTCAGCACAAAATATTTGAACCGTTATCATTATTTATTCACAGTAAATGCTAGTTTTACTTTGAAGTTAAAAATGGTTAACTTTACACAAATTGGATAAAAAATATTTATAAGGTAGATGTAATGTGTTCATAAATATTACATTTAATGCAACTATATAAATATCCATTGAGGTCCTACCATACTTTTCACATAGTTTTGAGCATTTAGAATAATCTTCCTAACTTATATGTAGCAATCACTAAATACAGATATACCATATGGTTCAATTTTATGAATATATAAGAATTATAATCAGAAACAGCATCCTTTCCATAAATATACCCAATTATTTAAACTACAAACAAATCATAAAATAATTATCGTAACTCAGAAATGTCACATCTTGGTGCTGTTCTATTACTCCAGCATTTTTTTAAATATATAGATGAGGAACAAAACAAAATTCATAAAATTTCTGAATAAATAATCGTAATAGCATTGAAAAATTCTCGACTTATAAATACCTAATGTAGTACATCAAGTTACAATGGCAACATTACACAGTATATTAACTTAAAGAATATTGAAGCAAAGCATCATTACTATTATTGTTACTTGTTTAAGAATTAGATCAGTTCAACCTTCAGGGATTTCTACAAACAGATATTTCTAATTATTTAATAAATATATCCTGGATTAATGAAGTCTCTACTTTTTGGGACTATAAAGTGGTATTGAAGAAAATATTTCATCTGTCACTGGAGTTTCACATATTATGCATTTGCTAATGGTAGATTGGATGTAACTATAAAAATTTCTGTTAATGTCTAATCATGTGATAAAGTACAGTTCAAGATATATTTCAACAAATATGGAGATGTGATACAAATTAATAATTGTGTGCATTACTTAGTTTAATTAATTGAGTATTCAAGACTCTCGACACATAGGCTTCACTTCACAAAATAGTACACAGTATAAACAGTACACAAGATTCCAACCAGATAAGATCAAAGGACAACCAGGAATAACAATAACTAAATTATTCACTCAGAAATAATAGATTCACCATTAAACACAAATTCAATTCAGTGTGAAAATTATTCCGAAACTTAAAACTCTAAAAATACAGAATTTGGAATCACTGTACTGATACTGAATTACAAGCTTACACAACATTCTAAAAGAAAATGTTTCTTAAAATTGATTTTTTTCTTTCGTTGAAACGGAAGGTATAACTTTAATTCCAGTGCAACCTGCACATGAATACAACCACACAAACAACTAAAGTACAAATGGCATGCAATCTAGATTAAAAAAAGATTGAAATATCTTCGTCACATATGCCCATGCATTAAAAAAGCGGAAGGTTTTAAGTAAACTTTTAGTTATATCATCTCAAAGAACGGAAATTTATTATATTAAATTACTAGATCATTTAATGTATTTCATATATAATCAAAATGTAGAACACAGGGTGGGTTAACGAGGTTTTATGCTGAAATAAAATCAATAATTAGTAGAAACTAAAATTATGAATTTAATTTATTTATAATCTTAATTTTTCCAGGCAGTACATATTTTCGTTGCACGAAGCAATTTAACCAAAATAAAAATTAAATATGGCTACTTACTATTTGCGGAGGTCATTGCAAGTTTAAGAAGGTCCTAACAGATTATTACAAAATATGTAATGTACTGCTGCACTACTCCACGGCTCCACAAAGTCAGTAATACCATCGACAGCTTTCGATATACTTCGAACAAATAAAGTATTATATCGATCCACGAGTCACTTTAGGTCGACTTACTACAGTAATTGGAGCTTTTATATTTCAGATCTCACATTCAATAAAAAAAATCATATAATAATGAACATATTTTCGTTGCACGAAGCAATTTAACCAAAATAAATATTAAAACTTAAATTTGGAAATAATTTAGCAAAGGGGGAAGATATTATGATGCCGATAATAAAAATACTATACAAGAAGAATGACAAATTATACAAATTAAAATAAGAAAAAAGGAGAAAATATACTGATTAATGTTGTTAACGAATTTAAGAATAACTGGTGAAAAGCACAAATCAGCTGAGCTTGTAAACTAATTTGAAAATAGAAATAATTACTAAGGGGAAAAGATCAAGAACATCTAAATTCGTTTCTGGGCATTTTATAAAATAACTGTCCAATTATGTGATGTCCTGGTATTCTTTAAAGGTGAAATCCGATAAGAATATTCACAAGGCGCAATTCGCATAATCAGAAAATAGATAGATTGGTTGAAATTAGTTGAAATGTTACATAGTAAAATTATATCCAGCAGTGTGCCGAATCAAAATCAAATATATTCCATGTGGTCCCCAAGGTGACTGAGGACATATTTTTAGTGTTTTTATAGAAAGTAGGTATACTTTTTTTTTAACGAGAGGTTTTCTCTCTTGAAATAACCAGCAAATTAACTTTGCACAAGATTAGAATAAGTTATCCAGAACTCTGGAAAGGAGATTAAAATTTTTTAGCTTAAATTATTTTTGCATAATAAAGAGTAATAATCGCTGTGAGCAAATTATATTTCATCCCAGGGTTATAGCTTTATATATTTCACGTTAATATTTCCCTTAATATATTTACCATGCGCATTTTAAACTATTTTTTAAATCTATTTATACTAATTATAATTACTAATTTGCATCGTAAATTTGTTAGAATGCCATTCTATTTTATACTAATAGATAAAAACAAAGTCATTTACATTTTATGCATCGAAATAACTTTTAAATTCTACGTCTTATATTTTTATAAATTGATGGTCATTTATCGATTTTTATCCTCGAGTTTTATTTCAAATCCTGAAACCAAAGCAATAAAATTTTACTTTTTTCTTAATATTCCCCAATGTGAAAAACATGAAGAAAATGCTAATTACAAATCTCAATTATGATTTTCAACATGCATAATTTGTCAATTGTCACCCGGTATTTGAATAAACATTCAGTCTTTCCATATAGCATCTGTAGGATTAAAGCTACATATTGTAATAATGTATAATGTAATATTGTATAATGAAAATTGATTTGTTAATGCAGTTTTAATTGGCTGTTTCACTTGCGCCATTTCATCTCCAGTTTTGTTATTTCCAGATACTATACTATGGATAGTTTTAAATTAAAAAGAATAATATACAATTTTCTCGATATCTTTGATACGGATAATAATTCGAATCGTCACGAAATGTGAGAGTTAAAACTAATTGTTATCAACTGCTGTTTGCTGTATCATTTGGCTTTCTTAACTATGTGGATATTTGGTTACGGATCGCTTGTTTGGAAGTTCAATTATAAGTATGATTGTCGATTGAACGGCTACATTAAAGGGTACATAAGGAGATTTTGGCAAGCAAGCGAGGATCATAGAGGTGTACCGGGAAAGGTAAATATAAGGTATGTAAGTTTTATATGGGCTTTTATGCAATAATTAAACAAAAATTTTGTTACAGCCCGGAAGAGTTGTAACCATTATTCATACCGGGAAACCAGAGGTAATTCCCAAAATTATATCGCTATAATATTTATTGATATCATTACTTATATCAACAAGCGATTGGAACAAATTACCTGCAGCACTTTTAGAAAAATCTTCAGAACGAAAACTGTTTAGACATTCATGTGAATAATTATTTTTGGTTCTTTATTTTTAATTTCCATTGTTTCAGTTAAATAAAATAGTCACATGTAATGCAATGATTGCTGTCATTAAGGGTTTAGGGAGTGTGGTTATAAACTTCAGGAAAAATTACAGACAGTCTGAAATTGTTTTCCTATATCATAGTTTCTAATATTTGTTATGCATTTTCTTGATAAAACTACTACTGGAATGTATTCTGTTTGCAGTAAATTATATATATACACATTTCCACACCATGAATCAATATTCAAGTCACTTTAGTTGATAAGTGAATTGTAACTGCATTTATTCATTAGTTTGTTCAGTAATTATGAATCTATTTACTTTAAAGGTTCACAAATTATGATAAAGTTAAGAAGAAGCACATTTTCTATCTTTTTAATGCTATGGTAACCAAAAATTAAGAAAAATTGGATATTTTAGTTGTATGTCAATTACAAACAAATTAATTTTGATAGAATAATAAATTTTCTGTCTAATAAGAAAAAAACACTTTGTTGTTTCAGTGCTTCAAATAGTATTTCTTTACAAAATAGGTATTCCAATTGTGACCCCAAAATTTGACATTAATACCATCTGTTGCTCATTGGCTGTATGCAGTGAATTTGTTTGCATAGTTTTAGAAATACATATTCTGTCACAATGTTAGTTTCTTGGTATTTTAAAGCTTTTAAGTCCATCATCATATATTCCAATTTTTTATCCTTATTAAGATTATTTAACTGGTTTACAGAATCAATCTGGTAGTTGAATTCTGTGGAAGAAGAACGTAAGACAGGAAAATAAGAAAGATGTAATGTTTTGAATCGTAATAAATTATGAAATGTGTTTACCTTCTTAACTTGGGGAAGAATGAAATGAACAATATAATTTTCTAGATTAAATAATACAAGGATAAGTTGTTTTGAAATCTAATGAAAGTTCTTTGTATTTCTTTTTTATTGAATATTTATTGGTTGTTTTGACTTTTGCATGTGTACTCTATGTTTGTTTAATGTTCTATGCTCCTGTCACACACACTCACACACACACACACACACACACACACACACACACACACACACACACACACACACACACACATATATATATATATATATATATATATATATATATATATATATATACAACCTTTCAGAACCACACAAAAACATTCAAAATCAAATAAAATATCACCTGCCTCTCCCACACCATCTACCAAATTAACTGCAGACTCTGCCCTGCATTCTATATTAGCCAAACCAAAAGACCCCTCACTGAACGAAGAGCCAACCACCGCAGCACTGTCAAACTTTCTAAAATTTAATTACCAGTAGCTGCTCACGCTCAAAGCCACAATTTTGACCAATGCTTCATACTTGCACCCCGATTCATTAGAGGCAGAACTCCATCTGTGGGAACTCTCTTTCCAACATGTCTTGCAGTCCAGACAAAGCCCTGGACTCAACATCCTGTAAATAGTGCCCTTCATACCTGCCATCCCCACTTTCATGAGACCATGTGAGTATGTATAAGCATGTGTATGTGTATATTTATATATGTATGTTTAAGCATATATGTATATATAGGGTGCTTTGTATGAATGATCACTATCCGAAACTTTCCTATGCCACGACCTTGCCTTGAGAGAGAAAGTTAGTGGCCTGGTGGGGTGTTAATTGTTTATGGGTTACTAGCTGTGCGGCGGTCAAAACTCCGCAGCCGACCGGTGCACGGAATGGTGTAACACTCTTTCCTGAGGCTGAGAGCCTCCGAAAATTTGAAGAAAAACCTTCAGTTCTTTATGTCGCCATAAGGAACTGAAGGTTTTTCTTCAAATGATATATATATATATACGTATATTGCAATATTTGTATGGAAAGGACAGAGAGATAGGTTGTGGCTTACCTGAAAGTGAAGTGCGGTGTCGCCATGAGGAACTGAAGGTTGTTCTTCAAATTTTCGGAGGCTATCAGCCTCCTTCGTCAGTAAGGAGTGTTACACCATTCCGTGCACCGTGTCCATACCAATTTTACAATTGATTTTGACAATGTCACATCCTTAATATTACAATATATATATATATATATATATATATATATATATATATATATATATATATATATATATATAATTGCAATATTGGTATGGAAAGGAAAGACAGATAGTTTGTGGCTTACCTGAAAATGAAGTATGGTGTAGCCATAGGAAACCAAAGGAAGTTCTTCAAATTTTGGAGGCTCTCAGTCTCCGCATTCAGGAAGGAGTGTTACACCATTCCGTGCACCGGCCAGCTTACTTTAAATCGATAGGTTGTGTAGTCAGCAGGAAAGAAATTCAATTAAGACATACTGTCCTGAAAAAGGGGGCTCCGACACTCGAATATTTCAAAATTTATTTCATCTTTACTGACAACACCACTTGTCAATATAAGGCAAGTCAAATGCCCTCTGTCTCTCTTTCCTATCCAATTGAGTATTTATATAATAAATTTATTATCAATGAGAATGTGTAAAATGTAATTCTAGTTGTATGGTTTTATATGTTATAAGAAAAATTTGAGAACAAATATTGTTACAACAGTTGGTCCAGTCAGGCTGACAACTGAGGAACAAAAGTCTGAACTGCAAACTTGAAAATATGGAAGTAAAATTCAGTATTTTTCAAAATTATTTCTGGTTATAAACATTTGCTTTTCTATCTTTTGCCAAGATTGAGATGATTTCCTTTGTCGGAATTACAATTTTAATGTTTTGCTTTATTTCACTAGTAATTCATTTACCTCCAATACTTTTATAAAGCACAATTTTAATACTATCTCAAATATTATTCATATATATTATGGTTAATTTCAGTAAAGTTTACTTCATTATAGTTACTACAAATAGTTGTTAATAATATCACCATTGTTTACTCCTGTCAATTATTGTAATTTCTGTGTCAATATTTATTGCAAAATACAATGCTTCCTGTGGCTTTTAGGCTTTGAAAATCCGATATTTACAAAGTTATCAGTAATCTGGCATTTTAAATGCCTGTCTTGTGAAATGTTCATTGAAAATTTTTTTTATCAAAATACAATAAACATATTTTTCATTTCTCCATTATTTTTTTGTTTTTCTTGACACATTAATAGATTTATAAAAAATTTAAAACATTTATATGAAAATTGATAAATTAAATACATAGTATATAGTAGAATGTTAAGACTTAAGGAACAATGTCTAGTATTCCAGTACCGTCAGATTGAAGTCATATTTTGTGGACAAATAAAAGATTCTTATTTTCAGTTTTTATATGCCCCAGAAACATTAATGCATAATGAGGTAAGGATACATGGAAGTCAACATGAAAATTGTCAATGTCAGATGAGTTTGTTAGCCAAAGTTGAATGAATATATTAGAAATGAAGCGAAATCTATAATTCCAGTCCAGCATATTGCATGTGTTGAATTTTGAAGATTTACACTACGTCTACATTGGTTTGTAAACAAATCCAGTATCTGGTCAATCACAAAAAAATTGTAAGACCTATATTCCCTATTGGAATAGAAATAATCTTATTAAATATATCAAACTACTATGTTGGAACTTGCATGATTTAATATGCCTAATATCAAAGCATATTTTGAGTTGAAATTACTACCAGTCCTAATCTTTGAAACTTAATACCTAAGTATTATACTGAGTGTTTTAATTAATATTAACATGATATTGCTCAGTTTTTCCATTGATGGTACTCTGACCTTGAAAGCCGTTGACAGTTGTCTCATCGAAATTGACAAGGCCAATGTCTGAACCGGACTATAGTCTCAACTAATGCTCATTACCCTCTGTAGACAAGCATAGCTGTTAACTGGTTGAAATGTCTGTATTATCACTTCTGTCTTTGAATTACCTTTCCTTTGACTTGCATCTAATTTTTCTCTTTACAACTCTTAGTTCTTCTCCAAGTCAAGCAAAGAATACCCAAACAATTTAATTATCTCTGTATTAAATCAACCAGTCATTCAATTTTTTTTAAAAAAAGGTCTGTTTTATTTAGATATTTTTTGTTAATTTAATTGGGCAGTGATTTTGATACATGATCATTCTCAGATTAACAAATTTGGGACTTCTACAATATAAAAGTGCTAGAATAATGTTGCACATGCTAGTCTGGTGATAAGCTTTACTTTATTTTGTAGTAATCCTACTACAGGTTGGCAGTTACACAGTAAGTTTTGAGATTAAATTAAGTTTAAATTGTTATAATAATATTGCTTATCAACAGAATGACGAACACATGTTTTGAAGAATTATAAATTTAAAATATATATAACGTGTTAATAACACGAATATGACTGAATCTGATGAAAGTTTCTGACAAATTTTAATGTAGACGAACACTTTAAGAAAGAATGTGAGAAGTTAACATTGAGGACATTTCGGATTATTTATAATTATTATAATCATATTGTATTTACAGTCTTTGTACTATCACATTATGTTTAAATTTATCTGTTAAATTACTTCAAGATGTGGACCAAAAATGTTGAATTTGAAAAAATAAGCCAAAAAAAAAATAGCTCACCAAAATTCAGATGAAGTTGTACTTGTTAATCTGAGAAGAAAATAAGTCAATTTATGCATTATTTCCAATATTATCATTCTTAAAAGAAACAACCAATTTCTGTAGGTTTTCTTGATGAATATGTTGCTGGAATTGTTCCAATCATTTGGCGTTGACTATTTGTGACATTTCATCGACTAGCACCTTGATCATTGTCTAGGCTTTTAAACCTCAGAAAAATTCCAGCAAATTCTGACTCAATTTTAATTTCAGTTCCAATTCAATTCAAACATTTCCCTCTGCTTGACCTGTCATATTTATTGCGAGCTAAATTTTAGAAATGATGTTTATATTTTCTTGGTGTATCAGAGTAAATATAAATCAGGAATTGATTTCAATTTGTTTGATTATTTATATCCAACAATAATTGTGTGATCCATTTTAACTAATTTCTTAAGTTGTCTGAAGTTAATAATTGATATAATTATTAAAATAGAATATATCATTGTCTTTCTCTGCTGTCATATAGTGAAAACGTATAATTTAGCTTATTTATATATGTATTCCATCTTTGTATGCATATATTATTAAATTAAATAATATTATTAAATTACATTGTAGGCAAGCCAAATGTGGTTAAGAATATCGCACTGGGTCGGGAGTTGACAAGCTTAGTGGTCTGAGCAACTGCCCTGTAAGCAGAAGGTCCTAGGTTTGATTCCTTGTCCGGTCAACATTTTTCCATCCATAATCCTTGATTAAACTTTATTAATGTTTGAGGCTTAAATAAGCTTTCTGTGATTTCTTTGTATTAATATTATTTGAATTATTATATTTAAAAATGTGATTGAACAGGCATAAAATATGTTAAGTTACTGATGTTGTATTTTACAAAAATACATTTTAAAGTTGTAAAATATTAAACAGGAATATTAGTATCTGAGCTGAGTATTTACGAAGAACTTGAGCTTGACTCATAAAGATACAATTTGCCTTAGAATTAAATTTGTAAATAAAAATACAACATAGTGATTCTGCCCTTTTTGGTAAAAACTTACATTTTCAGAGCTAAATTATCCTTAAACTACATGCTTCAATTTGTTTTGTAAATTAAAAAATATTATATTTTCTTTTCATGATTAGGGAGCTTGGTAAGTTGTAACTGCCACAGATGCCTGTTCAATCACATTATTAAATATAATAATTCAAATTCATATGTTTACAACAAGTCTTATCAGTCCTTTCTTAAGCTGAAGTCATATGATCAAAACAATGCATTTCCTTGCAGAGATCGTCATCATTGAAGGGAGGGATTTTGAGAAACGTTCAGCTATCCATAAATTTCATTGTTAGAAAATATTTTGTTAGTTCAATTTTAAACACCAACCACCAAAAATTTTCACAAGATTTTTTCATGGGCACCGGAGAGACTGATAACTTTAAGTATTTTACAAATTAGTAAACTTTTGTCCATGAACAGTTATTTATTTTCATCTTCTCTATCTAATACTGACAATGTTTCAGGTGTCATTTCAGTTACCTGTGAAAGTAGCGTAAAGATGTAGACACAGCGAATTCACAGAAACTACAAAATGCAAAAATTTTCAATTATAACTATATGTCACTTTTGTATTTTTAAGGACGTCGTATGGGGCGTAGCATACAAAATACCCGATGACGAAGTGGACATTGTGGTGAAAGATCTGGATTATCGGGAGAAAGATGGTTATAGCAAGGAAAACGCTATGTTCTACCCACAGGGTGAGAAATCTACAGACCTTTTTGATATAACGGTGTTTGTGGCTAACACCGATAACAAGTGGTTTGTAGGTGAGGAAGAGTTGTCAGAGATCGCCAGGAGGATTGCTTGGGCCAGTGGACCTAGCGGATCCAACAAGGAGTACCTCTACAACCTCGCGGATGCCATGAGGAACCTCTCCCCAAACTGCCATGATCAACATCTCTTCCAGCTCGAACAGGCAGTGCGCAACATTGATGGTGATTCTCATTGCCAAAGCCTTAAAATATCTGGTGGAAACATTGTACAAAATATCTAGTGATTTTATATTTACATAAATTTACATCAATTAGTCAAATTATACCTATATATTTAGTACTTTACTACCTTTATTTTTCTTCTATATTTATGTTTTGAAGCTCACTGTGATAGTAAACCAGGTCATGCAAAACAATGTTGAATGAAAGATGTGCAATAGAACAGAATCAAAAGTGGATGTACAAAATCAAAGTATACTCCTATTGGTCTTAATAAAAAAAAACATAGAACACATATAAAGCCCCTATAAAATAATCTAGTTTTGACAATTGTGAGAAACTATTATTGTAACTTTTTATTGAGTATTTCCTTGTGTGATTATAAAAGAAGATGCCCGAAGAAGAGCAAGGAAGAGTGAAGGAAAATGTAGAGGCACAGCACAGAGAAAATCAAGAGTAAAGAAATTGAAACATAGTAATCTCTACTTTCACTCTGTATTAACCTTCTTATTCAGCTATTATTCTGGAGGATTTGTTACTTTCTCGGTGTCACCTTCATTCAATAAACCTAATCTGTCTGGTTTATGTCTCTTGTATCTTTCTGCTTGTTTACTTGTTAATTTTCTGACTGTTGTGAGAACTTTAATGTCCAGTTATTTTATTATATTCATACAAACGAAATTGACTCAATCATTAGTCTTATACAGTTTTTACTTGTCACTGAACTATATTTTCACCATTTCAATTAATTGTTGTCCTGATACTTTCAGAACCAAAACAAATCTATGAAATAGTTACTTAGTTAACAGTTCTCAGATGTACCTCATTTCTTTCAACCATAATTTAGTGATATTTGTGTCTTTATTTTTTTTTAATCTGAATTTCATTTAAAATTTAAACCGTGTATTGCTATATATCCCAATGCATGAGGAATAAACAAGTAATAGTGACCTTATAAATTGGGCATTTAAAAACTATTTGAAACTTGGGCTGTTAACTTAATGTTTTAAGGTAGAAGCCATGTTTTAAAGGCCTAAATGAAAAAGGAATTCTCATATTACACAATTTTTAATTGTTTTTTTTTATATTTGTAAAGTATAATGGAAGCTGCTTCATCATTTTTAATATTATAATTTCAAAATTCTCAAGTATGTGATGTTAAACCTTTCATGTAATGAAAATTAATTTGAATGATCAGGAACTGAATTACTGTTTGTTAATTATATCAAGCCAGGTTTGACATTTGATAACAAATACGTTCACTAATTAGAATTGTGTTATTCATGTGTTTCAGTTTCCATATGGTCATATTGTAATGAAAAATCATAGAATAATTGAGAGCTAAAATAATAAGGGGACAGAAATTTACAGCAAATCAAATAAATGCCAGGTATATATATTTAATTAATATATATAAGATAATATAACATAATCATAATAATTAATTATGATAATAAAGAGAGTATAAAAGTATGTCTCTTGCCCGAGTGTTAAATATGGACTCACATTTTCCAGCAGTTAGTAGATCTGCTTCATTTCAATGCAGACAGGACAAACATACTAACTACTAAAAAGAGGAGATAACCATGAAAATTTTGAACTACTTACCCTGTGAATCCAACTTTAACACTCAGGTAAGCCATATTCTGCTTGTGATAATTTAATATTAAACCGTTCCTATTGATCCAATTTTTTGGAAACTCATTTATGGAACCATTTCTTGACATGGTTGTTAAAGCATCCTCTTATGTCATATAACTTGTAACCAGAACACAATTAAGTGGACTTTGTATTAAAATTCTGAACACTGCAATATTTATGCCAGAATTGTATGATGTCACAATGTGATAAATAATGCCGAGCATTTTATATTCATTCTTTTCATGCAATTTAATGATTATATGTGATAACAGATTAATTTCTGCATACTATATGTTTCACAATTAAAGATGAAATAAATGTATTATAATTTTCATTATCCTCTGTAAACATATCCTGGCATCCTTATAAATAAGCAGAAAAGTTTCTATTTGCCTTGAATTGATACTTGAGTAATAGAGCCTTTGGGATACTGAAATTGCTATGACAAATTGAACCCATCACATACCCAAACACTCCCGTTTCAAGTTTTTCTGAGAATGTTGAAGCTGATATAAAGCATCTCCTTGTGTTACAAAAAACCTTATAGAAAAACATAATAGTAGGACTAATACTCAACCTTAGAAATCAAATCCTGGCAATGAACAAAACTACAGATAACTTGGATTGTACTTGATATTTTATTATCCATCCAACAAACAGAACATACCTAACAATAACGAACACATTAGATTTGTCATTTTATGAACATTTAATTTATTTAACAAAATAACAAACACTTATATATGGTTAAGTAATACTTTAAACATTAAAAGTAAGTTCAATGAAACATATGATTTCAAAAACAGAAAACAGTTTCAATAGCATTTTCATCTTAGCCTGGTTCAAACTTAAACCTTCTGTCCAAGATCGTACTTTAATTAATGTGATATTAATATTGTTTTACTCAACAGAAATAAATATCTAAATAATTAACATACGTTTCAAATATAAATTTGTGGATTGCTGAACGTCTAATACAAGGAATCTACATAAAAAAATGTTTGAAATGAAACATCTTGTGTACTAAATATTTAAATAAATTGACAGTTAAAAGTTGGAACAGGCTTCAATGAATAAATATTTTATTTATTTTAAAATAAACAATGATACAAGGGTACGAACTAAAAGACAAAGAAATGTAACATTTATAAAATACAATGAACTTAAAAATTGTTTATTATAGCACATACAGTGGATTTGGTTTATGCTAATCCTTCTATTGCACTCTTGGCCTTAAAATCTGCACGTAGTGTGCCTTAAAATTTTGTTAACAAAAAACAAATGAAACAATTTATTATAAACTTTGTTTAATTCATAATGTCATAACAAACTCAACCGTTAAAACAAGTTTTGCTTCTAAGAATAATTAAATAACATCAATTTTTACATAATTTGGCAATCGTTAATTTTGCTATTTGCCAAGGCTATTTTTTTGTTGATACACAACTGTGGAATTTTACACAATACAGTTGTCGAAGTTTATTATCATTATTACAAATAAATACTCAGTTTACACATGATACATAAGCTAAAATGACTTTATAAAAGTGCATTTTCTTAATTTGAATCAAATATCAGAGATACGAGAGAACTGTTATTACGTTACGCACAATTTTACCTTTCGCACCTTGAAATAATTTAACTTATTTTTATAGTATTAAAATGGAATTTTTGTCTTTCTTTGGAAACTGGAGCATAGGATAAGTTGTCTAGTATTCTTGTACTACTACTTGTACATGCTGAAGAAAAGTCTAAATATCATGGTATCTTTAGATTCCAGCGTGTTCTGCGTAAGCAGCCACGTAACCTCGCTTTCAGATTTTCAATTACGATATTGGAATGGAAAATTTTATCTCAGGGTGAGTTTCCTCAACTACAGTAACTTTAATGAGACGCTTACGTACATTTCACGCACGCACAACCAAAATGCGTTCACAAAATTTAAGTCACCGAGCGAAGTTTGTCTTCATCCATTACCGGGGCAGCAAACACCCCGAGGAATCTTTAAGGTCATACACTAATTCGATCCAATATATTTGCATAGATTTCCGACATTGGTGCAATATTTTTTGTTACTCGAGGTGCAGACGTAGGGTACGTACGAATCAATTTTCAAAAGTAACATTTATAAGACGCAGCTACTAACGTATCGAAGGTTAACATCTTCACCGTGACCGGGTGCACATCGTATATAACATAGTAGCATTAAATCCGAGACAGCTTTCCTGAAAAATTTTAACTTTGGTTTACGCTTCGTCAGTCACGGTCACCCCTCCGAAAGCTCCCGCGACTTCAAATCAATTCCGACGATCGACGTGCGGTCAAATACTCCTTCAGAAATCAAGTTCAAATAAGATTACATCAACCAAACTATCACACTTATGGGAAGGTCACATTTACACAGGATACAATTACACGTCGCTCCGTCGGACTCGTGCCTCCACCGGCCCGACCGAATGGAAACGACGCAATTTATTTTTGTACAATAATGTTCAACTCTTCACATCGAGATTCATCTTCAACGTATAAGCTATTTACAGATATGAGAATGAGATAAACTCAGCTACCTGCTTTTCGCATTTCGTATGGACGCGACGGATGAGGAGCGGTGGACGCGGCACTCCGCTTCATACATCCGCACGAAGCCCGACTAACGGAAGAGGAGTATCGTACACCGAAACAAAGTTAGGCAATTACTACGGATTAAGTACTGCGACGCGACGCGACCCGCGGGGCTACTCGTACTAGGAGGTGCCGGAGTACCAGTTAGCGGAATTCTTGAGGGCCTCCGGGTACACAGTGGCGGTCGCCGTCACGGTCTTGTTGGCAGGGTGGTAAAGGTGGAAGCCCGCGCCGGCGCCCGTGTGGTGGTAGAACTGAGGCTGCTCCAAGCTGGAGTACGCGGCGTCCAGAGGATGCACCGCCGAATACACCTGCGGCTTGAGGGGCAACGGCTGCGCCGGCTGCTCGTACTGCTGCCGGAGCACGTCAGGGTAGCCGTCGAACAGTTGCTGCTGGTGCTTGTCCCGCGGGGACACTGACGACGGCGGCGTCATGGCGGAGTGATAGTCGTAAGCGCCAGGCCCCCCACCGGCGGACGCGGCAGCAGCCACCGCCGCCGCCGCGTACGACGAAACGAGGTTGCTGAAGGCGTCGGAACCCGACGCGGCACCGGCACCGTACGCAGAGGAACCGTCGCTTCCCGGCGGCGTAGGCAGCGGCCCCACCTGCTCAGGAGCGGCATAGTACGGCGACGGACCGGCACCGCCCCCGGCGCCCCCGCCACGTCCCCCGGACACGTTGGCCCGGATCACGCTCTCCCGGTTTGCGTACAGCTGGCGTAGTAACGCCGATGCCGGGAGGGGCGCTCCCGCCGCCGCAGCCGACGCCTGCTGGTGGTGGTGGTGCTGGTGATGGTGGTGGTTCAGGTGGTGGTGGTGGTGATGGTGAGCGCCGATCCACTGGATGGTGCTCCGTTGCTGCTGCTGCTTGAGCAACGCGTCCGTGCTGAAGTCCGTGGGTTGCTGCTGAGGCGGCGTCGCGGCGGGGAGGTGCTTCGACATGGCGTGCTCCAGGTCCTTGACGGACGCGCCGCCTCCGCCGCCGCCGTCGCTGTCGTCGGGCTTTGGGCTGGGGTCCGGTGGGAGCGCCGCCGCCGTGGAAGAGTGGCAGGACGACGACGCCGGACTCAGCACAGCCGCGCGCTTCGTGGTGGGCGCCTGCGTCGTCGTCTCCTCCTCATCGTCGTCCTCCTCGTCGGAACTGCAGCAGCTACTTTCTTCGTCAGACGCTAGTTTCCTCTTGTGCGCACGTCTAGTGGCCATTTTCTTGAGCGATCGCATGTTGAGTCCCGACAGCTGTGTGACGCGACCGCCGCGGCCGTGCTGGTCGGCGCCGCCCTCTGACGAACCGTCGTCCATGTCCGGCGGCTCTTGCTGGGAGTGCGCCGGCCCTCCGCTGTTGTGACCTAGTAGAAATTTCCTCAATTTACTATTATTAATTCAATGATAAATTGCCTTTTAAAAAAGCAAAGACGCCCAGGTTCATCTATGTTACAATTGGGCGTCATAATTTTATTTTACTGCCAAAGTAGTTTGATTTTGAATATACCAAATACTCGTTTGTCATCCAAATACTCGTTCGTCATGTTTATAAAAGGAAGAATACGGAATGATGACAGTGCAGGGATTAGGGTTGATGTGACAAAAATTCGTGGTTCCGATTAATAGTTTTTTTCCAGATGGTAAATGTCACGATGAAATATCAGCTTTCCTTCAATTCTCATTTAAGCCGGTCAGCTATTGTACAGTAATTATCTACGGATTCAATCAGTCAAATGATTTCCAAAAAAAAAATCAAAGAAGTTTTAGTGTGTTGCACAAAATTTTGATTATCAATGGGAAAATATCTCCGAACGCAACTAAATTGAAGGTTAATAAGCATTATGACGAATGTGCAGCTTCTATAGGAACAGGTTATTAAAGTGGTTTCAAAATATGAGACTAACCTATTAGACAAATGAAGACATGAGTTTGGCATAAATCAACTTCAAGCTTAATATTTTTACCAGATTAATATTTATTATTTGAAACCATAAATATTTATTGTCGAACATGCCTAGAAATATAGAATTCATCACGTTAAGTCTACTTGTATTCGTGTCAATGCTACGTAAGTTCTGCATTACTTTTAGTTGTAAAAGGGACCGTCTCAATTAGCGAAAGATTTCAGTTGACGACCAATGGCCGAGATAATGACGTAACCCGATGAATGACACATCGCGAGGAAACTATATTAGCATTGTCCGCCTGATTTCCCAGAGGCACAAGAATTCCTCTGCGACTGTAGACGCCCTTACCCTCCTCGCAAAGATACCGCAAATAACTGATCTAGGTCTCGAGGAGTTGGGGTTCAAGACACTCCACTTAGAAGCGAAATATTAATTCAAATTATCAACTATTAAATTTCCCAATAAAATTGATATGGATACCATAACAATTTTCACATCGAACATTTTTACTAATAATCTGGAAGAAAGAAAGCGGAACTCGGATTAAATTCTTATCGATCAAGCCAACATGGACATACGGCATAGGACTAAGCCAAAAAATCCAACCTGGAGATTCTCAGAAGATTTGAAACAAAAACATTAAGATACTTATGCAACACGCCGTGGTTCGTATCAAACAAAAATCTACACAAAGATTTGGAAATCTTAACTATAACAGATGTTATCACCGAACGAAGTAAGAGGCACCAGAAGAGATTGAGCAACTATCCGAATCAACCGTCAGTGAACATGCTGGACAATAGTGAACGTGTGTATACACTAAAGCGAAACCGTATTCTAGAGTTATCCTTTAAATTATTTTAATTGCCACTCATATCTTATACATAATTTACTAATTGTTCCAAGTGAAAAGATTGTAAATTAGCAGCAAATTAAAAATATTCTTATCGTATTTTATTTATGCGCCTAGCTCAAAATAGCTTTTTTATTCGAGACCAAATGTTTTACTCCGGCTTTTTTTGTGAGAAGAGATTTTAAACTGTCAGTTTTAGAAAAGAACAGAAATAAGCCATGATTGGGCACACAAATTACAGTACCAGATATCTATCCGACACACGTGATTTTGACGATCTATCTGGCCTTTATTACAACGATAAAGTCTTCGTATGAATTTGTGCATTCGGGTTGGCGATCGGGTAAGCTCGGATTAGTACGGAAGGCATACATGAATAATTGCTTCTAATGAGAATCTGCTTTGTTTACTCAAATGGAAGCAGACCTGTGCACTGGTCAATATGATTGGTTACACAGTTAAGAAAGCATCTGATATAAGCTTGAGCGGAAGGAAATATAATACTAATTCCAAGAAGTGTTTACAGGTCGTTTTAGTGCATACAAAGTTTTCGTTGAAACCAACTTATGCTATATCAATAAACGTCTTTAAGGAGATTTTATATAAGCCTACAGGGGCTTTTGTAAACACACGAAACGTTTTACAGGAATTTTTCGGACGTATATAATATAATAGTGGTCAAGGAACTGAGGTAATGGAGAAGCTGAGAGCACAACTCTGTACCTCATTAGAACTGGGCTCACTACACAAATTAATTCATTGTAAAAAAAACAGGCGTTCATGTTTGTGTATGTGTGTCCTTTCCGTATTGATTTTTCGTATATAAACGGCTAACTGGGCTACTGATTAAAATACGTATTCCTACTTAGCAAGGAACTCTTGAAATCTTACTTTTAGTTTAACTGCATTTTATTTCTTTATTCAAGTCGGGAATCTAAATCAGTGTGGAATAATTTAATTTTTAATTTAGGGCTAATATAGTTACACTAATCTTGATTCGACTGTGCCGATGGATACAGTCTCCACTTCGATCTCTCATAAATGAAATATTGTGTTTTTACTGTATTATAACCATTTTTTGTTTATTTACAGTAAAACTACAGTGTTGTGTAAAAGAAGTCTTATTCACTGCAATAAGTTAACAGTTGTGGTCATAACTTAAACAAGAATTTGTATTGTCAACTATTCTACATTCTAATTTTGTATTTATCTACTAGATTTAACATTTTCATATTTGATATTTTCCGATCCATAATTGTATTTTTCTTCGTTATATATGATTTATGTATGTATTTAAATTATGTATATGAGGTATCCTAATTCCTGAAACCAGGACTAACGGAACCAATAAATAAAATCACACGAATGTCGATAAATAAAGTATCATTTGATACCTGAAATGTTAAAAATGTGATGTAGGCTACGTTATTCACTTACGTTATGAAACTATGTAACGTAACACAGTTTTGAAACGATATGTAATTATATAATGTTACTCTTAAAATATTTTATCTACCAGATAAATTGTTCGTACAATTTAAAAAGACATTTTTCAGTTCAGCTTGTCCTGGAATGAAATCCTACTTTTACATTGTTGGTTAACAATTAATTGCTTGTAGATCTTTGAAAGTGTTATCAATGTAACTTGGCGTGGGTATGTGATTGTTTTGGAAACGGCCCAACATACTACATACATATTCACGATATTTGCGGAGAAAATACATTTGTTTGTGGGGCATGCATTCTACTCAGAGTAGGTGTAAGCAACTGCGGAAATATTAGCAAATTCATCGGACCAGTTCAATAAGGATCATCCTGTATGATTCACCCATTACATCAGTTCTTTAAAATAGTCGATGCGTGGTCGATTAATGCCGTGGGGAAAAAAAAAGAACAAACTGACATTATTCACTTAAGAAACTTTACTCGGTTTACAAAATTTCTACTTAATACGAGTCATATCTTCAGGTTGCCAATTGAAGTCACAAAAATCCTCTGATATGTCAAGGTAAAACCGCGACTACTTGGGTTGATATCAAAAGTCCATATGGGAAATTACCGATAAAATTTACAATGGAAATAAAAATGGTACTTAACAATCACCGTAAGGAAACCCACCGAATTGAATAACGAATGAAATGGAAAGACAGTTAAATGCAACTCTGAATTAGAGCTTCTGTATGCAAATGAAACGATACTTCTGTCTGTACTTTTGCTTAGAATCCTTTCATCTCTTCCGATGCCAGCTACATTCCTTTCTATCACGCTAATTTTCTTTGCTTTTCATGGGAAAACTTCCGCTCCGCTTTAGACGAAACAATTTTCTGTATGAATCAGAGACGTGGGAAGGCTTTTTATCAATATCAAAGTGCCATCCGCCATCTGCAGACAAAATGGCGGACGTTTCAAAACATTGATTCTCTTTCGCTTTTCACAACGGCCTGGAGAGATTTTGTTTGCTTTGCAGAAAAAAACGGTTTTGTCTGTTGCCGTAAATATCTTCCATGCTATTTTAAATTGTCATTCACCATTTAAAAGTGTTAAATCTCAAATTCATACGTTCCAATTTTCTTTCATTTTTACGAGGGATGTTAAAAAATATTCGTTCTTAAAAGTAGGCGAGAAGATAATCTTATTAATAGACCAAAGAAGTTACAAAAAATAATAAATAAAAAAAGATACTGGAATAATGAGTACACAATGTTTTTTTATAATTACCTAAGGATTTTTAAAATAGGAAAATGTCAATAAGATGGTGATGCACAGGCAGTTACAGAACTCAAAAATCAAAAAAGAGAACGCTCCTTTGGGATTTTCCTGTCCTTGGTTCTAAACCAAGGAATTTAAGTCAAGATTCCCATAAGTCGTGACACCTTTGAGGCACGTTGGGCATAGAATTAAGAGTTGTTCGCTGTTCTCATTGGACCAGTCGACCACCTGCCCCCCTCAAATCAGGACGTGGCCAGGAATCCGGTAAGTTGCGTCCTCACAACAAACCCTGACCTGCCGTCATCGGAAGGCAGTGGGACAAGTACCAATAGACCGCTGGGCCCTACGCGTGACGGGTAGGATCCTTAAACTACAGCCCAGGGGTTGGACACCCTTCGGCATTCCCCCTTTCATAACCTTCCTATGCAATTAAAGAGGAGAGACCACAACGTGGATGACCCTCTCGTATCTCATCACTATAAAACGGTGTTTAAAGAATATTTTTGATGTATCCCCGAGATTTTCATGAACAGTTGACGTCTTTGTAAATCTCGGGGAAAATACACGGAAGTTAGTGTTATAAATAGCAAGTTGTCCTTGGGACATAATTCCTTAATACTTGAACAGCATGACGAGATAACGATTCACAATGACGTGATTTCACTGAAAAAGGTAAAAGTGAGCATTGTTTCCCTTCAATCAATATTCAGTCACATTGCATTTTTTCAGTCCCTCATACCAACTAAACATGGCTTAGTATTTCCCCACATCAACTATGCCAGTACAATTTGGGGCGCTACCTCAAAAAAAAACATGAAACGTTTGCTTTTAATACAAAAAAAGAGTTATTAGATATATAATGGGACTAAAAATGGCAGAATATTGGTATCAAATTCCATACTGACTATGTGTATACAAAGTAATTATGTTGTTGGAAAAAATGAAAATAAAGCATGCAAACATAAGGAAATAACAGGTATCAATACTCGGGGTAAGAGAAATTATTTTAGAATCAGAACAAATAAAAGAGGCACAGACAACAACCCATATGTTAAGGGAACAATACTATTTAATAAGATCCCTGAATATATAAAGAAAGTACAGAATAAGTTATTTGCAGTAGAACAAAAAAAATCTAGTTAAAATGCCGCTCTACTGTCTGGCTGACCTTTTAAAAATATATATATTGTATCTTTACAATATCTGTAACATAATGTTAAATATTAATCATGTTCTATTTAATTTAATTATATGTTATATTTCTATTATATGATTGACTATTTCCCATTTTGTATTGTTGCAAATTATGGAAAAATAAACATTATTATTATTATAAAACACTAATCGTTCATATGATGTTTGAATTTTTATAATAAAAATATGAACGTAAAAGATTCCGCTCAGCACGAATTTCCGAATATTTGCCTTCACTAATGACATTACAAAAAAGAGTCAAAATAGTCTTCATATTTTGTTACGTTACAATTAACTGAAAGTTTTAAGCGTGCCCAGAAAATGATTAACATCCTTCGTTTTCAGGTTAAGATAAATTTACAACGCTACGAAAGTGTGACTTTCAGTCTGAAACAAGGAACATGAATAAAAACATAGAATTTGGCGGTGATAATTTTTTTGCTCGCTAGTAAAGTTAAATATTATGCAATAAAGTTCCTTAAATATTGAAAATTCAGTCATGTTGTTTATAAGTCAAATATGTACTTGTGTACTAACTTTTCACGTGTTCTCCTTTCCGAAGTTAACGACTGAACCACTTGGCCTAGAAGACATAACAAGGTCTTAGATTAATCGAAACAGTAGTTATTACATTTTGACTGTAATTAAAATTTTCCATATTTTCCAATATACACTATAGAAAATGAACTGTGAGAGAGAGAGATGGATAATTCCTTTTTTTTTACTCTAAAGAGGGTAGTATAAAATAGTTATGATCTGATTTTGCCCCCATAAATGTAGAAATTTGTTAACAGAGACTAAATTTAGTCCTGGACAGATCCTTAGTTATAAACCATCACAGAAGAAAAATCTTGTAACGTCCAAACAAGTGACTAATTTTCAATGTTTGTATTCGGCTCACTCTTTAGTCCTGGGCGGCGGGTTTGCGGTCACTATGAACGAACCCAGAATTAATTATAGGCACTTAAATTTCTGCTGATATTTATTCACAAATAGAATTAGAAATAATCGTTAGTTAACAATATACTCTCAAAAAACTGAAACCAGAGGTAGCCAACATTAGTAAGCGGGAAAGACAATTCGGAAACATAATTTTCTGGAAACTGTATAGGAATTCGGCGGGAGATACCAGTTAAGACAACATATCTTATATAAAATAAATGATTGGGCTACAGATTATTAAGAGTTGAATATATAAAAAAGTCGGTATTCTTTAAAATTAATAATCAAATAACGATATAGCCAAAAATTATAACATTACGTGATTAAAAAAATACCACCTAACGTTTCTGTAAACTTTTATGGAACAATTGAGATTTGTTGGAACGTTTTGAAATTCACATTATAAGCGACATAAAAATTAGCAATTATCTGTATAATAAAAAAGGACATATATTTGTATATATGTATTTACGTTATTCTTTATACAAATTTGAAAGCGTGGGCAGATAGCAACAAAATTTGGTACACATATTCATCAAACTCCGAGAAACGGTGCTGTGCATAAATGTGGAAAGAATTATAATTAAAAAACGTCATTAAGTGTAAAATTACTGCGCGCCAAGAGACCATGACGTCACAGCACACGCAAGAGAGAGAGAGAGAGAGACGTTACTACGCGACGAAGAAGGAAATGGTTTCTCTTTCCGTAATGAAATAAAGCAGAAATATTTTCATTGAATAAAAAGTATAATTATATCCAGTAATACTCCATCGAATGACGATAAAAACAATACGAAATACTTTACGGTCCTTGCGGAAAATGTAAGTTAATTTTCGTGCCATATTAGTGACTGTATTATGGCGACCATTTGTTTACATTGTGAATCTAGCTAAGAATTTCATCAATTTAATCTGTCGTAATGTCTTAAGAGTGAGGGACAATTATATCCTGCAATACTCAAGGAGTATATTGAAGTATTCTATTTGTAAAGAAATTCGGTGGTATATTTGTTGGGATTGATGGAATAAATTTCAATTATTTTATAGCTGTTCAATTAATACATTTTCGGAACAAGGAACGATTAGATTTAGGTTACTTCACTTCTTGACTAAATATTAATATATAGAATTAAATTGGGGTTTATATAAATAAGTACACGGGCAACGCCAGGCACCCAGCAAGTATTAATATAAAAACAAAGAAGTTAGCTTAACAGTGAGGGATTGTAGTTATTGCTGAGATTCACAGTATTTGTTTGCAAATTAATTGCATATAGGTTAGTTTTAAATTAAAGCATTTCGGATATAATTCTAGAATAGTACCTAGTGACAACATCTAAAAGCTTTGCTTTATGCCATTCAAAATAATGTTTGTAAACGACATTTATTTATGAACATTGAGTTTGATATTGAATATGTGTTATTTCAAAAGGGTTTCATAGTAATGATTTGCATATTATTTAATTAAATCGATACTCAGTAATAACTCTGCCCCTTATTGTAAAACTAATTTCTTTGCTTTTGTAGTAAATATTGATTTCGGCAATTGTGCTGCGCGAATTTCTAAAAGCTCTGACGAAACTCATTTTTTCCACCATATTCTATCAGTTTTTGGCTATATCATTATTTGATAGTTAATTTTACCGATTAATAAGTACCTTAGATCTGACGGCACATGCACATAGATGTATATTCTAAAATTAACACTTTTAACTTGTTCATTTTGTAAACATCAGCAAACACAATTATCAAACAAGAAACGTGCTATCTTAATCAACATTAAATTCGAGTACGTTGTATCTGAAAGCAAATGTAAAGGGGAAAAAAAGGCATGTACCAATGCAGTTAAAAGAAACAGAAGTTCATTGCGGTGAATGCCAGTTTCTTACACTTTAAGTTCAACACTTTGAAGTCTTTAAACTGTGTTTATATAATAGTCGGTAATTCGCTAAGTATTTCTGAGTTTTTGGACAAAGTTATTGAAGATATTAAGAATGCTCTACTCCGCAACAATTTTTTTTTTACCGGGTTTCCAACAATGTGCCATAGTACTGTACTTTGATAATTACTAATTTCCCTCCAGACTGTATAATTTGTGAAATGTTAAAATTTAATTAACTTTGGCACCCTCCTTTTTACTGTTCACGTAAAGACTGGTATTAAGCATGTACATTGAAAATCCACATAACCTCATAAAGTAATTCATGAAATTTCTTACAGTTTCTTATATTAATATCTGAGGATTTAATATGGATTTAGTGCTGTAAATGTTAATTAAGCCTTTGCTTCGTGCAGTGTCTGGTTAACTGCAGCGCTCGGCTCAAGTACTTCGGATTCATCTCGCTAGATGTCAGGACCGTTCTACTAGCTGCTTTAAAATCAACGAAATCCTCTCCTGTGTTTAATAAGAAGCCGATCTGTTGTGTTGTAGTGGCCAACGTGGCTGCCTCACATCGTAGAGGTCCCGGGTTCGAATCCCGGCGAGAGAAACTCTCAGAAATTCAGTCCCCCGACTAGAAAAAAATGATATCCCATACTGAGTCACCAATAACCAGAGCTGTTGATTCGACAATATATATGTAAAAAGGAAAACTACGATTCCCTGATGAAACAGACTCCAACATTAGTCGTCCGTTTCGTCACAACTGTAAGTTTCATTTTCTCATCAAAGCTTCGCGGTTCAGCTTTTGATAAAAACATAACGGTAACTGCTACGGTGTATTTGATTTTTTTACAAATACATTTAAGACGAATTAGAGGGGTACAGTAGGTATCCTTGATTCTTAAAATTAATTTACTAATTTAATAAGTATCTAATCTTTCAAGAATCAATTTGAAATCTGTTAAAACAAATTTTTCCAAGTATTTTTGACTAGTATTAACTGTATTGTGAAATTCCAAAAGTCTATGTGCTACTCTGTTTACACTCGGTAAAGAAATATTTCTTTCTTTATTTAAGGGAACTCTAATTAATTTCGTGACTTTACAAGGTGCATTTTATATACAGGACTGAAATTAAAAAGAAGAAATAAATTAAGTTCAAAGAAATGGAGGCAAATTATGGCGACTGGAATGGATGTCTTGCTTTAATGATATACAAAATTATTACACCTGTATTTAGCCTTTAATAGAAATTCGTTACAAAGATGTTATAGTGCTTGAGTTTCAGATTCTTCAGCCATGACGATTCAAACCTTGAACAACAAGTATATGATTTATTTGCATGTTAACATTTAATTTATTCGGACAGGCAAAGAATGGGAATTGTCTGCTGATTGCGGTTAAATAAGGAAACTTTCCGTAGGTGATAGTGACACCAAGAGTGACGATCGTACTTTCCTCGTATTGAATTGCCAGTATTTCCTGCACAGCGTACGTGCCTCGTGGACAGTATGTTAATATTCAGTATGTGTTCGGAATTTTTCTTTAGCTGAGTGACAAATTTGCACTCGAGGCTCTTGGCAATGTAAGCGTTTCTATTGTTGTAGTGCCAACACAGAAGGAAACAGAGTTGACGTGTTCGATAATTAGCATAGCTAAATACAGTTCACTTCGCAGGTGGAAACGTTTCATGGAGGTAGCGACAGCGAGTTAAGAAAACAATTTCTCGGGTTGTTGAAGCATGGTCCAAGTTTAGAAATTCTTATGTCCGATTATTCCTGGAACAAGTCGAGATCAGCATCGCGAAAGTGGTTCACTAAATCTAATTTCATTGTATCGTAATGATCTGTCCGGTCAAAATTTATATGGAATGTTGTCAACCTGGGAATCTGACGTACGCAAAGAAGTTTTAAATTTGTGACAGTAAAATTTATTTTTCCCAACTGAAACCATCACGAATACATGTTATTACTTTTATCAGACAAACATTGTGCCAGTCATTACGAAACGAAAATAATATCCGTTGCCCCCGGATAAAAATATGAAAAGTCACAGTTTCCAGAAGCGTGTAAAGCATTCAAGCAACAAAACGCCGTTCCAGAATTTATTTTTCTACTGACTCTCTGAAATGTTGAATGAGTGTCGAATGATTTATTTAACAATTCAAAATATTATTGTATATTATTTTTTTCTATTTTATGTATACGGTACTTTCCGACTAAAGCTACGAGGATATTTCATTATCGTTGTGGAAAACGGTTGTGTTATTGTGTTTTATGTTCCAAGTGGTTTATAATATAACTTAATTTTTTATGAAACAAATTCTCATGCGCAGGCCTTTAAATTTCTCCTAAATTTTGTGTAATAAAAATTATTTTTAGCATTATGCATGCCGCTGCCGACTTAAGAGAGAATATATCTAAGCCTAGAAGTGTATCAACACTGTTCAGTACGTTCAGTACATGTTGATGAAAGCCCTACGGAATTAATCGAAACCAGCAAAGCAAAATAAATTTAAGACAAATATGAAAAACGTCATTCTTAACGTGTGATATAAACAAGCTTGAAATAATACTTATTTTATGTCCTATAACAAGACAATTGTTTATCAGGTGTGGTAACGGGCTGGGAAATACAAAGGTACGGAAATCTACGCTAAGTTGTGAGAGTACTAAAAAAGGAAATGTTGGAACTTACATATGCATCTCTGGCCCGTAAATCAAACTTCGGAATGAGCTTTGGGATAGGACGCGAAACAAAATTGCAAATTTGTGAACGCACGTTTCTCAGAGAATAAAGGAGAAGATAGTAAACGTAAAACTGATGTATCTCTGTTTCGAAAAGATTTCCTGAAAAATATTTTATGTTATTTTATTTCAAGTGAATGTAATAGTAAAAAAAATTGAAAGTATTATTTTTTTCAGTTGAGTAAATATTAAATCGAATGCCAATGGTGTAGATTTAGTAAGAATATTTTTGATTTTGATTTCCGTTGTCTGAGGATAGGTCGTTGCAATTCAAGGCAATGCGAGCTGTAAGAAGATGAAAGAAGCAGTCGGAAAGGGATTACGAAAGTTTTTATAAATTATATAATATTTATGAATTCCTCTTCAATTTCACATTCCAGTTCTCTGAGACGTTGAAAAAGTCCCTACCCTCCTTTCATTTATTTCTTTGGGGATTTTATTCATTTTACTTGTAATACTCTTATTTAATTACTTTTAGGTTACTTTGGAAAAAATTACGTTCCCCGCGTTAATATTACTTAAATAATTAAGTAATAAAATACCATAGAATTTGATGCATCTAAAAAATAATGGAATTACACACATAATAAATTGAAAGACGAAACAATTTTTTAGGAGGATATGTTTTAAGAACTGAATTATAGACAGGGTTGTATGAATTTATATTTACTGCAGCTGGTGTATCAACGCGGTGGTAGTTACAAAATATTCTTTCAGAATTTTGACAGTATTGAATTAATACGAACTATAACAGAATTAAAATTATAATGGCACTATTATTAATGAAGCAGAGCAGTTCAAGTAATAGTCGTATTGCTAGAGATAAAGTGAATAAACAGTATTTTATAGATGCAAGAGAGACTAAGAAGATAAAATTCAAACCCATACTGGTATAGAATGGATAGAAATAATGTGTATGTATATAGTGGGGGGAAAAGGAGACGTACCGAAAAAAAAGGGGGTTGCAATAATGCATTAAGTTTATGTTAGAATAGTTTACCTGTACTAGTGTTTGGGGAAAGTGCTCAAGAAAACAAATAGGAAGTAAAGTGGTTTCACTCTGAACATGAAATTAATATTAAACGCTGATATATGCTTTTAAAAATTCAAATAAAGTAACGTGAAGTATTAACAGAAAGTATTAAAAAATGTGTTGGAGGAGAATTGAAGTGGACAGATATGGTAAAAAGTGAACAGATATGGTAAAAAGTGAACAGATTCTAAGAAAAAAAGGGATAATAGATCTTTATTGAGTACAGTTTTTAAGAGAAAGGCAAACATGATCGAAAACATCTGAAGGAGAAATTGTTTACTGTGCACATCATCGAAGGACACATAGAAGGAGAAGAGTGCATCTGCAGTTTAAGAACAGACCTTGTTGGATAAACAACATAGTTTTATATTAGTGACTAAGTACCTATAGGTACTAATATTTTTTAAAGTTATTGTGATTTTAATTATAGGACATTAAGGATTATTATAACAAAAGAGTTGAAAGCTTCCAATTAATTATTTAATAAAATTAAAAACTTGGAGACTGTTTTTGGGTTTTTCTGCTTATCAACGTCAACAGTTCTTTTTACCATAATGTGAACACTTAATAAAATAAATAAACAATAAATTTATCAGCTTGTTTACCTTTTAGGTATATATATATTATAAATAAAGTCAATTTATTCTTAAATTGTTAGTAAGTTGACGTATCCTCCCCCGGGCTATTTGTCTATAAAATGACAATTCGTGGATCGGCAGTAGATAAATAAAGATAACGTTTAGGTGGTGATTAACACTACGTTATTAATAATGAAACATTAAGTAACAGGAGATATTTGGCTGCAACCGAAAACGCGCAACCTGACGCCAGCAATTTAGCGTGTATTATTTGCGAGCGTGCGGGGCGGGGGAGGTACGTGCCCTAGTTTCCTCGTACGGAGAGGTGGGAGGAGGAGGAGCGTTTCCGCGCCGGCGAACGAAACTCACTCGAATCTGTGTTAAAAGGAGACGGCGATAAGGGGCCCGCTGCAGCTACAGCTATTGAGGGAGAGGAATTGTGAAGGGCTCTTAATGGATTTGACACTGATATGCAAATTGGACGAGAAGGGCGAAAATTACGGGTGGAGCGGGGGCGGGAGTGGGGGCGGGTGCGGCGGAAATTGCGCGTCGGACTCGGACTCACCCCCGGGCCCGGGCCTGTCGGCGTCGGGAGAGCCGTTCTCCGGGTCGTTGTCCTCACGCTTCACGGGCTGCGACGCGCCCTCCTCCAGCTGGCAGCAGTCCATCACCACGTGCTCGAACTCGCGACCGCTGATGATGTAGTTGACGCAGATGATGTTCTGCTCGTCCGCGTTCTTCGAGTTGCAGACGACGGTCGCGCAGGTCTGCATCCACGTGTAGCCGCCGCTCTTGTTCATCAGCCGGTAGTACTGCGTCATCACCTGCCCTTTGTTGATCACTGCAACAATGACCGTCTCCGATTGGTTCTCACGCTCCGGTGCGACCTACAACTACGCTACGCCTCTTAAACTAAAGAAATTAGGCGACCGAGGTCCGGAAAGCCGAGCTGCAAAGCTTCGGGGTCGTCGCTGCCAGTATATTACGGTGAATATTGGCAAGTTATTTGGTAACGTCTGAAGATAAACAGAGCCTGCGCGCGTGGCTTTGTGCTATCTGTTGGCGGGATGAGCATGAAATGAGTCGACAAGGGGAATTATGCACGCTTGAGTGAGGTAACTGTCGGGAGTTTTTTCGGCACCTCCGGACCGCTGTTTTCTGGGAAAACGCGACCACTTCGCTTATCTCGTAAACGAAATGCGATCACGGGATAAGCTCGAAGAAAGAAAACGCAATTATCCGTTGTTGTTTTTTGCGAGGTGACGGCCCGCTAACTGACGGCGATCCGCGCGTGGGGATACCTAATTAAACACCGGGATTGAATCTCGAAGGAGCACCTGGTCTCACGTCTCGTTTTCTCGCTTTAATTAACCTTCGTTTCCTTACCGGACCTCACGCATCCCCAATCTGCTCTGACAATGAGGTCGTCGAATGCGCGGATGAGCATTTTATTGTTGTGCGTGGAAATCTTATTCCTATGTCGCCCTTCAACTCGTAGAACAAAAAAAAATCAATCTCCGACGGAGTAAAAAGGGAGGTCGTTCTTTTGCCCCGGCATCAAGTACAACTTTCGTGAAATTGAGATGGACGGTTAACAGAATGTTAAATATATAACTGACAAAAACCAGCACGTAAAGCGTCGTTTCCTTATTTTAAATTTCAGATTTTTCATGACTCCGCGTTCTAAATTTCCCATGTTGCACAATGTCGGCCATGTAATTCGCATTCCGTTATTGTTCACTACCAGGGCTTTCCAAACTTCACCCGACCCGCGATGAAACACTTCTCAAATCCTGAAATATTAAGGGAACACCTTGTTTATTTTGTAGATAACACAACACAACAAAATTAATAAAATTAAATACTAATCGTTTGTTTAGCAATTATTTTAAAACATAACATGTAACAATACTCTTAAATGGCTTCCGTGGTGTTTGGTCTTTGAATTGCAAATCTTCCTAATCCGAGGTTAAGTCTGTAAGTAATTATAATTAGTACAAGAAAAACTAAATTTGTGTTGATTCATTTTTGTTTCTCAACACAATCTCCTGTCAGCTTCTATATTATTTTGAGACAACATTTTTCATGCAAAATGAAAACACCGCCTGCCTGGCCTCAACAGGATCGCGCAAGTTGATGTCGATGTACACCATATCGAGGATTCTTATATATGCTGTAGCATCGTGCCAGTTTCATAATTTAAGAAAATCCAAGCTTGATATAAATAAAGAACGGAAGTAAAACAATAAGTTTTGACAAACTGGAGTACAATTCTGATAAATTCGCCAGTTATTATTTAATGGATCATCTCTACGGTTTTTATTTTAATAAGAACCCGTTACTAAATCAATTAGATTTTCATAATCACTTGTACTTCGGAAGGTCTGAAATAATTTCAGCTTATCGCGGAACACCAGTTGTTCGGAGTAACATAGTTTGCGAAATCCTGATTTACACATTCCAGTTGCATCACAAGTTATATCGGATGCTTTCTTCGATCTGAAAAAATGGCGACTGTATAATTGTTCATAACATTACGGGGAAATTGTTTGACCTTCGTTCGATAATTAATTTATCGATTGATTTATTTCTTGACATTTATGCTCGGAGGGACAGGTAACTATAATTACAGTAAATAAATAATGTACAAAGTTAATTATTAGTTTTTGATGTAGAATCATGATTGTGTATTAGTCTTATTTATTACTGATTTATTTAGGAACTACAAAGTGAAAGGTTAGTACTATGTTAATATCGATTAAGTTGAAGGTGCGATTGTGATATATTAAACTACGGCCCAACATCAGCGTAAAATGCGATAAAATTTGCAGTTATCGCAAATCGCACCAATCGATTAAATTAATCTTTCCGGTGTGTAGTAGGTTTTTAAAATCTTGCTTCTTATATTTTTTTCTTGAGTCTCGTAACTTTTCTAAGCGAACCGGTACGTTACGCGCCATTGCAAAGACAGTAGCGCACTATGGCGGGAATAAATTATTTTTGCTCGGTTAAAATCGGATCAATAGAAGTTAACACAATATTTCAATATTCAACCAGTCGTGCAGCAACAGTAAAATTCTTTTAGGAAAATATTTGTCCAAATCGAGTTAATATCAAAACAATTGATGGAAGTATTCCAGTAATTATTTTGGCTAGTGTTATAAAAATGCTTTTAATGGAATTAACGACTGACATAAAAGTTATTTCAGCTTTCTAAAGCGTAAACGTCTGATTTGTATAATTAAAATTAATACAATGCATTCTGATTTATACCTAATTGTTTGTTTTCTAGATGTTCTTTGTAAGCGGCATTTGAATTCTTTCCAATTTAATGACATACACAATTAATACGTATCCCACGCACACTACAAATTTAGAACATTGTATCGAAAAATTAGTTTAAAAAAATAAACGCTTACTGTTTCACGTTTTTATAAATACGATCCCATAATTTTTCTTTCAATCAATGTTTTTAATGCTATTAATTATTTATTTGATTTATAAGTAAAATTTGTGTGTTGAAAGTAATTGTTAGCATAATATGCAATTTGAATTACGTCAATGCTGCGTTATTCTACTTGTATAATTTTTGTCAAAAATCAGGGATTAAAGGGAATATTCGCGTAGCTTGTAATTAAATTATTAGTTAATTGTTGTAGAAGTACACAAATCATATCACTAATTATGATCGTATTTTTACGACGATGTTGATTCCCATTATACCACATTAGCACTTTCAAGTTAATTATAGATACGCATAAATATTCGTAACAAAAGTTTGGGAATTAAAATTTATATAATCACAACGCCAGCAATTCGCTTTTTGTGTGTGTTTATTATTTTCTTTTAGCAGCGCTTTCCAGGTAGCTGTGTTAAGCTCTGGAGTATCGATGGATGGTTTGGAGGAATCATTATTTAAGTATCACCAGCGAGCGCCCCGGTTGCACGGTACGATGAACGAGATGTAATAAAATTCGACGCAACGTCAGCACATAGTTAATAAATTACACGTGTAGCGTTTAATAGCCACGGCAAGGCTCCACGAACGTATGTACAACTCCGTTGTTAATTAAATTTGTAGATGGACGGCGATTACGGTCGTGCGTCCGCTCCGGTGTCTTAATTAGAGAAAAGAAAGTGAAATTTGCCGGCGATATTTTTGAGCGTCTGCGGAGCTGCAGCGAGGCTGCGAGAGCGGTAGCGGGGGCGGGGGCGAGGAAGGGGTGCCAGCTTCAACTTGAGATGTGCGGCACATCCGGAAGAGACGCGCCTTGCATACACAAGCGGCGCCCTCTACAATCGCACCAACAATTCAATAGTCCTCGTTCCGCCTATCCGCTGCGGGGTGGAGCCGCGCGATGGACAAAAGTGCGCAAATTGCCCAAATAGGCCTTAAAAATACCCCGGGGCTTCTCCCCTCCCGCGACGCGACGCTACGCGACAGAACGAATATTCTCGCCGAGGTTCGCGCGTGCGTTTTGAAGACGTAATTAGGGAAAGGTGGATAAACGGCGGGTGAGTGGGTCAGCTACGTGAGCGTCCGCACGTGCGGCGTCGAAGCACGTCTTTCACGTGCGCCGGGTGAGAATGGCTTCCCGACCTACGCCTCGCGCCCGGCCCGCCGGATTAATCGTGTAAAAAACGCGGCCGGACCAAACTTACGGTCCATGTGGGATTTGCGTAGCTTGTTGGCGTCCTCTCCGTGGCACAGCGTGTACAGGTTCTTGCCCGTGAGTTCGTCGGCCGTGTAGTCGAGCAGCTCGGACACCCTGCAACACACGCACGCGTTTCAGACAGGGTCGTGTCGTCCACGCCCGAGGCACGGTCCGGTACTCACCTGGGCTCGCAGTGCGCTATCCGGAAATCGAAGTTGATTCTCGTGACGAACATGTCGGACTCGAGGCGGATCTCGTGGACGCTGGGAGGCGGCAGGGCCATGGCGATGGCTACCATTCCCAGCAGCGGGGGCGACGCTTTCCTCGCGTGCGAAAACGTGTACTGCGGCCGCAGCCTGCTCAGCACCAGCACCACCTGGAAACAGCGAAAAACATGCTCATCTCAAAGATCTTGTCAAAACGTGACCGACGGAAGCATATATATTGTGAAGGTCACGCTGCGAGTATAACAACTTACTACAGTATTATGGGACTTAAAAACTGTTACAACACACCACATCACAGATATGAATCGGGAACGTCGCCAATACAGCACGTTAATGTAGACAAAATAAGTTCTATAATAAAAACGGTCGCTTGTGAAGGTACTGGAAAATGACATTTTGAAATCTAAATCCTTTTCTGGGGAGCATTTCTTATTTCATAGCGCCATAAATATTCTGCACTTGTTATTACCTCATCAGTCTCGAGCCTGATTTCTGTAAAGCCCAATTTCTCATTTCGAATTATTGTACAAGATTTGTAATAGGTAATTCAATATCCAACGGGTTATTTTGGTTCCGGCTGCAAATTGGCTGTCTGCAGTTTGTATGGCTGAGGAATTCGAGTTTCGGAAAACGGTTGACGTGGCCATAAATCAGGATTGGCCAGATGTTGGCGGACAATTGTTTCTGGGAATCGGCCCACTCTGAAAAATCGGTGTGCCAACGAATCCGGACAAAAGTTAGCAAAGAAATAGTTTCAGTTGCCCGAGTTAGAGAGACAACAACGAAATCCAAGGATTTTTGAAGTACGTGGAGAAGCATCCGTACTCACGAAGACATCTGGCCAGCAACCTGCCACATTGGGTCCTCGTCCTCGTCGCCACAAAATCCAGCAGACGCCCAAATAGCCCGTAAACAAGAACATCAACAATAGTGTAATTAGCGGAACAGAGCAAAGACTCATAATGGCCCACCACACTCTCAGTGTGCAACTATTCATGGACTGAGTAATCAGATGGAGACTGATAGAATTTTTTAATAAACTTCTATATTCTATATTACAGATTTCCTTTCACCTGGAAATTATTACAGCTGCGATTTTCCGTTGAATTCCGACAGCATATTTATGATCGATTGATCCAAAAAGGTCTCTTGATTCTGCGACGTACAATTGCTCTGTAGTTCGGAAAAATATTTTTTATTTTTATTAATCCTTCCCAATTACCTCATCAGACCTAAGCCTGTTTTCTGTAAAGCCCAATTTTTAATTTCAAAATATTGGAGAAGATTTTCAGTTGGATTCCGACAGCATGATTGACCCAAAGCGTCTCTCGATTGTGCGACGCACAATTGCTCTGTAGTTTGGAAAAATGATTTTTATATTCCTTCCCAATTACCTACTACTATTTTTTAGCCTTACTTCATTTGAAGATGCCCTGTACAATACGTCGTCGACTAAGAGGCAAAGAGATATCGGAGTCGGTCAACTTACGTTCTTTCGAATTATACATTCCAGGATGTAACTACAGTGGATCACGAAAAGAACTCAGGGTTTGGTAAGAAGTGATTTGGCAGTAAAAGAACTTTGATCAAGCTTGAAAATCACATGATTTTTCACATATCTTAAAAAAAAAATTCAGACGTGCAACCCAATGTGTATTTATGACAGTGCCGGGATTCTATCTGTGGGATGCGACGCGGCCGACCACTAAACGACAGCAGATAAATAACTATGGCAGCAGTAAAAATACCAAAACAATATTTAAATATATATATTTAAATCTCCTCTGTGTGTTTCATATTTCGCAAGTACAGTTTATATATAGTAGCTATCAAAATACATATTGCGACTGTCGGCGTGATAAATATAGCCCCTCTAATTCTTAGTCACGGAAGCGCAAGGTAATCTGCATTTTTCATAACAATGTAATACTAATTTTGCATTAATTGAAGAGAATCGTGGTGTTAGAAGATGAATCTAGAAGGCCAACGGGAAAACCGAAATAAATAACTCTCAAATACGACCATTTACTATGTGTTTTCTTTTTTGAGAGAGAGACTAGGGAAAACATGTGAAATTCGTCTAGAAGAATGGCTCTTCGTTTGTGAGATTCAACGGCAACAACCATTAACAGAATTGCATATTTAATACATTTATAGAAGTACTTGAATCGGGTGTGGTAAAACGATATTTTTTTATATCATCCTGCTACGTTTCGTCTTTGAAGCAATCAGTTATGTGTTATTGTTATCCATTGTGTTTACCTAGCCATAACATGATTCTTACTACATCCGACGCCTTTAATTGTTATATATATATATATATATACTGCCATCACCGGTGGCAAATATTTTCGTCCCGAATCTTAATTGGCGCTCCAGCCAACTTTGCAAATCAATAAATTGTGAGCTGGACCTCTAGGACGAAAAACGTTTCCATGCAACACTTAAATCGCCTCATTTCGTTCAACGTATTAATGACCGATGATTTCGACTTACGGTGCAATCTTAGCGCTGGCAAATATTGTTACACTGAGCCACTGGCGATGAACACTTTGAGTGGCTAATCCTAATTCAGGTTCTTTCCAACTTTCCAGATTTGTTCTGGTAAATTCTGGATTGCAGTTCTAATAAAACTGTGACTGCTTTCTGTTCCTGACTGAAGCCCTCTCTCTCTCTGGATAGTCGCGCTAATGACTGAAGAAGATTCTTGCAAACCGTGAAGCGACAAATAATCCCACCGACCACAACGGATGAACCCTGTCAAATTCGTTCTCAAATCAGTTTCAGGAGTTCACTCGTGGTTTGATAAATGGTACGATGGCTTCCAATTCATTAGTGCAAATAAACTTGCCTAGAATGTTATTAAAACTCATTCTTAACTTAGGATCGTATCTACACATGTTGTGGAAAGAAATGCTTTTCTTCTTCTAAAGATCTCTGAAGTTTGGCGCACTCTATGACCATGTCAAATATAGTTTTAAGGATAAATATGAATAATTTAACATGGCCTTAGTTAAGCTTTCCTTAATCTCGAGTCAAACATTGTTTATAGGTCCTTTGTCTATACAGTAACATATTAGAGCTAAGAAATTTTTTTAAAAAAAGACGTAACCCAAAACTGAAGAAAGTCTTTTTTCTATCCTCAGGGCAGGTTTTACATTTTCATCGTAGTGCAGTTCGTTTCAGTTGATGTTTACAGTAACGTGAAATTGTAACACGAACAGGTCTTTGAGCTCTTCATCGTTTGAAATATATTTTCAGCAAGATTACATTTCCACGTTGAATCGTACCATAAATTTCACAGTAAATAACACATTTCGCTTATCGTAAAAGCTTTCTTCTCATATTAGACAAGTATATGAATAAATTTTTTCTGATAACTACATATCTTTGGTTGAATAACTTATTGGAATCGGTGTTTCGTTATAGATGAAATTATAACTTTATATTACTTTGGCGGTTTACATTTCAGAGAGAATGATACCGAAACTGAATCAAAATTCAAAATTCTTAAAACATTTTTATGAATACTTATAAAAGACTTTACCCGTGAATTGAGCTATGTCTTCAGAATAGTTCAACTTTTTGCAATGATTGTTCTTAATATCAGCAAATAGAAATTATTCTCAACTAGTTTTGGTTCCAGAATTTGCCACTCTTCGAATTCATTCACATAATATCAAGATTCCAATTAGAATTTCGTTACGAACGTCAGAGTTAATTTAGACGAATGGAAAATATTTACGTAGTCTTTAAATCGTTGGACAATAATGTGTTGCAGTTATTCTTACAGAATCTGTAATAATGAAAGAAAGTATGATTATTAATAATTTTGTTAAAATATTCGTATCTTAACGTATGAACATTAACAAAATGTATAAATATGAATTGAAGGTTCAGGATGGAAAAATCGAACCCGGGTTTCCCCCTTTACTTCTGGTCTTTCTGAACGGATAATTTTTTTATAAAGGTTTATTACAATAAATCGATTAAAATATAAATAAATGTAACTATTTTTTGTCCTTACATCCGTTTGTATTTTACCTCTCACTTACACCTATGAATGTGTTGAATTATGCGTGCGGCGTCGTAAATAGATTATTTTAGGCATGGTTAGTTCTGTGTTGTGATTATGCTCATGCTTTCATTCATAAGGTGAACTCATCTGCTTCCTGGATATTTCTCAGCTTGCATTATGCACAATACATATTTGCATTATACATATTTCTCAATGCGTCTTTGACAACTGATAATCAACGTTGATACCCCTTATCTGTCAACTCTCACGGGCTACATTTTCATTTATTACTTCTTACTGGCAACTCCTTATTCATTTGATAGCCTCCATATGCTCATTTCATAATTTTTCTCGTATTATATATTTTTTAATTTAGTCAATCCCTGTCCGGCGTTCGTTACTTCATTGTTTTGAAGTGTGTATTCACTAAATTGTATTCTGTTAATGAAGCAGACGAGCAATACCCTTTGATAGGTGTCACAGAGTGTATGAATAGTTCCTGCTAAAATTCGTTCCTACCTGCACTCCGCACACACGTGTACCAGACTCAAAATATAATTAAAAATTACATAAATTATTATAAAAATCTCAATGATCTAATCTCATCCATTCTGTATCTAAAACACGTTCCGAAGAGATTTTGAAGTTAGCGAACGTATAAAATTATGGTATTTGTAGGCCTGTATCTTATGTTTGGCATTAGTTCCTGACTTATCCTCGTGGTGACGTTTTTTTCTATTTAGTTTTAAGGCACCTAATTGATTGGAGTTTCTTCCTCTTACATACAAAAAGTCACATAACAGGCATATCTAGAATTTTTCGTTATCGTATATTCCAAGTAGAGCTACGCGTATTCCAAAAGTTTGTAAGTGGCGGTCTGTCTGTCGTCTTGTTCGGATTTTTTTTTCAGAGCACTGTATCAGATGAAGAATATATATCATTTTATCTCCTTGGGAGTTCCCGGATAATATACTGCAGAAATTAAATATTCACGGATTAATCTTTTAGTGAAGCAATCGTTGGTGTCGATCCATGAACGAATACGATGCGAAGGAGACGGAGAACGGAATTAAAAACAACAGCCTGACGTGGCTGCCATGAATCTGGGCGCCACTAAAACACTAATTGCGGGAGTTTGTCTCAATCCTCGGCGCTTTAGGGCGCCGTTACGTGGCCTGTAATGAAGATATCTCGACTTCATTGCTACCACACGTGCACCCACTGAATCCAATTAAAATCAGTCATGGCTACGTCAAAACAACGACAGTTTCTACACAACCTCGAGAATTCTAGGGCGTAATTCGTATTACTCTAATCTAATTTGTTTACTTTCCCCTGCAACAGAAATAGAGGCGTTTCCGAATCCAAGAATAACTTAGTGATAGCTTGAGATGTAGCCGTGTAGTTTATGAAGCAGCAAGCCACACTGGTGTCTGTGTTTGGAAGGGAAGCAATTCTGCAGATAATAATAGTGGTCTTAATGGCACAGAAATGACACAGAATGCATCCCCTCATCGTTTATTCATAATTTCCGACCGGGTTCCTTGAATTCCGATACGAAACACGTAGTAAGAGAGGGCTAGGATTTTTCTCTGAAACGAAGTATAAATATATCTTGCTATCAGCATTAAAATGACGAGGTTTGTAACATTTACTCCTGGGTAATAATTGGTGGTTTATGATCTGGGACCCCGTTGATCTTCGGCTTCCTCAAGAATGTTTTGCTTTATGAAGATTTGAATGTACATTTCGTGTTGTAGCGATGACATCCCAACCAAACTATTATGGGGAACCAATATAACCAAATGAGGACCCATGAAAAAGTTGCGCATGTAACTACAGAGGCCGAATTTGGGAAGCAAAAAATAAATTCGGACTAAATACTGATATGCCTCAGTTCTCGCAAAGTAACAAAATAAATACACATTAAAAATAAAGAACCTTTTATACAGTCTCAAATTTATTTATAATTTTCAGATTTATTACAGAGCTTTCGACTTGTCATAGTCAGTCTTTTAAAACGGTGTTGTTTAAAATAAATTTTAACAATATAAAATTACAGTGAAACACTTAAAAATTTGAAGTGTTTTACTGTAATTGAAAACTTTTAAAATTTATTTTAAACAACTCAGTTTTTAAAGAATGAGTATGACAAAAGTTGAAAGCTCTCCATCTGAAATTATAAATAAATTGTAGACGGTAAAAAAGATTTATTATCTAGATAATAAAAAAGGATGTATATTTTTATGTATGTATGTATTTACGTCAATCTCTATACAAATTTAAACGCGTGGACAGTTTGCAATTAAATCTGGTACACATATTCTTCAAACGACGAGAAACGGTATTGTGGCGGTGAGAAACCTGTAGCATAAAGGTGGAAATAATTGTAATTAAAAAATGTGAGCATTTTGTATTAAATTACTACGCGTGAAGAAATCATGACGTCACAGCACACGCGAAGATACTGCACAACAAAGTAAATAGTTCCTTTTTTCGTAATGAAATAAAGCTGAAGTATAAAAAAAGTATAATTTTATCCACCGAATGATGATAAAAAAAGAGAATTACGAAACGATTATACGATCTATGGAACTAATTTTCTTTTAAATAACTTGACTTTTAAATGACTGACATGGCATAAATATAGCACGTACCAAGATTTTGCCCAATTTTGTATGTACTGAAGGAGACATAGGATGATGGGAAAATCAATACCTAATGTTTGTTAAGTATTATAAGTTAATAGAATTTGAATGTGCTGAAACTGATTAATTATTTCACGTGAGAATCTTGAAAAATTTTGGTTATATGTGTATAATACTATAATTTCACATATTTGATTGTAACTGTGTAAACGCTGGGGCACCCAGCTAGTTATTAATAAATCTTGTAAACAGTTCAATACTACTTAATTAAAATAAATACATTGAATTTAAAGATTACTTTGGTTTTTAACCTCTTCCTGAGTGCGTCCTTACAACGCATGACACATGACAGTAAGAAATGTGAATAAGTTGTGTTTACCTTATATCAAAATTTGACTAGCTTATTTGCGAGAAAAGAGCGTTGAACGACGATGAAATTGAAAAATAGATAATAAATGTGGGAAAATAAAATAAATTGTAAAATATAAAATAAGTCAGAGTTACAGGAGTTTTTATAAGATCGAAATTAAATATTCTTCTCATTTATATATAGTGTTTATGAAACGAAGTGATATTAAATTCAAATATACTGTTATAAATGATGAGACGGTTCCGTGAGAAGATAAATGAGAGTTGCTGCTGAATGCATGAAAAACTTGAAAGGAAAAGTGGACACACTTATACAAGAGGGAGTTCTAAATTCAAACCCAAGGAATTATAAATGAGGAAGCCGACTAACGGGTAAGATATTATGAAGGGACTAACTGGTTGAAAGTAGCTTAACGAGAAGAACATTGAGAAAAATGAGTATATAGTTTCGGGAAAACCCTCGAAATGGACTGTAATAATGATGATAAAAATATATGTTGGAATTATATATTGCTAGGCTTCTTTAAGCTGGCTGGTTGAGGCAATAAGCCAACCGTCCGAGATCGGATTGACTACGAAATTACTGTAGTAATCGTTGACACGACGACCTCGGGATTGTTTTCCGAAAACAATTAACATACAAGTTTTATGTTTGCTGTCTACTTTAGCGTCATTGCTCTGTGGGACAGTACATGTGGAGTACGATATCAATCTTCTCAAAATTATCGTCGGAATATATTTCGAGGCAATCTTTAGCTTTATCTGTGGCGTGCTATTACATGCGTAGCAATTTGTTCCGCTCGATCTTGGAAGTTAGGCAATCCGAGGATAGAGAGACATTACGGCTCAAGTTAAAGCAAACATGATAAAGTCTTGCCCCGGTCTGATTACTTATGCACCCTCTGGGCAGCAGTATGTTAGAAACGCCGCTATCTTATCGCAAGGGCAATCGCCTAATTGAAACCAAGCAAGGGTTGCTTAAAGATACTAGCAGGGGATATACACTTTTATTTTATTAAGTGTTGTTTCTTTAACAGCGTCCACCAGCTTTCGCATGATACATGGAGACTATTTCCTCCCCTCTAATCTAAATGAAATCCTAAATGTTCAGTTATCTTTATTGGCTATAGTTGCTTCTAGAACGATGTTGTCTAAACTAGTAACGTAAACTTAATCTCAACTCTTTGCACAGAACCGATATTTTAATTTAAGTATTCATTTCACATGTACCATCTTAAGAAAACAAACGCGAGTTGTCCACAGTGCAACCTAATGAAATACATTTCTTTAGTACAACGAAATTTGAGACCCACATTCATTCCGTAATCAAATATTTAATCCCAATTTTCAGTTTTATTATGCTAAGGTATTTAAAAAAAATGCGTCTGTGTAGTCTCAATAATAAAATATTTTTTTTGCTAAAAAATATATTCTCTTTATTTATTCCAATCACATTTTTGTTATCATTTTCACTCATAAAATAAATCTGAAATCTTAATTTTCATTAAATTAACATCGATTTAACATTTCCAAAGATGATATTCCGTTGGAACTTAAAACTGTGCAACGCGTTTCAGATGCATTTGTTTGAAAAATATATTGTTTTGGGACATATTATTTTTAATTTGAGAATTATAAGCTGAATGGAAATACTGAGCTGTTGCCGGGCTCTTGTAATTATAATTATAATTAAGCAATAAATATAAAGACGTTTCGGGCTGAAACATCTTTGAATTAAAACGGTTGTGTTGAAGTCTATATATAATTCTAATTTATAAGTCACAATATTCATGATCTTGGCATTGGTATCAGCTTACGAGTGTGACTCGATATATATTGTCCCTCTCTGTTCAGGAGAGTTAATTCATATCCATCGGAGGAGAAAGGAAGTGTTTGGCGAAGTTAGCAGAAAATAAATACCGAACAACCATTTGCTGTAAGAAACAAAATAATAAGCACCGTCTTCGTTGTGATTCAAATAAAAAATAAAGTACCTAATGGCAATTATTCTGCAATCTCTTTCAATTAGTCTTTTTTCTTTGCGGCTGAGTTTACTAAGATTAGAACATAAATACCCTGAAAACAGATTACTTATTTTCCAGAATCTTTGGAATGTTTTTAATAGATCCGTACATATACAAAATATAAATTCTAAAAATTCCAATTTCTTAGATGTGAATATCGTCCGGATGGGTTGAAAATTTACTAAATTGAGAATTCTTAATTTTTATTTTTATAAACGTGAATAAATGTAACTTTCCCAGATTACAACACGAATAGTGATACTATTATCATACGAACTAAAAACGTGTTTAGCTGCATTATATTATGAAGTAGATCTGTAGTTCTTTTATGGAGAAATTAAAACGATTAAGTGAAGTGGAGCGGAATATACAACAGGTTTGCTTGTTTCACTTGTTTCGTACAATATACATGTCTCTGTGGCCATGTAAAAAGATAGTAGCTACTCCGCGATACTTTATTTCTCGAAACAACCTTCGTCGATGGAATATTTAAAGAAGAAAGCTACCGCGCCCAAAGTTCCCTCCGAGGGTCTGTGAGAATGGTGTGCTATTTAGGTGGCCTGTAATTTTACACCATTTATATATTTAATTTAAGTCCCGGGAAAGCAATTCCCGTAAAATATAGCCGCAGATAATTTGGCCGTCGCGAGTTCATATCGCACGATTACCTTCCCCGCCAGCTTTAATAACCTTCTCATTTGGCCGACATAAAGGAGGAGCAACACGGGAGCCTGTTATTGTTATGACTAGTGCTTACCACGGCCGTAACGTCGGGATTCTTTCCGCGACTTTCACGCCTGATAATTTGTGGCAGTCTGGGGAGATCGCACGCCTGTTTACGACTTTTAAATTTCTCCCTCGCTTCCCGTCCGCCAATCATTTTGCAAATCTGTACTGACGCTCAAATATTATTTTCGTTGAACAAAGTTTTTCACGCGTAATTGACGAAACTCACCAACCGGATCCGAGTCGTTTCTCTGAACGACGCTTGAACCTGTGTCTAATTCATTTATCTGAATGAAACGTATACGTGATTTAACAGTTATACACTTACTGTATATTTTCTCTTACTGTGTTGGATCTTATTTATCGCAATTAACGTGTTTTATCGTACTAAGGCCAGCCACTTTTTCTAGTTTGAACTAAAAAAGGCCTAGAAATAGTACGCTGTCCAGCCTAATGTGTGGAAAGTACGGGCGTGTAACATAAAATTCGGATGCATTGAAAACGCCCTTTTTATACAAAAACTCGCAATTATTCGTATCTTCTGAAACCTTCGTAATGGTCATTACTTTATAAATGTTTCCTACGCACTGGACATTTTAATAAGTTATTACAGAAGAGGGAAGTGCAAAAAACTATGATTCCAAATATCCATTTATCACCAATTTCATAGTTGTAGATAAAATTTTCGGGTCTCAACCCGGCCCAATTGTAAGTTGAATAACAACGTTTCGACAGCAAGCTCCGCCATCGTCATCAGGTTAACAGATTCACCGGGAGCGCGGTCGTTCTCTAATAGCAATTTCATAATTTTTCGGCCGGAGGCCTGGCAGTTGCTGGCTGGATAGTCAAGTCCCTCCGAATACGTCTTAGCTGCCGGAAAAAACTGCTCTTGAGGAATAATTCCCCCCACCCCCCATCTGTGCCTTAAAAAACGTCATAGTTGCGTTAAATAATCTAAAAAATAAATAAAAGAAGAGCGAATACGACGTTCTTGATTCAGGTTATTTGTCTTAAGTGTTGAACGTTTGCCGTAGGAATGCAATTTAATAAGTTGTTTCATTTTGTTTTATTATGTTCCTACAGCATCGAGTGGTGAAATACCTACATAATCAATAAGAGATTTTTAATTAATTTTTTATACGATTAATATTTTATCTTGTACATTTATACTAAATACACTTAAACTTTTCTACTTACATTTGTTGAATCTGTAATTCAGGATATCTCTCAATTTATACCGAAAGATTTCAAGTATTTTTGTCAGGCACATTCCTTCCATTCCCTTATAGATATATTTAGAAATGAATAATTTCACTCGTCGGTTAATTTCCCATCTTTCATCGATTAACGTTTATTGACACTATTTTGAGTTTATTACCACAATAATGGCAAGAACAATTTTTTCTTAAATTAAATTACATCTAGTGTCTCGTAGTTCTCAACAGTTGGTTCTTTAATTAATATTTTGTGTTGTACGTTCCGGATACGGTTTCCAGAATTTTTAACAGATCCGCTGCACGTAATTTGGTTTTCCAGTACCCAGCAGCGGCCACAAGTCTGACAAAGTTGGTCGACATACAAAATGATTTTAATTAGACTCTTTCTGGGATATTACGAGTAAAGAATGATAATTTCAGAAACAAAAATGCCAGTTTCGACATGGCAGAAAACTAGTTGCAAAATATGTTGCTAGATACTTTTTAATTTAAAACTGTAGTGGGGTTTTGAAGGTGGCTGATTACGAATATGTCAAAGTATCAAACATCAAAACGGCGGATCGAGGATAATCAAAATTAAAAACCTTTTTATTAGCAGCCAATTTATTTATAAATAAACTGGTTGATTGTCTAAAATCAGTTGTTTCCTTTAAAAGGTCAAAATCTGTGTGAAAACAGTCGCAGGGAACTTTATTTTATTTTGAACGTTTTTTGTACATGTTGGAAGTAAGTTATGTGGCATAATTTATCCGAAATTGCACATACTTATTTTTCGATTGATATCTGTACTGACAATATTTAAGACTTGTAAATGTGACAAATAGAATCGCATATTTTTTTCACAAAGATTGGGAGAAATATACATTTTGTTGGTTAACAAATGCTAACCTGTAGTATTTTCGATGTTTTTTTAAAGCAACGTTTTGTTTTAAATTATTAATTTTTAACTTAGTAGTGAATAAATATACGATGTAAATTCATAATCTGACTATTTTCTTATTAAGCCAGCGTTTACCAAATATTTGCATTTTGGCCTTAATTTTTATATTTGGACCGATCGTCGGCGTACTGAATTTTGAAGTTAGGAGTGGGATGTGGAATTGAAAGCTATACTCACCCGGTAGCCCGAAGACTTAAAATGGCAGCCTCTTTTAGTGAGCGTAGACTTCATGCGCACGCAGAAGGCCCTGTCCAGACCCTTGTAGGCGGACGTGCTGCTCAGAGCCATCAGGGTCGCCACTGCGAAAACAAAAAAGAACACATAGAATTACGCCTGCCCGTCGCTAATCACGCGGAATAGGAAGAACCCCGATTCCCCTCGCACTTATTCCATTACGCCTTCCGTCAGATGCCACATTCGACACACGTACGGTCGGGATATTACTATGAAGCGAGGGCGTTTGAAATTCCTCTCGGGAGCGAACTCCTCGGGGACTTATCAGCGTGTCCGCCAGGAAGGGCAAGGGCGCATCGTCGCCGGAGCGGAACCGCGAGGGTGCTCTCTCCGAATCACCTTTCCACGCTCCCACGTGTTACGAGGGAAAAAAAAACCTCCGCTGGACATCTCGTACTCCGCAAATCACCGTCACGGTCCATAAGCGCCGCTTCTTGCTCGGATTCCGCGAGAGGTGTCTCGAAGATGGACCCCGTCATGGAGCATCGGGGGCAAGTGGACCAGCACGGACACGCCGCTACACAGGAATTCCTCCATACGCCACGGCGTTCCCACACTTTGTCCCGCAAACTAGCGCTATAAAATTTCTAGCCCCGATTACAGAATTTACTGGCCCCCTTCCAAAAATGAAGTGATTGAGTCCGTTTGTGATGCAAATAATATACAGTTTTTTAATCGCGAGGAATTTCACGTCGTTTTCTGAAGGTTAACGCGTGTACGCCCATGACAAAAAGACTAATATTTCAATATTTCTCGCAAATGGAAAGAGAGGTATATATATTTGTAAATAGTATCGAAATACGATGTTTAGTTGATGCATTCTGCGACGTGAAAGTAGCTTGCGCGTCGCGGGGAGCGGATTTGGCAAGCTTCGAGGTTGCTGTCCCAGATAGGGGAAGTGGCGTTGCTTGGTATTCGGAAGGCATCCGCTTACGCCATAACAACCACCCACGGCCTCCTGGACGCTTCACCGAGATTCCTGCGCGTTCGCGATGGACACTGAATCACAATGCCCCTTTGTCTAACTTCGTTCCTTATCGCCAGTCTGCATCGCTCAAATAATAAATACGAAGCTCTTTGCATTATTCACCAGGTGAATGACACTGACGCCGGAAGAGTGTCGTCGATGCGCAGCACGCGCTTCCTGTGTCCCACTTTGGGCGACCTCACCCCCCACCCCCCCAAACACGTACCATCCGGGTTGTTGGTGCCCGTGGGAGTCCCCTCTTCGGAACCCGCGCTGCCCGGAGACGCGAGGGACTGTCCCTGAGCCAGACCGAGGCCCAGCTGCTCGGCCAGCTCGGCGTGGTCTTGCTGGTGGATGTACTCGAAGATGCTGCTGCCGGTCATCTCCACCTGCGACAAGCGCGGACCGTACATGAAAGTTCCACCTGCGCGAGGAAGTGCGATGGCAGGTGTCGGCCATGTTGGAGGCGGCTCTATTGATTGCGGCATCAGGCATGGCGAGCACGGCTCGGGACGTGAGCAGCATCCCGCCGCGACGCCGGGCCGGGCCGGGGAGGGGAAACTACCCGCTACCAAGGACAACGTCGTAGCTGTCGGTGGCGGTTCTTACCTGCGACAGACCCAGGTAAATGGAGACGGTCTCGGAGATGTACAGGAAACGGGCGTCGGCGGCCAGGGCGAACGCGAAGCCGTCCAGCGACTGAAACCACAAACGGCGTCATTAATAACGCCCCGAAAAATGCCGGATACACCCCCATTAACCCACTCGTTACGTCCTTACCTGCAAGATGTGGGTGCCTTGATGCTGCTCGAACATTTCCATGGCGATCCCCGCCACGGACCTGGGTCGAACCGGTCCTGTGGACAGAGAGATCCATTCGCGTCACGAACAATTCGGAACTTTCGCTTCGTCTCGCGTGTCTCGTTCTTATTAAGCTGATATGCTCTACCTTGGTCCGTCCAATCATCTCGGACGGGGCATATTGCATGCGCAGATTAGAAGTGATCCTAGTCGCGCCTCGTGGGGCGCCATAATTGCCGCTCTTTAGGGGAGACTGCCGGCGGGGGAGCGCGGTATATCATTCGCCTTCGCCATAAAACGAGCCTCACTTATTACCACTTAATACGCAATTTGTAAACTTTTATTGACTCGCATCTTTAGGTTTAAGTATGAGCGTGTAAAATATTTCCGTATATACGCTTCCCGATTCGTCGCATTAATTTAGTAAGAGGGAATCTCTGCGTTCCTTTAAGGATCTAGAATCAAACAAATTACTCTTTATTACCTACTTTCATCTTTCATCAGTCGTAAAAGGAACAAAAGCTACGTCCGCGAATATTTGTATTCAATTATGATTCGATTTGCTACTGAATCTCTTGTCACTGCGTGGCAGTATATACCGTTCGCAACTTTAATGGCGAAATACGTTTTTTTAGCGAACTACGCCGCGTGAAACCCAGAAAATGACGTTTTCTTGAAACATATCAGCATCATTATTATCTATTACGCAAAACTATTACGTAATAATTTCATTTTGCAACAACGCGGACTTACACTCAAGCGAGCAAATATATGAAGCAAACGACTAAGAAACTATAAGAATAAATTTATTTACCTGGAACGCGAAACCTCTACACTAAGTGAAATAAAAACGAACACTAAGAACTGAAGCATATTTCTATAATATCGTTTATAAATTATGATGGTTTCTATAAAAATAACGATTTTGTTTTCGGTATCAGCATGAAAAAAATATATTTTTTTTTGACAAAACAGCTAAACGATAGTCTCCTCACACACTTAGATTTCCTTATGTGTGTCTGCGGTATAAAATAGAAGGCGAGATAATGTGGATGAACAGAGTAACAAATATATATTTCGATCAATTCAAGTGTGCATCCACGAATTATCATTTTCTTAGATATACGAAGTAGGGACTTATTTTCCATACATCCTCGTGATACGCAAAGCTTTAAGGATTTGGAAACGGTTATACATTCTATTATACGCGTATTAATAACATAATTTATAATTACGTACCTTACACTTCTAGGTAGAGAGATTTAATTAAATTGGGCAAAACAGGGTGGCAATGTTTAAAATACAATCAATTAAGATACACAAACTATATTCCAAAATTAATCTTCTGATAAATAAAAATAGACGATATCATGCAACACACAAACATTTCTTTATGGTTATGCACCCAGTCTCATATATACTAATTTTTTTATATAGAAAAAGAATACAAACAAAATTCTATCACATTGTTTTTCCGCCGCTTTCATTATTGAGCGTTTCGATAAGGCGCTTCTGAATCATAGCTACTACGGGCACACTGTTCCATTCCCCTTTAAAAATATTAGAGAACGATCATTTCACTTTAGAGTAACTAGCTTATAGTAACTTTAAATATTTCCCCTGATTAGAGTATTATCCCAGAAGGCTGCTGCATTTAGGAACGAAAATTTTTCTACGTCAGTTTTAGTACATCTTGTTTTATTATGTATGTTCCCCACATGCTTTAGGCCCGAGTAAACTTTATATAGCACACAATTTTGTTTTGTATAACTTCCAAAGACAGTAGAATCCCTGCAGCTCAATTTCTTTAAAATAAGCAGAGTAAATTAATCCGCTGTGTGAATTAAAATGAGTGAATACTTCCGCGTACACGGGCGCGGACAATATCAGAAACAATGCGAGCAAGCAATTATGGGGTTTCGATTTGCGACAAAAACTTGCAATCGGGAGGAATCTTCCCGGATCTCCATTCAGCATCTGGCTGAACGAAGAGTAAAAACGCAAATCAGAAAAGCGGAACGAGATCGGAACCTGAATTCGCGCTTTATTTTGGCACCGCCTGGATCGGTTCGACTTCTGCCGTTTCTCTCAAATAAGCCACAGAAACTTCCCAGCCGCGGGAATCGAGCAGCAATGTTAGGCTACGATTATCTACGAACAAAGTTAGCAGTTGTTTCCGGTGTTACACTGAACGCTTAAGTTAGTGGGTGAAGTGATTCATACAAAATGAGAGGCACCGTGAGAACGCCCTCTACACTCGGACCTCATTTCACGCTGCAGAGCGCTTTTTCTTGCGCCACAATTTGTTCGAGCAGTATCTGGAATTCTAGCCATCCAGCACTTCATATAGCCTTCCTACACCAGATCCAGTCTCTCTCTTCGATGTAATACAACACTTCGTTTATTAAACGCTTATTAAACATGATAATAATTACAACGGAATGTCTTTTACGTCGTACTCTGGTGTTACAGATCTTAATGAAGCTTAACAATCCTTCGAATAAAGTCCGGAGTGCCACAGGGCAGTGATTTAGCACCCATTCTGCATCTCCTCTACACAGTTGATGTGCCAAAAACAAACTATACAACAATTGCTGCACATCAAAATTCAACAGTTACATCTGAATATCTCCCGGAACACTTAACTATACTACAAACCTGGCTAAACAATTGGAAAATCAAAGCCAATCAATCCAAATCCATTCACACAACGTTAACATTAAATAGAGATTCCTGCGCCCCCCCCCCCCTCAAAGTCATGCAAAACGATCAACAATTGTTGCAAGCACAATATACTAAATACTTGGGCAGACGTCTTACGTGAAGGAAACACATCTTTACGAAACGGAAACAACTGGGAATAAAGCTGCGACAAATGTACTGGATGATCGGAAGAAAATTCTCAGTTGACAACTCAAAACAAGAAATTATTATACAAAGTAATCTTGAAACCGAATTGGACACAGCAAGTAAATCAAATTTGGAAATACTCCAGCGCTACCAGAACAAAATACTACTATTAATAGTCACCGCCCCTTGGTACGTTCCAAACGATGTAATCGCGAGAGATCTACATATACATACGGTCGATAAAGAGTGAAATTCAACGGTTTAGTGTGAACTATGGTGCTAAAACTGATGTTTATCCGGCTCGCCAAAAAAACTGTTTACCAATAACGGAGAAAAGAATAAATTAAATCGATTCAAGCCAAATGATCTACTGTACAGGTTCAACCAGAAGTAATTTATTCTATTGAAATTAGCTATCAGACTAAAGATAGACCCTATAGGAGTGGCTTCACAGGAAGCACCTCTTCCAAGTTTTTTTTGAGTCGCATCAACTCCTAAGTGATTAACGATTATTACAGGTCCTTTAGTAAAGATTAATCATTTTCAGGTATTTAATTATTAGTCTTTGTTATTCAGTTGAGTGTAGCACTTCATTGATGTTTTTACTGTCGATTAGATGTTTTCTTTCTTGATCGTATTTTGGACATGTTTAATAGTGATTGGGGACTTGCGTAGATCACAACTAGGTGGAGGGCTATTGTTGATTATGTGGATGTGTTCAGTTCTGATTCTTGATATTAGTGCCTGGTCTCTTCGGTCGGTTTTTATTTCTTGAAATTCCTTGATTTGTTGGTGAATATTGCTAGCTTTAACTTCTCTCCATTTGTTGTTCCGCTGGTGTTGGAGTTTGCTTTGGGCACTTTTGCAGACATTTTTATAGGTGTTCGTTGATCTTGTACGTGGATGTGTGGCAAGCTTGTTCTAATGGATACCTTGATGAGATGAAATCCATACTACGATGACAGTTTTGCTTGGTTTGTGGTTTATATCTTGGATTAGCATTGATAAATGTGATGATGTATCTTTTTTTAGTGATTTCTTGAATAGCAGTCAGTGAATCGGTGAGAATTATATCGTTTTTGTTGTTGGATGAATCAATATGTTCCATGACCATCAGTATGGCGTGTATTACTGCCCTGTTGATGGAGGATGTCGGGTTGATTGTTGTCGTGGATGTTGAGTCGGATGAAAAGAATGCACTTCCAGTTGCCATGTCGTTTTCCAAGTTATTATATAGTATTTATTTAATTGTTATGAAAATTACTGATTGTCTGTTTACGACAGATTGTAAGAAAAAGGAATTAATAATAAAAAAAGTGTTACAAACGAGAACTTGTTCTCAGATTGCGTTTAAATTTATTGCGGTTCCTAACAATGAAATTAATAACAAACGTAGTCCCTTAAATTTTTCTCGACACAATTTTTATCTTTAATCTTTGGTGCGAACGTTTCCAAATATAAGTAATTACAATGCCTTCATTAATTTTACCCTTAATATAGCACGATATCTACTGTAATCAGAAAATGGCCAGCACTCTCAACCGAGCACAGAAGCCCCATTCACATCATAATTAGTTTCCAGAACCGGGCGCAATCCCCTGAATGGATTAACGTCTGCCAATTCAGCCACTCTGACTACTGTGGGCGCTAGGGAAAGAGCTTCTACACCTGAAAACGTCGTCACTTTCTAGATTTTCAAATCATTGCCAATTTTCACTTCTGTGATTGTTTCATTTTTCTTTAATTTTAAATCGTCTAGTTACAGAGCACAGCTTCTAAATTAAACGAACGGATGCTAAATAATTTTTTTTCACGATATAATTCTGTTTTTAACCGTCAGACAAGAAAATCAGAAAAAAGCTCTTGTTTCTAAATTTTCGGTACTGTTATGGTTTAATTTTTATATCAGTGAAAATCCCAATATTGATAAAAAAATTTAAGATATAGTTCGTCAATATATATATATATATATATATATATATATATATAAACCATTATCATTCTGCTTATCGGGACGTTACTCCGGGACAGACTCAAAAAAGGACAAACAAATTTTAATAGATTTTAATATTTGTGAATCTTTCTTGAGGAACAACAAAATTACCTTGCCATTTTTCAAATCATGATTGAGGGTTTCCAGGAAATAAAAAAACACATTTGAATTATTCGTTTTGGATGACTTTAGTGTATTCGTATTAATAACACTTTAAGCCAGATACTATGCATGTGAAATCTATCTATATAATAAAAAAGTATGTATGTTTGTGTGTATGTATGTATTTATTTACGTTAATTTCTATACAAATTTAAACGCGTGGACAGATTGCAACGAAACTTGGTACATATATTCATCAAAACACGAGAAACGGTACTGTGGGGGTGAGAAACCCTAGCATAAATGTGAAAAGAATTATAATTAATTAATTACTGCGCGCCAAGATACCATGACGTCACACGAGAGGGAGAGACGTTACTACGCGACAAACAAAAAGGAAATAGTTCCTTTTTCCGTAATGAAATAAAGCAGAAATATTTTAATTGAATAAAAAGTATAATTTTAACCAGTAATACTCCATCGAATGATAATAAACAATAATACGAAATACTTTACAGTCCTTGCGGAAAATGTAAGTTAATTTTCGTGCCATATTAGTGAGTCCAATATGGCGACTATTTGTTTACATGATGAATCTAGCTAAAAATTTCATGAATATAATCTTTCGTAATGTCTGAAGACTATATCCTGCAATACTCAAGGAGTCTGTTGAAATATTCTATTTGTAAAGAAAGTCGGAGGTATTGATGCAATAAAATCCAATGTATTTTATAGCTGTTTAATTAATGCACTATCGCTGGAAAGTATGAATGCAACTAGAAACAGTTAGATTTTGAAAAAATCCCTTCTTGAATAAGGATGAATATCGAATTGAATACTTCTTCGATTTTATGTAAATATATGAATAACAGTTGATGAAGGATGCCAACGAAACAGTGAATTTAGTATATAGGACGAATTACAGTTTTGAGGAATACTGCTGCTATGAGATGGTGCCGTTAGAAATTTCCGCGTGGTAGATTACACTACCATACGGCAATTAATGTGGTGACAGCAACAGAAGTAATAATCGCGAACTTTGGGCAATAAATCACAAAGTGGGGGCACCAGAAAGACGATACCAACAGTTTCCCCCAATTCCTTTCAGGCCGTCGTAGTGTTGAGGGGAAAATATTTTGGAATATGGTTCCGATTGTCAGTTGTCAAACTGTTGAACTGTATTTATTAAAACGTGTATTCTTACATCGTGTGAGACTCAAACGGCTGATTATCACGTTTAATAAACCAAATGAAGTAAGAAATGCGTCCACCGAACATATTTGCTTTTGAAAACTGAGTTTATACCATTCGATACAGGAAAAAAGCTACTACCTGGGTTACATGGTTTGTCTGATTGCGTCCCGAAATAATAGTGTTTATATAATCTAAAATTAGTTTCCGCATGAATGTGTTGCAGTTGTTTCAACTTTCCGGTTCATTAGCGCGTATCATGGGCAACAAATTGACCCAATCGAGACATTACATCAAAAATCTGGGAAAAACTAGCAAAAATATATGTGAAACTACCCACGGTCACACGTTTTTCCTCCACTAGTACAGAACCTGCAACGGTTTGGTATTAAATTCTGACCGTTAATCCTCGCCCAAAATAATTTCACTGAATAAAGCGAATCAAATTTGCCGAGTTACTTGGTTAATGTTTTGGACGTGGAACAATGTGGAATTCATGTAGATGCAGAGATGATTAATAATTTAATAAAACATCGTCGGAAATGTCGAATAAGAAATGGAGCTCAACGCAAAAAATTGCAATTCGATTACGACATATTTTATTCCGATATTTCACCTCACACGATAAATAGTTTTCCAAAGTTGTTTAAATTAGTGCCGTTGAACGGTGAAATTTACACATAAAATTTTTTTTCCCCTCAACACTACGACGGCCTGAAATGAATTGGGGGAAAATGATGGTGTCGTCTTTCAGGTGCTCCACCTTGTGATTTATTGCCCAAATTTCTTGATTATTACTTTTCTTGCTGTCACCATGTAAGTTAATTTTCGCGTCATGACTCCAATATGGCGACCATTTGTTTACACTGTGAATATAGCTAAAAATTTCTTCAATTCTTTCGTAACACGCGGAAATTTGTAACTGTTGATCTCATTATTAGGAATTAAAACTAATTTTCTAATCTCGATTGACACTTTTCGCACAAAAATAAGCTCCGATTGCAATATTTAAACCTTTATTAACAATAAATCGCATACTTCGGTTTCGGATTTTCTCCAATAGATCATTTTAAAATAGTGGCAGATATATCTAAAATCTTGCAAAGAACTGTATTGAGGTTGCAGATCTTTGAACTCATTTAATTCAGTTGGTTAATGATGTAATATTCACACGAAGACATATTTTATTTTTGTCAAGTCCGACTCCCGTAGACCACAAATCAATTTTTTTTCAGGAGTACGTGTCCTGACTGGTTTGCCACGGTCCTCGAACTTGTTCTGTTCTCTGACAATATCTTCATATCCAAGTTCAGCAGTCGTTAATTTGCAATATATATTCTAGTCACTTCCTTGCAATTCTATTTTTATCCATCAACGTACCTTGTACTTTTGTGTTTACCAATACTGGCTGCCGCAATGTACATGTATGTAAGCACCAACTTGCAACATCTTCTGATACACATTCAACGTATTCATTACTTACGCAAACGTTATATTGATGTTTTATTTCTACGCTCGTCTTAAGAAGCAGCGCAACTCTTCGACGCATTTGGTTGTTCAGCGTTTTTATGACCGTAACTTGTAGTGGGTAGCGGTTAATTTAATTGAAAAAAAAATATGGTCAAAATAAATTAAAATTTTCACATTTATTATTATTACAAGTCATATATTGTACACTCATACACTCATATATTTACTGACGATTAGCGCAGAGAAGAAATCGAATTCCATTTTACCTCCATGGTCTTGGAAATATTTCTTCTTAATCGCCGGTTATTCGTCAACTGCATTTCAAGTAACATTGTTCTGTACCCGTTGTCTACTTGGCAAGTACTTAATTCTTTTACTTCTCTGATAAATCGGCCCTTTACCGTGAACACTCCATTTGTTCCATTAAGTCACATGATTGCTGTAAATTTGGAAATCTAGAAGGTGATCTGCACCCTCCTCAGATTTTCAAGATGATCACAAATTTCACCGCCAAGCTGCTTGATTTTTCAACCGTAGTTTTATGGTCATGTCTTTCACGCGTACTGCTTGCCTCAGGACAATGTCTGGATAATGACCCGAGCACACGCAGAAATTCTTTATATTCATTAATAAAATAAAACATATTTAAACCTCAGTCTTACAGATGTATCGTGAACCAAAGGTACCATTTATTTTATCCCCTTCAATTATTTCCAAGTAGTCCATTGCCATTCTCATGAACAAATATAATGCCGATAGTTGATTTACCACAGATATTGTAAACGAACAACAGGTTTTGAGAAGAGAGGAAAGTTAATTCAAAGAGAGATTTCGTCAGAAAAAAGTGTCTGTTTACGACACTTATTTATTTTAAACATCAGAAACTGGAACACCCGAACTACAGCTATTACAGATCATCTGTTTGTTGTCTCTAGATTGAATCATCGTCAACGTACATTACTTGAGGGGAAATTTAATTTATATCTCTCTGTAATACACTTTCTGGTTGAAGTTTGTATCTACTAAGGAAGCGCGTATTAAAACCTTGAGTATTCTTTCACATATTCTTCAGAGTCAACCAATTTTAAGATTCTGCGGTATTGTAGTATCATGTTTGCTAAACCAGAATACTTTCGATTCCATTAGTTATCTTTTACGCATGATTTTTCTCATTTCCTTACCTCCATCGATCGTTCCTCATCATCCTTCAACTCACAAATTTCCCTCCCTGCGCGCCTGTAAACTTTTCTTTCAGTTTATTTTGTTTGTAAACATCAATAATACAGCACTGGTGACAAGAGAATATTTCTAACGTCACAGTTGATTTCCTGTTTTTAATTAAATTAGGTGTTCGAAAACGACTCCTCATGTTGTTTTAATCAGGGTTCCCTCCTCGTCAGCAACTATTCTTCTACGACAAAGGAGCAATTAGACCTCGACCTAAGAATCAATTGATATGTTTTATTTCACCGTAAGGTAGTATAAATCGAGTCCGTGGCGGCGATACGTCACAATACCACACAAACGTGAATTTCCAACGAGACATATTCCATTGATGATACTGCATATACAAAAATGTCCACAATATTATTCCTAAGTGGGTAAATCGACGATATTTCTGTCATTGAGTGCATCTGAATACGTATGTGGTGACCTTCCTACGTTATAGCCTTAATACGATTGACGTTGATATATATATATATATATATATATAGATAGATAGATAGATAGATAGATAGATAGATAGATAGATACATAGAAAATCGGAGGACTGCTGGAAGCGTATAGAGGATTACGCAAAGGAAATAATGGACGCTAAGGCAAAACTTACGAGAGATTAATATTACATTAATAATCGGAGAACATGGTGCAAAAGACACCACCCTGAAGTAATACGCAAGTAGTTCCAGGGTGGAAAAATGTCAGGAGCAAATGGTTTTACATTAATAATCGGAGAACATGGTGCAAAAGACACCACCCTGAAGTAATACGCAAGTAGTTCCAGGGTGGAAAAATGTCAGGAGCAAAGGGTTTGTGGTTTTAGCTGGTAAAAATCCGGCACTGTTGAGGAGTGCGCACCCTCCTCCTCGTCTTTCGAAGATTTCCACAGTATCCCTCAAAAAAAAAAGATAGATAGATAGATAGAGATAGATAGATAGAGATAGATAGATCAACAATTTGTAATGTTCATTTTATTTAAATTTTTTCTTTCATATTCTTGTTGGCGTAACTTTGAGGCCAGAGCATTGTTTGGCACAAGAATGTAATGGTTGCTACGGATTATTGTCGAAAGGCGTACGCACACAGAACTTTGGCGAGTGTGTTGTGGGAGCCGTACGAGTGTGTTTTGGGAGGCTGAGCAGAGCGTTTGGAGGGCCTGACCAGTATGGTAGTCATGGCAAGAGTAGTTTGGGGCCTGACCGGAGTGGTCACGGCCGTCTGTTGTGGCGGACCGGCCAGTGGTGGTCGCATTCAGCATATGTATTAAAAGGTTTTCCTACAGCAAAACTGAGTAAGACAATACGTACGACAGTAAAGTTCGTGAAACAGTAAAGTAGAAAGGCGCCGAAATTATTATGAAATGAAACTATATAGCAATCAGTGCTATGGCCTGTAAATAAAATATTGTTCTTGAAAATTAAAATAACCACGAGTGCACAAACCGGTATCAGAGAAGCTCTGAATTAGAATGGTATGTAGCAACCTTATTTTGTAAACCTTTATGTAAATAATTTGCCGTCATATTTCTCTAGATTTGTCATATTTCTCTGTTTTTTGGTTGTTGCTAGATATTTTTTATAAAATTTTGTAGATTAATTTTGTATATTCCTTTGTAACTTTGGATACAATTGCAAATCACTAACCCTGAAGTTTTGATTCTTATTAAAGCTGAGGCATTTGTTAAAAACATGAAATTTAAAAGAATTCAACGTAAATCAAAATTGTAATTAAATAATTTTTGTTATCTATTTCAAATAATTTTGGTTTAATTTCAAGGTAAAATCCTGATAACTTTATTCCTTTGTTTCATTAATATTTTATGAATATTACATAATTTGGCGTCTTAAGGACTCTTTGTTAACTCCCCTAATAATTTCCTTTTATATTTTGTACATTACAATATATATAATAAACGAAGCCCAAACTCAAAAAACATATTTAAAACCGAATGTTTACCCATCTCTTGAAACTAATTATTAGTTGCTTTTACCAATATTTTCATTACTGCTGTCTCCGTAATGTTAGTATATCAGTTGTGAGAAGCTACATACATTCTGTTATATTTACAAAGTCACTCGGTTTCTTTAAAGGTTATCACTGGGAAATTCCGACACCATGTAAACCAGCTTGCTTTTAGACATGCAGCTGTACCTATTATGCGAAATATTTCCCCGTCTGTTTTTAGAACTGAGCGGTGTTTGTCACGGCTGCAACAAAATAATACAAAACGACAAAAAAATGGCAGAGAATCAGCATGAAATCCACATTATTTCGATATGTGTACGTGAGTGTGCGCGTTTGTCGGGTGTAGGTGGAGTGGGATCGCCGTATTTCACGGGTGACAGCGCAATATTGGGCAGAATATGAGGTGTTAGCTTGCATCTGCGCCCCGAGATTCCCCACAAACAGCCCTGCCTTCCTGCCATATGCATCGATATATAAACTAAACTGCATCAAGTAAAATCAATTTATACAAATTCACTAGTCAATAAATTCCGAAAGTTGCATAAAATTCTCTAGCAAAGGGAAAAGAGGGAAGGCACCGCGTATTAATATCCTCTTCTCCGCGTCGTATTCTAAATATGTGGTACAGCGAGCCGTAACTCTGAATATCCTTGACAGCATATTTGACAATATCAAACTGAGTTTTTCTGGAGAAACGAATGCGGTGGTTGCCTGTCGATGTTTACGGAAAATCTTAGAAATAAGGTTCGCTAGTCAAACTGCAAAATCTTGTTTACGTATGAATGATGAGATGTTGGAATCTTCTGCGGTCGAGGGATATTTGGTAGACGTGTCTCGTCGCGCAACTTTTTCATCACGGCAGAATCTTTGCACAAGAGATAGCCAATCGCAACTTCTCCGGGCAAATACTGGAACTCATTGGAAAGATACAACTATCCGCGAGGACTATAACGGGCTGCAAATGATTGAACGTGTCCGTCCGCGCTATCGATTGGGCCAGACCCAACAAAGGCAGCGTCTATTCGCGTCAACTAGCCGACATTTACTTCACTGTCGTTCAACCACAGTCAGGGAAACTGAACGTCACACGCGGATATTTTGCGTTATTATTAACGAGTTACTTGATCGCACGTAACGTTTCGAGGTCGTCACGCAGATCACGGGGCCGTGAGTGGACATTTTGCTGATCAGAGGATTTCCATCAGAGAGAGTGGTTCTTCTATGCTGATCGACGTCGCAATATTCACCGGGACGGTGCTCACACATATTTTACACCTGGGCTCTTAGCGTCACTTCGGTTCTCAACAGGAACTGCACACTTCCCGGAACGTTGGGACCCGAAAGTCAGAAATAATTTCTGAGATCGTCAGTATGTGTGACTCACACAGCCGGGTTGCATCTTTAAAGAAAGCGAAGGTGCGGGGGAAGGCGTTGACCACGGATAGGGCAGAAGTGAAGGTCCTCGCCCCGATGGGGAGGCCATTCGCGTGAACTCGCTCGGCAAATTTAAATTGCCGTGACGTCTGCTAGCCTAATGTTTCCAGCATTCCACTTCAGTCTGGGTAATTGAAAATTTACAAACATTCCCCGGGTGATCTATAAAGAAATATGGGCCCACCGAGTAATGGAATCGCGTTACCAGGGTGGCTGAAATATACTCCACTAATCCCCCGAAAATCGGGGCCTGCATAAGTCACAGACCCCTCGGAAAGGAGAATTACGTCTGTAACGAAGAAGAATCGCGTCATCGTCTTTACGGCCTTTCCGCGTCAACGCGGATAATTTGGCGAGGTTTTTAATCCGCCGACATTCCGGCGGCGAAGTTTGTTTCGCGGACTGTGCGCACGGCGTTATTATAGCCGTGGGGAGACGAAGCATTGCTGACCACAGCTCCACGGTGATAATCCGATAAACTTAGTTTGTTCTGGCCCCTGGTTAACCTCGAAAAGGGAGACGAAGAGGGGGAATTCCAGCCTCGGAAAAGTCTCACAGCTTCGCCGCTTCTACAGACGAACCACGTTTCCACAGTTCTTACTGATTGCCACTACACCTGACGTTGCGCAACTTCTAACTTAATATGCGACTTGCGACCGAGAAGCTTTCACGGCTCTTTCTACGACTGTCACCGTGAATTTAGATAATGTTTTCACGCTGATATATGCGTGCAATAATGAGGACGTTCGAACGCTGACTGTGTGGACTTCCGTTATGTATTGAGCACATGCGAAAGAGATTTCCATTTTCACCGACGACCTAACTTAATAAAATAAATCAACAGCACAATCAAAAGGTGGTCACACTGCGCCTGGATTAAACTAATTGCAACCTACGTGGCTAACAAGACTCGTGTTAATATGAATGCAGACCTCCGCTCAAGCTGAAGTCATCATTCATATCGGTTATCTTCTTTCCGTTATTCACATCTACAAATTATCTCCAATTCACACCTACTATATACTAGCCTTGGTAACTGTTACCTCACAATTCCATATGTCTGACAATTGAAAACCCAAGCAATATTATTCTTAAGCAGCCAACAATATCAACAATTAAATAAGTCAGCAAATTTTAACTTAATCCAGAAAAATTACCCTGAGTTGAATAAACATCATCAGAAACCCTTTGTCTTTATATTCTTGTGCTACAATCGTAGTCAGACTTTCTAACATAATTTCTCACTGGAGCGAAACTTCGTCAACAGACGAGGCTTCGTTTCGGATCCAAACCTTTCGGCACGCATGTAGAATAATTATTTCTTCGTGTCCGGTGTTGTCGCACTTTTTTACAGTTCCCAATCGCATCAAAAAAATTGTTAAATTTATCATTATAAGTATTCAACGTGAATTATGTGAGCAAATATAAAAGTACTTAGTGTTTGAAAGTTTCCAAACGAAAGAATTCGTCTTTTTAATCTGTAAGAATATTAGAAAAAGCGAAGTGTTCGATTGCAAACGGAACGAAGATTTTATTACGATAAACCCTAGTAGGGAAATTTTGTAGTTAATTTTTTAATACATAGACGAAGAAGACAATTTTCAGATATGTAAGGATACATGTCTGGAAAGACAGACCTGTCTAGAAGGGACACGGCTCGAATCCAGCCGCCTAATTATTTCTCTAAGATTTAAAAAATTGACTGCAGTGTTCACCGCTTATGTTGAGAATTTAAAAATTTAGTATTAGTAGCGTGTAAGGCTGAGATGTCGGTTGCTAGCCACGGTAATGCAATTGTGGCGGAAAGGAGAGTTTGTGTCTTTGGCTCGATCCATCAAGAAGGGAATTAGACGTTGTCAGTGGCAGCTTCCTCAGTGTGTCACTGGCAACTGTCATGCTAGGGGAGGCTTTTATTTCTCAAAATAGCGATTTGGGATGCCGATCAATATACACTGCCTCTCCGTCAAGGGCAATTAACGAGCGCCCCCGCATTTTGCAAGTTATTCGCCTTCTGGGAACCAGCGACCCCCCGCGTACCAGTTTTTACTGCCTTTTCTTTCTCGCTCTCGTGCTCACAGCTTCCTCCACATCGACGTTTAGGCGTCACTAACAATGCTGTCCAAATCGTGCCATCTCTGCTATGTGAAGCAACGAACAGTTGACCCGAACTTGTAGCAATGCCTGCTGTGGGTCGTTGAGCAGAGTGCGTGATCACCTTCACGGGCCAAAGATGGATTCTATTCAATCCAGAGTGAATCAAAGAAACAAAAATTCAAATTTGTTTCAGTAAATTGCTTTACTGAAAAGTAATGCTGTTCTGAATTTTACAGACTTTATGCTATTTAAATACGTTGCATTAAGACAGAATCTTTCGTTTCTAATTAAGGTGTTTTATAATTCAAGACTACAAAATATATTTTTATAAATATTAAAATTTTAAATTACTAAAAAATATTTAAGTAGAAACAAAAAAATTAAATTTATACTTTACAAATTCTTTTCGAAAAAAGCATTGTCAGTTGAATTTGTAATAATATGAAAGTTATATTATTGACTTATATATATATATATATATATATATATATATATATAAATTAATTAAAGTTTTATAATGGTCGCGTTAACAACTTGGTCATTGGCGACCCATAAATAAATTACAAATAGTGACTGTTTAAATAAGTATGCTGCGATTCACATCGATTCCAATAATATACATACGATTGAACACTGAAAGAATAAATATACATTTCAAATGTGGGTTTCTTACATTAACATTTTACAATTCGCATTTCTTAATCATTTATCATCATAATAGGATAATTAATTATATTAACTTATTTGAAGCTGCGACTGTTGCAGATTCCACTGTACTGTGGTCACAGTCTGTTTTTATTAGGAGGAGGCGTCTGCTTCTGAATATTAATCGCTTTCTTGTGTCTTAACTAAATTTAGGAGCATTTTTATTCTACTTTTTGCCGTTTTATCATTCAAGTGTGGGTAAAAAGATTCCAATATATTTATGAATGATGTAGAGGATATTTGGTAATCTCTAATAATGGTCCTTGGGTTCTTTGAGTCCGTAGCATTTAGTATAAGAGTCTTTAACTGTTCCAAAGGGAAAGGTGGAGCACTGTTTTATTCTTCATGTAATATTTTTACCGGACCTAATGATTGACTAAGCGCCTTATATTTATGATCCTGAATGTTTTGTTTGGTTTCCTTGGGTGGATTGTGCTTGTATTGCGTTCAGGATCACTCATGTCTTTCTTATCAGCTTGGCTTGTCGAGCTCGTAGATGCAGTTCTTTTTTTGTTTGTTAGATGCGAATTGTCCATGTCCGTTTTTTGAGGATTAATTATTTGAATTGCGGGTGCCGGGTTCTTACACTGAATATGGTCATAATTGTTATTCGCAATCAGATTATTCTCCAGTATTCCATCTCTACTTATCGCGATATGGCCGGGACTTATACAATGATAGCAGTTATCGTTCTCCGCTGCCAGATACACCCTACAGCTAGTGTCTTCATTTTACACCATTATCAAATCCGAAAGAGAATTTAGCTTATCCGGGTTAATGAAGAATTGTCTTCTGAAACTTTTAATGTGAGAAAATCTTCGGTCACCAGTACTTATTCTAATATGCGATATTTTAGAGTCTGAAATTATATTTAGCTTTTCTAGTTCTAGCACAATAATCTCGTTTGGGATAACAGGGCATACATTTGACAAGATTACACGGCAGTATTTTTGTATTAAAGGTCTTATATTGACCATCTCACCCTTTATTGTTATGTATTTATGAACTTTTATTAGGTTTTCGACATCCTCCTGAGATGTTAGAAATGCGCATATTCTCGCATTGGCTATTTTAGCGATGTACTTAATTCTGATGGGGTCAATAATATTAGCTAAACCTATTAGGTACTCATCTGTATTTAAACTTGCAACAGCGTCCAGAATTATGGCATGCATTTTATCCGGTTTATATAATCTAGTCTCCAAATTCTGTGTGGACGTCATCTTAATATATTTCTCTTCTTTGGTGTTATTTAAAGACCATTTCCACCAAATTCGTGTATTAAATTTCCCTTGATTACCGAATTTTGATTACAGATCTCAAAAATTAACGTGATAGCTTGCATTTACATTTTTAAGACAAAGTCGTGTAAATTGATCAAAACCATTGTTGTTCGGGGTTTGCGTTGGTCGAGAAGTTGAAATGGAATCGCAAATAAATGTAAGAAAAATGTCGTAAATGGCTGCAGGTTCAAGCGCGAAATGATAATGAAAATTTTAGGGTAAGAAAAAGACCAAACAACGTAATAAGAAAGGTTCGTTTCTGACGATGCTGTTTCGCAGCAGGAAATTCTTAGCACTGGCAGTCATGGTCCTACTTAGTTCCGCACAGCAACCTAAGCCTTTTTAGATAACGTAATTTTTAGTTCCACTTCCGCCTCTGAGCCGATGACGACCCGAAATTATCAATGAATAACTATGAGAGTTTGTTATTTATTCAAGTTCGCAAACTGGTAAAGTGAACAGTGTTTTGTATCTGTGGGTATTTTATTAGGAACAATTTTTTTTTGCATAATTTGGAATATTCGGTACAAATTAATTTATTAAAAAATATTTAAGTACCCAGTGATTTAACAATATCATATGAAAGAACAGAAGACGTCGAGTAAATGATCGGTAGGTATATAGATGCATCAAAAATTAAACATTTACAAAATGGAACGAAATACTTGGTTATTAAAAGTCATAAAAGATGTTCTAAATTATTAATTTCTCAGATTCAGTAAATTTTAAAAAATATGCCAGTCTTTCAAAAGTCTAAAAAATTAACTGAAAAATAATTAAAAAAATTTCTAGTGACCTAGTCATAATTTTCGCAAATGTAGCTCGAACAATTCTCGTTCCACCACAACAGTCTCAAACACTGAAATCAGTCATCTTTAGGAAGATACTACTAAATTTTTCACATTATCAATATGTTGTCGTTTCACAATTCTTATTTAGTTTCTCAACACGTTTGGCCGTCATTAACTGTAAAAATAAATTATTCATTGCTTTTTACTGTTAGATTTATTTCTTTATATTTTTTCTTCTTAAGTCTTTTCGGATTTCCTTCTTATTCTTTCAGTCTTTGCAAGCTCTTTATTTTTATCTTTCTCCATTCTTTCCTTATCTTCACGGCATTCAAGCGACGTTATGCAGAATGGCCCCGTCAAAAAAAAAGAGTGTATGCATCACTGTACTTCATATTCCAGTTCATATGAGCAATGTTCATTCACTGGACAGATCACCCTAACTGGCCGCAATAATCAAAATCGCCTTTTGTCAGAATGCTTTCCGCCTTTTTGAAACTCAGTCATCTCAGTTGGGGCCGCATTACTTTATATCTTCCAGAAAAAAAAACTCACGCCATCACATATTTAGTCGAAACATTTCATAAATTAAAATATTCTGTCTACAAATTCTGGGCGCAAAAAACTCAAATTATGTATCTGTGGAAAAACAAAAAATTCAAGGTGAAATCTCGTAGATTTTCTTCAGTGAAGTCTCTGACCGATTGCTAGAGATTCGACCATCCATCGTTTTGATGAACTGTCCATGATCTATTGCAGAATTGTGTAGTCAGCAGACGTGTTCTAAGTTCGTTCTATTTCACCTATTTTGCGGGCAAAACTGAAAAATGTTAAGTGAATTTTCTGCCCATCTTCGGCGCATAAAAGAGACCGGGGAAAAAATGTATAAAAACGTAGTAATGTGTTTGGTAGTTGGGATATTAGCGGTATAATAGGCATGTCCAGTCAGTCGGGTTCTATCTGCGGCCACAATAACGTGAATGGCGACCATCACGAATCGAAAGCGCCGCCATTGTCGACCAGCTGCATATGGGAGCGTTGGGATTCCTAACGGTGGCCGCCGGACTTTCATTCCAATTACGTACTATGCACAGATTTACGTCACGAATTTGTGCAATTTCTTTTCCTTGTAGCAGCTATCCAAGAAAATTAATACTGTTTTTATCGTCGCTGGGAACGAAAACCAAGGCATCAAATTAAGAAAGGAGACTGTGGGGATAAAAAAGACCAACTGGGAATTGAAAACACGCCATACACGAAATAGATATGAGAGCAAATGACTCAGTTACGTTTTGATTACGTTGATGCTGTAGACGTCGCCGCGATATCCCAGGAAAACTATTACTGAGGAATTTAATAAATCACTGCACATAAGGATCTCAAAAGTTTTGACCTCGTTAATAGAGGAAACAAGAATTCGTCATTGACAAACTACAGTTACTTTTTGATCTGCTTCACGTCAGTTCCCTGATTCTCAAGACCCTTTTATTTCCGCGGAACGTACTACAACCGCGTACACAACGGTTGAACTGATTTATGAGGGCAAAAACACTTAGATCCAACGTTCCGAGAAATCACATTAAACTACACCTTCCTCTTAAACGATCCGCTAACTTACAGGAAACTATGCAGATTTTGAACGGTTTTCTCTGTTTCTGTTAGCTGTACCACCAGGGTACGATAGACTCGCGCAGTAAAAAGGAGATAAGTAGTGAGTATGACATAATTTAAATACAAAATAGTTCAAAATATTCATCGGGCATGTAAGAAAAATATTTAATAGAAATATTTGAGAATTAAATAAACAATAAAATAAAAAATAGTTACAAGCCAATCCATTGACTGTTGATAACTTGCATGACAATTTTGTCCAAATAAGGAAAGAATCAGTAAATCTACATTAATTTCGTAATCTCCTTCCAAGAGAGTCTTGCGGGCAAGACTACTGTATTACTGACTTTCCATCGACCATTCCGTTTCATTATACAAATATTCATGTAACGCTAAAACCATTTCTCAGCCACAGGAACAAAACTCACTGGAGTCCTGCGGTTTCCAGACAGGTGGGATACGTTAATTTTTTTTATTGACAATTGGTATTGGGAATAAGCTGTTCCTTAATCGTCCAGTCTAGATATAACTACATCACACACAATACAAATTAATTAATTTACCTCACTCCACTAATTCGTCTCGACTTTTGTATATTTTGATCATCAATCAGAATATTCCCTATTATTATCGACAAATTGACATAATTTGGTATTCTTCGTACTAAATTTTTAAATTATTATTATTAAAAGTTATCATACAGTAACTTCAATATTAAGAACATGATTTTTATAGTAGTGAGAATAAAAATTTGAACAAAGTTAATTATATGAATATTACGGACAATATTATAGAGGGAGTGAGTGAGAGAGAGAGAGAGAGAGAGAGAGAGAGAGAGAGAAAACGAAATGCTTAAGTGCGGAATAACAGAACGGTAGAACGGTAATATAGTGAGACAATGGAGAATAAGAACAAAGTAAGAAATATTGACGCATTTACGACGCAAACAACAAATGTACATTTCCCCTTGAGTAGATTGGGTCGTATTAATGGGAAAATGTTGATCCTTTGAACACCATCAGGTAAATTCTGAAGTTAATTTCGTGCTTTTTGATGAAGGTCCTTATATTCATATTCTAAATCTGTACCACAAGTTAAAAATCAACAGAAAAATCAAAATAAGTGCTTTACTATTAAACGGCTCAAGCACGATCTGTTTTTGTTCGTTCTTTACGCTTGCCTCCCAGCGCCACAAAACTATTAAGCATTCTCCAGCTTACTCTCCAGGATTCCAGCCCACGTAAAGCCGGTTTACTATTTCCGTTCGCCTAGCAACGTTACACAAAATCGTTACGTATTAATCATCTGTCCCAATATCAAGAAGTACCGTTTAATAATATCAAAGGTAAATGAAATGTAGAGGAGAATGTCCTAAATGACAACAGGTTTCCCGTAGATCAGGAAATACGATTCGAGGTACGGCGGCGACGACATTCGGTAGAAGTCGAACAAACTGCAACGTTGTCGAGACACCGACTTGACGATAGACCGATAAAATTCTCGCGTCGAGGGATTCTGCAACCTTCGCCGCGGATTTACAAATACGTCATTCATCATTTCCGCAAAGGCGCCGGCAGTCCAAGTTTCTCGGGGATTTCGTAATTTACTCCGCAAACTCGCTTAGGATAAGTTACCGAACTTAGTCGGGCGATGACGAACGGAGACTTGCAGGTCACCCTGTGGCAATCACTGTAACAACACGTCTTTGCGGCCTGCTGAGCTGTAGTTACGTGTGTAGGGAGACATAACTAACAACATTGTCCCCACTAACAAGCTAACCCTGTTACACCCTCCTAGAGTGATGACATTATAGTTTTTAAACTGGCACGGGAGGGGAAGGGAGCGCTTTGACAACTGCCACGGCTCCCCCAAAATAGCTTCCCTCACGTCCTCCGCTGGAAAATGCAAATCCGCTCATAGAACGCTCTTGATGATGGCGCAGCTAACCCAAATCCAATTTCCATTGCCGCGATGATGCAATTAGCCGCCACTTATTGTAAGCCAAACTCGGCTAATTGCGGGCCGGTGCGTGCCGGGGGTAGGGATTCGAGTCCCCCGTCGACCCGCAGGCCGGTACGGACGAATAAGTCACGCTTAATCGCATTAATTGCTTCGGCTTTGCAGGAATGCCCGTCCGCGATCTTGTCCGTCTACGAAGAATACAATTTCAAGCTCGGAGGAGCGCAGGAAACAATGCGCAGGAGTGAAGCCCCCTGCGGCCGATTAGCGACAGCTTCTGTTCCCTGGGGCGAGCCAAATATTCCGAGGCGGAAACTATGCGGACACCATTCACCATTCAGACAGTCGGCCATTCAGTCGTTCACCGTGACTACACCGGTCCCGGACAATATCTCAAATGCTTTCACATAAACAAATTTTATCACCTTATTTCCGAGTATCCTGAACGGTATATTCTGTCACCTAGGGTAATTACCGGTAACTGTTAATACTGCACCTGTGAAAAAAAATCTCAGGAATAACATGTGACATATCAGGCATGTGTCAGATCTCGACACAATCTTTACAATTGTAGATCTCTTCCAAGTGACCAAGTGACATTAATAAAAATAAAACTATTTGAGATAAGCTATTTCATAACTTAAAATACTTTCAATACTATCAAAATCACAATATTTTCATATAAAGTCCTGAACGAGCCGACTTCGGCATATTTTCACGTTTTTCTTACTTCTAAAAGAATTAATTTTCTATCATAGCTGAACACTGAGTCCTATTTTCATCTTACGAAGTAGATTAATTATAATTCAATTCCGGTAGAAAAATCTATATAATGAAAAAGGATGTATGTTTGTATGTATGTATTTACCTTAATTTCAATACAATTTAAACGCGTGGACAGATTGCAACGAGACCTGGTACATATATTCTTCAAAACACGAGAAACGGTACTGTGAAATGCGAGAAACGCCTAGCATAAATGTGGAAAGAATTATAATTGAAAATCGTGATCATTTTGTGTTAAATTACTGCGCCCCACGAGGCAGTGACGTCACGCAAATGAGAGAGACGTTACTAGTCGACGAACAAATGAAACAGTTCCTTTTTCCGTAATGAAACAAGGCAGAAATATTTTGATTGAATAAAAAGTATAATTTTATCCAGTAATACTCCATCGAATGATAACAAAAAAACAATACGAAATACTTGACGATCCTTGCGGAAAATGTAAAGTAATTTCCGTGTCATATTAGTTACTCGAATATGGCGATTATTTGTTTACATTGTGAAGAATTTCTTCAATTTAATCTTTCGTAATGTCTGAAGACTGAGGGACAATTATATCCTGCAATACTCAAGGACTATTCGTAAAGAAATTCGGAGGTATGTTCGTTGGTATTGATGCAATAAAATTCAATGTATTTTACAGATGTTCAATTAATGCACTATCGGTGGAAAGAATGTCCGGAACTAGGAACAGTTAGATTTAGGTTAAATCACTTCTTGACTAGAGATTAATGTAGAATTAAATACTTTTTCGGGTTGATATAAATAAGTACACGAGCAACTCCGGGCACCCAGCTATATCTATTAAAATTTAATCTGCTTGCTACAGAAGTATCTTATCACATTTTACAGTTGGCGTTATAAGTACACAGAATGTTTGAATGATATCTCAATGGATTTATATAGGCGCACGTTATAAGGTTATATCTAAATTATTTAGCAGTAGATCAGTGTCAAAATATAGAGACTTTTCTAATCTAATCAATTCTCGACACCTTGTATCACTTTGAAAAGGAAAATCCTTGTGAAAGAATAGATACAATTTTGTTTTGAGGTGGTACAGCACAAGATGTCAAAAAAATTTAATCAGTAGGTATTTAACTTATCGAAATTACCCCACGAGCTTTGAATGTTGTACCGAAAATAGACTGTTTTCATAATGTAAATTTAGAAATATATTTTTAATTGAACCAGGTTGAACCCGAAAGGGAGGAAAGTCAAACGGAGGCAATATTTGTCTCATAGGTGTTACACGTTTATGTAGTTAATCTATGTTACATGACTCATTGGTTTCATCAAGACTCAACAAACTTATTGGTCAATGTCTGGAATGTTTTCATCCAACTGAAATATAATTACGACTTCATTTTGATAAATTATCATATGCTCTTACATGTAACATCGATAAATTAGATATTCATTCGCAGGTATAATTCTTCATCTAGGAAACTTTATAGAAACATTTTATGTGAAATGACGTAATTCAAATGAGTGGTTACTGTTTTACGGATCAGTTCTAATATAGCTGGTTAACATTCACGTTAATGAGAACAAATACAATTATGAAACAGTACAATAGAAGGTACCACTGTTCAGTAACAGTTGTTCATCGGTAACCAGTGTGGCTTTGAAAATTGAAAAAGAGAGAGACTGCTATTAGAAATTGTGTAGGACTCGGATGTCGATTCTCACGACAACGGTTTATTTATATATCGGGAACAAATATCAAAAGCACTGATTAGAAAATAAAGCTCATGTGTTCCGATGTCATATTTCCCTTCTCGTACTTAATTATTTGTAACAGTTATAGGAGGCCATGAACGCGGTTCTTAGAACACTGAGAAACTCAAGATATTTTCCAATAAGACAGTTTCTTAAACCAATACATTAATTTATATCCGAAAGCCAATGGACCTGGAAGACCGTTTACGAGCATACAGCGATTTATAGATGACACTGTGTGGTCTGAGGAGGATTTGGAAGTGTTACTGAAGGGTATGGGAAAACTACTTGAGAAGAATCTCGCAAACTAAGTCAATCAAAAGTTGCTAGCGGACATGAAAGCGCTGATCCACTGAATATTAAAATTGGTTCAGATTCTGCTGCGTAAGAGAATCCTGAAAGTATGTTCACAAACAACAGACAACGAATTCTTTTTCACAATCAAATACTCACGGGACTGCATTGAAATGGCTTTAAGTGGACGGTCGAAATAAGGATTGTGGGCGTTGTGAAGGACTAGGCAGACATAATGTTTTTGTTTAACCATAAATCCAATCCGAACAATGGGAGCAAACGGGAATCCTCTGGCATTGTAACTGAAGGTTGAGTAAGTTCAATCAAATCACATAATATGACAGCACTTATAAATGCGTTGTTTATCAAGAGGTTAGCAAATTAAAATTTCTAAAATAATCATAATATTCAAATATACTAAAAAATTCCATTCATATATTTTTATTTTGGAAGATTCACTTCTCAAAAATTTCTGGGATATTTAATCAATTATTTCAAATCACAAAGGATTGGCAGATCAGTGTTCTAATATTTGCAGTGATTCAGTTTCATCTTGACCGGGCAACCCTCTTAGATTTCTCTTTGGCTAGTAAAATTTTATCGCGTTATAATAGTTATATTCCACTGACATAAAAATTTCTTACACGGAAGGGTATTTAATAATCAAAAGTTTTTTAAGTAAGAAAAACATATTTTAGTCGGCCAGGGAACATTCCATATAAAAATTATATGGTATACGACGCACGTTAATTGAAACAATTTTGTGCATTCACCTTTGTTTAGTTTAATTCTTTCCCTTAGCCACAGGCCTAATAGGAGATATGAATTCCCCGAATTCGAGGAATGAATTGCGAGCCGTGATCTCACATTTCATTCGCTTTTAAATCGAATTACGAAATATCGTAAGCATTTATAAATACTCATTCTCAATCTCTTGACGTAACTCACAAGCGGCATAATTGTTGTGAAATACTAAGCTGAATATGTTTACTACGAAAAATGATTTAAATTCCTCCCTTAAAGTTACTAATTGCAACTAAACCAACACCAAGTTGCTTCATGTGCTAATGAGCATAACTAATCTGTACCTAATTGAACAAAGAAAGCACTTGTTAATGTTTTGTTTAATATCTATCTGAGACACAACTGAACAGACATAAATAGAAAATGGCTTCTTTCCGACGAAAGTTTCGAGTTAATTTAAGAAAGTTGCATTTGTTATTTATTTCCATATAATTTGACATGGCCGTAATTGAGCTCTCTTGCTTGTCATAAACAGTAAATATCTCAAATTAAAACTAATAAGTAGTATTTTATTTTTGCATATTTCACCTTTTCCTTTATATAATTCACAAAATATCAAATGTATTAATTTTCCCCATAATTTCAATATATGAGAGCATAAAATGTGACCTCTAAATATTTCTCCATATTTTATAATCAAATAAGTCCAAATACCTTTAAAAAGTTAACATTTACTTTTAAATCAACGTTAAAATACTTTATTTGAACATCGACAATTTAAGTGACATCAGGCATGAGAATAAATCACATTAAGGCGAAGTAATTTAAAAAATGCGAATCATTTCTCTATTTTCAGATAACCGCCCTGAAACATTTAATTTGTTTTTTATACTCGAATAATTTTACTAGGCAACTTGGTTCGTTTTGTTATTAACCTAATCCTTTTTACTAGAAACCTTGTAATCGAACTGACAGTTAATCTATGTATCTTTATTTCAAAATGATTGATAATGAAAATAAGGGAATACTGCTTGACTTACCTACAACATTATGGGTTGGTACTGCAGAAAACATTTCTCTTCTGAACTTCATATAATACCCACAAAAGAATATTAGACAGTTACGGAAAATCCGTTTCCCGTTGCTTTGAAATTAAAATCGGATTTCAAACATATTGTCTCTGCGTTTTCAACACAATTACTAGGTTATTAACAGTTACATGAAATTTAAATAAAGAACGATGGTTCCATCAAATCTACAAACATGAGATTAGAGATCAACGCACTGATGTCAAGAAAAAATACACTGCTTTCGATTTATATTTTAATATATCTTATTATATTATAATAGTGATATACATACATACAAAGTACAAATTGAATATTACATCATGGTTATATAACGTGGAAACAGTAAATTGTGGGATTTTGTTTTGCTTATCATATTTGAGACTAATTTGCCTTAATGTGCAATATTTTTATGCCACTGCTGTCACTTAAAATGTGAAAATGTTTGATGCTCCTTGAAACTATCTTTTAAAGATTATTTTATTTAAAATTCTTTCTGTTTAACATATAATGAGAAACTAAAACTTTAGACATTTCTCAAATTTAACGTGAAAGTAAAAAAAACCCTAATAGTATCACATTAAATATCAACGACAAAATTGATTGGACTTCTTTTTAAATAAATCTGAAAAACACCAGAAAATTTAGTTTCAAATTTAAAACAATATAATTTAATAAACGCACCTCTTCAGGTGTACATTTCAATTATATTTGTTGTAATTTATTATCTGCAAATTTAGATCAACATAAATTTATAAAGTGCAGTTTGCACGCACGTTGCGGCCGAAAAAACATACACATGAAGCGAGCCTAATTAGGGACGAAACGTTGTGTTTGTTAAATTGTTATGTTTTACATTCGAAAATAAATTTTCTCAAATTAAATATCGTTCTATACGAAAAATTTCTAATCTCAAACATAGAAAAGTTACAACGTATGCCACACATTTTACTTGATCGCGAAGCTATCCAGTCTTTTTTGTACAAAATTATCACCAAAACCCACAACACATGGTATATAAAATACCAATAAGAAATATAAAAATTGATTCACTAACTTCAATCAAAATCGACCAACATTTACCACACTAGGAACAAATATGTGAATTTTACTCTATCAAATTGCACCGTATATACAAGTTATACAAATTCCTCTGCCATAGTATTTTAAAATGTCTGTTTCAATATTTAAGATTCTCTTGTGTTTATTTGACAAAATTCAGTTTTAGTTCTCCAATATTAGATAATTTATATGCAGTTGCGACAAAGTGACGATTCGGTCTAGAAATATGAATCCAGTGCAGATGAAATTGGGTGCTTTCAGTACAATAAACGGGATTTTCCTCTCTTCCAAGATTTCTTACGTTATCGATGGTAAAAATAATTATTATGGCATTAAATACTTTGTTATTTACCAATAAAATGATGTTGATGTCACTTGCGAGGCACACGAATTATTATTTATACTTATTTTACTTTTCATAGCCCTTAAAATCACACATTTAACTTTAGAATTATGTTATATAATATGAATAAGCACGGTTATTTTTCGTGGTAACATATTACCAAAGCTAATAACAATAATCAAGAAATACAATTTCGCTTCAGCTAGTTTTAACACTGAGTTGTTGAATAAAATGAATAATAAATAAAATTGGAAAATTAATCTGACTTGTATCGTGATACATTAATTATATTTAAATAAATAAAACTATACACCTTAAAATATTATTTATTTAGATTCGTCGCTTTACTGGTAACAATTTGGAACCTTCAATACTGTTCCTAAAAACAGTTTATTTTGCTGGCCTGGAATTTGTTGTGAGAAAAAATACACCGTCTACGGGCCGGACACAAGCTGACCTCTTAAAATTATAAATCACGGATTAAGAGATTAGTTTGTATGTGGTTCAGTTCATCAATTTAGATAAATGATAAAACCTCGGACATTTTTACGATGGAAGTAAAACAACAAACCTTTACAGTCAGTTGAAATTAAAATTTTGAGTCACATCAGTAAGCTGAAAATATTATGTTGTCATAAATAAAATTTCAGAATGAGCGAATAAAATTCGTCAGGAAAATGAGAATAAAATAGTAAAAAGATTAACTCAGAGCTACTGTTTTAAGCGTACACGGGTAATGAATTAGTAATTAATACACTGTAAGTGACCGTGACAAAGCGATCAACCAACGCGTTTCTTTTTGCGGATGAAAATAAATTTTGCAAAAAATATACAAATAACGTTTTTTTTTTTAAAAAAAAATAGTCATGAAGGTTACAAATCGAATTCTATATTAATGTTAAGGAGTTAGAATAACAGTGAAAAATTCTGTTATAAGGTTCACTTGACTTTCAGTTGTTCTGCGTATGTATGCGATTCTGTTATCGAGCTTTCGATGTCGCCATTATAAATATTGTAGCATTCCTACAATAACTTGACTTATGCCGACAGTGGCGGATAAAACAACGGTTGAAAATGCGTAATTTTATACCTAGGCGACGATACGCTTTTTTTTCTCGCTTTGGTAATTATTATGCACTGCATTATTTAATCGAAAAATAAAATTGACAGCGCGGAAAAAACAATTTTTGCATAATATAAATTCTCGTCTTAAAAAATTTTCTGTTTAGAAAACACGATGCTTTCTGAGCGTTACAAATTGATAATACTGATTTTGGATCTGGTTCAAAATAGAATAAAAGTATCTTGTGTTTTTTTGTGAATGATTGGTTTAAGACGTAATCTTTCCGTGGTTTATAAATTTTAGAAGGAAATTCGGCTTGGAAAGAAATTAAAAATTGTATTTCTTGTAAAATAAAAGTGAAGCGTCAAGTGGCACGTGGAAAGTAATAATTTCTAGGTACATCATCAATAAGGGAATGAAACAGTGAAAAATATTTCCGTTATATGGAAAATGCCCGTATATTTTTTGGGAATAACCTAGTCTAATATTCTAAAATATCTGAAGTAGTGATTTCATCTCCTTTCCTCAAAAAGACTGATTATTAAAGAATAGTTAAAATTTAATTTTTATTTGTTTTTCATACATAGCGGACTATGTATTTTATTACAAATTTTAGAAAACTTGAATATATAAAAAAAATAATCCCGGATCTTGCACAATAAGTGTACAGTCATATTATACCAAATTTGACATTATATTTTATATTAAACAGTTTCTCTCGTCTGAAAATTAAATATAGCTTTATCTTAGTCTTAATAACAAACGTTCTACGCCGCCAAGTCTAAATATTATCGTAATGGTTTCTCATTGCCGGTTGTTGGGCGGCGAAATATTTTAGACTTGTACATTTGTGGATAGTGAGTTCCGTATTTCATTAATGGACCTATATATATATATATATATATATATATATATATATATATATATATATATATATTAAGCCATCTGAAAACCCTCGGCGTAACGTACTAACAACTTACATTGAGGAGCAATATTTCACTTCGAGAATTGATTATACCGAAATAGAATATCTTGTTCAATTCCTTTATGAAGTAAATATATATCACAAGACAGTTTATTGGTATGTGGACGATACGTGATTTAATGCATTAGTTATCGTAATAGTGACTTAGGTCAAAATAAACATTTTTTGCCTTCAATTACCAACAGCGAGTTTCAGGTAGGTTTCTGTGATTTAGTTACCACTATGTGAGTGACTTGTTAACCGCTCACAATACCGGATGAAATATGTATGTTTACGTATGTATAAAGAGATAAGTCCAAACCTTTGACGCTCTTGTTGGGTGGCGGTCCGTCGCGGCTCCAGGGTGGATCACCGTGCCCGGAGAAATCGCGCAGCTTCAGGTATGAGATGGTGAGCCTGATGATGGACGCCTTGTCCAGCTGAGACGTGATGGCGGCGGGCAGAGGCAGCATCTTGGCCAGTTCGTAGAACTGGAAGTTTTCTTTTCCCCGGCGGATCCGCGCCGCGTCACGGCTCTTCTCCTTACGCACCTCCAAGATGCTGCAACACCGACAGTTCTTACTCTTCCCTTCGCCGTGGCGCGATTATCATGACTATTTCTAAAAATCTATTCTAATCTTATGTAGTACGTACCGCCACCCGTGAGTTACTCACGGGCGACGGTAACGAAACAGGTGTGAGCGTGATTTGAAGTGGTTCTGTTCTACCGTATCGATCTCCGTACTGTACGAGTATTGCCTCGTAGATAAAAAAAAACGTCCCCGCGCCTCGAGAAGGTTCGCGGAGAAAAGTTATTCTGAAGTCCGGCAATAATTGCCTACAGACGGCTGCCGTGGCCAGCTGGCGAGGGCCTTTCTTCTTTAACGGCATATTGAAATCACTGTTGTTATTGGCGCGAGTCCGGAATCGGGATGAGGCGGCGGCGGCCGGCGTCGTTCCCAGAGGGCGAATAAAAGTGAAAAGTAGCCGGAACCCCAGCAGTAAAGGGCGCGATGATTAGGCCGGCTAAAATGAAACGTCCGACGCGACAGGCAGTATGGCCGCCCGAGGAATTTAGCCTTTACGACGAGCTGACACGGCGAGCTCAAAAACCCGGAACATTTTTACTTAAACGATCACGTATTCCGGCCCTACGTTCAATTACGTCCCTCGAGGAACTTCCTTTGCATTTAAATCCGGAGCAATTAGTGCGAGACGCCGGTAATGAAATAAGGCTGAATTAGACTCCTCTTTGACGAGACGCCCCCCCCCCCCCCCCGTCGTTCCTCTCGCGGGACACTTTTCCGAAGAGACGAGCCTCGGATTACCGCACTTCGCTCCTCGGCTCAAAAAGAAAAAGACTCGATAAACAGCTCTTCGGAGGAATCTTATAATAAGTGGACCGATTCACGACGCTGCGGGGGTTTAAACGGTTTCCGCGCCACGAAGAAGTCGAGTTAGCGTAGGGCGAGCTCGCCGCGTATTCTTCGTTCCGCTCCGCTCCGTCCGGGGAAGTGCTACTTCCGTCATTTAGATTTTCTTGAAGGGGACAATTGAGGTCTCTGGAGACGGAGGCAGGACACGGATCCCTTCTTAGAAGGATGCGAACTTGAGAACTCCCGCGGGGTCGATGAGACGGAAAGCCCGCACCCTCGTCCTTCGGTCACGCCAGGCGTCGACGTCCCCCTTAATTACCGTCACGCAAAAATACCTGAAATTTGATAAACGTCGACGGTACTCTTATACACACTATCCCGTCGTGCGGTACTGTAACCGAATTTCATTTTGATGTACGGAGAAAACGTATTAGTTCGCGAGTGTGCGGGGCTAACTTGACACCGCAGCCGAGGGCCCGAAGAAGCAGTAACGGTACTTCTTCCACTTAGGCTTTCGATCGGGTCACTTTTCGATTCCGTAACAAAGAACCGAAGCGACGTAGCTGCGCGCGGAGAAGCCGTGTTCGGACGGGATAATCATGTCTTCCGGTCGATTCGGCCTCGACATTCTCCCTCGGCTCTCCCAATCAGCATCGTCACCTTCTGCCGTCATAAACAAGCGGACGGGCCCCACGGTCGGCGCGAAAACAAAATTAAGGCCAACTTTTCGATCAAATTGGTTGAAATTGGCCGCGAGTCGGGGGAGGGGTCCTCGGAGAATTGCGCCTTCTTCTGCCGTAGCGTCTGTTATTAGGTTATCCGGGCCCGGACGTCTCCTAGTCGATATTACTAATCGCCCCCGCCTCGCCTCGCCTCCGCTCGCCTTCACCTCGCCTTCGACATCGCACGGATAATGGTATGTAGGAGCGAGTCCGCCCAATCAATCACGGACGTTCCCTTTGCCGCTTCGTGCCGCGGGGCTTCACATAATGGCACGGGGGCTTATAGCGAACTCCGTCCATCAATAATTCACGAGTCGGCCGGCGAGAGGTTTTTAAAATGTCTAGCGCATCCCGCGTTACCACCTTCGGGTGAGAACGAAGTTAGGCCAGCCGCCCTTTGAAGTGTCGGCGTAAAGCTCGCGGCCAGAGCCGACGAAACCATCACGTTCCATTCACGGATTGGACAGGCTTCCGGACGGGCGGCCGTGAAAGAATTCTTCCTGGAATATGCCTCGCTCCGAGTCTAAAGGATTACACGAAATCGGGGCTGTCGCTAACGCGTCGAAACGAAGCATTCCTAACGACAGTTCCGATTACAGACGCTCCGGAGTTGGGCGACGCTAAATCGTGACGACGTCGCCCCTCGCCCCTCGAATTGGCCAGCTAATGACGTCGAATCTGGGACACACAAGGCGCGGGAATGGTGACGCAATCAAGAAGGCCAGATGAAGGAATTCCTGGCGGAGCGTTCAGAGCTCCCCAGGGATGCCAACACGCGCACTTTGCACTCCCCTTCCCGGCTGAGCAAGGACATTATTTCTCCCTCGCCGAAGTCCCCCGCCCGCAATTGAAAGAACCTTTCGCACTCAGTCGATAGCCCTGGTCCATGTCGGACAAACACGAAACCGGACGCCGGGCCACGTTCCCGACTACCGAAGCGTCCAAATAATACTTCTACTCCCCGACCCCGCCTTGACCCTCTCAAAATTAATCCTGAAATGTATCCCTAAACAGGATAAAATGCAATTTTCTTGAAAAGATACCGGGAAAGAAATTTGGTTTCCAACGACGGAATGGCGTTAAAACAGTCGTTGGTAGGGCGCCGAACTTAATCGGTGACCCTGCCGTACTACGTAAGCGATTCTCTAGAGGGGGTTCGGTTTCGCGGTTAGAGATGTCGTCTCCCACGATTGGATCAATCGTATAGGAGCCGCGTCACAAAACCTCATCGTTCACGGGAAACTGCCGGGCCGTAAAGTACGGACGTGTTTACGCACGTCCCTGGGGACCTGACTACGCGAGAAGCCGCCCTCGAACCCGCCAATTAAGACACGCCCAAGCATCGGAGTTCTAAAACTGCAGATGGACTACTCCGACGAGGACGGGCGGCGGCACCACCGATCCCAGGACAGACTGTTGTACCGGTGATGCGCGCGGCGGCGGCCAATTTCACGTCTCGGCGCGTACTTAAACTAATTACGAGCCCAGTCCTAAATAGCAGACTACGTGGGCGTCCACGGTCCGATTACCCCAGCCGAGACAAATCAGATGCGGTCTGGAAGAAACCGCAACCGGCGCCGCGAAAAAAAAGAACGATACGGCAGCTAAGATACGAAAACCACAGACACAGCACTACACACGGCCATGCAGGTTCTATCTAAGTGGCAAGCAGAGAGTAGTAATAATATAACATGCCCTGGTTCGAGGAGGGGCGACTGAGTCTGTTTGCAGGGGACATAGTCCGCCGGTACGAACCAGGAGTGCGTGAAGGCCGGGTTGATGAGCGCTCCCGCTCCCTGCTGCCGTTGAAAAGACGACGTCACGGCATAGTCCATAGCGACGGCCTGGTACGGCAACATGTCGACGTCGTCTCGCGCGTCACACTCGGAAAATTCGACACGCGGAACCCATGACGACAATGACAGATCCCTGTAACGACTACCGGAGAAATAATCACCCCGCGACATAGCTAGAGCACACGTGCCGTCGGCAGTTTCCGCCGCGGCTCGGTCGTGGGGGCGGGCTTCGGGCTCGCTCCGCCCCCGGTTCCCCCCCGGCCCGGACCCGGCGCCCGTTGGCCGGCGCCCACGTGGGGCAGAGCCCGCCCCTGGGCGGGGCGCCACCAGCAACAAGTGCCGCGAGCTGGGACTTCGGACTTGGTCCCGCATTGTTGTAGTTCGCGGCACTTCCACTTCTATTGGCCGTCGGCGTTTCTGCGGGGGAGAACGTCGGGGCGCTTGTCTGAACAACTGAGGGAATCTGTAATCGGGAAGTCCGGACGGGGATGCGAACCCCGATGGAGCCTGTCAATCGCCGTGCCACCCTACCGGGCAAATAAATCGTCCGGTATATTGCCTTGGTTACTTTAATTACCTGTACCGCCCTAAAAATAATACGAAAGAAGGCAATAAGAAATCGAGTAAATAAAAGGAGATACGAAAAAGGCTACGTCGAAGAGGGGCGATATCGATTTTTGATAAAGTACTGAGTGTGTCAGTGGGCACCGTTGACACCGCACTATCGGGCTAATTGGGGTCCTCGGTATCTCTGTACGCGAATCTGTAGACAATTGGTCTCCGGAGACAGACCTCGGTCTCATGAATATCGTAACGGCCCGGCCGGCTACGAGCGCTATCTTAACGCAGCATCTCGCTTCCAAATAGAATAAACTAAATTGACGCATCCTCCCGGTGACCCCGCGGCTCTGTGCTGTACTCGTATGCGAGTCGCGTTCGGTCCCCGACACGAAAATTCGTCATATCCGCTCGCAGGTGATTCAACCCTGCGGCCGCCGACAAAAATCTACACGTGGAACGGAAAATAAACTTCCCAGAAATGATGTTGTCGTGGAAGCCGAACGAAACCGGAAACTTCAAACTACCTGTACGGATTATTAATTATTGAAACGTAGAGTGATCAAAACTTCTTATATTTCTTACAATGCTATAAACGTAATACATATAATTATGAATGTTCTCTGGCTACAGTCACTTTGTCTCACTGAGTGAGTGTGTTTCTATATATATATATTATTTATATATTATGTATATATTCTCAAAAGTGAAAGAATCTAAAATTGATTATAGAATTAATTAGTTAATTTTCTTCCTCGTGTAAAATATATTATATATTATTTAATACATCCACAGATTCTATTATATTCAATTTCCTTAGCTTGTATATACCAATTATACTAATATTAATACTTACAGAGATAAGAAAAATATAGGTCATAGAAGCAAATGTTTTGAAATATATTATATACTATTAATTAAGTTACATTTGTATATAATATATAAATATAATTAATTTTTAGATTCTCTCACTTTTGAGAATATATATAAATCTATTGCAATTATTATATATACTAGCCTATAATCGCTTCCGATTACCTAGTTGTTATCTACCGCTAATGTTCCACACAGGAACTGTAGGCTATAAATACAAATAATTAATTGTGAAACTTTAAATTTGTGATAAAATTTAGAGTAGAAATAAGTGTTGAAATTTTCGGTATTTCAGCTTAAAAATAAATACAGACGCCTAATTGTCTGTCAAACTATAAATTTGTGTTAAATTTAGAGGAGAAATATGTGTTTAAATTTTCGGTATTTCATTTTTATGCAGCATCAGTACAACTTTGAATTCTGCAGTAGTAAAATGCTATTCTTACAATTTAGGTTTGAGAAACAGTCGTTTCATAAATTCAAATTTTTGTCAAAAACGTTTATTTCGTACTATGGCGAGATATACAAAGATAGATACATGCTTAAAATAATTTTAAAGAAATTACATGCATTTTATTGTTAATTACAAAATGAAAGGCAGCATAGCTGAGAATTAGTTATTCTTCTACTACAGTCGAATTTACTAAGCCTTGAAAAAGTAATTTTGTCCCAGTCTTGGTTGCTGAAGTATCTTCTATAATTAACGTCTGATCGAAAATTCGCGATTATTTCTACTACGGAAAATGGAGTGTTGAAGTCCATAGTACCTTGTCTTTCCGTGTCCTCAACAATATTTTCAGCACTAACCAAGCAATTAGCTAAAACTATTTTATTTGTCAAGTTCCCGTGATGCTACAAGTAGAATTGAAAAATTATTTTCTTATGATGAAGTGGTTACTTATAATGTGTATATATATATATATATATATATATATATATATATATATATATATATATATATGAATTTGCGTAGTAAAATGTTTAAATGTTGGATCTCGGGGAAATAAATTTTCCCGGACAATCTTCATTAATAGCTCTTGCTTATTGAGGACTAACTGTGCAATCATCCTCAGCATCAAATGATCATCACTACACAAATTACAAACAACGTTGCCATTGCAGCCAAACAACGTAGTGGCCATATTTCGACATATGAATAATTATAACTTAATTTACAGCTTAGTTCTTAGGCAATATGCATGACAGTTTCCGTTTTTATTACTTCTAAAGTAAACCCATTCAGATATATATATATATATTTAATAAATCTGAAAATCGATCAGTCCCAATGTTCCAAATTGTATAACAATTACATCAGGACCATGATTTGTAATATTTATAAAATTTTTGTGTATGGTAAGAACGTTAATGATATTTTTTTCCGTTAATATTAAGAAGTCCAACTTTACATTTAAAAGAACAGTTTTCTGTAATTAATTTTTTATTCTTTCACTTTTGACAATATTAAATGAAGTATCGAATTTCATTCATTGAACTTTAAAATCAAATGTCTTACTAACAAAGTATTCAAGCATTCTTCTATGTGGCATGGTCTCTTGGAGAGGTAACAAAATTTCTTTGCTCCAATCGATTATTTAATGCAGTTATTCTGCTATGTTTAGACTTTTACTATTCTCTTATTTATTCAAGATAGGCCCCAAACAAATCTGTTTGGATATAATTGTGTAATAAAGGGGTGTTTAAGTCGCTTGTGTACTTATGAAGTAATTGTATTACATTCATATAGATACCATTTTTAACCAGTTAGTATTATTTTATATTTTAAGTTTAATTATTGTAACTCAATTTAAGCGATTACATTTTAACTCTCTGTGTGTGTGATATTATGTATATATATATATATATATATATATATAATAAACGTCTCTCGTCATTGGAAATAAATTAATAATTATTAGCTGTACGTAACATTGAGGGAAGTCTACATTGTTGGAGCTCGTATTTACCAGTAATATAAGTAAAACTCCCCGGGCTTGTATATTTCAATTATTTCTCATATTTGAATTAGCAATACAACAAATAAATACATAAAATTTATATCGCTAAGTCTGGAATAACATAAAAAAATACTCTCTTTCACCGATCAAATTTTCCCGAGAATTTTATCAAAAATTAGTAATTATTTCCTTATATTTCTCTTTTATTTATTACATTATATATAATTTTACTTAAAAATAACAGTATATAGTTCTGTACCTGTCTTATAATTAGACACAAATTAAGAGATATATTAATTTAATAATAATAATATTAATAATAAAAAGTAATGTTTTTGAAATAATATAAAATTGATGACCTTATACAGACACTTTTTATATTTCATTTTAAGAAAAAAAGGAGGAAGAAACAAATAGGTATCGAACCGTCGTTACAATATAAATAAGGAATAAAAAGTGTCAGTATAAGGTCATTAATTGTTTTATTATTCATAATACTAATAACAATAATGGTAACACTTGTTGAGCACGTGCGTTATTGATTGAGTTGGCTTGGCGTGTTTTTTAGAAATTTTTATTGCAGTAAGTGAAAGTAGCAAATTTAAGAGCATTTCACACTCAAAACTAAATGCACTTTAAATTATTTATATTTTTAGATAAAGATACAGATGAAGACCAGAAACTTAAGAAATGTACACTACTTCATTAGAGGACAGCTACTATTTATTAACTAAGTTCAATACGATAGTATAGGTAGTATTAAGCAACGTTATTTTGATACTTTATTGTTGCGGTTTAGGAAAATAGAATAGGGAAATTTCAGGTCCGGGTAATCTAGATGCAACACACTGAGACAAACAGGCCTCCCCCCCCCCCCTCTCTCAAGTGCAACAAAGGTTTCAGCTAATTGTCGTGATATCTTTATACTCGGATTTGCGTAAAGATGCAGCGCGCAGATGCGTTCTTATATTCAAATAGGATTATTTATATTTATTCATCCAGATGTTTTTTTTTACAATGTAGCAGTCATGACACCCAAATCGCCATAAAATGCATGTGATGGAAACTTATAATATGATAAATTAAATATTTTCTCGACAAAGAGTGTATTTAGTAAGTGACGGTCTGATTTGGACGTGCATGTAGGTGTCGTGAAGGCACTCCGCGTTTCTTCGGACCCTGGGGTTGCCACCCTCGCCGCTCTCCCCCTCGCTGCTTTCCTTTCTTTCGGCGCTTGATTAGACGAAACTCACTAAATAAAGGCAATGTTGGTTTTATCTGGAGTGTAATTTCAGACGCACAATAGAGATGTGGACGGCGCTAAATTGTGTTACGGCAGCTGGGGTTGTTTTGTCGAGCGAAGGGTTGCGGCGGAGCCTTTCCGAAATTTCAGTCTCGCAGCGAGGAAAGTAAAACAAATAAATAAGAACAGCTACGACGGCGCTTCGTAGGTGGCCGTTCCGGAAATCGCGCATGCAAATCCGCGCGATGAATGAATCGTTAGGGAAGTGCGTCGACGTCACGCGCCAAATGAGGCATTCATGCGCGCAGCCGGCTCAAACAACGTCATAAATACCCACGGAGAAGCGACGAATACCGGCAGCGGTCTTCACCAACAAAATGTTCATCGGACTGGAATATCCGGACCAGCGCAACTCGATTACGAACAGCGGGGTCAGCTCCAGGAGACGATGACTCATTCAAGGCGGCGTAATATTGATCTGTGTAGTGGGACTGGGTCAGGGGGGTAACATCCCCGCCCTCCACATATTCTACACTTACAAGAAAACTTCCCATATCAGCTCCACAGACCACCCGACGACGCGATCGGCTAACCTGATTTTTGCAACGGGGTCAACTGGACTGTTACATTCCGAAAAGAAAACGATTTACCGTTCCGGAAACAAAGTGTCATCGCCCATGTTTCCCTAGAGCTGCTTTCGCCCGACAATTACCGTATCTGAGACATACGTTTAATAAATATTACGCGAAACTATTCAGGATAACTATACATAATACGTGGACAACATTATAGTAATAACGTTTACAACATTAAAATTTAAACACGTTCCACGTTAAGTGTTTAAATTTGCTTCGTATATGAGAAACCGAATTCCTTGGAACTAAGGCCATAATTTTAATGATGCACGATTTATGCTACCTGTCACACTTCAGGCCTAGGTTGGAAAACTAAATAAAGGACACGCATCGTCTCCTTACACCAGAACGTTTCCTGTTTCAAAAGACCGGGATGATTACTTTTAATTCTGATAAACGAAGAACTAAATTATTTTCATTAAGAGTCTATCAAGTCCAATAAGGTTTTTTTTTCTTCCACAACTCACTTCTAAATTATTCTTCAAATGGAAAATGAGTTAAAACGGACTCAAGTCTGTGACCAATTCGCTTCATCTGTTACTCGCAAATTGACGGGTAGAATAAAAATGGTAATTTTTACGAAATCGGCAATTTCACCCTGTTCAGCCCTGAGTTCAATTCTTTTTTTGCATAATGTAAGTCATTCGACGGATTTTAACCATTATCTCCATTCTATTCCTCCCTATTTTACGGTTTTCATAAACAACCTACTAACAAATAATTTGCTAGTGGTTATTTATTCGATATTTTCCCTTTAAAACGTCATTATTTCTTATTGAATCCACTCATTTAAGATTTGACATTGTTCCAGTTAGTCCGTAACCTGTGAGACACTGGCGTTCTGAACACTAAAAATATTCGAGTGTCCAGCATCGGGTGTACAGACTGATGACGTCGATGAGTCTGTTAAGTTCGCCAATATATCATTGTATTGTCATTGATACCGGGGGAGGGGAGGGAGGAGAAAATGGAAATTAGGAAATAATAAAATGAAAATCTGATGTCCACATAAAACATGACGTTGGCACTGACTATTTCATTCATCTACTTGCATTGCAGCGGCAGTTGCAGACGAACTGATGCCGTCGTCATTGACACGCGAGGCTGCTGCTCCAACGGCTCTCTTTGGCTCCCGAAGACATTTAAGTCTCTGGTAAAGTGTCTGTGGAGCATCACTAGATTGCCATTGAGACTTCTTTCCAACTGTAATACGATTTGTGTATTTAGGTTTGACTTTTCCACGATTATATGCTGACATTGTGTTGAAGTTTACTTATTTTTATCATCAACAAAATAATTTTTGAGGTGATCGTGGAATTGCTGGTTGAAAATTAATACTGTTTGAAAGTTATGAGAAAATGACAGAGCGCCTCATACTTAAGTCGCTTCTAGGTGAAATTGAGGATTTGTTTTCTTTTTAGTATCACAGTGTATATTAATGTCCTGATATCGTTATGGTCGTTTCATCTCTATGACTAGGTCTAAAGTTTCCCTCTCAGTGACCCTGTTCACTTTAGACCAGAATATACTCTTAATATTATCTCTGAATTAACCACAATTATTTTAATAATTTTCAGCTCCAATCCTGTATTCCATTGAACTGTCGTCTTGAAGTCCTCAATGAGGATTGGAAGTTACAAGAATTCTCTCTTCGAGAGCGCCACTTGACTTCGTATCGCTCTGGAAAATGACGTGTTTTTCACTGTGGTGCCTGACTTGGTATCGTAACATTCGCGAAGTAGCTCGCGAATTCTGATATTATCCGCGATTCGATCCTCACGCGCGCAATCTGCTACCGGTCACCGACTACAATCCTCCAGGCATCGGTGCAATCTGAGCCCAGACAGCCCGCGAAAGGACAAAAAATGAAGGAATCTCTCCCCGTCGGAGTGGAAATAAAATTCCCATCGATCACGGGACGGAGGAACAAATGGACTATCTACTCGCCCCACGGTTCGGTGCCCACAAATTGTGCTGCGCTGGAATGACAGGAAACAAAGCTGATAAGAATGGCCGCCGGTATCAGGAAGGCGGTCGCGGCTCTCGTTACCGCAAGAACGGAGCGCGATTCGGCACGCCATCCTCATCCGTCAGGCTCCAGCACGAGCGGGGGCGTGGGAAGCCTCTGCGCTCAGCTGGTCAGCTCCCCCGAATATACGGCGCGCGATAAGACGCGGGGAGATAATAGACCAACTTGCTCCATAAGTCAGCCTCGCCTCCGTACCTGCATCTAGATTGCGCACTGCGGTAATGGCCGGAGTTTAGCCAATTAGCTTTCAATTACGGCGCGCAGATAAAGCACGCGCCGGCCCGACCCGACCGGGCCCGGCCGGGCCCGAGTCCGGATTATTACGGAACGGCGCGAGCCCGATTGCGACGCATACTAACGAACGACGCACTTGTCAGCGGCGGGGCGCCACGTCAACCTCTAATTGCATTTGTCTTTCCAATTAGGTCTCCCCTGCTCCCCGTGACAAAAAAGATGATCGATTCCTATTTGCCTATCTGCTCCCCCTCTCATCGGCTCATTTATGTAATTATTTCTTTCTTACGGGGTGAGTCGTACGTGAACGATGACGCGTCTGGATCCCCTCGACATGATACGGCTCTCACCTGTTACTCCAGTCTCCGCCGCAATTAACTGCTACTCAGACAATCGATTTCACGTAGACTGCCACCAAGACTAGGATAACAGTTATTTTTATTCACTTCGAACATCCGTTGTAATCATTTATGCAGTTAAAGACGTTTCTGTTATAATATAATTGTGTTGTTTTTGCTGTACACATTTCTTAAAATTAGTGAACCTCGACAAACTACCATTTTCGAAATTTAAGAAATAAGCTGTCCAGTTGAAAACTACCCGTACGATAGAAGATAATCTCGGTGAAGGATGACAATAATTTTCTGTGTCGCAATTCAGTGTATATAACTTTCATAAATGATGGGACCTAATTTTGTATTATAACTGAAATTCTTTATTTATTATTATGTATGAGTTCATTATACGCAAGCACATCACAAACTCGTTTGCATCAAAGTACCGTAAGAAGAATAAAACCATCTGAACGTTACGATTCGTTATTATCAATGCATGCTGACTATTTGAAGGAAAAACAAGCAAAAAGTTCGGTTCTATAAACCATGAACGTCAGGTAAACTGAAAGCATTCTGTTTGATTATTGGAATCCAATAAGTGAATCCTCTGACGGATCTTGCGAGAAGAATTCCATAAAAAAATCTTTAGTCAAGGTGTTCGCTTATTAAATTATTTATGCGGCGTATTATGTTGGCACGTTTGCACTATGAATGTCGAATTTCCTACGAAACCTATATAATAAAAAATTATGTATATTTGTATGTATGTATTTCCGTTATTTTCTGTACAGATTTAAACGCGTGGACAGATTCCAACAACAAATTGGTACACATATTTTTCAAAACACGAGAAACAGTACTGTGTGGGTGAGAAACCCCTAACATAAAAATGGAAAGAATTAAAAAACGTGATCATTAAGTGTTAATTTACTGCGCGCCAAGATACCATGACGTCATGCGAGAGAGAGAGAGACTTTCCTACCTCGACGAACAAAGGAAATGTTCCTTTCTCCGTAATGAAATGGAGCAGAAATATTGTCATTAAATAAAGAGTATATTTGTATTCAGTAATAGTCTATCGAATGATAATAAAAAAACAATACGGAATGCTTTAAGATCCTTGCAGAAAATGTAAGTTAATTTTCGTGCCATATTAATGACTCTAATATGTCGACTATTTGTTTACATTGTTAATCTAGCTAACAATTTCATCAATTTAATCGTTCGTAATGCCTGAGGAGTGAGGAACAATTATATCCTGCAATACTCAAGGAGTTTAAGTATTCTATTCGTAAAGAAATTTGGAGGTATGTTTGTTGGGATTGATGCAATAAAATTCAATGTATTTTTTAGATGTTCAATTAATGAACTATCGGTAGAAAGTATGTACGGAACTAGGAATAGTTTGATATAGATTAAATCACTTCTTGACTAGAGATTATTATTGAATTAAATACTTTTTCGTGTTTATATAAATAAGTGCGCGGGCAACGCGGGACACCCAGCTAATTATTTATGTCGCATCTAATTTTGTTGTTTGTTCGAAATTTGAAACGTTTCAAGCAGGGATAGTTCTTTACAAATAGAGTACATTTAAGTTTGGGTGCATTCGACTGCCCCTCTACCCGCCGCTGTCAGAACGACTCCTTTGCGCTCCAGACAGTCAACCACGCAGGCGCTACACGCCACCGATACTCGTCACGATAATTAGCGAAATAATTACTCTTTTTGGAGGACCGTCCCGGGGAGACGCGGCGCGGAGCGTACACCGGAAGACGCTGCAAATAAACAGAGGACTATCGCGCCGTGATGGATGACGCCGCCGCTGCACAACTTTATCTCTCGTCTTGAGGACACGAACGGAATATTTATAATAGTCCTTCGGGGACGCAGGGGCGTCGCGCCAGTAGAGTCCTGGGGCGATAATAAAAATGAATTAACAACAAAATATTAATGCTCGTATATATCTTTCCGTGTGAGCGTCCCCAGAATGGAGTGGCGAATTCTCCTCGAAGCGGAGGTACAATCAAGCTTTTAGGGAGTCGGTGAGGAGGAGACGCTTATAAAACTTAAGTCTCGTCTCGTTTTCCTTCCTGTTAGTGCCGTTTCACTTTTTATTATTTTATATTACGCGGCTGATACACATTCAAAAGTTAAGAAAGTTGAACGTATCGTGGCTGTTAATAAGATACTTTTTATGGGCCGCGGAGGAGTAGTTTCTTGAAATATGGACGACCCCGGTGCACGACGAGACTCGGTGAAATCACGTAATTTTGTATCGCCGCAATATCTGCAGATGTAGGTACCATGCGTCGCCGACTAAGTTAATTTCTGGGGAAAACGTAGGGATGAAGGAAAAGTGGCACGGATAAGCGGGAATATTTCATCATCAGCGAGGTCGAGATTTGCAAAATAGTCACGCTATAGCCGTGGTGGCATCAACGCGGGACTTAGAGTAGTAATGTACTTTTATCTGCGTTACTGTGTGCTCGAGAAGTTTTTACCCTCGCTGGGGAGGCGCAGTAATTTACGGCGCTTTATTTCCTTGTAATACGAGCGGAGTGACAAGAAACAGGTTGGAATACAAATCAGACGGCGGCGAGATGATGAGCCGATTCCCAAATGCCGCGTATAAAACTTTGCATTTCAGATCCGGGATTTGAATCGACTTGTTCGCTGTTCCAGGGGCTGTAAAGTGAGAATGGCTCGAGAGGGAGGCACCGCGGCTCATTACGACTACGGACGTGACTGCGTGCCCCTACCAAAATATACAGACAAACCAAACACATGTTTAACTTTGAATTAAATATCAAATCTTTTTCATACTTATGGATGTACCCTACTATATTTCACTCAAGGAAACTAGCTCACTTATCGTTTTCTCACTAGCACTTTACAAAAACATTATTCGCTTCTATAAAATTACATGAAGCGCATGTTTCATTAGCAATTAATCGAAAACGAGCCCAATTTTGATAAAAAATGATTTATTTTCGAATTCAAGTTTTTCTGGCACTTGCATGGAATAGCAAATTATATTATTATGAATAATGGATAACTCACGTAGGCATATATATAAAATTATACCCGTCGTAGACGGGCTACCATCTACTTGAAGCGGCAATGATATTCCTACAAAAAAACTACATTTGCAGTTATCCGCAGCGAATAATTAAAATTAAAATATAAACCAGTACAATATCGTAAGACGTGAAATAAACCGAATAGAAAAAAATGGAAACTAAAAATAGTTATTTAAAACAATTAATCCGGGTACATCCTTCACAGTAAATACGTAATCCTATGTTAAAGCAAGTAGGATATTTTTTCCTAAACGATTTTCACCTCCTTTTTCCTATTCTGCATTATCGCATTATTAGTCCGATCGTTGCGTTGTCCCCCAGAAGGTTAGCTTTATTATTCTGAAATTATGAATCCAATATTTTAATATAGGCTACTTTGCCATTTCGTTTGTCCTATGTATAAATGCGACAAGAACGGAGTTTAATTGATCTCATTTGCAGTACTGGATATCTTAAAATATTCTCTGCTTTTAATACTGTATTATTTGTATTCTTCTTCTGAATTTACAATTTTTACGTGTCGCATGAAAAATATCTGCTTTCATGTGTTACTAAAATAGTGATCTAGTTTATTAATGTAAAAGAAGTGTTATTTATCTAAAGACAATAGTTATCATTTAATTGAAGTGTGTTTTGACATTATTAAAAAAAACACTATTGACTTCAAATTTAAAAACTGTATATTCCATGAAGAAGAAAAAGTAAATATATAAAAAATATGTATAAGTTTTATGTGTAAGAGAGAAAGCATGCAGTAATCCCATTACTATAATATAGCAACGTTTTTAAATATTTAGTACCGCATGAAATTGAAGTGTCCGTTAAACAATAACTTATAATAATGTATTGACCAAATACAGACAAAACTGAATAAATTAGCCGTACTACGTTTCTTCTACAATTGTGGGATGCTATGGAGCAAATTTAACTTGAAAGTATAGTTAAATTTACACCTGATAAGTTCTCGTAGAAGTAACGTTATGTAATTAACGTATTTAATTTTGTCTATATTTAGATAATATATTATTACAAATACTCGGTCCAATTGAATATTACAATTTTTTAATAGGAAATTAACGGGAATATTTGAGGATCTGGTAGTATCCAAACGACAAAAAATAACGTTACGATAAACTATTAAATTCGTGAATGAAATTACTGGATTACATTAGCAATCGGACAAAATGAGTTAAAGGTCTACATTTCGTTTGGAAGAATTTGTAGTGTAATGAATCAGCCTAATTTAAGTTCAATTATAATGCTTGATATTTATAACGCCGATGTTTCGTACTAGTTAGATGATTGTTTGTCACTCAATCGACGGCTTTTCCTCAGGGTTGTCTTAGAAACCTTAAAATTAACTGACTCGAGCAGGGTCGATATTATGAAGAAGAATAAATGGAATCGCGTTGTCCCTGAGAGAAGTGCCCGACCGCCAATTCGACAAAATTTACAGGGGTTGAAATCTGCCCCTTGGCGTCGGTAACAGCCGACGGGAAGCTGCACGACTTCTTAAAAGTTCCGGCAACAATTTTGTAAGAATAATTTCTCGGAGGCTGTCAGCCCGTGTTATCTCGCAACTCTTAATTCATCTTAGCTGAGTTCGATTACTTGTATTATACAGAAAACTATAATTCGTCCTCACTTTTTAGTATACGTAAACTTTTACAGGTATTTTAATATGCAGCCAATTATCTGGAACGTAGAAAACAGCAAGGAATTTGAGAAAAAGGGTAAATTAAATTTTATTAGACTATTTGTAGAGATGAAGGGTGTAGGACAGGTATCACTTCATTTATAGTCTCTTATCTCGACTATAGAAAAATTATTTTATCATATTTTTCAGGAAAAAAAGAAGGCTCTAAACTAGCAAGTGCTATTAAATGTATATTTCTGGTTAGTTGCGACAAAAAATCGGTACTTGTTATTCTTCGAAATATGCTCACGAATTGTTTGAAGAACCGTTTGGTAACAGCCCGGAGAGGAAGGAAAAGGCAAATATTCGTACGTTTAATTTGGAAATGTTATAGTTTTATTTTGAAGCGTGTGTAATTTTTAAGTATAAAGTTTTCATTCCCCATCTGCTGTACTGCTTTAACTTGGATTATAAAACTTCAAATGTTTTTTTTAAAAAACGTCCTAATACACAGCGATTCTCTGTAATTTCAGATATGCCGGAGTTGTGTTGTGCCATATTGAAAACGTACCGAGGGACAGGGATACCGAGTTAAAATATGTCGGATTCATAACTTCTGTAACAAAATTTTATTTTACTCTATAAACAATATCTACGACCGTTTCTGCCGCAGCAGGCAAAGTGACTCATTCCTAAAGGTTTCGAGGTTCAACCAAATCCGGGCGTCCTGATTTGGATGTTATCTGGTTGGGTTAAATGCTCATTTAGTCCTCATTTAGAGTATCCCAAAAGCGGTCAATTAAACTGAGAATAAGGCTGAGGGAGATCAGAACACTGACCACGTGACTTCAGAATTGTAGGCAGTCGTTTTGGTTACTAAACGTCATTAGATTTTTATATTCTCGTTTTATGACTTCTAAGGGTTACATTGCGATTGCCAAAATTTCAATATCACGTTACCAACCGATTTCACGAGTCTGAATCGTTTTAATATTACACTGATAATATTAGTGACGATGAGAAACAATATTTCATTAACGCTTATCTGGACAGCTGGATGCCGTAAAAAGTAATGTGACATCCCCTTATTTAGAAATATTAAAAATCCGAAGAGGATTAAGTAATCAAACATGAGCTAATTTGTATGAAATATCGACAGTAAAGTAAAGTACTATTCGAGATTTGAGATCGAGAAGAAAATTCCAGTGGCGAGTAAAAACTGCCCCACTCGTGGTGGAAAGGGATGTCATAAACGTTTTCGGGATAGTGATCTGTTTATATAGCCCCGAGTAATTAAAATTTACCGCGTAACAATTTCTCATTTACTGAGATAACATTTTAGATTAATTATAAAACACATTTTCTCCTGAAACTTGTTAGACGAGACATACGCCCCTCGTCCTCGTAGGTTCGAGACGAGGTCCAATGTCCCACGCTGATAAGGGGGACAGCCATTACTATTAAAATGGCCCTCCCGCTAACCCTTATTTTTTGCGCCCCATTTGCAACGTAAAGCACGGCTTCCGAAATTCACATAGCGGTCTTTATGGTGGCCAAGGATTCCGGGCCTTCCATGCGGTTTAATGGCCTGATCATATCTCCGCATACGTATACCGTATTGTTTCATAATTTTCCACCAAACTAATTTTCTCTTCGTTTTTGTTGCTGGAGTTGCAACATAAACGATTTGCGCACGAGATAAGAAGCAGGTCGATCTTACCGACCCTATTAAATTTCCTACGTTGTGGGCTTTACGATACGGAGAGTGATACGTTTTCTTGTGTCATTATAACCTTTCCTTGCTATTTGCTATTTTTGAGAACGTACTCTGCTTGCGAGACACAAAACAGAGGAGAATCGGCCGACATTATTAGGGAAATTTGGAAAGACGACTATGCCTTTCAGATATTTGTGTATCATATTTTTAAATGTAAAAAACAACTTTTAAGTTTTATCTTCGTCTTAAAGCGCATTATGAAGGATAATAATCGAAAACAATATAGTTGACTTCTCTTGAAATAGAAGAGAACTTTTGCAACAATTCTTAGACCTATAACGTGTGTCTAATCTATCTTTTAACAAATAAAGCAGTGTGTTTGTATGTATGCTCCTTATACAAATCTACACCGTTGGAGAAAATTTCTCCAAACTTCGTACACGTATTCTTTGCGACCAGTAAAAAAACACTGTCGGGGTGACACACGTCTACCACCCCCAGGACTGGCGGCAGACGGGGTGGAAAAATTCAAACATACTAAAACAGCCGATATTTGGGTCGGATAAATATTTTTAAGGGTCAAACAAATTTATACTGTTTCTACCGATGTTATCTGTGTATTATATTTCAATACCTTACAGCGTGGGAAAGGAGCACCCTTAGGGTGGACGGGAGTTACAAGAAAATAACGCGAATACAACCGATATTAGAGTCAAATCCAAGGTTATGAATGTCGCTGAGTTTAATTATGACATATAATTGGCCATTTAACCCCCAGGGGAGGGGATTGACGGGGTTGGAATTTTTGAAACATGCAAACACAGAGGATATTAGCGTTGAATAAATATTTTTCAGGGTTAATTAGATGTTTGTGTCTAAAATTTGAACCCCTTTCGGAGGGGAGCCCGCTTAGGGGCGGAAGTGAGGTGAGTTACAAGAAAATAACGCGAAATCAACCCTGATTCGAGTGAAATCGGGGTTATGGATGTCGCTGAGTTTAATTATGACATTGAAATATTTGTTGAACACACAGTAGAGGGACTGGACCGGGGAGGGGGGTATTTTCGAACATGTTATATATTCGTCGAAAGAAACTTTTTCAGAGTCAATGAGTTCAACCCCTTTCGGAATGGGAGGTGAGCACATTTAAGGATAGGAGTAATATATGACATGTAATTGTGCCATTCTGACATGTTAATAATCTGGAGAATCGAGTTGTTGATTATAAAATCACGTTCATACAGAATGATAATATTTTATCAGAGTATTATTTTCTTTTTGATTAGGCATTTACAAGAATTTTGATCTTCAATCACATGGCTGTTTTTGAGTCTTTCTTCGCATTAATTCGTGTTATCCTTTACATCATCAGTTACATAATTAATTATTTGGCCTGTATTCTTTGATCTATATATACTCGTTCTGTTCTTTCTTTCGACTGTTACATCTACTATACTGTTTACAACACTCCGGATAATCTACAGAAGAAACACTGGTTGCGAAGGGAAGCGACCTGTTCGGATACACGTCAGTCTATCCCCTCCACTCTCATTTCCATTTAAAGAATAACTCAAAGAAGAACAGCTCAGACTAAAGATAGCGGAAGTATAAATCATGGCCGCAATTTGGGAAGGGCATCACATTTCCTTGTGTAGATGACGCTGACTGATTGGCAGGATTATCATTTCATCCTGGTCTTTGGAGTGAGGTGTGGTCTGCTGTAACTAGAGAAAGACGTGTCTTTCCTTTCCATAACTTGTTCCCTACCTTTCCCCAATCTCTTCCAGACATTCTATTGTAAACTTTAATAATATAAAAAATGAGATGGATTAAAGTTTACGAATGGACTCATATCTTATCATGTTTCTTTCGTCCATTCTTTCCAACGATGCAAAAAGGAGAAACAAATAACGAAGGTCCCTGCGTTGTTGAATATAACGATCCATACGCACTTTACTTATATTGTTATTCATAGTAAAATATGGAGACTGAAAGCCAGGTGGCGAGTTGCGATTACAAATTTTTGCGATAATCATTTTTCTATCCTTCGTTATATTTCACAATCAAATTACACTGCACAATGTGAACAGAATGCAATTGTGCATAATGAAGCATAAATAAATAAAGTGTCAATTGGCAAACATATTTTCAGGCTTATAAAATCTAAATGCCGAAATTCCCTGTGTACTTTACACTGCAGAATGTTAACAAACGTCTGACTTTCAAGTGTGTGTGTTTATTATTCAACTAAGATGAATTATTACTGTTTTTACACAGAGAAAGACAGCTGCGATCCACTAGTTAACATAAATTCTGAGAAACATTGCATCATGTAAGAAATAGAGGGATATAATACTGGACTCTTGAGATTTGAGAATTTTCATGCTATAAATATCGTTGAGAGGAAGAAGCTTTATGGCACTTGGAAATTAGATAGCGCAAGTAGATAATTCACAGTTAGCTTCAAATAAACTGCGAGAATTAATTCACAGTTAGTCAAAAATAATGGTTATCAGCTGTGAGGACTTGGAAGTTAATTGGAGAAAAAGAAGCACAGAAAGTTTGGTCCGGGGGCATGACCACAGAACAAATGTCAACATCCAGTCTAGTGACAGATGAGAACTGGACAATAAATATACAGAAGTTTGTTCAGCTTTCTCCATTCCACTTACATTTAATATCCCTGTGAAGTACTTTTTATTAAAATTATAGTAATTAATAAATGGATAATATTTAATAATATATTCATTTAAAAAACATACTTCGCAATGAATGAGCGCCATAGTTTTAAGAACGGCTCAATCACAACTAATATTTATGGGAAAATAAATCAATGAAGTTTTTATTTTTAGGTCTGTTTATATGAAATAAATAATGCAGGTGTTTGACCAATACCAGACAATATTTTTATTTATTTACAACGTTTCGATACGTGTTTGTACCCTCATCAGGTCTTTCCTAAATATGCTAAATGTTAAAAACTATATTCACATCCTATTGAAAAAAATATAAAATTTAGAAGTTTTTCGAGGCACTACTTTTCTTCTGCGACCGCACTTGTTGGTGAATAAGTGACTCGAAAAAACTTATAAAGTTTGTGTTTTTTTCAATAGGATGTGAATATTTAGGAAAGATCTAAAGAAGGTACAAACACGTACCGAAACGTTATCGTAAATAAATAAAAATATTAAACTGAAAAAATTTACGTCTGATCAAAAATAATGAATAAGAAAGTTGGCCAAATTCAGACAAAAAAAGTGATAACATAAATACCGCACAACGTTTCTGGGATCCTTGTTCCTTTCGTCAGGTGCTAAGTAGAGCTGAGAGCGACACAACTGCACTTGTCAGTTGACAAAACTCCAAAGCGAGGAAAACGCAACAAAATGGGAGAGCCGAAGGGTTAGCGTAACAATAAGGAAGCAACGACAATAATAATAAGGGATCATAGCAATTATTGAATTTAACGGTATCTGTTTGTACATTAATAGATGTTTTTTTATTTTAATATACAGAAAATTTTTTAAGATTTCACAATTGTGATACATTGATGACGATAACATGTTAAAATTAACTTGAAGAAATTTAGATGCTTCTTGAGTGAGTAGTTGAAGAGCAAGTTATGAATTATTTCTCTCTCTCTCTCTCTCTCTATATATATATATATATATATTAATTATATTTTCTCAGACGTTTCTCCAGTTTCCAGGAATTCATTTTTTTGTTAATTGAAATATTCTTCTATTTTATATTTGTTATCACGCCAGTTATTGGGTGTTTGTGTTCTTCTGAGGGGTTTAGGTGTAGGAGGGTGTGATTCTGTATTTGCGATTATGGCATTGAAGTGGTGGAGATTTCTATTGCGTTGGATTAGGGCGGTTTGAATTATGTTTTTTTGCGTTGAGGGAATATTTAGGTCATTGTGGATTCTAGAGTTAGTACAGTTGGTTATAAAGCGGAGTATTTTATTTTGCGTTATTTGAATTTTATTAACAGGCATAAAACCAGAGGATATATATATGAGGGATGTGTAAAGGAGTTTTGAGTTTTTTTGTTGAGAAGGATAAAGGAGATTTCGGGTTCAGTAATGGCTGTAATGTGTGGAATCTGTGGAGTATTTAATACATGTGATGTTTGATTTAATGTGAAGAATGTTTGAAATGAGTCTGGAATTGTACCTGGTGTCAGTGTCTAAACTCTTATCACTTTTCCAATCAAATGTATGTTTAGAATTGGTTATATGTTTGTCTGGTATTGGTCAAAAGACTGCATTATCAATGAAGTGATGGTGTCCCCGTACCGGCGTGACGTTTCAGACTGCCGAAAGCCGAGGTAATACGATGATTATTGGTGCGAGACTTAAAGGCAAAATTCCACTGCGACGTGCTCAGTCATCGCTTCAAAATTTGTAGGCTTTACGGATCGTGGATGGAGTTTCTCGCGACAGTAGCCGCGGGAAGATAATTCCCACGTAAAGCGACGAAAAACAAATAAGGTTAATTGTTCCCTCCGCGCGCTGATAAAGCGGAACGTGTGTAATTTAATTGTATTGTTGTCGAGAGTTGAAGTAGCGATTTATGAGCAGGCCGCGCTAATTAATGAGGATTAAGCTGGAGATGAGACCGTAAGCCGAGGCGAAGTTCCTCCCCAGGCGCGTGGACCGTGATCTGATTAGGATCAGCTAAAGACTTTTCCCCAGACTCTGGCGGAGAATAGCAATCAGCGGTGTCTTCGCGCGCAGCGCGGCTAAGATATTCTCGTCGGAGGCTCTTATTATTTGCGAGCGAGAGCGTATGGTTGTTTGCGTCCATTAGTCACCGCAGCGCGTCTTGACCGGAGGAGGGAGCACTCCCGGGTGAAAAATGATGCCTGTGAAATTGCGTCTCGCTATGATAGATCGGCCACGCGCCGTGTTGTTATTGGGGGACAAATGCTGTATTAGCACTGAATTACTCTCCGCCCCCCCGTTCTCCTCGACGTCAAATTTATGTCTTTTACAAAGCCAATAATCGGGGAACAAGTTGAAATCTCCACGCGTCACCTTACGCGACACCGATGTTCGCTCGATTTGTATTCATTATCCGGAGCAACCGGAACGGACTCGACTACACGTAACTACCTAAGTTTAATAACGCGCCGGTTTCCCATCTTATGCATATGAAAACAAAAGACTCCACCAAGATTGACATCTGGGCTTATTTATCAGCTTCCCCCGCAGCACAGGTAATCAGTTCGCGTTGGGGATGCAAGACGCAACACCTCATCTCCATATCTTGATGCCCGAGGAACTACAGGGCTATGCAAATTAAAAATATTGCCATACACAGAGGTTATTCGCAAACACTGTATGTACGTACATCACTCACGATTCCCTACTGATATTCAAATTTTAAAGCACGAATAAATATATATATATATCTATAATATTTATGGGAAAATAAATAATGAATACTTGTCGCAAGGAAGTGACGGTCCCCGTACCGGCGTGACGGTCAGAGTCAGACTGCCGAAAGTATATATATATATATATTTAATAAAAACTTTTTATTAATACATCCCGTTGTTTTAATCGCGTATAAATTTTGTTGCTGGAACAATATATCTATATATCTATATATATATAATTTTGATTAACACATCCGTTTATATATATATAATTTTGATTAACACATCCCATATATATAAATATATATATATATATATATATATATATATATATATATATACTAGCTAGGTGCCCGGCGTTGCTCGTGTACTTATTTATATAAACTCGAAAAAGTATTTAATTGATTACTTAAATATATTCATTGAGTATTTCAGGATATAATCGTCACTCAGTCTTCATACATTACGAAATATTACATTGATGAAATTGTTAGCTAGACGCACAACTAATACAGCGCGAAAATTAACTTACATTTTCCCCAAGGATGGTAAAGTAATTCGTATTCTTCTTTATTATCATTCGATGGAATATTGCTGTATAAAATTATACTTTTTATTTAAAGAAAATATTTCTGCTTTATTAAATTCCTAATAAAGGAGATATTTCCTTTGTTCGTTGCGTAGTAACGTCTTTCTCTCGCGTGACGTCATTGTCTCTTGGCGCGCAGTAATTTAATATTTAATGATCACGGTTTTTAATTATAATTCTGTCTACATGTATACTTTATATTAAATAAAAATATTTTTGCTTTATTTCATTACGAAATACAGAACTATATTTTTTTGATGCGTCAATGTTTTGCCAATGACGTCACCGTCTCTTGGCGCGCAGTAATTTAACACTAATTCGTAACTTATTTCAATTATAATTATTTCCACGTTTATTCTACGGGTTTCTCACCCCCACAGTACTGGTTCTCAATTTTGGCAGAATACGTATATCAATTTTTGTTGCATTCTGTCCACGAGATAAAATTTGTATAAAGAACAACGTAAATACATACATACATACAAATATACATACTTTTTTATTATATAGATATATATATATATATATATAATTTTGAATAACACATCCCGTTATATTTATAACAAAATTATTACGCGTATTAATTTTGTTGCTAGAATAGTATATATATATATATATATTGTAATACTAATTAGAGGCCAGTAATGATTTTAATAATTGGATAGTTATGATGGATTGTTAGCGGTAAAAATTTCAAAGGCAACAATGTATAGGCGAGCTTTGCTTTGAGCCGCGAGCGCTTTCTGGAAACAGTCGGTCTGGTGTTGAAGTCAGGTGTGGAAGTCAAAATTTGAGAGCGGGCAACGAACAGCTTGGCCGGCGTATACATCAAGCCGAGAAGGTTACAAGTTTTAGAATTTGAGTATAAAGGTTTGGACAGTGAAATACATTGTAAATCTGCAAAGAGTAACCTAATAATTAGCGCCACATTAAAATTTCTACGAGTACCGAGACCGTCATCAGTTTCACATAGAGACAATTTTGTAACAATCTGTCTAACTAATAATCCGGAGGGAGCAGCAGTTCCAGTTCCCAGAGGAGAAACTCGAAAGCTACAATCAAGTGTAGAGTCAGTGATTTCATGGTCTGTCAGTGTGAATTGTGAGCCCTAGCCCAGGAGAGTTAAGTCTGGTACCAGCCAAATTTTTGTAAGTAAAAACAAATTTATTTAAGTTTTTGTAAACGATAATTAAAGGTAAAGTCGTCAGATTTCGCTTTCTCGTTTTTCTTTTGATTGTTTAACTTCTTAGTTTGTAAATTCGATTATTGTGTAACGTAAAAAAAAATTGTTTCTTTATTTAGCAGGCCCAGATACATGACCCTGAGAAAGGAGTTATAAAATCTCTAAACATTGAAAAATGTAAATGTAATTAATCTCATATAAAATGTTATAAATTTCTACTGAATAAAAGTAAATTGTATTGTAAAGTTTAAAGAATGTTGTAATTATTTCGCAAACCTTCACTTTAAAATAAAATAAATAATTGTTTAATAAACGGACTATCGATTTAAATTCATGGAAATAATTTTGTTTAAATAATTTGTTAAATAATATTTTTTAATTATTACAATATATATAATTTTGATTAACACATCCTGTTTAAAATATATATATTTATATAATTCTGATTAACACAACGCGTACATATATATAAAACAAAATTAATACGCGATGCAAAAAACACGGGATGTGTTAATCCCGTTTTATATATAAAAAACAAAAGTTTGAATAGCATTGTTAGCGGCAGAAAACACACAAGTTGTACACAAGAATGCCATGTTTGTGTTTATTTTAGGTTGGTGGCTCGCGAGAAGCGGTGTGTGCTTCAGTCGTCGTGGAAGTATAACTGTGAACAGACGAAAAGTAAAATATCCAAAAAGTGTCTGGATACATGTAGTACAACAGCTAAAACAGTTAGAACAGTTTAATTTACAAGTTGCAGTCTGCGAGATAAATACGCTAAACATTTTGAGTGCAGAGTCTAAATTATTCTATTCGTGATTTAGACCATTGTCTTCGATTTTCGGAGCCAGTCAACTGCATCAAGCAGTTAATAAACTTTGGAACGAGCGGATAATATTTCCTAAACGAACAGTGAACCGCTTTGTCAAACTAAAAGTGTTATTAGAATCTGTGTTATAAAAATGGGCTGTATATAAAGTGTGTGTGTACGAACGAGTCAAATTTCCTTGAGTACCACAGACAGTAAGTTAAAATTTCACAGAATTATTATTTGTAAAGGTATTATCGTCAGAGTTAGAATTTCTTTGAGAATTTAAAGTAATATTTTATGTGTTTTTTTGCATTGTAATAATCTATTGATGAAGTAAGTCCATGATAGCTTCATAAAATTTCTTTGTTAATACGTATTTCTTTATTAAAGGCCCAGTAAACGACCCTTAGAAAGAGTAAAAAATTTTATTTTCAAATATTAATTAATAATGTAAATTGAAGTTAATTTCTTAATAACTGTCGTAAATTCATTTGATAACTTATGTAAATTTAATTGTTTGTGCGTTAATAAATTAATTTGTTTTTCTATTTTAAAATCTTGATTAATATTATAACATCCTATTATTTTAATATTTAAATTTACAAAAATTTGACGCATTAACGTGGCGATTTAACTTTCATTAATTGCTGATTACTACAAATTAGCGTCATCAACGTGTGGCCCATTTTAACTTTGTTTTATTTAACTTTCATTCTTTTGTAAACACCACAATATATATGACAAAAGTAAACCCGATGCAAAAAAAACGGGATGTGTTAATCAAAATTTCTTTATTAAATATTAAAAGGAATCTTTGGAATTGTGGTCATTCAAACGACACAACTTCAAGAAATGATGCCAAATTGACAGTTCAAATTCAGACACTGTAAAATACGTAGTGTTAACATGCCAGTAACAAAAACGGACAAATCAATGACGCATAAACACACAAATTAATCAAAACTTGACCTTATTAATTATCTTATGATTTTCCTACGAGCAAAAACAATAACAATATAATTTTTTGAACTTTTGTGAGTTTTGGGTAATGTGTTCATTCGGTTCTGAACCATTAATTAAATGGTTTGTTTACTATAATTATCAGAGTTTAATAGATGTAATAAATGTCTCATTAAATGAACGCCATTCGCACTTCTTTCGAAACCGTAATCCAAATTTAATGTTGTTCCTCATCTTTAAATCGGTACCATCCCAATTATGATGTATTCATTTACATATCTGCTTGAAGAGTTGCTTAATTATACGAGTGGTTTGCCACTGAAAATATAGAAAAATAAGAAAACTCCTTTTTCGTCGAGTCTTCTGATCGCATAAAGAATTATACAAGTATTGTTAAATACAATTGTCAGTATCTTTTTTGAATTACGATTTTCTCCAGAAATATAATAAAAATATGTCTATCCAGTTTATTACCGACGTATGCCCCCTGTTAAAATTAAAATTTTTATACACCGAAATAGATCAGCTTTTCGAAGCGGAAGTGAAGTCACAGTCTAACCACGTCAATGTCCGAGCACCAATCAGATGCCGCCACGTCGTGTATATTTTAATGTACATTGCTCATTTATTTATTTATTAATTAAATTGTCGGATACAAATAATTTTTTATGTGGAACGCAGACAATTATTAATTACGTCATCATGATAAGAGGAATTTCTGGAATAAAATTATCACTTTGTATCGTAATACTTTACTACTACTCTGTATCGTATCACGAAAGAAAATGTAATCAGAATATTATATTAAAATACCATTGAATAAGTTATTTCTGTTTAATGAAAATTGTTTTGTCTCTTTCGCAAATGAAAAATAATTTTTATCCTTTCCGATGTGTTGTATGTCGTATATAAATTTTTGTCGTTTTCCGTTACCAAAATTTCGTGTTAGAATTAGATTTATTTATCTGTTAAAGAATTCAAATCCGCAAGTGATCTATGATTCAACCGTACATGATAAATCGTCGTAGGATATCAAACCTTGATAATTAATTACCGATTTACAGAGGCAATCTATCCACTATATACAGAATATCTAAAAAAAATTCGATACTACGCGTTTGAGAACAAGAATGAAATTGCTGATTTTTCAAAAAGTAGATTTCAAAAAACTGAACCAGTGTATAGAGTGACCAAAATAAAATTTGATTAACCACATGACGCTAAATTGTTAACAAAATACAAGATTTATTTAATTCTTTCAATGTAGTCTTAACCTGATTTCCAAAAATATATACCAGTGGACTATGTAAATTCTGTCAGCTTATGTATATAATAGTTTTTTTATGTGCTGTCCGGAAAACTTACGTCGGGTGATTTCCGTGAAAAATGTGCAGCCGTTTTTTCAAATGATTGAACTATATTCATCGCTTTGCAAAATTTAATAGTAGAAAAATGTTCTGCAAATAATTGTAGAAACATAATTGACAAATCGTCTCCTATAGCATTCACGTCGGCGCCATAGAGGTTCCTGAACGTCTACAGATGTCGCGCTGAGAGCATGACGGATTTTTTCAATAGAATTAAATATAAAAACATATTTTTGTTAAAGTGTAACTAATGTTGTTTGTAATATTACCACACTACCTTGTGCAAAAAAACAACATTTCAAAATAACACAGAAAATGTTCTGGTATAGTTTACAAAGTGTTAAAAGAACGTTATCTCCTCTTTGAAAGTAAAGAAAGCATTAAGAACTTCTTAATATTCTAGTAAATGCGCGCGTGGATCGAAGTGTAAGGCTTTAAATAGAAAATATATCATTTTTCCAGGTTTCTACTTTTTGCTTTCAAGATTTTGCTTTTATTCTGACATCGATTACGTTGATATCGCACGGCGTTAATGCTATTAAAGAGAATACTACATCGAGTCCCGACGTTAAGTTCCTAGTCATTAGGAGAATCGAGTCAGAATTGTATTATAACGTTTTGTAGAGAAGCAATCAAAGATGCAATCAAAACTCGTTTCGGTTGCCAAGTAGGGTACGGTTTTTTTACACCAAAACCCATATATGCCATTTTTCTTTCATTAAGCTATTTAAGCAGAAAGTTGGCCTCTACACCGAGAAAATGCTTTATTTCACTGCAATACGTGTTACGGAATAACAAATTGGGGAGCAGTGCCACTCGTCTCTCCAGAGTACTAAAAATCAAAATCGAGTCCTGACAACATTCATTGCGAAATACTGTAAGAAACGTTGGTAACCTCGTTTTAATGACCTTGGAATCTTAAAATCTTCCATATTATAATTTTAAAAATTTAATATTATGAACGCGGAACTAGAAACCAATTAGTATCATTTTCATATCATTATTAGATTTCAGCTGTTATACATAAATTCGTCCGAGAATATTTATTATCAGATAAATTATCTTCTTTATCTTTATGGGAACAGCATTTATTATTCCGAATATATATATATATATATATATATATATATATATATATATATTGTATAGATTGATATAAAACGAATGGATAGTTACAACCGGTATAGGACAGGCCGTCCGTTATAAAGCACTTATTACTCTATTCCTGAATTTATTATTCAATTTCCTGCAGCAGTACTGAATTGGTATTGAATAATTTCAATATATAGTTAATTTATTTACACATATCTGAACTAAACTAATCTTGTGTGCTTCCTCTTTTTTAGCTATCGACCCAGTTGAAGAGAAGAATTTCCTCCATGATCTCCCATGCTTGTGGGTAAAGTCTGTTCGCTGTTCCCAGATGTGTGGTTTTTCAGCGATGCATTGACCTGCAGTTTTTCGAAACACACTTTTAAGTGAGTGTATTAAAGTTTTATGTTTTGAATATTTTGTGTTTACAGTGAAACTAGTCTTGCGTAGTGTATCACGTATTCGTGTTCTTTTCCATAAGTATTTTTTTAAAAAAAATTCAAGTTATTTATTACGGTAATTATTCATAGAAGTTCCATTCTTATGTTTTTTTTTCGATTTTTAAAATTTATTTTGCAATTCGTAATTTTATTTTTAAATTTAGGTATTTTATTTGATTAATTATATGTGAGTACATTCTCATTTCATTATTACATTTCAGCAGATATACATAAATTTGTCAAAGAATATTATATATATATATATATATATATATATATATATATATCTACTGTTACAACCAGCTGAAACAGTAAAAATCCAGTTTATTTTATTTATTCCGATAGTTTTTGCTATATTCGTCATCATAAATTTGAAAAACATATACAATGTATAAAACTGTATTATAAACATTATTTTTCGATAAAAGATTAAGTTGGCGCATTTAAACATACCTTCATGCCCTTTATTTTGCAATGAACACAGACCTGCAAAACGTATATAATTACTGTTCTATTATAAATTATACTTTTTTGCGTGTATGGTAACCAGGGTACTAATAATTTTCATATTCTGTGAGAAACAGTTCATAAATTGCAATTAACTTAATATATTAGCAAAAAAATTGCCAATATCGCCACTCTTAAATAACACGGTGTGAATAAATTATATATATATATATATATATATATATATTATATCTGAGAAACTGAAACAATAAAAATATATAAAAATTAATATTATCATATATATGTTTGGTTTTTATATTTTTAAAATATACGTTTCTCGATTTTATATAAATTAATTATCGACACAACGTTTTAAAGGGCGGAATCATAAAATGAGATATTTGACGGTCTTATTACTTGAGATGAAACCGAGTGACCCTATATCATAGTCATCTCACACGCAGAGCGCGGGTATAATTCCAGAAGTGCTGCGGAAAGAATGTATAAGTCAGCAGCTAGTTTACTCGAGTCCGAATTCCTTTGAAGACGCTAACAGTAATTGAATGACTTTTCTGGCGCTCCCTCTTAGGGGAACGCGCCCTTCTGATGACGGTCAGTTAACGTCACACTTCATTTGTCATTGAATACATGCGCGCCCTCTGTGCGGGGGCGGGGACAGCGCTCCCATCTGGCGGCGACCCCCTCGACTACAAGCTCGCTGCCAAATATAATACACAAAAAAAATGGTCCAGGACTCGCTTCTGTGGCCGATATATTCAATCTTGCCGCTCCTTGGACGAGTAATTCGCGGATTAGTCAGGTAATATTTTTTAATTTCCCTCCCTGAAAGTGGGAAACATTCGCAACAAGGATAATTATGTGGTTGTGTACCACTTCTTCGTTGTATGTATTCGTTATGAACGATGCAGAGGCATTCAGGGAATCACGCAGAATACATTAAATGCGGTTTTCCTTGTTTCCCAAAATTCATTACTCATGACAATCAGCTCGTTAAGAGAACTGATCAGAAATTTCGTGGACTCGACATGTCCGAGTTGCTGACGTGTCCACAGATCGAAATGATTCATGTTATTACGTAGCCTAGACCTGGAAACTTTGTAACCGATAGGAAATGTGCTATTAATATTCTAAGGACCCTATGAAGAAGCCAGGCTGCAAGGTGCTGGAATGAATCAGGAATCAGGTATTTCAATTAAGATATAAATTTACATGGTCTTCACTTCGCGTTATGCTGACGAAACATGTCCCGTCGTTTCTGCGCTATCAACATTAATTTTCATATAATTACAATACATTGCTGTAAATACCCTCACGAGTACTATAATAGCCAACGTACAATAATATCTTTATGATATGGAACCAACTCCGTGAATATTTTCCCATATGTGATTACTATTACGCAAATAAAGAAAACCGAACGAAATATTTCGGAAACTATAAAAACTGTTCATTATTCATGAAATTGCTAAATGTTTTCGTCAATAAGCGGGACTTTCCTCGGGTAAAGAATGTTTATTTATGTACTTTTACAATGTATTTCAAATCAAGCATTTCGTACTTCAAAATAGATAAATTAGAGTTGCTTAATTTTCTTCAGATATTTAATATTAGTTCTAGGATTTTATATTAATAGCAACAACAGATTTTGTTTTTACGATGTATGCATATTCGACGATTAAATAAAAAATTTAATTCTGTTACGCACGATGTTATCAGAAAATGTAAGCCGATTTTTAAAATATACGTTAAGACTTCATTTAAATGTAGAATGAAATTTCAAACACGACATAAATTAAATGATACACGCAAAAATGTGAAATATGCAACTAACATTTGTTGTGAACATTTGAATTATTAATAAATAATAAAAATTATAAAATAACTAATTCTAGAACAAATGGATTATTTGTATGGTGGATATAGGAACGTAGATTTAAAGAATAACAAATACGCAAGAAATGATTAACTACTTTCATACAGATAAAACTTGAAATATTTAAAGTATTTGTAAAGAATGAGGAATTTTTTGATAATATTGACCAAATAGGACCATGATATCGAAAAATACTAACGAATTAACGATAGCTTGCAAGAATATAATGAGGCTTAAACATGATGCTGCAGGCATAGATTGTTGAATTTTTTTCCATGCGTTGTAAAAATTTATATAAAGAAACAAAATACGGCGAACTAAAAAATATAATTAAAAAAAATATGAAATCACTACACGTTTCTGTCCATAATATGAGATTTCATTACGTATGAAAATTTTAAAAACTAAATATTTTACCCCGATAAAAGTTCAGTTTATGTACAGAAAGATGTAAATCTTATTGTAATTATCACACAATTATTAAATTTTATTTCTTTTTAAAATATTTGACAGTATTTTCTTTATTTATTACAATCATAATCACTGATGTCACGTGAGCTTATTAAAAATTCAAATGTCCTACAGAGTTGCAGTTTTGTGTAATTGATAGTGACTATCCTGTCGCATTTTAATGAATTTTATGTCTAATGATGCGTGAATTGAAGCTACACGAAATTGTTTTCACACTATTCAATTACAATTCGTTTAAACGGAAGTGATTGCGTACTTCCAGTTTGAACAAAGTAAGTGTTCATCCTTCGTTCCAGCTTGTCATAAAATCATTATGGGTAACATGAATAGTCTTCATTTAATAAACCTCGCGGTAATTTATCAGAACAAAATTTTAAAAATTTTAATGAAAAATCGGGTCGTATGCAGCACAATTAAATTTTAGATAAAATTAGATTTTTCGAGTTTTTTTATTGTCTATTATGTAAACGGGAAATGGAACAAAACGTATCAGAGATGAACGAAACTGAACTGTATGAACGTTTGTTGTACTATTCAATTATTTAAAGGTACCTCCAATAATATTTCAAATATTTTTTCTTTGTTTTCTTAAGGCTGAAGAAAATCAAAGCCCACTTGAATTATAGGGAAAGGACGGTTGGAGTATCACTGGTACATAAACTAGGTAGCGACACTGTCTCTGGATTAATAACTCGTGAAGGCGGATATTATGCGTTTGTCAAGCAGGAATTCCAGGTGAAGGAATATTAACTGCAGTGAATTTCATAAGATGTACTTATTTACGCATGGCAGAATAATCATCACAGAGGTCCCGGGTTCGAATTCCGGCGAGGGCATGGCATGGATGTTTGCGTAGGTGAGAGAATACTCTCCTCAAAGCCAGGCCCCCGAGAAAGGCAAAAATAAGTTTGCTTAATAGGTCCCTAATAACCGGAGCTGCTGATGCGACTGTAAATAAATCAATATATAGACAGATAGATACATAGATAGATAATATTGTTTACATTTTCTGCCATCGTAAGTATGTTTACGTTAGTTTAATTTAAAGAATCTCCGTATCGAAGCACCGATACTGTTATTATTGTTAATACGTATTACTGTTATTACTGTTAATACGTACATATAATTACAGTTGTTTTTAATTATTCCGATTACAGCACCATGTTCCGACTACATGATAAGTTCGTTTTGTTACGAAATTGACAACAATTTGGAGAAATAGCACAGGGTTAAATATATTTCAGGTTAAGTGCCTGTACGAAGAAATAATTTTTTCATTTAAGGTACATTAAGACTTTCTGTTTTTAGGGAAAGGAATATTTGGAAAGGAGCGTGTTTATCTATTTAAATTTGCGAACGACGATTGGTTCACTGCATTACGGTATTACTTCAATCCGGATTAATAAAAGTAATGTATGTATAGGAGTTGCCTCTAGAGGTTCTCGAGATTTCCGTGCGAAGGTTTTAAGTAGTAGGTGATATATTCAAGCCCGCAGCCCTCCCGTAAGGGATACCAAGAGGTAGGCCTCAATAAATCTACCCCCTGTGAGATGCTAAACACCAGACATGCATAAAGAAAACAGCCTGTCATGTACAGTGACAAATGAACCGCGGGCTTGTTTTGGAGAGCGAGAGAGAATGAAAACATCGAGTGAGTGATGAAGTCAAAATTGACACTCCGGATATATAACGTCAGCTTATGGTAAGTAGGGCGACGCAATTTCCGTTCCGCTGTCACGGCGCTCTTCTGCCAATCAGGGCCCCTGAACCTCTGAACCCCTGCCAATAAATGCTATCTCTTACTAGAAATCTGCCGATTAACCCCCCAAGTGCCAGTGCCAAGTGCCGCACCGTCGTGGATGGGATGTCGACAACACATTACGAGTGGCCACCCTTCGCACCTCTCTCAAATACACGAACGCTCAATACGTACGCATTCATCACATAAACACACACACACACACACACACACACACACACACACACACATATATATATATATGGAGGTAGTGGGTGGTTAAGGGTAGGGAGTTAATGTTGTGCTTCGCGCTTCGACCACCGCGGCCTGTGGCGCTAGGTGCAAGGCGAGTCCCGCGTAGTACACGAGTCAGCCCGCAGATGGGTCTGGCAGCGCTCTTGTAGAGCCTGGAAACCTAATTTTCCGGTGGAAACCAGTTCAACTACCTATTTTAAATATTACGTTCACTTAGATAAATATATGTAATTAAAGGACTGTTCCCCTATCAGCTACACGCTACTGGAAAGTTGTAGCACAAAATTTGTTAGTTGTATTTATAATTGCGTGGTCATTTAGTATCTTAATCGCTTACGTTACGAACGAGATTAAACCCGGCGCTAAAACATACTTGTAGTTAAAAGTCTTTGTTAAACTCAAGAACCTGTCGTTAATAATTCATTCGCATCCTGACAATAAGTAAATTGATATTGCGTTCTGTGTGTATGCGTTAAATTAGCAAATTGGTACAGTCATTTTCTATTGGAGTCTTTCTCTTCTATATACTTCAAATGGAGTTTGATTTATAAAGTGAAAATGATGGTAACGGATGTGCTCGATTAATATAATTACTGTCCATCGTTTGACACCAAGCTGAAAATATTACTAAACACACGGTAAGTAATGAAATCATAGTCAGAAATTACGATAAGTCGTCGATGATTTTATATTGTGTTCCATTCGTTTACATTTCATTCGTAGTTGCAAATACCAACGTAAATAATTTTAATTTAGCTTCTTTGAATACATTATATTGTATATTTTTTCAGGTTTCGGCTGAGACGATACGTGGACCCTAGAGACTGGCTGATGATTAATCAGTTTGAATGATTAATTCAAATTGTAGAGAGAACGTATAACTTTTTTGTAATAGAGATTTTGGTCGTGATATAATTCCAGTAACGACTTAATGACCTATATAATAATATCATAAATCAAAGTATGACATGCTCCAATATTATTATTATACATTTAAGCACAGCAGATTAATATGATGAGAATAATCGAAGCTCCTGAACATAATGTATACTTAAATTTATGCTTTGGAATATGCGACTATCATATAATAAAGGGCTAAAAATATAGAAATTTCGACAATCGATTCAGTGATCAAAAAATTATTAAACCGTCTATTTGGTCATAATACCAATTTATTTTCGTAATTGCACAAACAGATTAGATTTCAAAACTGAAAATATATCTTTAGAGCAAGAATAGTATTATACAGCGGTCAAATAGGACTGTTTGTCATAAAAATGTAATTATAATTTTCTAGGACAGCATTTATTAAATATGTGGCAGCAGTCCCCGGATTTTCCGATGTTTTGGGTAGAAATATGTAAATGTAAGAAATCAGTTAAAGTTCGTTTGATTACTCGCCAACCAATTAAAACTCTAAATTTGTTAATTAGTTTGCAATAGATACGAATAAAACGTGCACCATGTAAATTATTTGAGAATTCGATTGCATAAATTTCGAATGGAGAAAACTGAAACAAGTGTTAAGAACTGATAGCTACTTTTAGTAGAAATTATTACTAAGCTTTGGTCTACATGTTCTATTTCTTCCTAAGATTCAGATTGAACGATAAACAAAATATACCATTTCTTCTGGGCCATGCAATGCTGGTCCATTTTTTTTTAAGATTCTTCAGCCAGTTAGAAACGCGACTACAGTTGCGAATAACACACGTATTTTATTGTTGAGAAATCGATATCGTTATTTCCATTGTTACTACAGCAGAAAAATAAACGTTATAATTTATTTTATTTTTTAAAAAAAGACAATTTCTGTAACCAAAAATTTCGAACAACCTTGTAAATTTTTCTGTAGTTTTGAACTGTTATAATCGCTTGGATCAAGAAAGGAAATTGTGCCGTACTTTATATATAATTTATAAATATATATAATATATAAAAGTTTTAATTTAACGTGTTTTGAATTAATAAAGTAACTGATGACCTTATACAGACATTTATTTTTATTATGACGACGTTTCGATACCTTTTTGCATCTTCTTCAGATATTTACCTACAGAGGAGTGTACTTTAGCTTGTCTTTGTTTAATTTTTAGAGTCTTACTATAAATCTAATCTATTGTAAAGACCTCCTCTATAGGTAAATACCTGAAGAGGATGCAAAAAGGTCTCGAAACGTCGTCATAATAAAAATTGAAAATTAAGTGTCTGTATAAGGTCATCAATTGTTATATATAATTGTTTTATATATATATATATATCAATTGTAATGCCAATTAATTGTTTGGACATAAAATTTGAATTGTTTGATAAATCCATTATAGCGGTCTGATCGAACAAAGCAACAATGGAGAAGCGAGCCCGGCTGCTTTGTCGAAAAGTCAAAATGGCGTTTGCGCCCACGAAAGTCTCAGTCAGTTTTACGTCTACAGCCAGCTAGGATAGAGTTGGTGCCGAGAGATTGCTGTGGACGGATGAATTATTTAGAAAGAGTCCAGATACCGGTAGTAGAACAGCGAGAACAATTAGAACAATTTTGTTATAAGTTGCAGTCTGTGAAATAAACATCCAAATATTCATCGATAAACATTTTGAGTGCAGAAGTCTAATTTCTATTCTCAAATTAGACCATTGATTCAATTTTGGATGACCAAGTAATTGCATCCAGCGTCTAATTATCGTCGGAACGAGTGAATAACATATCCTTAACGAACAGAGAACCAACATTTGGCAAACTAAAAAGTATTAATTAGAGTCAGTGAAAACCAAGGCCTGATGAGTAAAAATTAAAGTGCAAAAGTGTCCGAACGAGGTAAAATTTGATTGTTCCGGTACCAGACCGACAGTCCGTAAGTAACATAATTTTGAATAATATTGTAAACGCTAATTAAAGAATGAAGTCAGATTTCGTTCGTTCGCTTTCTTCTAGTTTTCTTTTCATTGATTGAATTATTGTTTTATTTTTAGGTAAATTATATTTTGAATTGTTAATTAGTCAAATTCTACATTTATCGTGTCCTAATCATCAAACCCAGTAAAGGCCCTGAGATATAAAAAATTTTGATTGTAATTGTTTTTGAGTTTGAAGCCACAATTTGATAATAAATTTTATTTTATGTTTTAAATTTTGATAAATATTTTCATTTAATTAAAGCCTACCTGTTGTTTATTACAATATATATATATATATATATATATATATATATATATATATATTTATATAGGTTTATTTAACCGATAATTTTTTCTGTAAAGAAACGGCGCTCTCATTAGATGATGTAAGCTGTGTTCTTCCAGTCTGTTGCACTCTGCTCTTTATTGTTTGACAGTGATTCGCGATATTGCAATATAAAAAGGCTGAATTAGGGTGACAGTTGTGTATCCAGATGATAAATGCTGAGTCGTTTCGAAACATATCTAGGGGGCTTGACCACAATGCCGACGCTTCCCACTGAGGGGAAGAAATGCGTCGCCGTCCCTCGAATATGAAATTTATCTTAATGTAGCATAGACAGTAACGCGAAATTCTCAAAATCTGCGAGCCTTATTCCATAACATTTAAGACTGTGCGAACTTAGTCCCGTCAGTATGTCTGAGTCCCATAAGTCACATTTTCGAATTAATCTGAGCAGATCTGCAACTAATTTAAGCACACTTTCTTCCTGTAACTTCCTAATGCTAAGGGGTGAAAGTCGGCCAAATTTCCTGGCACCAACTGTCCTTCATGACGTCTACACTGTCTCTCATTTATGCCTACGAAACAGAGTTTAAAAATGTCTGAAGGAATACCGTCTCAGACAGCAATATATCACATAATATTTGACGAGATGCGCCTTGAAGCGATGTGTGATGTGAATAAGTATCAACTTGCGTGAAAACAGACCAGCCAATATTCGGCGGTAGTAATACTAATCTATATGTTTTCCCTCATGTAGGCAGTTTAAAAAATTTGAATTTCTATAATTATATTTTGGTCTTATCCAATTTATTATATTTTAATTTATTTTAAACAGCCCCAGGATACATAAGTATAATTTTGTCAAATCTTTTACTGTAAATTTATAAGTGAGGTTGCTTACGACACCTGGGCTTAAAATTACCATTTGGACGTTGACCACATAATGATATTTTACTTTTTTGTAAAATCTAGACTGATTAATTAATTTTAATTCAATTCGGAAATTCCGATTAAGTAACCTATTTTCCACCAGGAAAAACTATGGATTATATGGATCAATTCCGTCGAGATTGAACGAACATAACACGGTTTGGTAATGATAATTAGACAGGTTAATATATCATTTAAATGTTGAAATTTAAATTCAAATTGATGTATAATTTGTATTTTCGATTTTAAGATTTTTACTTCAAATATATTTTTAAATTTTGACAAGAAGAAGTTTATTATAGAATGCGTTAAAGTGTTTTTTAAATAAGTTTTAGAAATGTTATTATAATTTTATAACACAGAGGATTGTATTAATGATATTATAGCCTTTGCGTATCCGTCCGAAAGAAAGTTTTATTAATCCAAAGACAATGTAGTTACCCGTAGGTGATAATTTAAAATTTGTTTTGACTTTCCTCCAAACACTCCTCTTCTTAACTTTAAATTCGTCAAACGTTATAGTTTGTGAAAGAAAATAATAAAACTATGGACTTCATTGATTTCTGTTTAGTCGTTTTTTCAGGTTTATTCTGTTCAAACGGGCAAAACATACACGTTAGTGTTTTACTTCTATATAATACGGCTACCGTCACACCCGGTCATAAATATCGTTCACAGTTACTTTCTCTATATATCCAAATCGGATTATCAAACTCGTTTTCATGTCTTGCAAAAAAAACCCACGCTCTTGTCGGGCAAAAATGTAATTCCATTTAGATGACGGATGTTTCAGTTTGAGTGGAAACATAACGGGTTGTGCCGAGGACAGTCGAGAATAAAAAGGCGCAGTGATCGCGTCAGTTGATCCAGAAAGAGCAAGCAGTACGTGAGTTTATGGGTTTCCTTGAATCTGGCGAGCGCAGTTGAGCCTCCACGTCAGGCACAGTGCTCTGCTATCATCACAATTGGACTTAATAACGCGATTACGGGCTTATGGGGCTATGTTGTGCTTGATGACACCGCATGACTCACAGTCACTCGCTCTTCGTGTGTGTCATGACGCATCCTCTCTCCAGTAATCCAACACCGAACGAGTACTCCCATAAATAAATGGAAAACTACCTTTGAAATTCAGAGCAATATAAAGAAGGAGCTAACATGCCAATTCGTCGGCCAGTTTGACCGCTAACACTCAATAAACGATGAACGGATTTAAATTAATTTTCATATTTGTATTTCAACTTTCTCAAGATACAATATACACTTATATAGTTTTCCGTATTTCAATTGAAAAGTGGCGGTGAGGTTGGGGTTGGGTTGGGCTGGGGGAATATCAGGAAAGTAGCAACACATTTTAAATATTGGCTACGGATAATTTCATTATATTTGGACTAGTAGCACTTTCCTTATTTTTAAGGTCACTTCATGAATAACACTATAAAACAGCAAGTATATATATATATATATATATATATATATATATATATATATATATTGTAGTATACAATTTAATGAAATAATAAAAAATGCCAACACGATGGAACCAAATTATGTAACATACAAATTAAACAAAGGAAAATTAAGTCAACACGTTGTGCGAAATTATGTGGTACCCGAAAGGAAGAAAATTAACAGGAGTTTACCTTGAATTTAAACAAAAATTTTCAAAAGATAACAAAAAAAATTATTTATTCCAATTTCAATTTACCTTAAATTTTGTACATTTTTACGCCTCAGCTTTATTGAGAACCAAAACTTCAGGGTCGCTTACAGGACCTCTAATAAATTACAGTGATTTGCAATAATCACCAAAAGTTACAAAAGAAAAAAAAATTACAATAACAAAATTGCATAAAAGAATCTAACAAGATCTGACGGTAAAGTATATTTACATAAAAGTTTAGAAAATCAAGTTTCTACATACCATTTTATTTATTGTGCACTCCACAGTTATTTTAACACTGATTACTATACCGTTTCACGTCACAAAAATTCCGGCACCTCTCTAACAACTGTTCACGAACTTTACGTTGTCGTACTTATTGTCACACAGTTTTTCTGTAGAAGTACGTTAATGTCAAATGTGATATTTCCAGCCTTTGTTCACCATAGACTTTGCTGAATTCCTAATTATTTAGTCACGAGAATTATCGGCTGGTCTCCAAAACTAGACTCTCTCTCGCCATAACAAGACCGGTCGGGCTCCCAAAACACACTGACTCGTCATGACCACACTGGTCAGCAAAAACACTGTGAATGTTTCCGCCAAAGTTCTGTATTACACACGCTTTTCCGACAATAATAAAGTAACCTTTCCAGTCTATAACGTTCTTGCGCCACACTGACTGTTCTCTACAATGCTCTGGTCTTAAAGTTACGCCGACTGTAATATGAAAGAAAAATAGCAGAGTCTCCTTAGACTTCAGTTCAGTTTGATTCCTATCCTGCACGTTTTAAAATGATACTGGTCTACAAAAATATATTTTCACACGCCATGACCAAACCGGTCAGGCTCCCAAATCACACACTTATGACCACTCCAGTCAGGCTCCAAAACCACTCTGAATTTTTCCACCAAAGTTCTGAGCGTCTTACGTACGCTTTTCCGACAATAATCGCGTAGCAACTTTCCAGTCTCTGCATTCTTGCGCCGAACAATGCTGTGGCCTCAATAATTACGCCGACAATAATATTAAAGAAAAATTATTAAATAAAAATCACATTACACGTTGGTAATATATATATATATATATATATATATATATTTATATATCATACCTACGTGCCCATCAACGACCGCTTCGCACAGTCACCAAATGGAACAGAACAGAGTTTCACATTAAGGTACGCTATTTACGGCAGATTTTTCTAAGAAGCAGTATCATTTTGCAGCTTCGCGCGATCACATGCGAATGGTTATTTTTATCTCCTGAAAATTCCGCTCTGCTTCACCACAGTTCTCGTACGATTTCCAGTATCCATCGCCGTATTGTTATGTAATATTCGGACATCATAACGATCAATATTTCCGCAGCTAGTAACAAGCTCAGGTCGGCTTCTCTAACTGTTTAAAATACATGAAACAGTGGCGAAACTATCGAAGGTTGGCATATTTCATTCTAAAACTTCACCATACCCTGAAAAATTTGTAAGCTTTTATTCGTTGTAAAATTTATTCGTTCTGAAACGAATTCGCTCTGTCGTGCTTATTATTGACCGACCCGTGAGCACCGGCCTTGACCAACGGAGATGAATTTCCACGGCCGTAGTGTAATTTTCTTTTTTTTTATCAACCATTGAACAAATGTTTCCATCATAAGTTTTCGTTTGGCTCTTAAAATCCCGATATTGCAGAATCAAATATAGTCTAGGACGATATCATTTTTTTACGTATGCCCGCAGAACGGATACACTGCAGTTGAAGGATTTTCCACAAGCAGCATTCGTTTCCTACTATATTTCTTTAGATAAACAGGTTTGAAGGTGTGAAATAGTACACCCCTGTTAGTATACTGAAAAAATTAATTTTCTCTTGGAAAGTCTTCTCTATGGAATAGTTTTCCTCTGCAGTACAACGACGTATTTATTCATTGTGTAAATTTTATCCGATAAAACACCACGCTTTCTTGAAAGTAAATCGCGTGATGCGCCATCTTCTTTGCCGTATCGAATAGAATAGTAAGGACCAAATAAATAAATCACTGTAAAAATCCGAGGCTCAAAGTGAAAGGATCGCAGTAGTTCCGTTGTGTATGAAATTTTATCGTAATATTAACTTCGTTCTATTTGTAATTTAGTCACGTTTCATAACTCGTCCTTTTCATGTGAGCTTACAGGAAGAAGTGTCAAAGTTTTAATTTATATTTTCTTAAAGTAAGTTTTAAGGTACAGACCATGCTAATTTTTCCTGCATAATTATTATGTGATTAGCGTTCAAAGCCTCATATTAAACATAGTAATGTTTAATTAGATAATCTCTTTCGTTATTATATATGTTTCAAAGAATGTCCAATTATTGATTATTACGAATCTATTTATTTTGTTGGAAGGAAGGGAAATAAACCCAAGGAGAAGTTTATTCCATTTTCATTTATTAATGTGGTATTTTTCTCCTTATAGTTTAAGAAGGTTGCTGAAGATGTTTACGGCAATATAATGCGCCCCTTTCGGCGTTAAAGAAAGTTATTTATGCTGTCAATTAAATGTTTTTCGAAAGTTTGATTTCATATACATAATTGTTAATCGTAAGTCTGATAGCCAGTTCACTAAATATCCAGTTCGGTCCATAACTCCAAAGCTATAAACGTTTAATCTCAATAAAGTCGCCGATTTTATTATTAAGCGTTTAAGTTAGGACGCAAACTTATTCATTTTTTTATTACGTTGTGAATTAATGCAGATGCGATTATCGCAAAATGTGATATAAGACATTCTACGATGTTTATTCAGTTGCGTGTTAAATAATGTGAGTCGTACGGCTCGTTATATGATTTACAAATTGGCAGAGCAACAAGCCAGCCCCACTGTCCATTTGCCAGGACGATTTCTGAATAAACTCGTCTTGATGGGTTTCATTTTATCACTTTTATGCTGGTAAAGCTTCATATATCCATTTTAGAATGTTATTAAAATAATATTTATTTTTTCACATTTGGAAAGATATTAGTGACTTTGCGAAATCGAATAAAATTTCCAACGCAATTCTACGATTAAAATTGGAATATTTATTATAATATACTCGAATTGTTTATGAAAAAAAAAGTAATTTGTGGTTTATTTGACGTTTAATGAAAAGACAACAACCAAGCTGTAATGAAATTTTATTATATCCCAATTTTATTTTGTGTAGTTTCCTTTATTACTGATTTGCATTCCAGGTTCCTCTGCCGAATAATGCATTATGTTTTTAATGATTTCTGAAACATTTTTCAGGGTTTAATAAATACAGTAAATATTGGAACGTGACTAATATATTCTAAGGATTTACCATTAAATATATATATAAATTTGTTGCATACGTTTATTAATTAATGACATGTTACGGTCTGTATCTGGACGTTTTTTTGTCACAGACAATTTAAAGGCAACGACAATAAAATTAGAAATATTCAGAAGATCTACAAAGTCACAGAATGGAACCATTGAGAATATTGTGTTTTCAGTCATGAATCGTGCTTTTGCTAAACATAAAATATAAAGAGAATAATTTCAAAAAAATATTTGGAAATCAATCAATAATTTAATTAGATAATTCTAAAATAAAATTTAATGAAGATTTATAACCCGAAATTACAGATGGTAAATGCAACTCAAATTATCAGTGATTGATTGTTTTTGTAATGTAATGTTAAGCGTATTTCAGATAGTAATCTCGATTTGTAATTAATGTAACAAAATTGTGTTTATTATTGATGATGTTTTTTCAGTTGATAGTTATCATTACTTTTATGTCTCTTGTTTCGTAGGCCTTTTGGTTTTCCCTACATCAATTTTGTAACGATTCGGCATAGTTTTATAACTACTCTGTGCAGTTGGGACTCGTCTTTAGTATCTATATGTCGTTAATCATGAGAATATTTTAAACTACAGAGAAAAATTACATTTTACTGATACGAGTATTTTTATTATACGGGTTATAATACATTCCATATCACTTCAATAATAGAACTTTATCATCCGAATTGAAACGTTTCGGAAGACACCTTGTCGTCTGAAATATAATATTAGGATCGAAAGGTTCACTCTGTCTGAAAATCGGACTTCTGAGGGTTGGAAAAGTTTGTATAGTACGCTAACAGGTTGAGATTCGTCGAGAACACCACAGATTATCACCTGATGATAGTTTTTCTCGTATTAACTGTTTAAGATTTTCCGCATTTGCATGTATCAAATTAATTTACCGATTAAGATAGCAAAGCACGACGAAGATCAATCTTTCCGTCATCTGAGATTTAATAAATTCGAATTAATTATTAATTTCACGTTTAATTTTTTTGGCGTATATTATCAAACGTTCAACTAATAGTCGTTATCAAATTTTGAAAATTAATCAAGTTAACTTTGAAATAATTTAACGTTCGAAAGATCTCATTCACACCGGTTCATCTTTTTTTACTACGAAACCTGAGTGATATCTCCCTCAGACTGAAATAATTACCGTATGTAAAACAGCGAATATACTTTTTGCACGATTCTCAGAAACCCGTCGCGCGAGTTTGAGAAAAGAACTCGAAAAATGTAAAAGCACTACAAAAAGTTGTACCTCCCGTTAGCGACGTAAGACAAGAGCCGCGACATGAAGCTTTGTTTTGAAATCCGAGGGACACGGGAAGACGCGGGGCTGTTAATTAATTTCCCATATTTCTCGTGTACTTCTTAATATAAGGAAAGCAACAGGAGCGAGATGGGTGTATTGATGGAGGAAGACGCGGCATACATATTTAAGGGCAATCTTATCTCGGCGGCTGCACTTGATTAGGCGCCACTGCTCCTTGCAAGTCGGGACGAGTCTTTGCATATGGATACGCACAATTTGCATGTCGTAACAAGGTATGTGCCAAATCTGCTCAGATCAGTGTCAACGCTGTTTGTTGCTGCACGAGGGCGCTACAAACCAAATTCGGCGCTGCCGCATAATTAATCCAGCGCGCGTCTTCCGGTCAGAGTACGCGGAGGAAGAAATTGTTATGAAAGTACGCCGCTATCATTAGTGAGTGATTTATCGAGAGCTTTCTCTGCCGAGAATTCGCACACGCAAGCGCTTGATCTAGTTTTACGTTCCCTTCTCTCTGCCGACGCGCAACTGCATTGTAAATAATATTATGACTATTGCTCACCTTCCATTTGGTACGCCGACGTCGCAAGCGTCGCAAATATTAAATAAAAAATATACGACTTCGAAAATTGCTCTTAATGGATAATTTTATAATTAGAAAGAGCAAGGGTATGAAGGCCTTACAGATGAAAAAAATAATTGTGATAATAATACAGAAGAATATAGACACAAGCACGGGATTTCTTTTACAGAAAATTGTTCCCAACGACATTTCTTGTAAACATGATAAATTGGCAGAAAAGCAGACAAAATGAAAAAGATACGTTTCTTCTTAATATCCATGGATCTCGCCAGGTCCTAAAATTTCTTTTACATCTGTAATATTTTTACCTTACAAACTATGGACACTTAAAATCACACACTGGATTAGGTGTGTATGTGACATAATGACTGCCCGATTATCACATTAAATAGAATTATTTTGATATTGCCGAAATAAGCAAGAAAGTTCAACATTTTGGAATACTTTGTCGCAAATGAAACATACTATCAGAGATAGCATCAGACATTATTTTAGACCTATCTGGGTGCCCGGAGTTGCCCGTGTACTTATTTATATAAACCAGAAAAATATTTAATTCTATATTAATCTTTACTCAAGAAGTGATGTAACCTAAATCTTACTGTTCCTAGTTCCATACATTCTTTCGACCGATTAATTGATCAGCTGTAAATTACATGGAATTTTATTGCACCAATCCCAACAAACATACCTTCAAATTTATTTACTAATAGCATACTTAAATATACTCTTTGAGCATTGCAGGATATAATTGTCCCTCAGTCTTAAGACATTACGAAAGATTAAATTCATTAAATTGTTTGCTACATTCACAATGTAAACAAATGGTCGCCATATTGTAGTCACTAGTATGGCACGAAAATTAACATACATTTTTAGCAAGGATCGTAAAGTATTTTGTATTGTTTCGATGGAGTATTGCAGGATAAAATTATACATTTTATTCCATGAAAATATTTCTTCTTTATTTCATTACAGAAAATGGAACTGTTTCCTTCGTTCTTCGCGTAGTAATGTCACTTTCGCGTGATCTGTGACGCCTTGATTTCTTGACGCACAGTAATTTAACACAAAATGATTACATTTTTTAATTATGATTCTTTCCACATTCATGCCAGGTGTTTCTGACCCCCACAGTACTGTTTCTCGTGTTTTGAAATATATGTGTACCAATTTTTGTTGAAATCTGTCCACGCGTTTAAGTCTGTATGGAAAATAACTTAAATACATACATACAAATATACATCCATTTTTATTATATAAATAAACAAAACTGTCATAATCGTTTCTGTGGAAAACAGTAAGGCCTACACGAAATGAATCAGAATTGTTATCGAAAATGGTATAAAGAAAAATTAAAAATGGAAAATTTGAAGAAGTGCTGTAATTTAGGAGAATACGGAAACGATTTTCAACTTTCGTTAAATAATAGGTAAACGATTTAAGACCATTTGCTGACCTGTATAGAGCTTCCAACAACGCGACACGAAATAATATGTAAATAATTATAAAGAAAGTTATTTGTAAGTGGATAAAATTATCTACGTCGTCGTAACTGTAATACATACTCGAGACGAAGACAATGTTCACAAATGAGATAATATAGAATAAAGTGTTCTGTAATGTGCAAACAGAACTATGCCCGAAATAAATGTAATACGATTAAGTGTGGAATTAGAAGAACGACTTACAATTTTTAAAAGCGTCCCATTGTCGAAGGAATGCCAACTATATTTTATTTCTTGACGAGTCTTGGCGGCAAACGTGATGCTTCCGAACTTGAAATGAATACATTAAACATATAAGAGACCACTAATACGCATGTGAAAGATTCCTGTGCTATAAATAAATTATACTATTTTATATTATGAGTCAACTTAATGGTGAAAATGCACAAACTGTGCGACGAATTTTTTCAGTAGTTCACAGTCGTAGAAACTTATCAGAGACACGCGCGAAATATAGATGTAAAGGCTCTGTTGAAGAAGTTCACTTTCTCACTTGGAGTACTGCCTCCTCTCGACAGGTAACGCTCCGAGAGCGTAACACTATTGCGTGACTAATTCTTCCGACTGACGCCAGGCCAAAAAAAACATGCTAAAAGTGAAGTCAGTGAACTGATTATATATTTAAAAAATATCATATTATCGTACGATGTCCCATGGTATGCGTTATCTATGGATTACTACACCTGAATGTATGACGATGTGAACAGCAGATTCACAAGCTTAACAAAATTATGCGGAATATGCGTCATTAATATTTTATTAGCTTTGTTAATTAACAGCAATGAAACGTCACTGGAAATATTTTTGTAATAATGAAAACGTTTAGTAAATTAATTTTATGAATTTATAAAAATTAATGGTCTGACTCATATGATAAGCGAGAATTAGTTAACTTTGCTTACTTTTATATGTCATTGACACAAGAGTGTCTTTAATCGGTAGAAAAGGGATATGTGGCACGTTTCTGCAAAAATACCGTGCAGGGGGTTTCCAAGAAATTGAGCATCTTTAGTTTCATTCAACCCACAATACTATTTTTGATGAATAATATGCATCAGCTGTGCACAATTTTCATATAAGAAACAAAAATAAATTATATAAACTGGGAAGAATACAGTCAAGTCCACAGAAAGGAGTCCACAAAATGCCATTAATAGTTTTAATAACCTCCCAAACAACATTAATCTATTAAAATATAATAAAAATAATTAATAATAATTTTTGCTGTTCTATTATTTAATTGACTGAATTATTAAATTAAGCCGTCTGTAAAACCTTTTATGACAAATACCCAAATATTGTAATTTAACATGAAATGTATAACAATAATAATTAAAAGTTTTAATTTAACGTCTGTTTTGAATTGATAAAAACAATTGACTGATTATAAGACACTTTTTATTTTTTTTATATTACGACGTTTCGATACCTTTTTGTATCTTCTTCAGGTGTTTACCTACAGAGGCGGTATTTACAAATAATTTGATTTATACTATAACTGCACAAATTAAACAAAGGCAAGTTAAAGTATACATCACACACAAACAATTTACCAAATTAACACAATAACTTGTTTCGTTTAGTTGTGCTAGTTTAATGTGTTAATTTGGTAAATTGTTCGTTATTTATTTATTTTTTTTGTGTGTACCTTAGTTTGCCTTTGTTTACTTTGTACATTTATACTATAAATCTAATCATCTGTAAATACCTCCTCTGTAGAAGATATAAAAAGGTATCGAAACGTTGTCATAATATACAAAAATAAAAAGTGTCTGCATACGGTCATCAATTGTTTTTAATAATAATAATAATTGGGTTTTAATACAATTTTTGTAAATTTCGTAAAATCGTAAAAATGACCTTATTACTAATATCGCATGTCTGCAGTAGTTTGGCAACTTCTGATTGAAATAAAAATGATAAAGCAGTATAAAAATACTTCTGTGTGGGCCAATGACTTAATTAACGTGTATGTTAAACGATCGGCATCCTTTTGGGATAATGGGAGAGATTTGTCCTGATTTGTTGAGCGTCCTGTACGCTGTGGAAAGGAGCACGTAGCACGTAGCGCACGCAAATATCCCGGCGGACGTCTTTTGTAAGTCGAGCGAAGCAGAAAGAAAGTGGAATGCGTGTCACCGAGCGGTGAGCTACGATTTTTTCTCTAGCGCTGTTTTGCTCGCTGCCGATACGGACCGAGTCAAAGGGAGTCGAAAACAGGAACTGGCTTTCTCAAAGGGCCAGCGAAGCGTGATTGATGCGGCCTTTTCGTCGCGGTTCCCAAGCCACTCATATGGAGATGCGCCGCTTCCCGCCCGCCGTACGTCGAACTCGGGGCTCCGGGGCCGGGGGGCAACGCCGCGGCCACCGAGCCAACCCCTCCCACGCCCCCGCTCCCGCCCTCGACCCCTGGCGAGCCCGGACGCTCCGCTCTCGATACACTGAATTTTTCATTCATATCTCTAAATGACACAAGATTTCCGAAACATTTCCATATAAATTACATCATATTTTCCAAGGGGCAGGTTCTTCTCGGAGCCCGGGGCGGTTAGTCATGCCTAACTATGATTTATGGAGGCCAACATATTGGCGAAGTCTGCGGCCGTAATCCGAGGGGGAATATTGCTCAAGATTGCGGGCGGGAGGGACGGTCGGCGTCGGGTCGCGTGGACACGCAATCGATACAAATACGCGTGCTCGTCTTCACCTGCGGAGCGTCGTGCCCCGCTAACCCACAGAGCGGCGCCGTCGCATAATTAATCCCGCCACCCTCGGGGTCGGCGGTGACACCGCGGCGTGTCGGCTAATCACGCGGAGTCGGCGATATCTCACGCGCCGGCCCGCCCCCGCCGCCGCCGCCGCCCCCGCACACGCACACGCGCCCCCGGGGAGTCGGCGTAATCCGGTAATGTGCCCGCGGTCGTAACCTCGGACACAACACACTAATAACTTTTTAAGACCCGGTGCGGCCCTCCTGCTCTTCATTACACAATTACCTCGGCTCGGTTTACGACCGCATCTCCGACTGAAGGAGCTCCTTCGGAGGCTGCCCTCGGGAACGCCTTCGTCTTCAATTTTTCAGCGCGGTCTTTCTTGCAGTATCGCGCCGTAATTCGATTGATATTCCCCCGCAAATATCCCCGCTGATAATTGGACGGGCAAATATGACGTCACATGTGTCGCACACACTGAGGCGTCCGTCGGCGAGAAGACACGCTGAGACCAACCCTGAAAAGTATGGACTGACCCGAAAAATATAATATGGATTTTGTGTATATATTGTAGAGATTACCAATGTATAATGAAATGTTTAATTTAAATTGTTTCTTTAATTATTGGCGGCGTAACTTTGAGGCCGAGCATTGTAAAGAACAGCGTTGTTTGGCGCGAGAATGCAGAGACTGTAATGGTTGATACGAATTGTCGTCGAAAAAGCGTATATAAGACGCTCAGAACTTTTAGTCAGTCAGTCTTGTGTGTTCTGGGAGCTGGAGAAGTGTGTTGTGGCGAACCGGCCAATGGTGGCCGAATTCAGCAAAGTATAAGCTGAATATATCAGGTTATGTATTAAAGGGATTTTCCTCAGCAAAACCGAGTGTGATGATACATACGACAGTAAAGTAGAAAGGCGCCGTAAGTGTTGTAAAGTGTTACGACAAAGTGTGAAAAGTTATAAAATTAGTGCTACGGCCTGTCAATAAAAATATTGTTCTAGAAAAAATTAAAATAATTACGAGTGCACAAACAGGTACCATACAGCTCAAAATAAAAGGATACGTAAAAAGCTTTTTTTTTGTAAACTTTTACACAAATTTACCGTCAGATTTCTATATTTTGTGTTGTTAGATTCTTTGTATAAATTTTTTGTTATTGTAAATTAAATTTTTCTTCTGTAACTTTGGTGAAATTTGGAAATCACTATCTTTATTAGAGTCCTTTTAAGCGGCTCTGAAATTTATATTCTCAAGAAGGCTGAGGCATTTACTTACAAACATAAAATGTAAACTCAACGTAAATAAAAATTGTCAATTAAATAATATTTGTTATCTCTTTAAATTTTTTTGTTTAATCCCGTAAACATCCTTCAATTGTTTCCTTCTAATTAAAGTTGTATATCACATAATTTGACTGCCCTACGTGCTGGAATTTTATTATTATAAATCTTTTAATACTACATTATTTGGCACTGCAACGTGGGGCTTATTGACCTTTGCTTAACTTCCATATAACGATGGCATCCAAATAATCGAATTTTGTAGCTTTATCGGACACATCTTCTTCGTTAATATTTACATGTTCCTCCGACACTGACGCGAACAACAAAAGGAAGACTGCAGAACTATTGTACGTTTCCCGTATTGCTCAGACAACGCGGATTGCCTAAATTTTTAAAAAGATAATAAATATTTATTACTTTTAGAGTTTAAAATATCAAGGATTTGTGAACGTTGTATTTATAATTTATGAACTAAAAATATGAAATTATAAAATAAAACACTCAATTTATTTGCAATAGTCTTCTTTAGACATATAAAAAAATTTACATCCTCGAATTTCCAACCGGGTTAAATACTTATTAGCACACAACGTTTCCGTGGCGGGCTCCGCCATCGTCGTCGGGTAGATTCCGGGTACTTGTGTTACAGTTAACTATTATTTTCGGTTACAGATTTTCTCCATAGGTCGAGAATATTTTTTTCATAATTTACACCAGGAACATTCTCGCTTTCTTACGTTTAAAATAAGTCTAAACGCGTAGTGACCGTTTTTGAAATTCGATTTTCGAAAGGCAATGTTTGAAGCCAGTTTTAGCAGATCGACAAAACCGGTTACAACTCTATGACTCTCGTGACAATCGGTTTTTATGACCAAGGACATTATATATAATCAAAGTTTATTACATTTTATCCACAATTTTGAGGTTAATATACGCGATCACTTTAGTATCCTTATCAGAAATTTCTGTAAATTCATATTTTGATCGCCTTTTTAGATTGAGACCCGATATCAGATGGCGGAGAGGGAGAGACTAGTTAAGAGCAGAGAATAAAAGTAAATTTCACTCCCCCATCCAGAAAAATGTTTCCTCGAAAAGTTTTTCATGGCGCTTTGTAAGTCCGCCGAGGACAAATCTTGAAACGTTAGAGATATCAAGTTTGTATTACCCACAGTTTTTCTCGCAATTTGTAATGACTGTGGTTTACTATTCAAATGCCCGAGTTCAGACATATAGTATATAAAAGAGGAGATTACAGATCTAAATTACAATAACTCACGTAACTATTGCACGACAGAAACACAATTCCCCTAGTTTTCAAATTTAAGAATTGGTGAACTAATTTTTTTTATGGTAGGTTACTTGGGTAACTTTATTAAACATAAGTTACTGGTTTTGGTATGTTACAATTAAATTAAGCTATTTTGGGCAATGCTGGGCCACTGATCTGCGTCGGAGGGTAAGAATTATATACGACATCGATCGCGACATATAAATCGAAAAATTAGTAACGTCTTACTGCGATATAGAACAAGATGGAGAAACGCATTTCAATGATGACAATGGAACCCAGCAAGATTCTAAATATAAAATATTACTTTCCTTTACACCTGCAGGAACATTTTAATTCTAGTTCTCGTCACCGTAACTAATACACGTATATCGTTATATTTAATTGTGATAAATGGTTTTGTAATTGTTTTATATTGCTAAACACGTGAGATCGATCTTCTAGGATTTTTTGTCGGCAAAATTTATGTAATATCTAAATATTTGTTTTATATTGCTTAACACGAGGGATCGTTCTTCTAGGGTTTTTTTCTCGGCAAATTTTGATGTAATATCTAAATATTTGTTTTATATTGCTTAACACGAGAGATCGTTCTTCTAGGGTTTTTTTCTCGGAAAATTTGATGTAATATCTAAATATTTGTTTTATATTGCTTAACACGAGAGATCGTTCTTCTAGGGTTTTTTTGTCGGCAAATTTATGTACTATCTAACTATTTTTTTAATGTCAAACTCTCTCCAGGTAGTCGGTTGAATTATTTTCTAACCCCTTTGAATTTAAAGCAGAATAAAAATGATTGCGACTTTTTGTGATTCTTCTCCTCCATACTGAGGTTTTGTGTTTATTTCAGTTTACAATCAATTAATGTTTTCTTGACTCGAGGAATGTATGCTGACAGATAAAGTAGTGATAGTCTTACGTTTCGGGCAGTGATCGTCTTCAAGGATTGGGTAGCATCAGTTGAATGAATAGGAACATGAGTCCGCAAGCCATGGACCTACTCGGTTCCACGCAGCCTGACTCAAGTGATTATCTTTAAGCCTCAATCAAATGACCACAGTTCTATTATGTCTTCGATGTTATTGTAATAGCATTGCGATGTCAGGAAAGTGTTACCGCAATGTATGGCCGAGTAATGACAGTTGATTCTGCTGTCATCGGTGGAATCATACAAACAAATCGGCGAAAATAGAAAATTTGGTTAGGAGAATGGATACAAAAAATAAATAAATAAACTATTTCCCAAAGATTGTCCCAGATTGTAAAAGAATAATCGAAGAAATGTTTATAATTTTACTTAAATATTTGTAATCGTTATGAGTTAAACACAGTTCCTATATTTTGCACGTGACATAATGCAAATATATTTATATTTTAGATACGTTATGCGAGTACTCTCTCTCTCTCTCTCAGCTTCTAGTCCAACGGGATACTGCGATAGCGACCAAAATCGTTATATACACGATTACAGATTTTGTGATAATTTCGAAGCCATCACCGTGAAACTGAGGCTTTACTCCCTCAAGACAAACAAGAGTTGATTACTGTCGGAAACGTCGCCCCTCTCACTATTTTCTCCCCCTCGAAATAACTGTTCCCTCTCCTATGAGTATTTTTATAATTTCTTCCCTAAAGAAAACATTAGACCACCCAAACACTAATATCTGCATATTAAATGCACTAATGTTATTAAATTTCGATTGATATGAATGAAACGCTGACATGGCTGTTTGAGGGGAATAAAGGCACATTTCAATGAATTATCATATTTGTTTTTAAACTCGTGGACTTTATAGGAAGTCTTATTCAAGATTATTGTTAAGTCAAAATACATTACATTGGCTACGGATTACTGCACTGTCTCTGGACTATTAACACTTTTTTTCTCTTTGGAATTTATGCAAGTAGTAAATAGTCCGAAAAGGACGGGTTCACACACACAGTCTCATTATAACATATAAATGTCTATAACAACGAAGTTCTTTGCTAACGGCAAAGAGAAAATGTGGAATTTATGGGCAAGGGATTTCTTATTAAACGCTAAAAAGAAAAGGGATTATAAAATGGGAAATTTGAATCGCTCTTTATTCTGATACGCCTAAGTTTAAATTATGATTGAAGTTAAAATTATTTCTATTTTATTAAATCAACAATTACCGATTCAGCCTTGAATTTATGGTGTCTTTTGAAAAATACGAAAACTTCGAATTAAAAAAAAACGGCAAAAACTAATGACAGAAGCCACTAATACAATCAAACCGGTTAATTTATAACCTTATAGGTCCTTCTAGGTCTAATGGATCAGGTGTCTGCCTAATGAGTTGTAGAAATTATAAGAAACGTAAAGTTGATAATGTTTGTAAGCCCATAACTTTGTATTTGTTCTATTTTAACCAATTTTGGGTTAATAAAAATATATTTCCGAATTTTTAACAAACACATTTAATCGTTAATAAATTATTGTACTAATGTGGAATTAATAAAATTTTTATAATTATACTGGTTACAAAAAATAATTTTTATAATACAAATACTTATAATTATTTGTTATTATTTTTTCTTATGTTAATTCTTGTGTTAGTTGCTGTGTAGTTCCGAAGCATTCCTTAACTCGGAAGTTATTATTATAGGGAATTTTAAGTATATTAAGTGCCAACAGTGAGATAGTTCCCGATTCCAACGCCGCCGTGAGCGACAGTTTTTATTTTAGTCCTAGTATTAGTGTGGCTATTATGTCGGCATTACTGTGATACATCGGGTCCCAACGTTCCGGAATGTCGATTGTGGATATTCCTGGTTCGTATCTGACCTGCGGCATGGGTGATTGAGTTAATCCCATAACCCTGCTTAAGTCCCGTGCAGTAGAGAGCTCGAACCGCTAAGGCGGTCGTTTCACAGTGGCTTTATAACTTCAATAACGCTAATTACAAGCGACTTACCCCGGTAGACCGTTTATCACGTAAGCGACAACGCAAGCAAACGGATGCTTTATTAAGTAAAGAAACGCGGCGATGTAAACCGGCAACGTTATTCAGCTCGAGTGAGTTGTTCGTAGCAAATGTGAATCTGCCCTTCCGGAATAATTATTCCCTCTCTTCGCAAAAGTAACAGCATATTGCATCCCGCAGGCTGGGGAAAGGGCAACGTGATTGAAGAACAGGGGCACCTGAAGATAATCCCACAACACGCATAAAACACGGCAGCCAGAGTGCAAACTCTTGTTAAGAAATCTTCCCCCCCAAGTCTTAAGCTCCGCGCCGGCATTAAGCTAACTCTCAACTTCATTAGATTGTTAAGTTGCACTCAAGAATTAGCTTCACGTGCTTAGGCTTACTGTTGCGCAAAGGTGTGCTATAACCGCAGACACCTTCCGCGACATTTTAACTGCCATATTTCGTGACTAAATATTCGCCGGTTTAGTGTTAATCGCTCAACTTTCTGGTTTGCTGTCTATTTGGAAGGTTGTACGTATTGGTCTTTTCCATGTTCTCGAGACGGAAATCCAAAAAAAAACATTTATATGATTACACATTAGCATACCTCATATCAGCCCCAAATATATATGTATAATTCCGTTACGACCTTAATATTGATCAAATGGACAATTACAAACATTGGTCCGTTCGAAAGAGAAATTAAAACTGACATGTCTAGTAATCACAAAATTATGAAATAATTTACAATAAATTTTAAATGTTCAGTATTATTAGTTTTAATATATAACATTTAAGATATTATTAATTTTTGATAATCTGATTCCCCGTCCAAGAATGAAGTTTCTTCATGGTTACTCAAAAGATAATAGGAAAAATTGGTAACAGGTTTATGTTTATCAATGGAAAGTTTTACATTTTCTTTTCGTTCTTTAGCTACTACACATATAAAGTCCTTTCGTTTGGCCAATATAACTTCTTTGAAGATCTATTAAACAATAACTGTTTACCTGTTTTATGAATACCTAAATTAAGGCCAAAACGTATTTATACAATTTACTTTTTATTTATAATATATATTTACTAGCTGTCCCACAAGTATATTCCACAGTCCGCAATAAGCCAATGATATGATATAGAGGGTTGACAGTTTTTAAAAGAATTATATTGTGGGTTTCTTGAATACTTAAATATCTGTAGTAAATCTTTAACTACGAATTAAAATAGAATTATTTTATAAAGAACAGGTGTACAATACTATCAGCCTATACAACTGTAAATATATGATTTCTGCAGTAAAAATTAAACTAATAAAGTACAATTGATTAGTATATGTAATTTATTTTCTCAAAGTGAATACTATATTTTTATAATACTCTTTCTGGTACTTTGGTACAATTTCTTCGGGAATTTATTTTCTGTTTATTTACTCGGTAAAAAATGTGAAACATCCGTAGTAATGTTATCGGATTCCTTTATGGAATTCGTAACGAAAGTTTGCGAGACCCGTAGAAATCCCAAAACGGAACTTCTTACTACGAATGGAATCTTGATCTTACAAGTTTCTAAACGCATTCCTAGTATAGGCGTGGAATAATCAAGTCGATGGAAACGCCTTTTATTTTTTATTTAAAAAATAAAGTAGTATTTTCTGTAGACAAAAAAAGGTAGTTTAGAAGACATGTATACATATGATATATTTAATGGGAACAGTATTTTAAGCGATCATATTTTCTTGACCTTGTAAGGAACTTCCAATAAATACATATACCATTCAGCTTTGTTTTTCAATATTAAACAAATGATTCGTGGCAGTTCATTATTAAATCATCAATAAGTCTTCGTGTGTATTTTTTTACGTAATACTCGCATCTGATGAAGTCTAAAAAATTGTTGAGGTAACGTCTGTATATAGCTATGTAGTAAATGTCCATTTGTAGTTGAATAAATTTAAATCAGGACGATTAATTTCAGATCTGGTTGGGCCTTGTAAGCTGAGGGTCTCGGTTGCTGGAGCTGGACACAGCAACAACATGTGTAAAGTGACTTCTAACGTAGAATTAATTGGTCCTATTTAAATAATTAATTTCAAATTCTTTGTAAATATTGGACATATAAAGAATCTTACAGAGTTTTATGTCTAATTATTGCACAGCGTTAAATTTATGATAAAACGACATATGATGATGTGTAAAATATTAATGCAGTGTAGAAGTAATTCATGACAGCACATCATGAGACTTGATTTGGGTGTGTGCAAATTCGTATCACGTGCATTATCATGTGTGATTGGTTTAAAAAAATTAAAAATCCTTATTTACGGCTATAAATTAGAGTTTTTGAGCTGTCAGGGTAAGAGAGAAATTCTGGAAGATGTTAGTGTAGATTAGAGCTATCGACCTACCGACAGCTGATGTAAGTTCGTTCACCTAGACCAACAATTTCTAGGACGACAAAAATTTCATATTCTGACTGAGTGTATGATGTTTCATCGACGAAGGTTCACTCCAGGTGCCCAAGGCTAGTTATGGAAGGGAAAGCTGCTTTATTGGATTAGGAAGGAAGAACCTTTCAAGGCATCAAACAATAAATACGTGGCCACGTGCTCATAGTAGGAGACCGTGTACGTATTAAGATTTGCAACTGCGTGCCGAATATAGCTACCGAGAAATTACTCGTCGTGTACGGTGAAGACCAGAGGGGCCACGTGGGAGGATTTGTACCCGTTCTGCCAGCGAAAAGTTCCATTGTCCCGGCTAATGCGTGTACGCTTGCGTGATATTCACCATCGGGAATTCTATATCTGTAGCTTACTGTAGCTCGCCGGTAATCGTGTGAGGTTACGCATGCCATACGTGAATGAAATACACAACATACGTTTTCTCTAACTACTGCCTATTATTGGGATTAACTACGCACAACGCAGTTTGCATAAATTTTAGATCGACTTCACGTTCTGTTTTCCGTTCTTTCATAACCTAATACACGAGTAACTGTCAAAAGCCTCAGATTTTCAACTATCAGCGAGATATTGTGCTATACTTTACACTACAACATTTCTTTATTATATCATTCAACAATTCATGTAATTTTTTTTACATTTATTAATGATTTTATACTCACTTAAATATTCTTAAAACACCTTATATTTGGTAGATACGATCTATTCCCCCTTTGTGTCTTATTGTCGTAACTCAGGCCCTGTGGTGTGCCTCGCGTTGTCCCGCGATGGACCGGGATGCAACTGTGTCTGTGTTTAACCGGCGATGAACATATAACAAAGCTCTTGCTCGCTTAGAGTGCAAATTTATATGAAGCCCTGCAAGTGCACTAAAGCAGGACTAAAGGACCAAATTCCCCCTGGACACGAGTCAACAAGGTCCTCAAAAGGAATCTTTCACAAACGTTACTGCGTCGTCCCAGCACTTTGACAGTGTGAACTCGTATACGACGCTACAAATCTGTGGTACTTCCTCAATTCAACACCTCCACTGTAGCCGTTATATGGTCCTGTAACAGGTTAATCGGTATCAAACGTCATAATTTATTCCTAATCAGCTTTATCATTAAATTGGTAGGTCGTTGTTTAACTCCTGAATGCATCTACTTAAATTCTTTCTTACTGTTGTCAATAACGCGTTCATGAACACGGTAATTTGCCTTCTTTACAAACATACACGTTGAAATAGAAATTGCGACAGTACTAATTCATGTGCGTACACTAGTGTAAGTGAGTTATAACGTAACTACAACCGTTTATATGTTCGTTCGGACGTGACTGATAGCGCAAAAACCTGGCTTGATTATACGTCTACTTTACTCAAAGTGAAGATGATGTATAGTAGACGAAGAAAAAGAAAATTACAAAACGCATTTTTTTAAGGGAAGACGCATAATTCGTCTGAGTTTCATGTATAAGGAATTCCGTCACTCACTGTTGACAAAATTGCACTTGACCTGTTGAAAATCTTATACATTTTTTACGACTCAAGGTTGAGCTCAGACAATTCAGACACGTTCACCGTCTTCCATCTTAGGGTGGTGGCCTTTATTTTTCACGCTTCTTATCATTCCTCGACCTAAATGTCAACCCATATCCGTCCACCTAAATTTCATAAATGGTCACTTTTTGTAATGATTCACGCACAATGTAAGTTTCACTCGTATGATTTTCAAAATGTCGTTAATCTCATGCCAAAGATTTGGGGTATCACTGTTCAGGATTATATTAGATATTTTTTAAAAAAATTGATTTATTTACAGCCGCATCAACAGCTCTGGATATTAGAGATTCAGTATGGGAAGTCATTTTTTACTTGTCGGGGGACTGATTTGACAAGCATCCATGCCCTCGCGGGGATTCGAACCAGGGACCTCTATGATGCCAGGCAGCCACGCTAACCCCCTACACCACAAGCGGACGGATTTGTTTTTAAGTTTCTTTAACATTTTTTATTTTAGAGTAACAGGCTACATGAGGGTAATCCACATGGTGGCTACTCGCCTTTAATAGCATAGGAAGGGATTTGAAATGAGACATGTGGAAGGTAGCCAAGGGTTAACTAAGGCCCCCGGGCTAAAGTTAAAGGATCCTACCCGGCATTCGCCAAAAAGTGATGCAGGACAAACCCTAGAAAACCTGCATCAGGTAGGTCGGGCATTAGGTACTAGTCCAACGACCTTCCGATGGCGGGAGAGAGGTTTGCTGTGGGGACGCAGCATTCCCTTCGTGCCTCGACCAGTTTAGGAGGCAGCTGGCCTACTGTTCCAATGAAAACAGCGAACAACTGTTACTGTATGCCCAAGGTCTACGACCCCGGATCACACACCTCTCAAAACAGGCCGAGGTGCCTAGGCTTGTGGGAAACTTAGTTCAAAAACGGAGAGAGGAGAAGGCATCCCCAAAGGCAGCGCTCTCCGTCTTCCCAGATAGGTTAACCTGCGAGGAAACCTCGCAGGCTTTAAGATCTCTTGAACTGAAAAGTGATTCAAATATCGCATGCTACGTTTACACATTTGAAAGTCTGTAATAAAGCATATATTCAGGAAAATTGTATGAATTCGTATTTGAGTAGACATATTTTAAATAATAGCCAACGAAGTGTCTCGTGTATTGCTATAAAATCTCTGATTGTATTTTTAAAGTCAGACTACGACGATTAGGATATCCGTCTACTTAATCATGCATATTTATATGCATCAGAATTTTTTATATTGATTTATTTACAGCTCAGGTTTATTAGTGACTCTGTATGGGATATCATTTTTTACTTGTCGGCCGAGAGTCTCTCACGCACACAAACATCCATGCCCTCGTTGGGATTCGAACCCGGGACCTCTGTCATGTGAGGCAGTTATGTTGATCCCTACACCACGCCTAACATATTTTTTTTTACATTTTCTAATAGTTTCATCTCATAGACAAATTTATATGACCTTCCCTCAGGTTAGTGGAATTTATTGAAAATTATCAAAATGTACATCAGGGATTACCGTCGCTATATTTAATACTAACCAACAAGTAATAATGAAGCGCACGTTTTATTTTTTTCATGATGAAAATTTTTTGTATGTGGCTATGTGCTGAATAAGAATCAAAATTGATCTTTATAATGAATATGATGTTCCTCGATCTTTTAATAAAGAAAGAATTTCACATAGACCTCTTAGGCAAAAATTCAATATTATTTCTATACACTTTCAAAATGAGCTTATTACAGCATGTTTTTGTTTATAATTGGAAGGTAAAAGCCTGGGCTATGACTGGCTGGGGAAATCGTTACTCGAGAATTAAAAAGACCGGAGGATCACTCCACGTATGTTCAAATCCAGCCTTTGTATCTGCAGCAATGCAAAACGGTTGCCTACAGATCTAGTCTAGGGCCTCTCAATATTGCTTACAGCAGACAAGGACAGTTGTTTCTGGTATTTGTGCCACTGAAGGCCCAGCAGTGTAGGCCTACTGTTTGCCAGGAAAGTAGCGGTGTGTAGAACATACTTGACAATACATACACTGAATTTTGTTGGGGAAAGTCATTCCATAACACTGGCTACTATTTGGAAACTTATGTCGGGAGAAACAGCTTCAAGGAATTAAAGTAGATTTTTAGATTGCCAGAGATGTGGAAATTTTACATATTTATTTATGAAATAATTTAATAAGGATATCAAATTGGGAGGGGGAGGGATGTCGTTGCAAAGGAAACAAAAGAAATGTTAAATGGCTTCGTAAAAGGTGAAGGAAACGGCGTTGTCGAATTCGACGGCGGAGCAGGTAGATCATTGAGTATACCTGGGATAATTAAGGCTTGTGACGCGATCCCATCCTACCACAGCTAGTACACGAATGATGATAGTATTAAAATGTAATATGTCAACCGAATTGGACCGGAAACTTAACATGTGATCGTAGGTGCCGCTTACGAAGCGAAGACTGTTATAAATATAGAAAAGAACATGTTTAAAATAGAGAAAAACACACGAGGTTTAGCGAAGGTTGGGCGGTACGTAGATTAACAAAAAAGATGTGTCACTGCTGAACTCTAGCATCGATAAAGAAAAATACGTTTCATAAAATTACAAACCAATAACGCGACGTTGAATCGTGTTGGAGTCACCAAATTATAAAATTACCGACGTTGAATTAAAACATTCCAGGACTGTCTACGTCCTATGAATTAAATCGGAGGAAATACGTAATGCCCTTGCAAAGAAATTAAGCTCATCCATCTCTGTTTTCAGATATCTTTCCACTTTTCTTCTTTTCAGGCCAGTACAATATTAATTCCTTCTTTAACTTTTTAAAAATTAACCATTAATTAATATAATGTTATATAAATGTATTTATAGTTGAAATAATGTCGCTAAACCTAGCTTATATTTTAAAATATTAATTTACTCTATTTTCCTTTATTGTAACTTTCCTTATTAAATTTGTAATTTCATGCATCTACCACGGGGGCAAACTGCGCATTTGTAGAGAAAATAAATACATACATATTCTGTTAGAACAATCAACGTAATTGCAGCGATTCGAAAATGAGAATTCACACATGATGTTCTTCAAGGAAAGAAAAATATATGATCCGAAAAAGAAGAGTCATTAGGCTGAGTATCATCCCGAACATTGTAAAGAGGGATTGTCGTATAACATGCACAACCAATTACGATGTACACAATTTTAAACATATACAAACACGGCAAAAATAATCCCGTTGATTGCCCAGAATCCATCGTAAAGCTATTAGTCTTTCGTTATAAAATCCCTTTTACAACAAACAGTTAAGAAGTAATAAAATCAAACAGGAACAAACTAAATATTTACTTAGCCTCTATTAGATTCATAAATTAATAGAAACATAATTAAGGAGTAATTTCAGTTTTAGGCTTTGTGACTTGTATGGTATTAAGCAGCATTTTATAAAGTTCGTACACTAACCGATCATGAGTAGTTGCAATTGGAGAGACTATTTATGAGAAAATTCAGTAATACGTAATGGCTGAAGGTGTCGGTTGGAGCCGAGAGTTGTTGCGCTGAACATCGAGGGACCAGTTGAGACCACGGCCAAACCCACAGAGACAGACTCATGACTGCAACAGGCCATACACGCTGTGCCTACCAAATATTTGATTACTATATTTGTGAATAAATCGGATTGAACGATGAAGGAAATGTAAATCATAAATATATTCTTGTTCCGCGCTCGACAGCTCTCTAATAGGTTGTGTCCGATATTCGGTCATTTCCGTTCGCGGTAGCCTCAAAATCTGTCCAATTTGTGGTCAAAATAGCAGCCTGGGATTAGGAAAGGACGTGTTCACGCCTCATTATTTACCTAGTGGACTGTCAAATAAATTAGATCTAAGTTTGATAGACAGTAGTCCACTAATGAGGCGTGAGTACGGCCATTCCTAATCCTCTGGTTCCAGCGGGACAATACCAGGGTTGACCGCAAATGGGACGACACCCTCTGGATAGCCTTGGCCTAGCTAGACGACTACAGACTGTCATCTTTCATGACACATTCTCTATTCTTCTGGAGTGTCACGTAGTCAGCGTGGCGATTCTTCTTCAATCTTAACCCCAGTTTTCTAGAGCTTATTGAACGCATCCTGGATTCGAACCCGGGACCTCTGGGATGTGAAGCAATGACACCACAGTAGGTTTAAATAAATTTAGAAAATAAAGTAAATTGTATTACGTTGAATATCACAGAGGCGCCAAAGGTATCAGAATAGAAAAGTGCGGCTGTTGGGTAAGGGAAATATAAAAAACTTAGATCACGACAGCAGGAAATTGAGGATCGCAGAAAAAAGGCTATGTGAGACTTATCTGCGAATTTCCGTTTAAAATGCTTCTTCGATTTCAGCCGATCCTTGTCCTTACTTCTACATTAAAGAATACTGGTAATTATTTATATGGGAGACTACCGGCGGGTATAGTTGAAATTGACTACGAAATCTGGTTAGAGAAATGTAGGACCTTGCGGTGAAATATGGCGTGAGGCAGCATCGACTCGTAATTGTCGCGATGCATAAGACCGGCAGATTATACATGCAGGCGCGCCACGCCTCGTAAAGAATACAGCCTATTCCGGAAGCGGCTACTTAAGGAGAACATTCTTTTTTCAATTCGTGCAGAAAGCGTCGCGCGACGGAATACCAATGCGGGATAATCTGGCGCGGCGTCGGCGTCGCGACGCGACAAGGCAACACGAGGCGGGGAGGCACTTTGCACGCAACACAACGCAGGCCACCTTATAAAATACGAGCAGCTCGCCTTCCTCCCAGCCCTTGGGCGATTAATCGCTTGTCGTTGCCATCCATGGCCACGCATCACTCGTCATCGCCAGGATTTTTCGAGGTCTCGTCGGCGAGTCTTCAAGAGACATCGAAAACATAGAAATTACGTGATTTTGTCCCTTGGCTTCGTAGTCCACGTAGACACAGCGACTATTCCAGATTCGCCCAATTACTTTTTGTGAGACATCAACAACGGATGGCACACGTGGTCCTCATCACTTTTACCGTCAGTCTTATTGATCGCTTACATCGAGACAGAATCGCATGAGAACGGTGCTGGCAACAACGTCAGATTAAAACAAGTAAACAATATGGTAGCGTTAACGTCCAGAAGCCACCTGCGTACGTTCCATTTCATCCAAATCTCACCACCATTTGAATGACGCGCCCGTGTAAAACAAATGAAGGAACTCGGAAAGTTCTTAAGTTTCCAAACTACTATACATGGCCTCATAAGTAATCTTTAGATTATGTACGGTAATGTAGAGAAGTGGCCGCTTAAGAAACCGTGGTAAAACGGACGTTGAAGCTACGTGAAATGACAGATGGAAATCCTGTACCTTTGAGCCACCGAAGACTCTGTGTTTCCTAAAGAAAAGGGACCCCCTGACATGTGACGTGAGAAACATAATTCTTTCTGGCGGCATTCGGAGCTGTGAACAGCAAAATTCTGTCGCTGACATGACCGACATTTCTCAGGTCTCAGAAACGACGTATTTACTGCTAGAGGACGAGGAAAACAGGACCGCCGTTCTAGCAATATTGCTATAAGACGATGGAAGTCAATGTCATCCAAACGTCGCGAATACAATTGTTTAATCGGTTACAAGCCCGAGGAGACTTAATTCATTCTCTACCCCGAGAAAGACTGCACTCTTTACTAAGACCAGCGTTGTTGATCGGTAAAATTTCTATTTATCCCAGAAGTTATAATACTGGATGCACACACCCAAAAAATTCGTGGAATTAACATTTAATGTGAAAAGAGTTTACAAATGTAAATCTATAGCGATATATATTTTCAACGTGCTTTATGTCCATCACGAAAACTATTAATTTCAAACAATTATGTGTTTGTGCTAATTACACCTCGTAGCATCATAATACTAAATTAAATTAATTACACATTTTTATGCTAACTTAAATTAATTACGATATAATATGAATGAGTTTAGGAAAACTTTCTCGTTCCCAGTTCCAAATTTCTAGCAGGTAGTCTCCCTGACGCATTCTTTTTAGGGGCATCAGTTGAACTGTTTTTCTTGAACTATCCCAGTAATTCTTTGCTTTATATCCATTTCTTCAATTATGTCTGCTTCCCATTTTTTTATTGATTTATTTACAGTCGCATCAACAGCTATGGTTATTAGCGACTCAGTATGGGAACTAATTTTACTTGTCGGGGGCCTGATTTGACGAGTCTCTCTCACGCACACAAACATATATATTTCAAAATGTCGTCAATCTCATGCCAAAGATTTGGGGTAGCACTGTTAAGGATTATTTTAAACATTTTTTAAAAAATTGATTAATTTACAGTCGCATCAACAGCTCAGCTTATTACAGACTCATTATGGGAATTCATTTCTCCTTGTCTGGGGACTGATTTGACAAACATCCATGCCCTCGCCGGGATTCTAACCCAAGACCTCTGTGATGTGAGGCAGTCTAATAAAGTATATACACAATATCTGCGCCATTTCTAATTGTTCTAATTTCAGATTTAATCTTTTGTTTGTAGTCCACACTTCTGCTCCGTTTAGGACACAACTTTCTAGAATTTATGTATATATATATATCCTTGTGCCTTTCGTCAGGTGCTAAGAAGAGCCTAGAGAAACACAACTGCACTAGTCAGTTGACATATATATATATATATATATATATATATATATATATATATATATTCTTTTAGCTTTATTTGATATTAAAATGAAAAAATTTACGTCTGATTGAAATTAATGAATACGAAAGATAGTCAATTCAAACAAAGAACATATATCTAATACAAATTTCCCAGTGATAAACCGTTCAGAGATGCTTCACATTAAATCAAACATCACAGCTATTAATGTACAAACAGACACTATGGATCTCAACAATTGCTATGATCCCTTATTATTACGCTAAACCTTCTGTTTTCCCATTGTCGTTGCTGCCTTATTGTTACGGCAACCCTTCGACTCTCCCATTGTCGTTGCGTTTTTGTCGCTTTTGAGTGTTGTCAACTGACCAGTGCAGTTGTGTTTCTCTAGGCTCTTCTTAGCACCTGACGAAAGGCACATGGATCCCAGAAACGTTATGTTTTTTGTATTACCTTTTTTGTCTGTATTGGCTATCTTTATTATTCATTATTTTCAATCAGACGTAAATTTTGCATTTTAATGATTTAATTTCTATGAAAATTTTCTGTCTCGTAGCTATTAATATCCTCAGTATTAATAATTTGTTTTCTGGTGAAAAAGTTTATTCAAATGTCTTATAGCCTAGAACTATAGGAGTAGATCTGTAAAGAGCTTGGACCTGGTTTCTCAATCTGTTGTCGCTACACGCCAGGTAAAAATCTGCGGATTCGAACTGCTTATTTTTTTACGTGTGTGAGACTATTAAAAATCTGCTGTCAGCAGATGTCCTAAATGCTCGCTCTACCCACAAGACGAACAGAACAATTGTCTGAATTGGCTATCTTTCGAATTAATTTCTTTGATATTTCTTTACTCCATAGCACTGAATGAAACAGTTTTCATATAGCTTTCCCCTTTTCTATTTTTCTCTTCTCAACCCAATCACTATATCCATTAATGTATATATTATATATACTATGCTAGTTGTCATAGGCGCCGGCAGACGGGGGTTGGGGGTGCAAGGGAGTGCACTTGTACCCCGCTGCCATGAAAGAAAATACACAGAAAAATGTTTAAAAATAAATTTTTTATTGAGTTACCGTTTGAATAAAGACTTAAGGCCTCTAGGTTGATGTCCGAATTTGTTCATCACCTTGTCGATTTCTCGGAGAAGAAATTATAGAATGTAAATATGGGATGACGATAGATATTCTGATGGTTGATTTGATCTGCAGGCCTGCCGCCACCACTCGCTTAAATTCAACATTCGCAATTTTTTTTGTTGAGAATTCTAGACCGCAAACTCCATCGCGGCGAGTCTGACGTTGATTTGTTTATGTAATCGTGTATCGTCTTTATATTCACACTAGCTGGGTGCCCGGCGTTGCCCGAGATGTCATTTATCTATAACCCCCGATATGACTCCAATTTCGGCTGCTTTTGCGAAATTTTTATGTAACGCTACTCGAACCCTAATCATTATAATTAACTCTGAAAAATATTTCTTTAACGCAAATATCTGTCGTGTTTACATGTTCCAAAATTTGCATCCCGCTACCCCTGCATCTGAGGGGTAAATGCCAATTTGAATGTCGTAACTAAACACAGTGACTTCCATAACCTTTGATTTGACTCCAATCTCGGTTGTATTCGCGTTATTTTATTGTAAAGCATCTCCACCCCAAACCCGAAGGGTGTCCTTTTCACGTAGGGGATGAAAATTGTATTCAGATAACATTGGTAGAAACACTATCAATATCTTTGACCCCTAAAAATATTAATCCGACTCAAATATCGGCTGTTTTAGTATGTTTAAATATTTCCACCCCCGCTTCTGGGGGTGGAAGACGCGTCTCACCCCAACAGTGTTTGTTTCCTGGTCGCAAAAAACACGTGTAGAAATTTGGTGAAAATTGCTCGACTGGTGTAGATTTGTATTTTATTTAGAAAACGTTTGTATGGGAAATAGAAAAGGGCTGTTTTTAGGGTTTTCCCGGAAATTATTCGATTTTTTCTCGCCTTTTAAACCTTCCCTAGACCTCCACGAACATTTCAAGACTAATAAGATAAGATAAATCCGTTCAGCCGTTCTCGAGTTTTAGTGAGACTAACGAACAGCAATTCATTTTTATATATATAGAAGATTTACTTATTGTAATTGATTTCCTCCCAGCAATGATGCGACACATATTCAATGTCTAATTTTATTTGCCTACCTATGGATGCACTATTATTAATGATATTTTCTTAGTTAATAGTATAGTGTGTAGAAGCAGATGCACCTCCATGGCGGCGTCCATGCTGGTTGTTGCATTTATTGTACCAGACCAGTATACATATTTAGAAGATACGGTGTGTAGGAATCATCTTTGAGAAATTATTGGCTAGATTGTTTACCATTCAGTGACTATGTTTGCCGATATTCCGAATAAGTGGCGAACAAGGGTTTAGGAAATGAATAGCATTTGTAGGAAAATTCTGCCATGTGTATGAGAGAGATTATTCCTGTGTTGGTTGCAGTATATCATGACAAAGACTTGTGAGAGGATTAGGTTTCTATGACTAATACCGCGTTCAGTAGCCGTCTCTTTAAATATTGATCAGTCAAAATGAAGAGCGGTAAAAGCTGTGGAGGAATGTGGCAGTTTAGAGAATTTCTCCCGCGCGCCAAGGCGAGGCGTTAACAACATCTGCCTCCACTCGCACCTCGCCACGATAAACGTCTAACCCACATTTCAGCAAGGGGATGTAGCCGACACCGTCGTCATCCCCGCTAAGCTGTTGCAGAATATTCTTACTCGGTAGTCCACGTTCGCTGACGCAAGCAAGCGACACTTCATCGAACGGGAAAGTAAATATACCCTAACATCGCCACAAATATTGAGCGTACTAATTCCTGTTAGAATAGGGGATTCACAGGCCAGGAGGGAATACTAATGTGAAACGTCACAGGAAGCCCGTGGACGATCGGCATTCCCTTGAGGGTGCCATTTTACAGAACTTGGAGCGGCACAATGCAAATATTGATATCGATCACTCTGATACACGTGGGCCTGAACTCAGTATAAAAATAACATTTCAATTGCTTAATTGGACTGAGTTTTCGACACACTCATCTATAGAAGAGACAACAGGATTATTAATTGTGAAGACTAAACGAGTGTACTCATCTGCATAATTCGTGAAATCTGGTACCAAGCGCACTTTGTAATCGTGTTGTCTGTTCCATATAAGACTGTCACACTTGATGTTTCGAAAGTTCCTACCAATAAAGCCAATAATCAAAAGACCGTTAAATTATTTTTACACCTATCCATGTTATAAAAAATACTTGAATAAATAGTTAAATAAAAAGAATACTACGTGTTTTTATCAGGTTCGAAGCTGCGATCTTCGATTCCTAGACCAAGTTCAAATTTAAGACGATATTTTTAACTTCCATCGCAATATCCATCTTGCGATCGTAATTACATTTGCTCCTATTTCCAGGAAAAATTATGAGTACACCAAGGATGTGGTCCGCTGTTCTGTGATTGTTGACATTCAATCCAGAAAAGTTCGGATCAACATGTAACATCGGTATAACAAAGTAACCTTTTTATTTAATACTAACTGGGTGCCCGGCGTTTCCCGTGTACTTATTTATATAAATCCGAAAAAGTATTTAATTCTATATTAATCTTTAGTAAAGAAGTAATTTAACCTAAATCTAAATATTCCTAGTTCCGACTCACTTTCGACCGATATTCCATTTAAATGAACAGCAATATAATACATTGCATCAATCCCAACAAAATAAATATACTCCTTGATTATTGCAGGATATAATTGTCCCCCAATCTGCAGACATTACGAAAGATTAAATTGATGAAATTCTTAGCTATATTCACACTGTAAACAAATAGTCGCCATATTAGAGTCACTAATATGGCACGAAAATTAACTTACATTTTCCGCAAGGTTAGTAAAGTATTTCGTATTTTGTTAATTATCATTCGATGTAGTATTACTGCATAAAATTATACTTTTTATCCAATGTAAATATTTCTGTTTTATTTCACATCGGAAAAAGGAACTATTTCCTTTGTTCGTCGTGTAGTAACGTCTCCCTCTCGCCTGACCTCATGGTATCTTGGCGTGCAGTAATTTAACACAAAATTAGCACGGTTTCAATTATAATTCTTTCCACATTTATGCTAGGGATTTCTCATCCCCGACGTACCGGTTCTCGTGTTTTTAAGAATATGTTTACCAAGTTTCGTTGCAATCTGTCCACGCGTTTAAATTTGTATAGAAATTAACGTAAATACATACATAAAAACATACATCCTTTTTTTATTATATAGAAATTTTTAAGTGAATCTAAAATAGATAGTAAATGTTTAGATTGAAGTATTTCTTTCAAATATAACTTCTTTATTCGGTTAAGACACCAAAATTTTGCTGAAATTTAGATTCTCATAAAATCTGAGGCATTTACTTAGAAAACCATATAATGAAAAGATTTCAACGTAAACCAAAATTGTCAATTAAATAATTTATGTTTTTTGGGAGTTAATTTCAACGTAAAATCCCGTAAACTTCCTTCCTTTGATTCCTTTTATATTTTTTACATTACGTAATTTGACTGGCTTTAATTTCCATAGTTTTCTTAACTTGTTTCCTTTTAACTAAAAGTGTATACCACATAATTTGGCAGTCCAACGTGTTTTTATTTTCTGTTGCTTAACTTGTATATTACAATATATATGTACATAGAGTTCAAGTATTTTTCGTGCAATCGACGGATATTACGTCATTTTAATTCAATTCACACTGTGGTTTATCTAATGGACAGATTTATCGGTTAAAGATGTTTCCGTAAGGTAAAAAAACAATCCTAATGCTCCATAATACCACATAAAGTTTTTAACAAACATAGGTTCGCTTAAAGTATCTTTTGTATTGACAAAGCTGAAAGCTGGATAGATGACGTATAGTAGCGATCCTCCGCGAGATTTCTAGCAGCATATATCCAGTTCGAGGTTTAATTAGCACTTTATATTTTGACTTGACCTACGTGTGGGGTTAATGAATCGATGTTAGATGGTTTAGTAGAAGTGCCGAAGGAATCCCGGCCCACAGAAGCGGTTGTGGCTGCTGTTGTTGTTTACGCTCCTCCTTTACCGTTTGTATGTTTGTTGAACTCTTCAACTCTCGAGATGGAGCACAGTCGGCATCGTTTACCGAGGCACTAGGCGTCTTAGAGCCATGTATCGAAGCTCACCTATGTCTGAGCAGTCGGTAAATAAGTGCACATTGCTAGAATTCTCACTCCTGCAAATGGAAATGACGTAGGCAATATCGATACATAAAACCGATAGAAAATACAACAATAATGTTGTAAAGTAACGGTTCTCAGCTGCACTGGGTGACAGTGGGACCTAGATTATACTCGAAGTCCTTCGTGAGTGCATATCCCTGTTAAGTTGTTATTGTTTGGCAATATATTGTTGGACTAGATTTTTCTAAACAATTGTTGAACATTACGAAAGTGCATAAAGCACTGTACCGAGGGTGCAGACCGAATAACTTTGAACATTATGGTAAATGCCGACATTTTCGTAGGTTGTCATACTGTTGTATGTAAATTTGTAAAACACGCGTTTCGTTAATCAACGAGAAACGAACTTTTTTTTTCATTCCAGAGAACGATATCTGACTAAGAGATAATTTTATTTATGTGGTACTTCTTATGACACGGTTCGGTATATTGGCGTGTTGACAAATTCCGTTAGTAAGGGGAATGAAGTGACGAGCACCAATCAGTGTCGGGCACAGTGTGGATTTAAACATACATAGTCACAAATCGATTACAAACTGTCCGCTTCGTTACGCTGTCTATCGGAGGCAAGCGTTAGTGAAGATACGCTACAGCGTTTCATTTTTCGTTTTAGTGTGATTCATTCTCATCTAAGTTAAATCGTTTTAATTAATCTTGACTACTGTCTTTATAGAGAAAGAAAAACTGGATCGGACACATCGTAAGGAAAAATTGTTTACTGCACGACATCATCTATGGAGTTCCAGGACGTGGAAGAAGTAGAGAGCAGTTGTTAGACGACTTGAAGGAAGAAAGAAGATATGCGGTGATGTAAGAAGAAGATAAGGACTGGGCAAGGCGGAGAAGAAACTTTACAGACTTAGTCCAAGGATCTGCGAGTAGGCAGAACACTTGATAATAATTATTTAAGTTTCGAATTTTTTTTACAAACATCAAGATCAGGAGCAACTATCGACAGAATATTTTGTTGATGTATAGATAAAATCAAATCCAGAAATTATACTAATATTTTTAGCTAATATAAACCCATTGCTTCATTTTTATATCTCGATGAGTCCAGGGACACTGATGAGTAAAGAAATGGAATATATTGTAGTGACCACCAATGTTTATATGAAAGGATTTTTTATAATTTCTTTAATATTTGTGTTGTCGGCGTAATATTATGACACAGACATTGTAGGAAACAGTCAGCTTTGCATATGAATGTGGAGTTTTTTAGACGTATTATTGTATACGTATTGGCAAGGGAACAAGCCAGTCTGCAATGGAAGCCGACCAGAAGTGGTAGTCTTCAGCCTGCGTATTCAATGGAACAGTAAAGTGTCCAGTCTGCGTTAAGAACCAGGACAGTAAAGGCTGGTAGATGTTGGATGAAAAAGTTCTAGAAGGAATGTTTCAGACGTGTCCGGTGGTCAGTTGGCCGGATATATAAAAAAGTAGAACTAAAGTTATGGAATAAGGTTTTGAAAAGTGGTGATAAGATGATGAGAGAGGTATGAATCAGCGGCGAGTTAAACTGATCGGTTTATCCGCTGAAACATTCTATGGGACTCCATTGTCTGTGGTAATGTGAAGATTTGATTTATTTTGCTGACATAGGTTGTGAATGCCCTCTTAAATAAAATCCTTTCAAATGATTAGTGAAGTGAATAAGAAGTGTTTAATGAGAGCAGCTGTGATGATTTGGTATGCACGAAATTTCCATTGTAAACCTAGTATAAAATTGTATACCGTCAGATTTCTTTACATTTAATAAAATTCCTCCAGATTTTTCCTACGTTAATATTTTTTGTAAATTTAATATTTGGTAACATTTTGTCGTTTTTTTAATTCGGTTATAATTGCAGATTACAATAACTGTTAGAGGCCCGATAAGGAACCCTGAAGATTTAATAATTTCAATATAGATGTGGTATATATGTAAAAGTTCTGTACAAAACCCAGTAAAATATAAATTTGTACTAAACGTTTTGTATTAAAAATTTAGTTGTATAAATTATTTCATTTATCTTTAATTTACTTGTTACATTAATCTGGCCGCAACGTGTTTTTTTGCTTAATCATTAATTTGAATACGACATCATTTGTCACAGCATTGGCGTTGTTTGTTTACCATTACAGTTAGAGGCCCTATTATTTTTTAATTTGTTTATTACAATATGTGACATGTTGAGAATATTATCTTCTGCAGTATTGAATTAATTGAACAATATTTTAGTGTCTATAATATTCAGGGCCGCTTTATTTTCCAATGGATTTATATTGCACTTCCACTTGGATCGGGCTTTGGGATAACGCACCCCTATTTTATAAAATACTAGCTGGGTGCCCGGCGTTGCCCGAGATGTCATTTATCCATAACCCCCGATACACTCCAATTTCGGTTGCTTTGCGCTATATTTATGTAACGCTCCTCGAACCCTATCCGTACATGTGCTCACCTCCCATGCCGAAAAGGGTTGAAGTCATTGACCAAATATATCGGCCGTTTTAAACATATTAGAAGATGACAACCCCCACAAATGTGCGATAATCAAAAAGTATTTATTCCACGCAAAAATCGGCCGATTACATTGTCTTAAAATTTCTACCCCCGCCCTCCACCTACCAAACCCGTCGCGTTACCCAGGTTGTCACAATTAGACTCAGCGACATTCATAGTCTCTGAATGATTCGAATCTTGGTTGTTTTTGCGTTTTTTTATTTAACGTACCTCCCCTCACATGGATACAAATCATACACAAACAACATCGGTATGAATACTATCAGGACATAATTATCGCAAATATCGACAGTTTAACATGTTTGAAAATTTCTACCCCTGACCACTCCCGCTTCGGGGACTTAAAAGGTCAAGTTGAATGTCGTATTTAAACTCAGTGACAATCTCCATAGTTTCTGCTTTCTTTTTATGTAATGACACTTCACGCCCACCCTTAAGGGTGCACCCCTCCAAAGCCCGAAAGGGGTTGAAATTATACACAAAGAACATGTAGAGAAATTTTATGAATCTCATTGATGCCGAAATATATTTATTCGAAGCAAAAATCGGCCGGTTAACATGTTTGAAAATATATTCCCCCGCCCAACTCCGCCAATCCCCTCACACCCCCGCACTCCACCGCTAACCCCCGAGAATTTCCCACGTTGTCATAAATACGTTCATCTATATCTCCAATCTGGGACTTATTCACGTTATTTTCAAGTAACGCCCCTCCACCCCCACGCGTAATTGTGATCTTTCACGTGTGTCAAGGGGTTGAAATTAAAAGCAGAATCGGTACAAATCTTATCAATGACATTGTCCCCGACGAATATTTATTCGCTACAAAAATCAACCGCTTAACATGTTTACAAAAAATTTGCACCCCCGCCAACCCTTCCTTGGGGCAGTTAAACGGTTAGTTGAATGAAATAAGATAGATTAATTTGCTACACGTTAGAGTTGAATAACTTTATCAGCTGTAGCTGCGTTTCATTGCGTGTGAAGTGACGTCATGGGCCATCGATGACTTCCACATCACATATAAACGAAAAACTGCTGAAATTGGTTTCCGCAGGTGGTATTATGTTTCCCTACATTCGTAAAGTTGGCTTTGGAAATTTTTTAACTTCTTTGCCCTGCCTTTACGCATTTCTGCTCAGTATAAAAGTGTACATGTACTTGAGTTTCTCCCGCAAGTTATTTTCTAGAAGCTGTCGGTTGCGTCTGAGAGGAACGACGCAAATATTCGATTACATTGATCAAGGCGGTGACACTGAATAAGCAAATGACAAATGTTATAACTGAGATTATTTCAACTAGCGACTTATGATTTTGTACCAGAGCGAAAGAAATTTTGATGTGCGATTGTTTGAATTTAGTAATATTATTGAGAGACGTTACGGAATAGGCGACGTCATTTACAAACAACAACTCAATGGAATACAAGACAGTATCCAAGGAAACTTCCAATATAATTGCGTCATTACTAAGTTTCTCTTTTACTAGAAAACTAAACTCACGGAGCCAGATTAAATAAGCGGTTAGATGGAATTAGTCTTTTCTGGTTTATGAGGTTAAAATCCTGCAATTCTGCGTGTCACAGGTCCTTTTAAAAACGAGACATTATTTACTAAAATAAAATCTCGGAAGCTGTGAAAATATATAAAATTTGAAGCTACTCCGAATTTCTTCGAAAAGTATACCTAAAAGAAAAACTATTCTAGTTGAAGGAATTCTACTACTGTTTACAATAATGTTTCTATACATGAGTTGAAATTGTTGTGAAAGGAAATGAGGTATAGTGAATGTATTTTTTTAAAAAATAAGGGAGCATAGAGGAAATTTTAACTGCTCAATTTTGCGAACAAAGCTTAATGTTGCTTTAAGCGCCTGTGGCAATGAGGCATCGCCTAATATTTTGCATTGCATAAGAAGCGCATTTCTGAGTAAGGCAGGGGTGAGTGTCGACATTACATTGAATTTTTGTTCGTTTTCGGGAAACGGATCAGTGTGGTGGGTACGGGACAACCCTCGGGACTCGTAACGGGGAGTATGTGGGTTCAAATTGCCGATACCGTTCAAATGGGGTCTCTAATTTTGCCCCTGTCAATATTTAACGTCAAACTTAATGAGGGCACATAACAATCTTGTTTCGTTACGAGAAACTTGGCGTATATTCGTGCTTACTTGAAATGCTAGACTTATCGTGGATTTTCGATTTGGGCAGTGTTGCCGAGGCGGACGAGGCGGCTTTGCGAAGAGCTCGTTATACCATTGGTTAAACAGCCTGAATCCGACGTTGCCAGATTGGAGCAGGTGGGCGCACGCTCAATTCGAAATTCCGATAAGGCGGCGCAAACGCGTGCGTGGGTGGGAGCGAGGCGGGCGCCACCCCAAAACTTGGCCAAATGACTGCCTATACAGCTGACATTAATGAAAACGCAGTGCAAGTACGAGTAGCCTCTACATATAACCTTAGCAAAAATATTTCCCACGAGTTCGCGTTGAGCTCGTGATGTAAATTAAAGCTCTTTGACAGTTCACGGGGGAAAAAGAACTGTCACATTATAGTTTAAAGGTTTTGTAAGGAGTTTTAATATATATTACGTAGGATAAACCGTTTAAAATGCACATTGTTCCTTTACAGATAGCTGTAGTTAATATACATACAATATTTGAATAGCATAATTATATTAAAACTGATTTCAATTAATTTCCTTTTTTAATTATTAGTAATTCCAGTTACATAATTAAAAAACTTTTTACATTTTTTAAAAAAACATTTATTAAGAGTTTTAGTTGAACGATATGCCACATTCATCTTCAATTAAGTCAAAATACGGAAAAAATTATTAAGTTGATACCTAAAACTCAAATATGCAATTTTGCACTCAAAAAGGTTGTATATGAAGCCATATTTTGCAACGATTCAAGTAAAGAAACGGGGATAGAGGAAAGTCTGAATACATTTGAATAACTGCATTGTCTTTGGTTTGATAACACTTTCATTAGGAATATTATCGTCGGCTACGCACATCAAAATTCGTTGTTTCGTCAAAGGAAGCGTTACCCGAAGATCTTCTACAAGATAACTGGACCAGGAAAAAGTTCTGACACGTAGCTTATCGATACTTGCAACGGTCTCATGGTCGAGCTTTTTCCCCAGTCTTGAAAATATTTAACAGAATTTTCAAATTGTGACGTAATAATCGAAGACCACGTTTTTAATATCATATTGTGTATTGTAAATTACAACAGACCGGCGTTTTCTTATTTATTTGTGTAGAAATCCGGTAATAAAGCGTCACCAGAGTTAAAATTTTTCAGAGAATAATAAATCTGTGTGTTAGTTACAGAGCACGAAATTCTGGGTAAAAGTGTGAAGGTTATTTTTATTTTTTTCATTTCAGCGTATTTCTGAATATTGAGAGACTTATCGATGCTTGTTTCACTTTAATTCTAGTTTTATATTGTTTGATGCATATCTGGTAGAATTCCTTACGATTACTTTTCTATAGCACCCTCGGGAAAAATATTATATTATTTGAACTCCATCTTACCACAAGTTTATATAGGAAATTTCTTCAATATATTGTTCTCGGAGCTCAACCGGGTTTTGCATAATTGTTGAACGCAACGTTGCGTTCAACAATTATGCAAAACCCGGTTGAGCTCCGAGAACAATATATTGAACAACTGCACCGGGAAAGGCTTCAATCTTTGATCAGGAAATTTCTTAGATACCACTATATATACTATATAATTTTTAGTCTCCATGAGCTGCTAATATATATATATATATATATATATATATATATATATATATATATATATATATCGTTTCTACTCTACAGTTTCTAGATTGGTGAAAATTTGTAGACGTTTAACTGATAAATTGCGCTCTGAACGTGTCGACGGGACTTTCTACAGATAATTCTAAGCACCTTTGCTATTCCTTGAAGGAAAGGCGGTGCTTCAAATTTACATACACCCGGGGGCACATGAAAAGAGGCATTCATTTTCGACACGGAAATTAAAGTACTATATAGCACATTTATCAGTTAGTTTTCAAGTGACACGAAATAAATTCTTCAGGTTGACGATTGTGAATAAATCTTCACAAATGTTGATGTTTGAAAAAAGAAAGGAACAATTAAATTAAGCTAGGGATTACAATTTGTACCTTTAAAGAATAAATTTTTAAATCTTAATAATTTTGTTAATTAATTCTTTTAACTAAGACCACCTTTTAATTATTACAATATATATATATATATATATATATATATATATATATATATATATATATATATTAAAACAGTAAAATATATTTTGAAAAATTTTTTTATTAAATATTTGTCTGTATGTGGACCCTTATCAGGTTAAAATGATAATTTAAGCAACCATATTTGTTTTAACTTGACACATAATCGAAACTTATCAAAAGTTGTGCGTTTCAAATTTCAAAGAATATTCCCATTTTTGACTGTGCCTTTTGGCGTTCAGAAATAAGGCAATTCACCATTTTTGTTACAATTATCAAAGAATAATGAATTTAGTATTTCCCGGAATCTATTTAATGAGTGTTTCTCAGTATATCAAAACGGTAAAATTTGTGTCAGAACACAACGTTTCTGAGGTTATCATCATCATCATCATCATCTACCTGACGACGACGATGATAACCGCGTAAACGTGTTCCGACAAAATTTTCAACGAGAATAATTTACTATCAAAGAATTTCGTAAAATATACTTGTAGTAATCAACGCTATTTTAAGTTTCGTTACTTATTATATAATAGTTATTATTTTTGCACAAAAAAATAGTAAATCTCGGGAAGGTAATACCCGCTATTTCTACGATATATTATAACTATCTGTTACGGCCCAAATTAAGACGAATTTACAAAGTGATCTTAAATTTCCCGATTACAATCCTGATCTGAACTATCTGATTTTGTCTCCTCTTTATAGTAAATGTCAATGCATTAGGGTAAATGCACAAAATTTGAAATCTTAAAAAGCGGCAAAAATTACTGACAGGAGACCTTCAAAACAAGGCGATTATTTTAAGAGCTTGATCAACCTTCTTGGTCCAGTTGTTGACTTCGTAAATTATAAGAGAAATTTTGAAATAATTTTAAAGCCCTCGAATGAGTTGGTTCCACTTTAATCCAATTTGATGCACAAGTACATATTTGGCCAGTATTCAACTTATCGTAATATGTTGAATATCTATGGAGTTATAATGAATAATTTTTAACATTACATCGACTATCGTGGAAATAAAACAAAATTAATAGACTTTGGTCAGGGAAACTGAGGTTAACACTGAACTACGCTGATCATGTGTCATGGAAGTTGACAGTCTGGCCTGTAGTGCCAAGGAGAAAGAAACAAAGTTAGACTTTGATAGTTTAATTTGTTACTATCATGTCGATGGTCCTCATAAGGACCAAAATACGTTTTAATTAAAAAATATTTTATTAAAATTCTTTGTGTGTTTGTGGTCGGTCGTTAATAATACTCATAATAAATGTAGTAAATTCATATCATTTTAAATATAGTTATTTCGCTGTCTACAACATTACAACTTAATTATGTCTTCGCAGTGAATAGACGTCAATAAATTATATACAAAGCCAACAGCGGATTATCAGCGCTCCAGAACAATTTATATTGAAAATTATTCCTCACCTCGAAATTAATTCCGTAAAATCGAGCAGCTTCGACAGTGTTTTGTGTTGTTTGCTTTTTGCGAAACAGTGCATGCAACAATGACGTTGTGCACGAGGCCGTAATATTGTAGTGTCGTAATTGAAAGCGAGGCTATAAAACGCACGTGCGTTTGTCGCGCGTGCGACGTAACTCATCGCGGCGTCAGCGTCGGATTGTTATTGCCCCGACGACAACCACATATTGTCAGAACACGACAAGCGAATCTGCGGTCTCGGCCTTTCCCATGTAGATAAGCGCAGCGCACCTTATTATCCCCCCCCCCTCTCTTCCCCCAGTGGAAATTCGGCCCTTTCCCAGGCAAAAGTCTGTACACGATTTCATTTTACATCCTTTACGCTATTACCGCACACACGGCGTTAAACATTAACAACGTATCAATTTTGTGTTGAAAAACATTCACACGAAATTATACGTAAACAGGCTACAGTTGTAGTAAGGGTGTTCTGCAACATAATCAGTTCGCGAATTTAATTCAAATGTACACAAGTATTTCGTACTGGGCAATTGAAACCAGAGAAAAGTTTATAATTAAGTGCTTTTGATTTTGGTAACGCTGTTGACGATTTTCATTATAAACAGAGGTTACTTTCATAGGATAACTCGACGTAATTGCAATTATATTACGGCTTCAAAGCTGGTTCTCTGCAACTGACAAGGGTTATATCTGTCAAATATTAAATCCTAATAAATAGTTCTTCCTCGCAACGAAATTTGATCCATTAGGTAAAGTCGGACTTGTTATGATCTATAGAATAAAAAAGGATTTATAGTTATATGTATGTAAGTATTTACGTTAATCTCTATACATATTTAAACGCATACACAGATTGCTACAAAAATTCGTACACATATTCTTCAACCAACCAGAAATGGAACTGTGGGGGGTGAGAAACCTGTAGCATAAAGGTGGAGAGAATTATAATTTAAACATGTGATCATTTTTTGTTAGAAATCATGACGTCACAGCACACGCGAGAGAGACGATACTGCACAAAAAACTAAATAGGTCCTTTTTCCGTAATGAAATAAAGCAAAAATATGTTGATTGAATAAAAGTATAATTTTATCCAGAATTACTCCATCGAATGATAAAAACAATACGAAATATTATACGATCTGTGGAATTAGTTCTCTTTAAAATAACTTGACTTTTAAATGACTGACATGGCATCAATATGGCACGTACCATGATTTTTCCCAATTTTGTATGTACTGGAGGAAACATAGGATGATGGTAAAATCAATACCTAATATTTGTTAATAATTATAATTTAATAGTTTTTAATGTGGTAAAACTGACGAATTATTTCAAGTGAGATTCTTGAAAAATTTGGGTTAAATGTGTATATCATAATTTCACATATTTGATTCTAAATGTGTAAAGAATTATTACCCGTGTTATTAATCAGTTAATAAAAATTAAAAGCAATTGAACAGTCTCCAATCGGAACTTTTTTTATTTGAATGCTTTCGACGAAATCGTCATATTCAATCTGCGAGAAATAAAATTACATGTTAAATTAATTACGCAACGTGAGTACAGTAGCATACTTATACATATACCTACCGTTGGAAATGAAAAATTGTAACATTGTTGACAGGTCGCACGATGTAAACAGAATATAGTTATTCGACAACTCTGAGAAACGTCGGTATTCCTGGCAACAGACATTCATCAGTAACTACTACTCAAACTAACATGACATGTCCAAAAGAAAACGTTTATATCCATGTAAGTTAACATTGTAAATATAATTTTAGGTTTTATTGAGTTTAATTTATTCAGAAAGTGGACTTTTGCTCCATAATATTTATCACGAAGATGTACTTGACGATTAATTCCGGTTGAACCTTGAGTTAACTATGGATTCAGTCTGTGTCGTATTTTGTTACACTGAACGTATTGAAACTATACTCATTAGCAGAATTTGACAGAAACAGATACACAACGATAAATATCGCCCACTATAGAAAGGAGACACGAAATTACATACTAGCTTTAAACAAACTGTAGAAGTAAATGAGCCAGCGATGTTAAGTACGCAAAGTAAATATTAGTGGAGTTGCGTACATACAACAGGCATCCTCTATGCAATTAGATTTCAGCTTCTTTCATGCAAATAAAGGCCAGATAAATATTTAAAAAATGTATTTAAAAAACACGCTTAAATTAAATATATAAAGTGGACTAAAACGTTTAACATAATACTTCGATGAGAACAATTTTTGCATTACTCACTTGTAAAATATAAGCGTGACGCTAACCGTCAATGAAAAATGAATTAAAATGTTACTGACTATTCCGCAAGCACATTACTGTAACAGTAATAATGTTTTTTGGGAAAAAAAATAGATGACACTGTTGAATATTCACGTTGATTTCATAGCTATTGGTGAACTATGTAACTGTTGCTGATTTTCGATTACCTATTTTGAGATATTAAGTGGACAATTAATACTTTTCATAACGGACTATCGGAAGCAAGTCAGTGTGGACAATTAGGAAGACAGTTATTAAAAAATCGTTACGTTAATTATAACAGACAAACATACCAGTGAAATTAATATAAGCTTGGTAATAGATTGTAGAAATTATTCTAATACGAGGGCCTGACAAAGAAATAATTACCTTAAACAAACTATAATAGCTCTCATAAACAGACTAGAAGTGTGAAGTACAATTAAATCTATCTTCTATATAATAAAAAAGGATGTATGTTTGTATGTATGTATTTACGTTAATCTTTATACAAATTTAAACGCGTGGACAGAGTGCAACGAAACTTGGTAAACATATTCTTAAGAACACGAGAAACGGTACTGTGGGAGTCAGAACCCCCTAGCTAAAAGGTGAAAAGAATAATAATTGAAAAATGTTTTCATTTTGTGTTAAATTACTGCGCGCCAAGAGACCATGACGTCACAGCACATGCAAGAGACAGAGAGAGGGAGACGTTACTATGCAACGAACAAAGGAAATAGGTCCTTTTCCGTAATGAAATAAAGCAGAAATATTTTTATTGAATGAAAAGTATATATCAAGCAATACTCCATCGAATGATAACAAAAAACAATACGAAATACTTTACGATCCTTGCGGGAAACATTTTTATGTATGTGTTTTTCGATCACTAGCACGGACTAGAAAGGAATATTGTCAATTTTGATACCTTCTATTTCAGTATATATCCCAACATTAATTGAATATCATTTGACGACTGCCCTGAGACGTACATTTTGTCGTCATTTTTTTCTAAAAGTTCCAAACCGAATCGCAATAAAGCAAATTAACTAAGTCTTGGCCACTGGAGTTTATAACGCGTGAGAAAGTTTTCCCCATTATAAACTGTGACATTCGAAGTATTGAAGAAACTTGAAACAGTTTTTACCAGTGAAAACTGGTAGAACCTGTTGTGACAACGAGCCCTACAAGTAATGTACGAAACAGTAACAAATAAAAGTACAACGGGGAGGTGTTTCCGACGTGAAGATGTGAAACTACAAATGCTGAAATAGGGAAACTTCAATAGCGGAGTCCGATGTAAACTTAATATAAAATATAGAATAGCAGCATAGGTAATTGAACCTAAGCAAGTAGGAAAGTCCAAACATAAGGAACGAGATCTCCCTCGTTTTGAATAAAATAAATGGTATCAAAAATTTCTCTCACAGACTTCCATTATGTTAAAAATTTAAATGAACGTCATATATTTATAATAAATGGCTAAAAGGAATAATAATATAACGGGGCGTTTCACTCACGCAATGAATTGATCACGAATGAAACCGTAGAAATCGAAATAGTATATCCTGATATGTTTGTTACAAGCGACATTTAGAAATAGGATAAAATGCTGGTTACTGACGTACTCAGGAAAGTATCGGAAGTTGATGAACAAATGGATTTCCTTGATAAGGAAAAGTAGCTGTCCTTACATGTGCTGGACGCATCCTTGGATCAATATGCAGTCAACGGACGGACAGTCATGGAATTAAACTGCTTATACGAAATCACACGGAATTGCAAATAGGGCATACATAGTATTAAATTTTGCTGGTATAGAGACACAAACTGGGCAGTTATATCTAATGGGAAATGATAGTGCTGGTGGGTTAGTGACAAGTACGCGAGCAGGTTGATTCATATATCGTATGTGATGAGCGACTAGACAGAAGGAGAAAAATACTGGCAAAATGTCGAATAAGTATTACCAAATAGGGCTAGAATGGACTTGGCCTAATGTGTTAGTGGACGTTTCTCTAAACAAATCACAATAATTTCTTTTGCTCTTCCCCCGAGTGCCATGGAAGTCTCCTCTCAGTTGATTTATTTTTCCGTCTTATCCTTTCCTTTATAGCAGAATAATAACACAACAAATGACCTCAGTTAATTGGATTACTTATTTTACAGATTTTTATTTTGCAGTAATAAATTGAAGTACAACGGGGGACAAAAATAATAAGAATCGTTTCTACAAAGATCTAGGATATTCTGATAACTTATCATACACATAAGATTCCCAATGATTATTTTCCAAAATTAATTAAAATTATAAGAAAAGAATTTTGAATAAATTTTAAAAGCATTGTCATGTTACCATGTTTTTTCAAACCATCCATCACCATGCTTTTAAAATTTATTCAAATTTTTTTATACAATATTAAGTAATATTAGGAACCTATTCATTGTAAATCTTACAAGATTTATTCTCCAATTAGGAACGATTTCCGTGTTATGTTGCACGGTTACTGTGTTCGACCTTGAACTGTAATCTTACGCGGCGACAATTTACAACTGGATTGATCGATTCGGTTGCAGTAGGTGACCAGCCGTATACAGCACCGTTTTTAAGCTACACCTGCAAATGTCGGATACGATTTGAGATCAGCGTGGTAACATGACTCTTCTCGGGAAACTTAAAAAAAATTGACTACTGTTACCAGATGCCATTGTAAATGTTATGGCGTCGTACTGCCAAAAATCGAGACGGCGCTAAAAAGGATCCATTTTTCAACAGTGCGTCAGACACAAGAGGAAAAAAAAAACAGCGGAGCTCTTGCTCAGCCTAAAAGAAAGAAAGCGATGTACAGAGATGTTTTGAGCACGTGGAAGAAACATTTGTAGATGTGTGTTCACTTAAAAGGCGTAATGTCACGTGAACAGTTTTAGACTCGTTACTTTACTGTATGATTAGTTCCATCAAACTAATGAGAACAGCGACATCCTGAACTATATAGCTTGTTTTCTGAATGACTGAATTAAAATGGTGTGTTTCGACGCAAACACGGTAATACTGATTCCAGAATTTTTCCCACGAGACCAATAAAGTACCTTACTGTTACCAACATGGAATTCCATCTATTTTCTTTTTCTGGCCGTATCGTTTTTAAAAGTCAATTGAACAGTCGATATAATCGGTAATAAATTAATCCGCATCATGAATAAAATTCATTGTAGTTTACTTTCGAAGCTTATTCTAGTCTTCAGAGGGAGACCTCCAGAGTTGAAAATATCATTATTCTTCCTTTTCTTGAGAGTCAATTCTTACTGCATGAAACATCCTTAATTATTATTTGCTATAATTGCCGTATCTTCCACGGCATAATGTCTATAAATACAACTTCCGACATCAACATTAACTTTAATTTTTTCACTCGTTATTTTTCGATGGCCATTTCATTTTAAAATGTGTATAGTGTGACTACAATTCAAAATGACGTGTGGTATTAAGAATGCTGCCGATTCTAACAGTTACACAATTAAGGAATCGCGTAACGTAGCCATTTAATTTTTTTTGGAAAATTGACCGAGTGCGCAGGGGAAAGGAACGGTACGCGTCGAGTTTAATCGAGTAAACGTGAGAGCTGTCGCATTCCAGCGCTATATTGACACCGCTCAGTTTGATGAAGATTACGAATTCTCACGGGGGTCCTCCGCCTCCCATTGTTTCTCCGCGCAGGTTGTAATTAACGCCGTGACAAGCGCGCTTCTACGCTGTAATTAGAAGGCTCGATACCTCGAAAGTCGACGTCTTTCCCATTGTTTGCGTTGCGCGAGATAATGGAAAACGGTCAGCCGGTGCGCCCATCGCGCGATCGGGCCTGGCTCGTCTTTCTGGGTGTCGCGTGTGCCAAAGTCCGTGCGTAAGCAACGCGTACGGAGACGCAGGCGGAGACGGAGTAAGGAGCGCGGCAATTAGGCGCGTGGAATGCGCGTTCCCACGGCACGGCCGCGAGCTGGCGTCACGGGGTCAGCCGGCATTGACCCTGCCGCAGCACGCAGCACGCCGGCGGCGGGCCTCGGGCTTCGGGCCGGACCGGACCGACCCCTGCTCTGCTCCGGGCTCGCACCCGGGTCTCCAGGCTCACCCGCCCGCCCGCCCGCTGAGCCGCCATCGCCCGCGCGCGCTTTACGAGGCCTATCCGCCTTATCGGACCCTCCGCGGCCCGCTTACGTATACGCCACATTCGCCAAATAATTGCTTATTTCTATTATTATAGTCGCCGTAACGTTTACGGCCGGGTCGCAGCATTACGTTATAGGATTATTATGCACAATTGGCCGCGATAGAACGAGGGATAAATAAAATAAAGACCCCCCCCCCCTGATAGCCGCCCGACTCCCCCGGCCGGCCGGGCGATATTGCGGTTCCGTGTTCGTCGACTTCTCGGCCGCAGCTTTACTGCACTTTTATGGGCGTGCAAGGTGCAGGGAGCGTTATGGCGATTAAAGGGCTCCTCGTAAAAACCGCCGATCTGGGTCAGCCGGCCCCTGCTCAATATTAACGAATCTACGCCCGACTGACGGAATAATTAACCAAACCGACCTTCGCTTACAGGGGGCCGCGTAAACTTACCGAAGCGGTCTCTTTGTTTATGTCCGTAAGTGTTCCCTTGACGCGACCTGACGTTAACGACGTCCATCATTGTGGACGTAGCGTTCTATTATATTAAATATGACCGAGTGCAGAATCTGAAAGAAAAGTGTGTCTTTGTTATAAACTTTACCTGTTTCTCTTGAGAAATACAGGGAGTTGAATTGTCCTCTTCCGACCCAACCGCAATCTAGTGGAAAATAACCTCCAGGATCCCACAACCGGGGACGTGATTTACCGGGTGTTACACTGCCTCTAGTACGGAAACAGATATTATATTATACGAATTTGGAGTTCAACTGCTCGGGAAAATCGAGAGCGATAAAAAGACGTTTCTAAATTTAGTAACTGTGTACCAGTGTGTTAGATTTTCCGTAAGGATCAGACCAGGTCTGCGGACCCTTCAGTGTCAGAGAAGGCACCTATCTGGATTACTCAGGAGGGGCGGATTTCTCAACTAGAATGATTGGAAGTTCATATCCGTATATTTCAAAACTTCCCACGAACCGTCCCTGAATATGTCTTTGAAACTATTTCTTCGACCATTAGTTTCTCACGAAAGTTCTGAAGCATGTAGATCGTCGATCGTCTATCCTCATTAATTTTCTGAAAACACGTCCTGAGAAAAGTGATATTTTCATCCCTCTCGGCTTTCTTCTTTGTTCCTCTTATTTTACGCCATAATCGTGCGCAATTTTCTGTTTTCCGCCTTACGTTTGCAGTTATTTTTCTTCTTCCTGCTGCTTTGCCTCAGACCACAGAAACCTTGTCACAATTTCCTTCCTGAATCATCTTTACCGTGACAGTTAAAATTTACCTACAGACTTATGTAGGCTACCTCAGTTAACTATTCTGACAAATAAATTTGAACCCATAAATTATTACGTCGCAACTAAAATAGTCATTGAGTGTGGTCATCGCGTTCATAGGAGTGAGGAACACGATACACGCGCTTCTACACGTTTAACTTATATTTAAAACGAAGTACGAGACACCGGGTCAAAATTGTTCGTGGAAACGATTCCCGCAGTGAAAGTAATTAAATTTAATACGTTTGATCTCGGAATGACGCATGTTGCACGGTATATTTAGCGTTCCTCTCCTTATGCAACAAAATAAGAGAACGGGTCAGCGTTTGAACGTAAAATATATGACCGTATAATGACCGTGGACGTGGTTAAGCACACCATTGTGATAGTAGCGTGACAACTGGCCATCATGGAAGTACCTGTCTCCGATGCAGAGATTAGTTATCACATCTGTAATTAACTCTCGGAACCTGTTCGCTCTTCCTCGTAATTATTGGATCTGTTAATGGGATACCTAGCCAAGTCGAATATTGTGTTTATCGTGGGAGACGCTCGGCCTGCGGATTTACATTTTCCATGTTCAACAAAGGGATATCATCGACTCATAACGGCCTAAAACTCACTACAAACACTGAAAGTTAAAGATACATCTCATTCAGAGTAAAACTTGAACAACGGAATAGCAACGGCGGTGATATTTATTTTCCCAAATTTCACTGACTGGAGGGCATCCTCAAAGTTAGTAACAACTTCTTCAAATAAATTTCAAACTACAAGATCAGACAGCTTTTGGAATACATTGTTTTGATAGAGTGACCTGTTACTCTCAGTCTGTAACCACGTAAGTCTGAATGTAAGTTCGCGTATTCAAAATATAATAATAAACACTCAATTATTAGAGGTGTTATAATGACGGTCGGTAAATTTAAAAGAGCTTACACGAAGCTGATAAGAAAGTTTGACATTGTGAAACTTCTGTTTTGAAGCAAAATATCCGAATTACCAAGAAGATCGACAGTAAACCTCATCGACGTAATTGTCTTCTCCTCACAGTGACAAATAAACGGGTCGGTGATCGTAACAGAAATTCCGTACATTATTGCACATGCATTCTATAAAAACCGTCGACTGCTTGAGAGTTTTCGTAACGAGACAGCGGGATGGAAAAATCTCGCCCAGACCGGGAATCGAACACGGGACCCCGCCTGGTGCTCTCCCATCTGAGCTATCCGAAACATCTCCACGCATTGTATAAGCCTGAGCACAATTTACTAGATCACATTCTTCACGGCCTCATTTGAGATCTTAATGAAGAATGAATATTTCGTGTAAATAGATCAAAGGTGCAACGAATTAATTCATTCTTTTGTTCTTGCTTACAGCATTTAATTGTTGCCCTGTATGAATTCAGTGATTACAGTACTTTAACTCGTTGAATTTTTGGAGGTAAAAATATTTTATGATACGAAATTACCATCGCTAATAGTTCCAGCAAATTAATTTCTTTCGTATGTAGATGATAATAATGAATTAAATATACACAAATGTGACGAAAATTATAATAATACAACATTAGAAGCGAAATTGACGGGAATTTCCATCAAATGCCGAATGAACTATGAAAGTAATGATAAATTCGAACAGGACAGAAACAAAACAGTTGTGATTATGAAACAACGCCCAACGCTAATCCAAGTTTTCAATAGAAAATTTGCGTTGTGTGGACCTAGCGTACAAAAAAAAATCGCTTCATACGGTTGTTCACTAATTAATATAAATATTACCTTCAGCTGATAAGAAGTGGATTCGGTAATCCGGATGTTAATTACCTATGACATATATTTCAATCTGTACAATAAATAAATAAATATATCTATATATATAAAAATGAATTGCTGTTCGTTAGTCTCACTAAAACTCGAGAACGGCTGAATGGATTTATCTTATCTTAGTCTTGAAATGTTCGTGGAGGTCTAGGGAAGGTTTAAAAGACGAGAAAAAATCGAATAATTTCCGGGAAAACCCTAAAAACAGCCCTTTTCTATTTCCCATACAAACGTTTTCTAAATAAAATACAAATCTACACCAGTCGAGCAATTTTCACCAAATTTCGTACACGTGTTCTTTGCGACCAGGAAACAAACACTGTCGGGGTGAGACGCGTCTTCCACCCCCAGAAGCGGGGGTGGAAATATTTAAACATACTAAAACAGCCGATATTTGAGTCGGATAAATATTTTTAGAGGTCAAAGATATTGATAGTGTTTCTACCAATGTTATCTGAATACAATTTTCATCCCCTACGCCCTGTGAAAAGGACACCCTTCGGGTTTGGGGTGGAGATGCTTTACAGTAAAATAACGCCAATACAACCGAGATTGGAGTCAAATCAAAGGTTATGGAAGTCACTGTGTTTAGTTACGACATTTAAATTGGCATTTACCCCTCAGATGCAGGGGTAGCGGGGTGCGAATTTTGGAACATGCAAACACGGCAGATATTTGCGTTGAAGAAATATTTTTCAGAGTTAATTATAATGATTAGGGTTCGAGTAGCGTTACATAAAAATTTCGCAAAAGCAGCCGAAATTGGAGTCATATCGGGGGTTATAGATAAATGACATCTCGGGCAACGCCGGGCACCCAGCTAGTATATATATATATGTATAATATATATAATATATATGTATAATAATTACCATTTTAATTTCGGTTTAATACGTTTATTGCGTTTATTTTTAAATTCGGAGCCTGTACTGTGGTTAATATCCTCAAAATCATGCGAAGTTGAAAATAAATAAATACTCTAACATCCAGTGGGAAGAATAAGAAGTGAAAAATAAAGGAAGTCTCAACGATTGAGTAGACATAATTGAATAATGTCTTGAAATAATTCAGAGTACTAACTTCGAATTGTAAGGCAAAGAACTTGTGAATCAATCGATTCGTTCATTCAACTTTCATAATATATATTATGAAAATTATTTACCAGTATTTTTTTGGGTTGCGGAAATTACCACGCATCAACTATTCTGGATGTACTGTTCTCGAATACCATGTTTGTTTGTATTTTTTAAAAAATTCAATTTCGTTAGTTTTTTGTTGTTGAAAGGTGAATATGTGTAGCCTTGTGATTTACAGTCTCAGGCTGCCGGGATCGAAGGTCTCCAAGGTTTTTAAGACAGATGCCCCTTCAAGGTTAGGACTCCCAGTACACTTCAGCACCGATAATTGTAAGTATTGAAGTCTACGGTAGTCATTAAGCCCCGAAATACGACTATTGTTTCTGTGTGACCTCCGCGAATTTCATATTTGCAGGGTTCAAATTCATATTGGTCCTTTTCATAACAACAGTGTAAGGTAATCGCTTATATTTAAGTACAGATTCATGCGATCGATATCTTCTCTCCATTTAACTTAACTGTAGTTTTCACAGTTTGTACTCAAAAATCAATAATATTTGGGCCGACTACCATCAGTCAGTAACGATTAGAAATTTCCTTCAAATAAACCCCAGTCGAGATTTCATTTGCACTAATATTCGAGTACCATTTCCTGTCCAATTTGGAGAGTCATCGCGACCACGAAATCAGGCGGGACTGAAAAACTACAGTGTTGCGAAGCCAGCCAAGGTAGTTCCACATTTCCCAGATGTGGCGTCTGTTAGTTTCACTATTAATAGCTGGAATTACCTGTCGACATCACGACACTCTCACCCGCCTAATTTCGTGGCCGCTACATACCGGATTAAACAGCCAAAAATATTATCCCAGAGTGATAATCATCACTTTTAATTGTTTTTTAAATTCAAAAACTCATGACTTCGAAAGAATCATGTCGCTTCACGAATTAATTGACCTGTATTTACGTTGTAAATATTTTTATTTCTTTTTCTTGCATATATAGTATTTAATTTATTCTGATGTAAGGATATTTTAAACTCTCAAACGTTTTAACCAGTCTCAATACTACAAAGTAGGAATTTTATATAATTTTGTATCCAAAAACTTATAAATTTTGGATTGCCAAAGAAGATTTTGGCAATTTCCATAATCATCACTGCATCGAAAAGTATAAATATTAAAACATTTACAATTTATATAACAATATTAAATTTTTAAACACATTTTTTTATCAAAAGAATATCTACAATAACAAAGGTAAAATATTACACCCTTCAAAAATTCTTTACAATTTCGACATGTAGTGATTTATTTTATGATCTTGAATTAGATTTTGTATAATGCGAATTTCTTTTACGGGACTCAACTCTAATGTTTTATACACTTTATACGACCCTGATGGAAAAATTAATGACCATATTTTCGAACGGGAAACATTGTCTAAAACTTGAAGTTTTTAATCGTTAAATGTATTAAAAACACTGTGTCATGCAAGATAAATTGACGTTTATATGTCAAAAATTTTGGAGTAGTGTTTCGGAATTTCAGCACTTTTTTATTGAATTCATGCCTTTTTTTAATGTGAACTATATACATTCGAAAAATTGTTTTTAAGGTTATTTGGTTATTTGCGAAAGACTTTACGTTATTATTATTAAGCTACTATTGGGCATATCTACAAAAATTAAATATACAAATATAAGACGGTTACAATTATATCGGTAACATCAACCAATTTTATTATTATTTACCTGGAAAAAAAAGAAACATGTTCAACGTACCCCCCCCCCCAACTTATTTCTTTTCACTTTTTTATTTGATGTTTCTTTTCTCCTAAATCACTTCACTGTTAACCACGCTGACCAGATAGAGATTAGTAAGTGTAATAAGAATATATATTGCAGTTTCCTTAGCCAACGTCTAAACTGATCAGAACTATTCGAAAAAGTCAACAGTAATTCTGCAGGCAATGAATTTCACTCGGGAATTGATCTATTAACAAATGAATATTATCCAACGTCTGCGCGTTGTCCTTTTCCTTTAATTTTGAAAGGGTGATCATTTTTAGAAATATAAGTTTTTGCCATACATAATGTATGACATGTTTAAATTTTAAATGATTGGTTGCTAATACGGTGCTATTTTTACTGTTTGTTTTAGCATAATTTTTATGATTATACATTGTAGTTTTTATATTTATTAAGTACTAGCTGGGTGCCCGGCGTTTCCCGAGATGTCATTTATCTATATCCCCCGATATGACTCCAATTTCGGCTGCTTTTGCGCAATTTTTATGTAACGCTACTCGAACCCTAATCATTATAATTAACTCTGAAAAATATTTCTTCAACGCAAATATCTGCCGTGTTTGCATGTTCCAAAATTTGCACCCCGCTACCCCTGCATCTGAGGGGTAAATGCCAATTTGAATGTCGTAACTAAACACAGTGACTTCCATAACCTTTGATTTGACTCCAATCTCGGTTGTATTCGCGTTATTTTACTGTAAAGCATCTCCACCCCAAACCCGAAGGGTGTCCTTTTCACAGGGCGTAGGGGATGAGAATTGTATTCAGATAACATTGGTAGAAACACTATCAATATATTTGACCCCTAAAAATATTTATCCGACTCAAATATCGGCTGTTTTAGTATGTTTAAATATTTCCACCCCCGCTTCTGGGGGTGGAAGACGCGTCTCACCCCGACAGTGTTTGTTTCCTGGTCGCAAAGAACACGTGTACGAAATTTGGTGAAAATTACTCGACTGGTGTAGATTTGTATTTTATTTAGAAAACGTTTGTATGGGAAATAGAAAAGGGCTGTTTTTAGGGTTTTCCCGGAAATTATTCGATTTTTTCTCGCCTTTTAAACTTTCCCTAGACCTCCACGAACATTTCAAGACTAAGATAAGATAAATCCGTTCAGCCGTTCTCGAGTTTTAGTGAGACTAACGATCAGCAATTCATTTTTATATATATATAGATTACCACTTTTTGTAACTGTCTTTACTTTTCTGTAACTGAGACTGATTAGAATCTTCAGGGTTTAAAGGTTTCAATACATTTTTAAATTATTCACAAATAACATGTTTGTAGAAAAAAGCGATGTTAAGTTATAGGTGTCGGTGTTATAACGAGTATGGAAATCCAACCACGTTAAGAAGGCGATGAAAGCTGTATGCGAAGTATAGAAAGTATACGCGGAATGACGCGAAAGAGATCGTAAAATTAACCATGAAATAAATGCCTCGGGCGTAGTGAGATGTATAAAGTCGTCGAAATGGCAGCGGGCTGGACACATCTCGAGGAGATTGGAAGGTAGATGGACCAGCAACGTGGTACAGCGGGAACCAAGAGTCCGCAACACACAACACGTGGAGCTCAACTGGGCTACGGTACCACCTTACCAAAGGATGGGTCCGAAATTCATTACGATTATCGGGAGGCCGTATGCGTCACTAATTCCACGGTCCGTTCCTTTATTCATCGCACACGGTCCAATCGCGTCGTGGAGACTGTTTAACTATACAAAAGATATACGAAATATTTTGCAACGTCTCGTTGAATATGCGACAGAGATCTCGTGACAAAATACGTGAGAACTATTGCGAAAGCGGTAAACAAAAGAATAGGGTAAAACGCTGGCCAGCGCGCATCTTAGTATATTAACAATTTAATAATATAGAATATGCAGGAGTATTTTGGGGCCCCGCGGACCCCAGCGATCCCCACGAAACCGTAAAAAAGCCGCCTCATCACAGTTCCGACCACTGCAGCCGATGAATCATTTATCAAGCTATAACCTGGCCTGCAATGATCTGCCGGCCCTCGGTTGCCACTAAAAATTGATCAAATTCGCCTCGCCTTTGGGAGCGGCGTTCCACACGCTGGTCATTTAATGCGCAACAATTCGTTGGCCACCGATAATAAACGCGTCTGGTACCCCCCTATCTTCTCCGCAATATAAATATGGGCAATATCCCGGCCGCGCGCTTGCCTTGACTGTACCCTGCAGTTAACTGCCTAATGGGCCTCTTCTTGGCATCGCTCCAGGGCTACTTACTCCATATTACTATTAGGTGTCCTTCAGCTTCCTCATCTCACAGCGTCGTCTGGACATTACCTGGCAAACTTTCAACGCGACACGTGTTCCACGCCGTCCATTGTTCTACGGCATCCCTGCATGCAGGTGCTCGTGCAACAAGTAGTGTCACAGTTCTAATTACAAAAACTGACGCAAGGAACAGCCATTCTCAACCGTAGAAAATTAAAAATTTCACTTACAGCGCAAATACGGTCCGAGTGATCGATCAGATCTCATCTGAGACGAGACAGCGTCAGAGTCCGGCGTTTGTTGCTCTGGATAAGTATTCAACTGCCTTCGTCAACACGTCAATTACAAATTATCGTTCCAAAAAAAAAAATGTAAATATTATATTACGAGATTCCCGAGTACGCAGAATTGCTTCTACGTTCATAAATTGTTTTTAATGTTATTTGCAAAGACTTTAACGTTATTATTATTAAGCTACTATAGGGGATATCTACAAAAATAACATAATACAAAAAATGAAATATACAAATATAAGATAGATACAATTATATGGGTAACATCAACCAACTGTTTTTGTAAAGTTTATTATTATTTACCTGAAAAAAAATAAACACGTTCCACCGCTCCCCCTCCCCACTCTCTCATTTCTTTTCACTGCTCCTCACTTTTTTATTTTCTCAAAAATCACTTCACTGTTTACCACGCTAACCAGATAGAGATAAGTAAGTGTAATAAGAATATATATTGTAGTTTCCTTAGCCAAGGTATAAAGTAATGACATACATAAGTAAAACAATTTTAATGCAATTTACTGCTGCTGATTTTTTTTTTTTTGCACGAGGACGACAAATGAAAATGTTTCCCGTATATTTATGAGTTTCTATACGTCAGGGTGGAGCTTCACTTCAAATATTTGCTGTTCTGCAGTGTACTTTTGTATTCCTAATGAATGTACAATGTATTGTAATAACCGTAATTATCTCTTTTCTATTTTTGTGGTTGCAGGGAACAAACTTCATAGTGTAGCATTTCTTTAATTTATTTGACTGAGAACACGCAATATTTTACTTTGTAAGAATTATAGCTGTTACCAACTTATTTGCCATATTTCGACTGAACATTAATTATTTTCCAATTCTAATAAGTGTCACATTTCTCGTTTGTGAGAATAACTTTCAGTATATTTTCGTGCTATGTGACGTTTCCCTTTTCCTCACCTGTGTGCAACAAAATAATTTTACCGCTATGATTCTACCACGGATTCGGTAATGTCGGCTATCGCATAAAGACGATGAGCTTGAAAATTTCCATTCAAGGATCTCAGAACATTTGTTGACCTCCTGCGGTGCAGGGGTCAGCGTGGCTGCCTCGCATCAAAGAGGTCCCGGGTTCGAATCCAGGCGAGGACGCGGATGTTTGTGTGCGTGAGATAATCGTTCGTAAAATCATGTCCCCGACAACTCTAAAATAGTCGCTAATAATCACAGCTGGTGATGCAACTATAAATGAATCTAATTCTTTTTTTGCAAAATAACATAAAAATTGGGTTCCGCTCTGTGTTCTTTTCCATTACTATAAATGACGAATTTAAAATGGAAAACGTGAAAGGAAATTCTAAAAATTGTATTTCAAATAACGCATCGAATCTCTTCACAGTTTTTAGAAACATTTGCTGAATGTAAAACGTGGTGTCTGTGTGGCCCGGTGATCGGTTGCGTTTATCTGTTTTACTTATTTGCGATAAGGAAGGGAAAGTGTGAATGAATAGTGAACTGTCGTTCGTTTGACATTCTATCTATGTTATTTATTTCAGGGAACCTTTAAATATCCTCGGTTTATTTACATTTTCAAGAGAATCTTCTTTACCCACACTGGAAACTTGAAATAGTCACTTGGTGAACGCTTTACGAAAATTTTATGACGTTGTGACGCAAGCAGAAGCATGCTTGAGTCGTTGAATAGTATATCGACTTTACACTAGGAGATAGTAATGCTGAATGTGTTACCGTGTCGTGGAGGTCGTAAGATACGGAGATGTACAGTAAGGGACAATGTGTGCGTGAGCCGTTGAATAGTAAACCAGCGAGTCTGTTGCACAACAACTGTGCCGCCTGTTTGGTAAATTTTCAGCGAATAATAGATTCATTCATTCAATCAATACAGACATGGACTATGACTAAATTATAGAGGCCCGTAATCCAGAAAAACGTAGCTAACTTCACAAATTACATGTTTTGCATCGTATTAAAGGAACATTTTCTCATTAATACGCTCCAATCTGCTGATAGAAAATAGCGTCCTTATTCCTATCTCTATTCTTATCTAATTTCCCGCTCTATTACTCCGCGGTGTTTCTGTTATTATACATTACGACACGTTTTGATTTTTGTGTCATTTATTGCTTGTCTCTGTGTGTGTGTGTTTCATATTTTGCCGTAATCATATTATAATTTACCTTATTCAGTGGTATCCAATAACTAATAAAAAATTAGTTTTTTTAACATTAAAATTATATTATAATAAGACAAAATATTGTAAAATGTTTAATACAAATTTACATAATTTTGGACTCCTGAATAATAATTGTATTGTAATGCCAATTAATTAATCAATTAATTGTTTTGAAATAAATTGGAATTGTTTAGCGAAAAGTTTGTATCATAGTGAGAGCGATCCGAGCGACAATGAGTGGTGACCTCTGTTCCTATTATTGAGAGCGCGGAACGGCGTTTACGCGCGCTAAAGCATAGTTAGTTGGTCGTTGTGGTCTGGATTGTACAGAGGTCAGACATCGTCGAGCATAGTATAATAAAGTTGGTGAATCATTTGAGAATAGAAGCGGCCGACGGTGAAAACGTTGCAGAGAACGGTCATTATAAAATTGAGCAGAGTAAAACATTCACCGAGATATTGCAACGCGAATATTGTAGAGTAATACCAATTTCGTCAAAATAGAACTTTGTACAATCTTCGTGGAGGAATTGTTGCGGAATAACATTGGTAAATTATTGTGGAGCGGAGCAGTCAACGGGATACAGCGAATCATGCTAAATTTTAAAGTAAAGTGTAAAATCAGTGAGAACCAAGGCCTGATATTAAATAACTAAAGAGTGTAAAAGTGTCCGAACGAGGTAAAATTGATTGTTCTGGTACCAGACCGACGGTCCGTAAGTAACATAATTTTGAATAATATTGTAAACGCATATTAAAGGATAAAGTCATATTTCGTTCTCTTTTAAATTGTCAATCAGAGTTAATTTCTTTACTTTTTAATTTCTTTCATTCTATCGACATATTGTTTAGGTAAATTGTGAACTGTTTTGTCAATAAGATTTTAAATCAATTTTTTTGTGTTCATTATCAAACCCAGTAGAGGCCCTGAGAGGACAGATCTAAAATTTTGTTTGTAAGTATCTTTTATTGCCACAAAATAAAATATATATTTTGTTTGTTAATTGTTTAAACTTTTCATTTAATAAAAGCCTTCCATTTGATTATTACATAAATGGCTTCCACGACGTGGTGCAAATAATTAAATTATTAATCTGTTGATTATTACAGTATATATTTTGATTTATAATCAAAAATAATGGTGAAAGTTGCAAGTAGAACATATATTTAAAAAAACGAGGCAAACTGGTAGAGTTAGGTAAATTAAATAATATTATACTATTTATATACTAATATTTGATTAAGTAAATTTTAATTCATTAAAGAAGTGGTTCACTTATTTTTTTACTGTATTCTAATTCTGACCTGTGTCTATGAATTTCTGTCATAAACTCCTATTCCATAGCTTGTTTCTCAAATATCACCTTTTCTCTTTGACACGTTGGTTGAATCCCCAAAGACTTCGTTATACCATTGGGGAAAATGCAGACAGAATTCCGATAATTCTTATCCCTAATTCAAAAACGAATACTATCTTACACAACGCAAAATTTACGTTGATAATTTCGGCACCCAGGTGTGGCGTTCAAAATGGCCGAACAATGTTTTTTTAACATTAAAATAAAATTTAGTGCGTAGAAGCCTGAGATGAACGTTCCACCTCAATTCAATTATTGATTCGATCACCTGCCTTTTCCCAGAAGCGTAGACTTTACGTATATTAACGCTGTATTTTTGTTTCTTAAAAAAGGTAATCGTATGTGGTCTCGGTTGAAGAATTTACAATGCTTCTCTGATTGGACAGTAGTGCGTTGCAATATGTGGGCCTAGCAGTAAAGCACGAGTATTGTACCGCTGTGCCTTTTGAATTATGTAGGCCAATGTTAATCGTTCAGGTGAATTATGGCCCTAAGTGAACAGTTGTCCATGCAGACGGCGGCATAGCTGTCTTATTAAATCCAGAAATTACGACTTCCGAACCCGGAAAACGTACAGATATTAAAATATGCGCAACGTTTATACCGTCCTCTCCTTTCTACAAATATAAAAGGCTGTTCACGTGGATATTTTTTTTTTGTAAAGCGTCACACGGGTGGCATTTTTTTTATTGATTTTCAACAACAAAAAATCAGTTAATTTAAGAAAATAACAATTAAGATTTGTAAATACTGTCATAGACGATACACTGGACTGGTAGACAACGATTAAATTACATTAATGAAATAATTAAACATGTTGGATATGAGGGTGGAGTAAATTGGGAAAGAAACAGAGCTTTGAACGAGAACTGAACCGAAAACCGGATAATTCGTTGTTAGTTAAGATAACAATAGTAACCGTACACAGCCTCCAGATGAATTACAATTTATTCAGGAAGCCACGGAACAATTTTTGTCTTATTCAATATCGTTACAAGACTGGCAATAACAAAAGTGTACAGAAAAAGAATTTTTATCCTTTAAAAACGAAACGATTTTCTGAAGCCGTACACGGAAAATGTTTGACAAAATTTAACTGTCATAACTTGAGTTCGCAGAAGGGGTGAATATATTAATATACATAGATAAGTTAATTTTGTACTATAGTTACGATCATTTTAATTATACTCTATTTTAGCTTTGCTGTAATATTGACTTGTCTCATAAAATTAATTTAATTTTGCATTGTGCACTTCAAATATCGGTCTTAGTATCGATATTTTAGACTACATTGACTGTGGAAACTTGTTTATATGATATGTTAAGCTTGCAGCACAACCGTTGACGAAGTACAAAATTAAATTGTACAAACTTTTGTATCGTAGTTTTACTTTACTTTTACACGTTACAACTATGAGGATTGTTTTTATGGGGGAAAAAATCAATTTTACGTTACATTGTTGTTATTATCATTTTTTTTACAGATTCTATAATATTTTATGATGAATATGACACAAAATTTTAGAAAAAATTCCGGAATAAATAGTAATTCCTCTGGCGACTGTAGACGGTTACTGTTACTATCTTAGTTACTTACGAAACAGACACCAATAATCGTTGTTCGTTTCGGGACGTTTGCAGGAGTTGAGCCGAAAAATATAATTATGTGTATTTCGGAACAAATTAGTTTCCAAACAATGTCCCGAGATTGAAACAAAGTTCCCAGTGTGTACTAAGCTTGAAACTGGCAAAATTTGAAAAATACTTCCAACGAATTATAATTTTTAGAGAAATAAATTTTTATCGAATTTGAAAATGCCCCATTAAAACTTATTTAAATTATTTTTTAAGTCGGCAATTTTTGGCAATAGGTAGACACATGTTCGCCTTTTCTACAGATGTGAACATTAAATTACTATTAAATAACTTTAACCGTACATTATATATTCATATATACACCACGGAAACATGTTTTATAATTATTAGTGGACAATAAATTTACATCGCCATTTATATAAAATTGAGATGGTGCTTTCAGGATCCTCGACAGATCAAATTACTGTTGAAAATACCTTCTCTCTTCTTAAGAGACAATATATCAAGTTTAAATAAAAATATTTTCTAACATATTTAAATTATTAGATACAACTTTCTTTTTTTCCAATTGTATATACATAAACTCAAAATCCTCTACACTTCTAATTAACTTACGATTATATTATTGCATAAATTCAAGAAATGTGCGTAATAATAAAGAACGTATGAAATCTTGTAGTTTTTAATACAAAAAATATAAAAAAAATTTAAATCAACCACTTGGACCTCTACCGTAAATCCCTATCTTTTTTAAGATCGAATACGGTGTACGAAAATACATTTTTTAAATTTAACTTCAAAGACCTGATTCACCTCCATCTGATTATTTTATTTTCAAGAGCTCCTAACACACGTCACGTTCTCTTGTTCTATAGAATGCTCTTTATCCAAATTTTAATCTTTACTCTCCATCACTATAAACACATATGTTCCATTAACGTGGAAACGAAAATGTAACGTTTCAGAGGCAAAATTAAAGTATGTATTACAGAAGAGGTTATATATTTTTATTGACGAACTAACTGGGTGTCGGCGTTGCCCGGCTTGTCATAATTAAACTCGGCGACATACATAACCCCGGATTAGACGACAATCTTGTTTTTTCTTCGCGTTATTTTTGCGTAACGCACCTTCCCATCCCTCCGCTATATATCTTAATAGCTTTATTAATTAAATTATTTAATTAAACCTTTTCACTAAATATTTTTGTTAATATTACAAACCGATTGAGGATCATAATGCCTGTATTCTTTGAAGTTGAATGCTGAAAACAATGGTGTCTAATTATTATTACAGTATATACGTGTTGGCAGGTCATGTCATATTGGACGAAATTTTGTTACAGAAACATCAATAAATAAATAAAATTAAGAATGGTCTAGCAGGCAGTAAACAAAAAATCGCCATATTGGGTGCCACAATGGCTAAAGCATGAAACATGGTTCATCGTATAAAACAAATGTAATAATAACGAAATACGCCAAATCTTCAATAGAAAAATATTAATTTTGCCCAATGTCGTTAATTCTGAACAGCTCTCAATTGAATTTTATTCACTTAGTCTTTACACATTTACATTCAAATATATGAAATCGTAACGATACACACACATAACCAAAAATTTCCAAGAATCCCACTTGAAATAATTCGTCAGTTATAGCAAATATAAAATCTATTAAATTATAATGATTAACAAATATTATGTTTTGCTTTTATCATCATTCAATGACTCCTACAGAAAGTCTTTCAAGATATATTTTGGCAAAATCTTTATCCCTGGCATATTTATCCCTTGTCAGCCATTTAAATCAAGTTATTTAACAGAAAATTAGTTCCACGGATTGCATAACATTTCATATTGTTTTTATTATCATTCGATTAAGTAATGCTGGATATAATTTTACATTTTATTCAATCATAATATTTCTGCTTTATTTCATCATAGAAAAAGAACGTATTTCCTTTGATCGTCTTGTAGTAACGTCTCTCGCGCGCATGACGTCATGGTCTCTTGGCGCCAGTAATTTTACACAAAATTATCACGTTTTTAAATTATAATTCTTTCCACGTTTACGTTAGGGATTTTATTATATAGATATATAGATTAAATATCGTTTGTGTTGTCAAGAAAATCTATTTGTTTTCAAGGAACCTGAGTTTAGAATTCGAAGGGTAAGAAGGGGAATTGTGAATCATTGAAAATATTATCCGGATGTTGTGGTAATACAAAATCTGTCATTAAATTTGTAATCAGCAAGATAGCATGAAACTCGATGTTATAGAAGTAATGGGGGGCAGGGAGGAAAAAAATTAACAGCATTTATACAGAAGGCGATTGAAGATGTTGGACGAAGTGGGATAGATCAAGGATTAGAGAAAAATTATTTTGTTACAACCAATTTGTCAATTTAAGATTGTTAATGTTGTATGAGCACTAAATTTAAATCTGAAATTTTAAATTGTGTATGTGAGATTCGATTTTGCCATTAATCATCGCCGACGTAGGGAACCTAACAAATTTAGTTTCAAGGAATTCCCCTCCAAGTAGGAAGCAACCCTCCCGAACAATATGGCGAAAACGTATGAAGCCCAAATTAGGAAGACCGGGCGCGGATTCAGGACACGCACTTCCCCGTTACGAGTTACGCATTTTAAAACGGCTCCGCGTCGTCTGCGAGGGGAAGAATGAAAACTAACGTTAAGCGTAGGCGCGCAGTGAGAGGGTTTTTTTTTCGCGTGTTATCACACTAGAAGTCGGTCCCTCGTGCTCTCAAATAGGCTATTAGAGTCTCAACACGTGGCGCGATTAATCCGAAACTTCAGTAGGACAACTTGTCTGACGTGGTAGAGTTCTGAAACTTGGTTTGCTGTTGTCTGCAGACCGGAATGGAATCAATAACATGCATCTCGTCTAGTGTAGAAGAGTACGTGTTGCATTCACATTTTAACAAGAACATGTTTACTAAAGAGGAAAGTATAAATCGTGGCTGCGACCGGCGATGCATCACAATCACATAACATCCCACTCATACACTATGGTTGTTATATATATATATATATATATACTATCTGGGTGCCCAGCGTTGCCCTTGTACTTATTTATATAAACTTGAAAAAGTATTTAATTCTATATTAATAATTAGGCAAGTAGTGATTTAACCTAAATCTAACTGTTCCTAGTTCCGTACATACTTTCGATCGATAGTGCATTAATTGAACAACTATAAAGTATATTGAATTTTATTGCATCAATATTAACAAACATACCACGGTATTTATTTTTGAAAAGTAAACTTAAATATACACCTTGCGTATTGCAGGATATAATTGTCCGTCAGTCTTCAGGCATTACGAAAGATTAAATTGTTAGCTAGATTCACAATGTAAACAAATAGTCGCCATATTGGAGTCAATAATATGGCGAAAAAATTAACTTACATTTTCCGCAAGGATTTCGTATTTTTTTTATCACCTACTGATGGAGTATAATAGTTTTTAGTCAATAAAAATATTTTTTCTTTATTTCATTACGGGAAAAGAACTATTTGTTCGTCGCGTAGTAACGTCTCTCTCTCTCTCTCTCGCGTGACGTCACGTTATCGTGGCGGGCAGTAATCTAACACAAAAATTATTACGTTGTTTAATTATAATTCTTTCCACATTTATGCTAGGTGTTTCTTACCCTCATAGTTCCGTGTCTCGTGTTTTGAAGAATACGTGAACCAATTTTTGTTGCAATCTGTCCACGCGTTCAAATCCGTACAGAAATTAACGTAAATACCTACATACAAATATACATCCTTTTTTATTATACAGATATGACTTGTCTGAAATGTAAGTCCGTAGATAAAGTAACATGACTAAAGATCACGATACGTTTATTTACCACGCAACAGGGCACAACGTGAAGACTCCTATGAAGAAAAGTTGCAGTCGGTTTGGATTTTGGAGTCGCAGTGAGTCGGTGTGTTTAGGCGAGCGGCGTCTCTAATGTAGGGCAGAGGTTTCGGCGTGGTCGTCTCGGAAACCAAGGTGGCAAGCTAATTGCCGGAGGGCGTCGCGACGCTCCGGGACGGGACGCCGAGACGAGCGAAGCTGGCAGCAGGTGCGGACGCGGGGCAGAGGCCGTAATCTGACCCCTGGTCGCCTAATGACGCGCGCCACGAGACAGAGAGGGACGAGAATAAAATTCCATTTGAGCGTGCCCCCGTGCTGGGGCGCCGCAAACAGCCGTCGTTATGCAAATGGGCGTCGTCCGGGGGCCGCCCTGGGCGAGGTCATCGCAAGGTGGACGCGGCACGCGCAAGTCCGGGTGCGGGGATCTAATTGCCGGCGTCTGTCTCCGGGGGCCGCGTCTTCATTAGCGCGACAAGGCCGGCATTAGCCTCGAACCGCAGCCCCCGTCTTCCGCTCCCTTAAGACGCGCTTAATTTCTGGAGGGAGTCGACGACTATTTGTCATCGCGCTCGGAAATACGGACAATATGTCGCGACATAAAGCACGGAGCGGCTCCGTTTCATTACCAGTCACCCTAACAAATAGACGCGAATTACCATAAAGAAAAACTCGACTCCCGAAAGGAAATTACCTTAGGAGTGTAGGGGGATGTTCATTTCCTTAGCGGGAAGCCCTCGCTCTCTAGATCCAATAAACTGCTTCGCGCATTTGTTTCCATTTCTTTGGATATTGCCGGGGGAAGAAGCCTTCGGGCCGCCGGACCTATTTTAAAAAATGACTCGCGAGACGCGGGTTTTATTCGCGAGCCACCGCGAGTCCTTATCAGGAGTTTTCGAGACGAATTAAAGCCTTCGAATCAAAGGGTTCCCGCCCCGTCACGTTATTAAACGCGCCACGTCTCGTTCGGAAAGACTCCCGCTAATTAAAACGGTTCCGTGGCAATTTGTTTACTCCACGGCCGTTTCTTATTCCGCGTGCGTGGTAGCCATTTGTTCGCCCGCGCCCCCTGCCCTTTAATTTTTCCCTTTCCTTATTTATTTTTTCCCTCGCAGTTCCCTTGTCTCGGCCTTTCGTTCCTGCAGGCGCTAATGGTCTGTTAAACGCGCAGCTCTTCTAGGTGCGAGCGCGAAAGGAACGGGGATTTTATGTCTGCTCTTTCATTACTCAAATTAAGTCAGCGTCGCGGAGGAACCCGACGATAGCGACGTGTGTAATTACTCGGCAGATTTTATTTCACCGCGTCGTCGGAGGCCGCCAAGGAAGTCACCACAATCTCGATGATGACGTCACGCTAATCTCGATATTCTCTGATATTGCGTTGTGACATACAATTGTAAAAGTTGAGAACTCGGTTGGCCGATTGAAGAACTCAAACAATTTCGACGATGCGAAACGTATTAAATTTTATACAGAGACCGATTTCCCAATACACAAGTTTGTCGATCAATTGTAGTAAGACACACGGGGCAGGCTCCAAAGTTTTATTTCTGACGTACTGTGAAAGACACATCACTGGACAGTGGAAGACATGAGCAACATTTGTTACGCAAGAAACAATGAAACGGAAGTCTTTACGTCGCCATAAACGCAGCAACTGGACCACGGTTACTGAATTCACGATGTACTCTTAATAATAGATTCAGTCTTCGCAAACTGCAACACACAAAACGACTTCTCGTGTGGCGTCGCCATTTTATAGTAACCAAACAACAGGACCTTCATATGTATTGCACGGAACTGGCAGGAAATTCCAACTTTGAACTATATCTGAGTGATTTATAATGTATTTGTAGCTTTTGTAGTTTGTGAGAAATTGAACTTTTATAAGACACGGTAATTAAGGAAATTCATATTATAGTCAAAAATATACAAATGAGTTTATAATTTTGCAAAATTAGAATTAGAGTGTAATAATGAATATTACGTCATGATTCGTCGAAAGCTACTGATTTGGAAGTAGTGTCGTGACTTAAATAAAAAATGATAGGGAATGATGAAATATAACGGTCGTAATTATGGCCAATTATCAATACAATCAACGTCATATTATTGTAAAGTTAAAAACTGTTTATCAGTCATGAAAGTTTAAGTTCAGATAGGTTCATTCTGAAATAACACAGATATTTTATTTTTGTTATTATCAAGGTAATGAAAGCAGTTATTTTATAATTAACTATCTGGGTATCCATCGTTGCACGGGTACTCGTTCTTTACACATTTATACTCAAATATGTGAAATTATAATGATATGCTCACGTAACCAAAATTTTTCAAGAATCTCACATAACGTAATTCGACAGTTTTAGCACATTAAAGTCTGTTAAATTATAATGATTAACAAATATTAGGTATTGATTTTATCATCATCCTATGCCTCCTCCAGTACATACAAAATTGGGCAAAATCATGGTGTCATATTTATACCATGTCAGTCATTTAAAAGACAAGTGTTTTAAAAGAAAATTAGTTCCACACATCGTATAATATTTCGTACTGTTTTTATTATCATTCGATGGAGTATTATACTTTTTCTTCAATCAAAATATTTTTGCTTTATTTCATTACGAAAAAAGGAACTATTTAGTTTTTGTGCAGTATCGTCGCGTAGTAACGTCACTTTCGCGTGTGCTGTGACGTCTTGATTTCTTGACGCACAGTAATTTAACACAAAATGATCACTTTTGTAAATTATAGTTCTTTCCAGCTTTATGCTACACAGTACCGTTCCTCGTCGTTTGAAGAATATAGTACCAATTTCCGTTGCTATCTGTCCACGGGTTTAAATATGTAGAGATTAACGGAAATACATACAAACAAATATACATCCTTTTTTATTATATAGATTAATAATTCATTTTCCGAATTGCATCTGTTATTAATAGATTCTGCAGCTTATAACAACACATTTATATGAATAATTTCATGTAATAGTTTTAAACTACTGAATACAGGATGTCAAGTGTATAATTTACAGATTTGGAATGACATCTGGTTTATTAATATTATAAATTAAATTAATTAACTACGTTTTCAGAATTATAAGATATTTTATTTAACACTTTAACTAAGTTGTAGTACGTTTTTGTACTTTCATCAGCTTTTAATGTATCAATGTATCAACTGATTTAATGTGAAATTAATTTTATCTTTAATATATATAAATTGTTATGATATTTAATTACAATGTACTGATATATACCCCAAATGTCAGTCTAAATTATACAAAATATGTATTTTATATATAAATTCAAAGAAAAAAATAACAATTAAATTTGGATACATTTTTCGTCAATGTTTGAAGTATGGACTTCAGTGTTTCCAGCAGGACCGTATCATGTGTATAAAAATTGTAATGGAGTTTCGTTAAATAAATTCACATTATACAGGAAATAGCGATAAAACATAATAAATATAAATAAATTAAGGAACATCGTATTTTTTTATATAAAAAAAATTGAAGTTAATATGGATATTTCCGTAAGCTTCTTCGACAGGCAAAATAATTAAAAAACATTTGGAAAAATTATATAAAATTCTTATTTTGTATAATTGAGAGAGATCAAAACCTGTATGAGATGGGTACCGGTCAATCAAATGGAGTATTATTGAAGAAGACAGGGAACTAATTCAAGCAAGGAGAAAAAAATGCCAATATTTTGCCATCTAGACAAAATCACCGCTTAGGCTTTTTTATTTGATTATATATTGTAATGCCAATTATACAGGCCATTAATAGTTTTTAATATAATTAAATTTTTAGCGGTACGAATGCGTAAAGGCGACAATGAAGGCGGGTTTTTCCTTTGTTCAACAATGGAGACCGCGCGCGGAGAAAACTGAGTATGCACCTGGAGAACGCCAGTCGGCGATTGAAAGTCAAACGGGGAGATATAATACAGTAGAGTTCATCTAGAGCAACAAACAGTAAAGTTTGCTGTTAGAAAGTACGAACGTCGAGATCCTGTATTTATATATGAAAGCAAGGAAATATTTTACGGAGAGATTTACATAATAATTTGCACACGGTAAAGCAAATAGTTGCTTCACGCTGATTGAACAGTTTTCGCATAGAGGAGACCGGAATCTACTAGCGGACCAAAGGGGGCGGCTCATCCGAGGTTCCAGATAGCAGAGGACGAGTATTTCAATCGTGTGTATTAAAAATTTCAATGAAGTGTAGAGTCTGTGTAAATATGGCTTTTTAGTGTGGTAGTTTTCAAGCTACAAAAGAGATCTGGTACCAGACAGATGTTCCGTGAGTAACCAAAACTTTGATATAAATTTATAAACGATAATTAAAAGGGTAGAGTCAGATTTCGTTCAGTTTTCGTTTCATTTAGTTTTATTCTGTTTCACTTATCTTCATATTGTTTTAGGTTAACTTTCTATATTTGAATTGTTAATTGTCAGTTTATACATTGCTTTTGTTCTAATTATCAAACCAAGTTATGACCCTGAGATAAGAGATTCGACGTATTTGATTGTAATGGTATAAGAATTTATTTTCATAAATGCCACGAATTAATAAATAAAAACTAAAGTATTTGTTTTTAAATGGATTAAATTTGGCATGAAAAATAGGTCTTGTACATTGTAAATTTATCAACAATGATAAATTTATTTTAAAGCTTAGTAAATGTTGTTAATTATTCCTATGATTTAAGACCACATTTTAATCATTATATATTCGACGTCTTCAACGTGTGGCTAATTATTCAAATTTTAATTAATTTTTTTGTTAATTGATTCATTTAATTAAAGCCTTCCAGTTGTTTATTACATAATATGGCTTCACCAGTGTGGGGTAAATTAATCGTTATCCTTTTGATTATTACAATATATATATATATATATATATATATATATATATATATATATATTGATCCCACGACCGTAACTTTCTCCCAGTCTTCGTACAATAAATCTCTATAAACATAGAGAAGTTTATACGTCGGCTGTCTGAATGTAAATATTTCGTTTCAAAAGAATTAAACGCGGAATTAATACACAGTCAGACGATCAGCCATGAAATTTGTAATTGCGTCCCGCAAGGAAGTATGCGAGTTCTGTTATAAACAAAGGGATCGATGAAGGCAACAAATGTTTTTGGTCTGGCGTCAGTCGGGAAAAGAATCCGCCACGTCGTACGAAACTGTGGGCTCCCGCGACGACGTCTGTGGACAAATGCCGGGTTTCAATGCGTAAAAGTTTGTTTTTTGACACTTGTGTAATATCTCAGGCTGCAGTTCATTACAAATAATCTAATGCGCGTGTCCATGAAAGCCTCAATAAGGCAAAAACTATTTAAACTTATTATATTATTTCAATCAGTCTGACTATGAAAAAATAAATTGTTTGGCTTCGGCGGTTACAGTAATTCAGAAGAACTGATATGTGAATAAATTTATCCAATTTTTAAGAAGAGAAACCTTTTACTGGTAGAGGTTTAAAGCTTACTTTTACGGTACTGAGCTCATTATTCTCAGGCCTGTACGGTCAATCGTTCATTACATTAGTTTTGCCATAGTATGCCCAAGAATTTTCTGTCACTGCGTTAATCAACTTCACGAAAGAAACAGCCATTTCATAAATATTATTGATGAGAATAAAACTTTCGTGACGTTGAGGAGAATTTTAAGTATGAGGAATTTTTCAAATTTGTCTTTCCTCCGGCAAATGCCCGTTCCAGGTTTCTGCGACAATATCCTTATCCGTTTCGAAGCACCGGGTTTAATCCTCCTTCGAGTTTAATATCTGCTTCAGAGGAGAAAAGTTAGATTCAAATGACGTACGTGATGCCGTAAAGTAATTGCTCCGAGGAAAGGTGCTGTTATGCGAGTATTGCGATCGTAATTAATTACGGCCGTGGCCCAGTGAATTGCGAACGGCCGCCTTCACGCCGCGCCGAGTGAGGGTGCGCAAAAAAAATACGTCTGTACTTTTTAATTAACAGAATTTACTGCTGATAAACTTGAGCTCCCTTCGCAGGGCGATGAGCTTCACAATAAAAGAATATAACGCAAAGGAAACAATTAACCGAACTTCAATTAACTTTATTTATTCTTTCTGAAATTAACGTCAGTGCCCGACTCTTCGGAACGCTTACAAGATTTTAGCGTCGGAATTATATAACGCTTATGTTAGCGAAAGGTCACGCTAGACGCTTGATACATCTGTAAATGAATTGGATAAAGGAGTATGATTTACGGTTCTTATCGTGAGGGAAGGTCGTTCATATTTCGACTTGAAATCGGGAAAGGCCGCGCTTAGCCAAAAGTTTGGAGACTAGGGACGGACGTATTTGCTTATTAGTCTGTAAATAATGACGGTACCGTGTGAGCGCCAGCCGCCTAGCAATTTCTTATGGCGGGTGATAGTTGGCGAGCCCGTCCCCTCCGCAGCACAGCTCCTACAAGAAGTGCCCATTAATATTTCAAAAGATGGAGCCACAAACGCGAGGGAGCTCGGGGATCGAAATACACGACTCGGTCGCCGGCTTTTCAACATGGATTTAACATTAAAATATTCGCTACACTACCGGGAAACCACATTGCCAATCTCATGTGATTTGTAAAAAAATAAAAAAGCGATACGGCGAGCGGGCGGAGGGCGGGAGTTAAGATAAAGGAATAAAACAGGAGCACGGCGACGAGGAAGAACGGAGGGAAACGCGAGCGAGAAAGGGAAATGACATATACGTCCCGCGGGGGTTGTCCCGGGTTACTGGGTTAGCCCCACCCTCGCCAAATCATGATGAATGCCGGAGGTGCGGCCGAATAAAGCTGCAATATTGAAGAGGCGCGTTCTTTATCGCCGCTTCGGAGACGGATGCTCGCAATTAGGGGACGAGCTCATACCCGCGCCGCCGTTCGAGGGACGTCGGCGTCGCCGACCACGCCGTGCGGGCTTATGCATGAGAATGAGGCCGGGAAATTGAATCCGCGTCGCCGCGACGCTTCAACAGGTGCGCGGGCCGAGCGCTTATCGGCTGCCGTCTCATCGCTTCGTTCGAGGGAGGCCTTATCGGCGTAGTCGTTACTCTGCCTAACTCGGCGTCGAGCGTCGTGACGCCCCGTTACTCCGAAAGCGCAACTTAACCCGGCGCCGACTGTACGCTTCTCACCTCGCGACGACTCCCATTTCACGAGAAACAAGACGCCGCTTTCAATATTTTAAACGACCGCGTGTCCGGCGATCGGCGCGTAAGTGCCGACGTGATCGGATCTCGGCGAAGAAACAGCTGGGGTAGCGACGCGATCGATACTCCATTGTCGCGCCTCTTCTCCTCGGCGCCCATCTCGCGTCGACCTCGACCTCCGACCTGCAATTAACCGCGATACAAATATATTTCCGCGGAACGAACGAGGCTCGCGACGGACGCTCCGGCACGCGCGTCCTCGTGCTGCCTGCTCCTCCCCCCCTCCCCTCCCCACACGCACGGACTCACTCTTTTCTTCGTGGTGACGTCACCTACCGACTTTTAAATCGCATTAGGCGGCATTCCGACGGCGGCCCCAGGCGAGGGGACCTTTATCACACACGGAATGCCGCCAGATATTGAAATCTGTGCGAGGATCGCCGACCATTGTGCACCTCCCCCGCAAGGGTTGCGGGTGGGACGGGGCGGTGACGTCACGGGCGCTGCGGTGACGCGGCAACACCGCCGCCGGCCGGAGCCAAGGCCGCGAGGGTTCCGGCCAGCGAGGAATGCCGGCAGGTGCGGTCGCGGTCGCGGCCTGGCCTGGCCTGGCCCTTCCTGGCCCTGCCTGGCCTGGCCTGCCCTGGCCCGGGCACCTGCGGGTCGGAGTTCACCTGGACCCGCGGACGCCGACGCCGGCGCCTCCGGCCCCCACGGCGGCGGAGGCCGTCCTCCGTACAAAGAAACCGCGAAAATCACCGTCGCATCCGTCGATCCAGAAATGTCATCGGAAAATAAATAAAACGACGTTTCGAGCGAGGCGGGGGCCCGTCCGCTTTGTTCGGACCGCATTCCTGCGGAGCCCAGACGACTTAAAAACACGACACGGGCGACCGACAAAACAAAACGACAAAAAAATTCCCGGAGCCATCGAAAATTGGGCACAGAAATTGACGGTCATTACGCGGTCTTGTCAACCGGGCGGGTGGCTGGCGGCGAGGCGGGGGCCGCTTGACCGCGACGCCGGGGGCCGTGGCCGGGTCACGTGCGGGGCCTCGGGGGACGGATCACGCGCGTAATGGCGGTCTTAGCCCGGCTTCCGCGCGACCGCGACCGCGACCGGGGCCGGGGGCTGAATTAGCCGGGAATGCGGACGCCGCTTATGAATAACGGCCGCCATTGTTTATCCGTAAAAGGCGTCCGCGTCTTACCGCGTGTACGCCGCATATATAATATCGGCCGGATTTTTTGACGTCTGGAGTTCCGGTTCGCTTCGCTCATGTAAATTGGGGCCGTTTGTCGAGGAAGGGGCTCGTTAAGGAAACCTTGTACGCGCGTCACACGGAGGGCGCTCGCATTGTTTCTCCGTCCGAGACGGGGGTACGGGGTACGGGGCGCGGGCCGTGCGTTCCGTCTGGTATTGTCGAGCTTGTTGCCGGAAGAAAAGTCGCGCGAGACAAAGGCCGTTTACGGTATCCCGTCTCCGGAATAAGGTGTCATTGTCCGAGGCGGTCTCTCGCATTCAAACCGCGCTCGTTTCGGAGGGGTTTATTTTTCGAGGACCTTCGGCACCGCTCCGGAGCACAATGACGCCCGCATAAGTAGGGGTACATTATGCTGTACGCGACGCATTTTCCCAGATCGATAGAATAAGCTAATAACGAACAGAATAATGTCGCCTTCGTTAAAGTGGAGCGAGTACGTGCGGAGTGTTTTAGTTCCCGAGCTGTCACCTCGGAGGGAACGACGCCAAATTCTCAAGCGCGTTCGGCGGAGTTCCTTTCTAGACAAGCAAAAATGTTTGAGTGGACTTACCGGGCGTTCACGGACGAGGGGTTGCCGACTTCGTCGACGGAGTGCTTCCTGCAAGAGAGTAAGCAACCCCATTAAAGTAAGGTAAACACTTAGAAAGCAATCATGCATCTACGCCACGCGCCTGGGAAGAGCGGGAACGTGACGGGAACGGCGCTCCTCGCGGGAATGCCACGCGCCCGTTCCCAAATACGTGGATCACTTACCCCGGCCGGCCTGCGCTCCCGTTTCGCTATTGCGTTTTTTTGTGTACCTCCTATCTACCCGCTACTAGCTAGCTGAGGGCCTCTAGTTCGCTCCGACTGCGCGTAGACTCCGTCTGATTAGCCTCGGAGGGGAGAACCCTCTCCGCTTCGCATCTCCCCACCTTTCTTCCTCGTACTCTCTTTTTTATTACCTTTATCTTCCTCGTTTTTCTGGTCTTATTTTTACGGCGGCCCTTCTTTAACCAGTCATCCTGCTTCCTAGGCTAGCCGCCGGTGTGTATAAAAACACCTTTTAGAGCGAGCAACACAATCACCCGTATGAATATTAATAAATTTGTCTCCGAGACGATGCAAGGTCGCTCCGTGCCATTGAGAAGAAAAAAACCACGCAGCATGTTTGTGTTCGTCACAAGACTCTACTACAACGCATAAATACACTCAGTATATATATAATTCCAAATAATTAATTCACGTGAACCCTGCTCTGAACCTCTTGTCACCTCTTTGCACCTCTCTTCGCCCCTTATGATCCCGTGCCTTTTACAATTACGGGAATCTGCCCTTTCGATATTTTTTCTTCTCGCCGTATTCATGTTCTGCCGCTGTATCCAAAGCCAGAACACTTTCACAACCATTCGACGACTCGTACAATACATTTTCTACACAAATGTGCAATTTAATGTACAAATTTCTGATCCGTCAGTGACTGCCGCGATACAGGATTGTTAAATGTTGTGCTCCCTGTCAACGTATTTCTGATACTGTTCCATCTGAACGTAATTAAAATGAGAATAAGGGAACCTTAATATGTAAATAAAATAATTTCAACAACCGAAATGGACGTTTCCAGTAGCGTTTTAAGTAAAACTGCAAAGAAAATCGCTATCGACAACTTTGAAACGACACTTCTTGACTTTTCGAAAATTTGACTTCAATACGTGACAAGTTAAAACAAGTAAAAATCAATTACATACTAAGTATCTAAAATGTTACACAAAAATTTTAAATTATTTTTTAAATAATTCAAGCGCATTTTTAGTGCCCCCCCCCCCCGACCACAACCCCCAACCCCTAAAAAACAAACATTATGTTGTAAACGTAAACTGTCTCTGCTGCCACATCAAAATATTGCTTCAATACTCAGCAGCGACACTCAAGGAATTATTGGAGGAGAATCATTATGATCACAGTAATAATGGAGAATACTTACGTCATTTATGTTCACAAATGACAACAATGTCCTAGGCGAAGGCTAAGAAAATGAGAAATATCAGTTAAAGGATTAGAGAAACAAGTTGACAGGACTCAGATTTAATTCACGATATAAACGGAGTAAATCATCAGTTCGCTGGTGCAACATCAGAAAATACGGCAGAAAATACATTTAAAGGATCCGCAACAAACCACAGATCAATTCAAGAACTTGAGAGGTACGAATTTAAGCGATGAATACTCGCAGTATTGTCCGCGAGGAGAACAATATTCATTGAAGGTGATGAATTGCAAATTGGAAATAGAAATCTAGAATCAAGCAAACCGAATGACAAACGAAGAAATCGTATGAAGGATACATTGACGGGAAGGCGGACTACTTATGGATGTAATGGAACGTGTAAGAAATATTAAATAACAGCGGATCGCACACACACACACACACACACACACACACAGAGAGAGAGAGAGAGAGAGAGAGAGAGAGAGAGAGAGATATTCTCCAAAAACTTCTGAAGTGCAATATAGGTTGTCACAGGTGATTAACAGGACAATGTTTTAACAATTAAAATAAAAAATGAGAAGAGACATCGTTCGTTTTATCTAAATTAAAGCAGTGATGTAGAGAAGATTGAGATTTATTACAGTAATAATAACGCGGCGTTGCCCGCGAACTTATTTTTATAAACAAAAAAGTAAATTAATCTCGAGTGAAAAAGTGATTTGACCGAAATCTAACTGTTCCTAGATCTGCACATACTTTCGACCGACAGTGCAATAATTCAAAAGCTGTAAAATACATTGAATTTTATTGCATCAATCCCAACAAAAATACCTACGAACTTTTTTACGAAAGGAATACTTAAATATACTCCTTGAGTATTGTATAATATAATTGTCCCTCAGTCTTCAGACATTACAAAAGATTAAATTGTTAGCTAGATTCACAATGTAAACACATAGTCGCCATATTACAGTCACTAATGTGGCGCGGAAATTAACTTACATACTTCCGAATTTATTCTTAAATACTCTAGATATAATTGTCCCTCATTCTTCAGCCATTACGAAAGATTAAATTGATGACATTGTTAGCTAAATTCATAATGTAAACAAATAGTCGCCGTATTGGAGTCACTAATATGGCGCTAAAATTAACTTATATTTTCCGCAAGGATAGTAAAGTATTTCGTATTGTTTTTTTTATTATCATTCGATGGAAAATTTCTGGATAAAATTTAATTTTTATTTTATGAAAATATTTCTGCTTCATTTCATTACGGGAAAAGGAACTATTACCTTCGTTCGTCGCGTAGTAACGTCTCTCTCGGCGCGCAGTAATTTAACACTTAATGATCACGTTTTTTAATTATAATTCTTTTCACCTTTATGGCAGGGGTTTATCACCCCCCCCCCCCCAGTGCCATTTCTCGTGGTTTCAAGAATATATGTACCAAGTTTTGTTTCAATCTGTCCACGATTTTAAATTTGTACAAAAATTAACGTAAATAAATACATACATACGAATATACATCCCAATTTATTATATAGATAATAACGCTGTAAAAGTTTGAAATACAAGGTGCTACCCGAACGTTTCCGGAATTTCTGTGAAGCTCGTGAAGGCCGCATAGTTCGACTAAACGCCGCCAGATGGTACTTCATTCATTCTTTGCGAACCACAGTATAGGGAATTTTTATGCTAGGTGGTCGCGTTTAGCTTTTATGTACATTTTTTTTTTCGCGTTGTTGTTGTGTGTTACGTGACTTGCGAAATTACCGGTGGTGGATTTCAGAGAACAACGTGTCTGTATAAAGGTTTGTTTCCTACTTGGGGAAACCGTCGCAGAAACGAGTAAATATGTTTAAGTCAGCATTTTGAAGCGGCGGTTTAGACAGCAGAGGAACTTATGATTGGTTTACACGTTGTCAATATGGTAGAAAATTATCAGGAGGACAATGACTGCACAATTTTGATATACTTGAAACATAATTTCGAACAACACTGTGGCTTTTATCAGACTTACAACAGATATTAACACAAGAAGGACCTTTCCTAGTCCAGAGATATTTAAGTTATCTATGCTCCAGGTAATATCTGTAATTAATAAGTTAAATATCTCTGGACTTGATAGTTGCTGATGATGTTGGTCGAGACTTGCAAAGGCATTACATTGAAGGTGAATAATATCACCGAATAGACGACTGATGTATTCCTGGACGTTTCGGGACACGTTTCTGCAAATGTAAGCACGTGAAATCTGGCAATGGCGCCAGACAAAGTTTTGGCAGACCGTTCATTGAGACTTGGTAGATTGTGTGAGGCAAGTGGCAGTTACGCAGATGTTGCGAAGGAGAGAGGGAGCTGCGTAATCCACACACAATGTCAACTGTTCCGCTTTTCGCCTTAATGCCATTGAGGGTTGTGGAATATGGCGACCCTGTAATATCCAATGAAGCGTGTACCGCGATTTTCTGCTACACTGTTCCACTGCTCTTAACGAGCTTAAAAGGCAGATGCGTCGCCGTCCGCAATTGTGCGGTGAGAATGGATGTTTACACTTCTTCGCGGCGACTACGTACTACATTTCTGGAAAATAAATCGCAAAAAAAAAACTGGAGGATTTTCCTCTATCTAGAGCACTCCATATATCGGGCTGGAATTTTTTTTCGTAAAAAATAATTTAGTCTTTACTTAGCTTCACTGGCCATCAACTACGATAGAAAGTGATATCTTTAATTTCGTCTCTGGACATTGGAAGGTCCTTCTTGTATGTTGTATGAGTTTGACACCTGATGAAAGCGATATTTTTTGCCGAAATACTGTTTCAAGTACATCAGAATTGTCTTGGCTGAAGATACTAAAACGTTTATAATAATAATAACAGACGTAAATGTTCCACCATTTTGAAAACATTTAAACCAGTTTGTCTGTGGTCTTCAAAGGACCGTATCCTTTCTATTAAAGTTTGTACGACATTTCGACCTCCTGATTATGTACGTTGCCGGACAAAGTAATCGATATGCGTTGTTTTTAGGGGGGGGGGAGGGGGGAAGACGGGTCATTAACTCCATAACGCCGTACGTTCCCAAAGACGACCACGGTCTCGAGAATTCTCTTCTGTAAACAACACGGGATAACAAGACATGCTATTTCTTCAATGTCGATAAATTTACGCGATGGTAGTCATTTGACCTTGATCTTATAACTCGTTTGAGTCCAGGTTCCTCAAGCTCTTGTTCAACGCATACGACATGCGGCATGTTTTGTAATTGTTTTCTTCCCGTCGCTGTTTTTACTCGCTCCCGTCCTTACCGATTGTGAACCGTAGTCACAAAAGGCAACAGTTTCTTCAGAACGCATTTCAACGGGCTCGGTTCCACGTAACTTTATAACCCAACTTGATTTCAAATTCTCGCCATAATTTTTTTCTTATCTGCGACTTTTTTAACACTCATGGCACGGACATATTTTTATAACCTGAAATTTAATTTTTTTTCATAATATTTATAAAAAAAACTGTTTTACTACGTCGCATTATTAGCAATTGTTGTTACGATGTTTATTGGAACGATTCAATCAAGAGTTACATCTGACGATGTTTTTTTTTATACGAAAGCAAGCCGCTTTAGTCACTGTTTGATCTCATTTTCGTGTAGATTTTTCAATTCTAACCTAGTGTTTTGATGCTGATTTGATTTTCGTTTATAATAAGTGTCTTCTGTAGGGGATTATTTTAGTGGCGTCGAGCTCGCTCCTTGTAAGTTAGTAATGAATTTAGTGGACCGCAATGGCCGAGGAGGCTCTTCCGAGGAGCATAAAGCCAGGTGTGAGCTGTTATTGACATCATTTCCCGCGTGGAGGCCACAAACGAGCGATGGGCTGTTCACACGGAAAGAAAGGATAAAGACCCCAAATGTTTGCACATCTCGCGCCAGGTAATGGGAGCTCCCGGAAACCAGCTCGTATACTGCAATTTAGCGGTTTACCGAAGCTCTTCGTTATATATTAAACGCCATTAGTTTGTTTTTTTGTGCGTCGCGGGTTCCGCACTTCGGCCGCGGAGTACGTGAAGCTTCGCGCGCTCTATGGGTCTATGGGTCCGAGGGTCTACGTCACGGCTATTAACGAAATAAATACCTGGAAGAAGCCGTCCGAAAAGGAAATTAATGCCGGCGGTCCTCGCGTGCGCAGAATGTCTGGCATAGCGATCCTAAATATAGTAAGGCTCGCCAGAAACGCGAGCAGGACTCCGGCACCATTAGTAATCTGATTTACCTGGCTCGTCGCTGTCCCATTGACCCGTTCGTAGCAGTTCGTTCACCCGAACAAACATCTCGGCGTCGCGTCGTTTCACAGTAATGATAATAATAGGTCCGCGATCGCGGCAAATATGTCGTGAGGAGACTCGTTTCCTAGAAGCGCCGCTCGGCGCCGTTGCGGTAGGTAAGGTCCGCCACTTTGCAGAAGAAGTACACAGTCGCGGTCCGGTTCCCCCCGGATGCTGCGTATTAAGGCCCTTATATCCCAGATGATATCATCAAGCAAGAGCCGGGGAAGGATTAAGGGAGCCCGAGCCGGGCCCTCCAATTTGCATAACCAGACAGGGGACAAGGATTCGTCCAGATTAGAGTTAATAAACCAGAATAACGCAAAAAAGCCAGCGCCGGCCTCCGATTCTTCTCCATAAAAACTCTTCACAAACAATTGCGCTCGTTAAACGTAATCGCTTCTTATCGTTTCGTTATTAAATAACGGGAATGAGAATAAATGAGTCCGCAGGTGTCAGGGTCGGCGCGGTTAAAATTCTTGGAGCGTTTCATTTGTTTTACGCCGTCCTTCCGGTCGTTGCGGCGGACGTAAATATAACGCAATAAAACCTACGTCCACGCCGATTCACAGAAACCGTAATTGAGATTAAGCTACTTAAGCGTCGCAGTCGCGCGGATTACAAGAGCCATGTTCATATAATTTGAAAAAAAAAGTGTAAGCGTGGGTGTATAAGGCCGTTTCAGGTGAGCGTGTGCGAGCGTAGCGCAGACGGGCCGAGGAGTGAGGCCATTACCGCCACCACTATTATCCAATTGACAAACATTTAGCCCCTATTGTCGCCACTTGGTCCAGAAACCTGAGCACCGCGGATTTGCTTTTCTCGGCGCCTGTGCAGGGAATGCCGGGCGTGGCGCGCTCTTGATTTATCGGCGACGTTATGAGAACTCATAAACACGCGGCAATCGGAATTCGCCGGACATTTATATGAAGCCCTTCATCACGAGGCGCATTCCTCGCAATATGAGGAGCGTCGCTTCCTCCCCGCTCATGAAGTCGCTCCGCGCCGCTCTCATTAGCCGATATCCACCCGCGACTCTTCTCCGCGGGATTCCTCCGCAAAAAAAAGGAGAGTTTTTAATACGAGACGGGGAGACCTGTTCCGGGAGCCCGGGCGCAACAAGTAAGGAAGCCCCGAGCGACGTGCGCGACGTAGCCGTGTCTCCGAATTCCCGTGTATTGCCCATTCAGATTTGACGATAAAGCCGTTAAACGATCGACATAAAACAGCCGTAAAACGGCGTGATTTAATAACGGCGTGCGGGGGGGACCGCGGGCACGTTCTTTCATTTAGAACGGCGCGTATATTTGACACGTTCGTACGCGGCGACGAGGAACGCTGAATTGAAGCGGAGAGAATCCGCATCTTTGTGCGCCGAAGGAGATGATCGCCGACGCCATTGTCGATGGCTAGGTATTTGCTCGCACAGAGCATGAGCGATGCCCGTGTCGTAATTGGCGGGGACTCGCTCCATATTCATGCCGCGGAAAAAAAACTCGCATCTGAGAACGCCGACAAAGACTCGCGCTCCCAAAATTCTTATTCGATCGCGAAAAGATTTATGCCACCATACGATCTGTCCGTAATAAGGGAAAGCCCTCTGTTCTCACATCACCGTGGTCTCTCAGACCGCGCATCTAATTCGTCCGAATTCGCCGAATAATATACAAATACTCAGTAAGCTATTATTTCTGGATTGCGGCCGGGATCGGGCGTCCGCGTAACGACGAGAAGTCTTTCTTGCCATGATGGCTGCGTCCGTCGCGGTCCACTCTGGGTCCATTCCACACGTAAAGTTCTCTCGGAAGGAAATTTTCCGACTGGTTTTACGTGCAGCGACTATCGTCAGAAATCGAGTTCCCCGACTGGAAGGCTTTTCCCTTTCTTTAATTGAACAAACACAACCCTAAAGCGTCCGAGTTAGTTGCACAGTAAATCACAAACGTGACGCTTGTTGACAGTGGGCGACGCTAAGTGAGACGGCAAATACGTGGCACATGGCAACATCGCAGACGCTCACTTAGCGCCCCGGCTCTCAGATTTAGGGGTAAGACCGTTAAACTGTGTGCCCAAATCACTTGTACATAGTTCAACGTCGGCTCCGTGCTCCCTGGCGTCTGTACGGAGCTTTTATGGGCTTCACCTTGACGCTCGCTATCAAATGTTCGTTAGCGAGACGCCATTAAAGCCGGCGGAGGCGAGAAGCAATTTTTTTGTATTTTGCGTGATCTGTGTCCCCTAGGGTTGTAGCATGTGCGCCAGACCCTCCGCCAAACATTACGCTCAATGCCCTGTCAATGGAAGCCACCAAACTTGCGCAAGTTATTCCGGGTTTCCGTTAAATACGAACAGCCTCGCGCAAACAAAATACAATTTCGTAAGCCCGTGCAATAACTTACCTGCATTTTTATTTTAAAAGCTGGGTGCCCGGCGTTGCCTGTGTACTTATTTATATAAACCCAAAAAAGTATTTAATTCTATATTAATCTTTAGTCAAGAAGTGATTTAACCTGAATCTAACAGTTCCTAGCTCCGATAGTGCATTAATTGAACAACTAAAAAATACATTGAACTTTAACGCATCAATCCCAACAAACATAACTCCGAATGTCCTCTTAAATATACTTCTTGAATATTGTCCTTCAGTCTTCAGACATTACGAAAGATTGAATTGAAATTCTTAGCTAGGTCCACAATGTAAACAAATGGTCGTCATATTGCACTTAACTAATATGGCACGAAAATTAACTTACATTTCCTTCAATGATAGTAAAGTATATTTGTATTGTTTTTTTATTACAATTCGATGGAGTATTAGTTGATAAAATTTAACTTTTTATTCCATGATAATATTTCTGCTTTATTTCACTACGGAAAAAGGATATATTTCCTTTTTTTCGTCGCGTAGTAACGTCTCTCTCTCGCGTGACGTCACTGTCTTTTGGCGCGCAGTAATTTAACACAAAATGATCACATTTTTCAATTATAATTCTTTCTATTTTTAGGCTAGTACCATTTCACGTGTTTATAAGAACATGTGCACCAAGTTTCGTTACAATCTGTCCACGCGTTTAAATTTGTATAGAAATTCACGTAAATGCATACATACAAATATACATTCTTTTTTATTATATAGATGATGAATATATGGTTGCCATAAAAAAAATTAAAAAATCCGGGGGCTACACACAGTCTTAACAATAAATAAAAACTTACAAAAACTGTCAAGATAAGGAAATGAATTATTTTTATGAATAGATCACACATATTAGTCCAGCTTTTATGGAATGGCAACAACATTGTTTATCCATATAGGAAAAACTACAGAACAAATACCAGAAGGTTATTTACCGTTAAACCTTAAATAATTATAAGTAGGAAGCGACAGGTTGAAATAGTCACGCTTCTAGACAGCTAAGAAAGTAAATTTCAAATTTGCCGAAGCATAAAAATAAGTCGTTAAAGAATTAAATTCAAAAAAAGACACGTTCCCACGAAAGCACGTGTAATGTTTATGATTTACATGGCCGTGGTTACATCTTTTCACAGCAAAGTTCTTGCAACAACAAAAAAGCAACTTGAATGTTTGATCTGTTTCCACTTTTAACTCGGTGTTTCTTGGTGTGAGGAATTGGATCCTTTAATATTCATAGAGTTCAGACACAACTTGCGTCGAAACTGTGTTCTATATTTCCGAAGTAAAATTTTATTTAATGTTTGCGATCAAACTGTGTTATATTGGCCTATACAAGAATATGATTTTGATTTCTAACCTATAAGTAAAACAATTTACGTTAATTAACTTAGCAAACTATAAGTGCTTTGAAAATATAACTGTTTAAAATTTTGACTGAAAAAAAAGATCCAACTCACAGCTGTATTTTCTATGGACAAATACACATACACATAGGAAAAAATATATTAACACATAATCAGACAACAATTAATAAGTTATGAAATGTCAAAAGCATAAGTCAGTCCTCTTTACAAACTATAACATGCCTCATATTCAATGAAAACGAATCAAATTAATAAAGCCAAGATTTGTTGTTATTTGTTTACGAACAAAACCAGATTTTATGCGAGGCTTCGAAGATGTCAGCAATCGTTTAAGTAATTTATCGCACATATTCGGAAAATTATGCTACATAGATAACGGAGAAGGCTATGGCAGTGAGCATGAATATAATTTCAGAAATTATCCCTCAAAGTTAAAAATAAATCAGAGTTTAATTTCTTTCCAACAAAGTATTTGCATTTACATTCAAAATATTAAGGTTTCAATTAATTTACCTAATCATTGAAAATAAATACAGGGTTGTTTCAAATTCCTTAAGAATAAATTTAATTCATAAAACAATTGACGACCTTATACAGACACTTTATTTTTAATTCTTATTATTACGACGTTTCGATACCTTTTTGTATCGTCTTCAGGTATTTTCCTACAGAGGAAAAACAAAAAGTGTCTGTATAAGGTCGTCAGTTGTTTTATTAATTCAAAACAGACGTTAAATTGAAACTTTTAATAAATTTAATCAACTTCAAAAAATATTTATACACCGTTTACAGAAAAAGATAGTAAACGGTTTAATCATGTAATCACTTATCACTCATCAAATGTGTCCGTTAATTCACTAAATTTATCGCTCGTGGCTAATGCAATTAGTCAATAAATGTACATGACCATGGCAAATATACAATATTTATTCTTCTGAAATAAATTTAATTTATGGGTGTATAAATTAACAGTATAAGAGTCTAGTCGTCACCGATGATCTATAGACGTAATTCAACGCCTTTTAATTCCATGTTAACGTGATTTTAGAAGTGTAGCACCCTGTATAATGAGGCCGAACAGTCGTCGGTTACATATGTATTTAAATATCTTAGAAATGTAACAATTAATTTTTTTAGTTTTTCGACAACCTATTTAATTTTGAAAAACTGGAGCTTACTGCAACATTGCCACTATCATCTGTACAAAAAAATAATATAGATCATATATAATTTTTAAAAAATTATTTACAGTTCAGCAAGATTCTCATATATAATAATATTTCACAAAATGTCAAAAATATTTAATTATTAAATTATTGAATCGAAATTGTAAAAAAAAAATTCTTTTTCTGTACAGATGATTATGGATGGCGATATTGCCGAAAGCTTCAGTTTTCCAAATTTAAATATTTAAAAAATTATGAATTAGTTTTTTAAGTTCTTCGACAACCTATTTAATTGTGAAAAACTGGAGCTTACTGCAATATTGCCACTACCATCTGTACCAAAAATAATATATACATTCTAGAAGTTGAAAAAATTATTTACAGTTCAGGAAGATTCTCATATATAAAAATATTTCACAAAATGTCAAAAATATTTAATTATTAAATTATCGAATCGAAAATTGTAAAAAAAAAATTCTTTTTCTGTACAGATGATTATGGATGGCGATATTGCCGAAAGCTCCAGTTTTCCAAATTTGAATATTTAAAAAATTATGAATTAGTTTTTTAAGTTCTTCGACAACCTATTTAATTGTGAAAAACTGGAGCTTACTGCAATATTGCCACTACCATCTGTACCAAAAATAATATAGACATTCTAGAAGTTGAAAAAATTATTTACAGTTCAGGAAGATTCTCATATATAAAAATATTTCACAAATGTCAATAATATTTAATTATTAAATTATTGAATCGTAAAATTGTAAAAAAAAAAATATTTTTTCTGCACAGATGATTATAGAGCCGAATGCTCCTGTTTTTCAAATTTAAATATTTTAGAAAATTATTAATTAGCTTTTTAAGTTTTTCGACAACGTATTGTTGAACCCATTAGGGTACTAGTTCAAGCTAGTGACTTAAATCATTGCTGGATCTTCTAATCGTCCTATCCGTACGGCTATAGTCGTAAAGTTATCGAAACTAGTAGCAATTAAGTCCATAGAATTTACTTCCGATTGTTTTAAGGGAACAAACAAATGCAACAGATGTACGGCCTTGGAAGTAATTAATTCCGTCTAGAGTGTTAGTTTCACCAGACGATTCGCAATACATACTTTTAAACATAGAGTCAACGTAACTACGAGTAAATCCCTGTTTCGTGTTTCTACACGGTCAAAAATAACTTTCACAGAATTATTCAAAGGGAGATGGAACCGAAGTTTCGCTATACTCGTTTTTTTGGTAATTCTTTATTCTACTACTATTCATACCTTTAACAGTCAATTTTTCCTGTTTTAAACAAATTAACGGATTGTTTTCTATTAAGATTGGAAGAAGTTTAAATAATATTTCCGGATCAATTATGTTAAAAAAATAATCAACAAACCTATTACAGTGTGGCGCTGTGTCAATTAATCTAACATCGAGACGTCAATCTTAGCTGTAACGATTTAAAGTTCTATTACATAATTTTCCTTAACTCAGTGTCTAGTTACTTTCATCACACATCCAGTTACAGATATACGGGAGCGTCTGAAGTAAAATGAAAACAATACATCGCGCTTCTTTTCTACCTCCGAAATTCTTTTAGGGCGTTTACGACTATTGAAACTTTTATCTAACGAGGGTGCACGCCTTTCGCCCTCGTTAGAAAAAAAATTATCAACTTCTGGACGAGTTGTTGAGCTATGAGCAGTTGATTTGCACGTAAATGACGAAGCATGTCGTTGACGATTTGACCGGCTGCCTGGAAGCTCGCAGCGCCGCGCTGAGCCAGGAAATGAACATTTGTAACCTCAATCTTGAAAACGCTTCCATTTCCTCACGTTAAAGTAGCTCTTTCCTCTAGACGGCTTAGAGCTCAATCTGCATATTTTGCACATCATATTACAACCGCTGTTCTGCCAAGATACAGTCTCGGCACACTGCATGTTGTTCCGCGCCGACTTCAGCTAGACAAAGCGAATCCGACGAGCTCATTTCTTACGGAAATTTCCAAATTTCCTTTTCTTTTCTGAGATGTTAAATAAACAATGCAGACTCATGTGAGGACAGAATTTTTCTCTGTAATATATAATGAGATGGTAGTGTTGATAGTTTAGAGTAAAATAGCCTATAATTAGAATATGTAAGATCTGATATCGTATGTCACGTACAAAATAAATCGCCCATAAATAAACAATGCGCACTAATACCTAATTCATGCTTTAATTGTTGCATCCATCACGTTAATATACTTTTTGTAACGATTTTTATTCATAAAAAAATGTTTGTTAATTTATCATCTACTTTAAATATTTACAAATAAAATATCCTTCACGACGGAAGTTCAGTTTACAAAGCGATCTATTGCAGGGGAAATATAAATGTTTCAAATCTAGAAATAAATATGAAGTCAAAACTGCTCCCAAGATACGCCGTCAAACGGACATTGCAAAAAAATTGTCATGATTATTAGAAATAACTTATTTCTGCACTCATTTATTGGAAGGCCCCACACAAAAGTCAAATAAATTTGCTGGGCTACAAAATAATAACTACATTTTCAACAGATTAAATTAAATCTTCTGAACTCTCAGCCCACCGCGTTGCGCCTTTCACCACTCTGCAAAAGTATGCACACGGTTCCTTTATGACGGCCCATAATATCGATGAGAGCTTTAAAGGCAGTTTTGAGATAACATCGGTTCGTTTTCTGACCACCTTTAAGTTTTATTTCCTTTATTAAAAACAGACAACGGAACGCGCTATATATACTGTGTCTCCGAGCGAGGGCAACAATTTTTTTAGTGTGATAGATCTTGTCGTGAGTTTGCTTTGGCTCTGTAGACTTCAGCTTTAATCCAGTCCCAACACACAAAAACCTAATGGAGTAACACCCGAGGACCTTGGTGGCCGACGAACGTCATCCATCGTTCGAGGAATGTTAGATTTAGACTTGTCGCCTCCCTAAATGCATCAGTAAGTCATTGGTGTGGTCTTAACCATTTATGTAAGGTTTTCCAACAATAAGTGCAGCGATAAATCATTTGTCTGCTCTTGATAATCGCTAATTAACAACATTCAACTTTTGTCGGCTAAACGTAACATATACTTTTATTTTGCTGAATTTGTCTTCGCATAAAATTTTCCTCCCAAGTACAAATGTTTTAATCATCACATTAATTAAACGAATATTCTAAATTTAAGGGATCGGTTAGTTACTCTAGATCTGAAAAATAGTGTAAGTTTTTGTACAGCCTTCTAAAACGAAGAAGCCAGTATTTTTAATCGAAAAAAAATGTATACGTGGTTAAATACAAGCATCCATGAACCAGACGTGAGTTTAACAACTAGATTATAATATTTTGCTAGTACCTCCTCCATATGGCTGCTTAAGCGACAAGTTTCTGACCATGGGATTTATATATCCATTTGCTTAATAAATTTTTTTAAAAAAATTAACTTTAAATATAAACGCAAAGAAAAAAAGCTTTAATGGTTTCATTTACCACGCCCCTTTTAACAACACGAAGATTTCCTCTCGTAGCTTAATGCTTTAAGCCCCGTTGTACACCCGCAAAAAAAAAAAGTTTGAAAACTTCGTACAGTGCTTGGAAATCACTAACCACAAGGGGAAATAAAATTACGTCCGGTGTAGAATGTTCGAACTTCATCTCCTGAACCAGTGACGGATGAAATGATTAATTTAATCGTCGTTGTCCAGTGTCTTTCCTTGTCAGAGCTGTAAATCTACGCATATTGAAAACAGTATAAAATCTTTCCACTGCACCCGGTGATACATTTTTCACCAGTGAATTAATTTATCATTCAAGCACATCGACTCAAAACATTTTATTTTGACCTCCGTTATGTCCTTAAAATCATTAAAGAATTACCAGGCACAACTGTGCCTTCAGTAATTATTGTTATCAGAAAAAGTCGCGCGGAATAATATGTTTCTGTCATCGTGTAACAGGAATTATGTACAAAAGTCAAAACACTGTATTGTATGTCTGGTTAGGCGCGTTTTCTAAGTTTATATATATATATATATATATATATATATTATTAGACAAATTTCTATGATTTATAAAATCATCTCATTTGTAAATTATATACCACCGTTGTTCACATAAGGACACGTCATTGTTTCTCAAGGTCGAAACAATTTTTTTTGATGTCTTGAAGACGTGAGAAGCAGAAACTAAATGATGCAGATTTCTATATTATTAATTAAATATTGAAGGCTTCTCCTTAATACAAATAAGACGATAGATAAGCGTGATTTTTGCTACAGTACTATTTAATAATTTTCTCAGTTTATTGGCTGCAGTCTCATGTGACGGCATTTTGTTATTACGAAGAAATAACATTATTACTACATTATTACTACAAAAAATGGGTGCCGCCATACATTATAGAAGTTAAACTGTAATATATATTCTTTTTTATTAATCAATTTCCAAGGTTCATAGCAATATAAAAATTAAAAAATAAGTTTATGATATCAAAAATTAGTTCGTGATTTGAGTTTATCCAAATAAGTTATTTCCGATGTCCATTTCTCTCAATACTAAAATACTCTAATGTATTTAGACGTGTATGCATTTGTAAAAATGAGTCCCTTCACTAACGCTTACCAATTTTTAATCGTTCTGTGATAGTTGGTTGTGACGTCACGTCACTTCCATTACATTACGCACGTATTTACAAAGACTCCACCTTATTCTACGGAGACATAAGATGTTTCACTTTAAAAAGTGCAGGCAAGGAATCAAACTGAAATGAATTAAGTCAAAGGAGACTCTGTTCCGGCACTAAAAACAATTTCTACTGAATAAATGAATACGTAAAGTTCAACGAAATGTTGTCATATATATATATATATATATATATATATACTTTAATATTATTGTCGGCGTAACTTTGAGGCTAGATCATTGTAAAGAACAGTCAGTGTGGCGCAAAAAAGCAGAGACTGGAAAGGTTGCTACTTTATTTTTGTCGGAAAAGCGTACGTAATACAGAACTATTGCGGAAACATTCAGTGTTTTTGAGCCTGACCAATAAGGTCATGGCGAGTCAGTGAGTTTTTGGAGCCCGACCGGCCTGGTCATGCGAGAGAGAGTCTTGTTTTGGAAACCAGCCGAGGATTCTCGTGACTAAATAATTAGGAATTCAGCAAAGTGTATGTTTAATAAAACCGGAAAACATCACAATTGGCATTAACATACTAAGTGAAGCTTTGTGACAAGGACGACGTAAAGTTCGTGAACAGTTGTTAGGCGCCGGAATTCAGTGATGTGGAACAATATAATAATCAGTGTAATGACCTTTTGATTAAATATTTTTTTTAAAATTAAATAACTGTGAAGTGCACAATTCATACGGTAGCAGAGCAGCTCTAAATAAATTTGTATGTATAAACTTTACATTGTATATATATATATATATATATATATATATTATACAAATATAAATTACCGTCAGATTTGTTAGATTTTTTATAATCTGTTATTTTAGATTTTATTAGTATTTTTATGTAACTCTTTTGGTGCTAATAGCGTATCTCTATAATTTATTAGAGGCCCTCTGAGCGACCATGAAGTTTTGAGTCTCATTAAAAGCTGTGACAATTTTTTTTAATTGTACAAAAATTATAGCTAATCGAAATTTGTAATAAATAATTTTTTTATTATCTATTGAAAAAAAATTGTTTAATTAAATGTTCTGTATTACATACGTTTTTGCAACATATTTATATATAAATATTACATAATTTGACACTCCAACGTGGGGCATTTTATTATTTCATATGTTTGTATGTGTGTGTGTGTTAACGAAGTACTCTGTACGGAGAAACAAAACTTTTAAAGTTTATTTTAATATGGATGTGAATAGTTTATTTAAAAAACTTATGGCAGAAATCTACCATGTAAAATAAATTATTCTGTATGCCACAGACCGTTTTATGGTTATTTACTACAACATGTCATACCTTTATAATTTTTTTAAAGTGTGCCTTTGTCGTGAATAGTAATATTCCACATCTTGTTTGCTACGTCATAGTAGGCCTATTAATATTTTTATTTTGTTTTGACGTAGAACCGAAATCAACAGCATTTGAGTTTTATATTAAAATCTTCGCAACGAAATTTAAAGCAAAAATTATTCTCATGTATGATCGCAAATGTTTACCTTGCTAATAAATATGAAGTAGACGCATTCGTTTTACTCGAAACTGACGAGTAGTCAACTTTGCCAGTGAGTGGGGACCCGAAAATATTTTAGTGAAATGAAATATATACATTTTCATAGTTTAAATACACCTCAGTGGTCGTCGCTAGGAAAATTTAGATGCCATGGTCGCATTAGAGGTGATACTTTCGTAGCCGTCACGGGGAAATCTCAACACAACCAGCTATATAGCCATATTGGTTCGTGGCAGCAAGAATTCCCATTCCGCAATTAGATGCACATCACGCCGGTCCGAGATTAGAAAATTGTATGCCGCGAGACAAAATCGTGATGTAATGAGGAGGATCGCGCTTCCAATTCCCCGCTTTCCGTAAATTGTTCCATAAGTCGTAACGAACACGGACTTGAATTTCGTTCCCGATTAATAAACCACCGTACACACGGAATGTAAGACTCGGCGATATTATAGATCGTCGTAAGATCATATTAAATTATCTCGATGCAAGCATAAAAGCATTCACTTTGCAATATTTATGTAACTCTCCATGGCGTATTTAGCCATTAAATTACTGACAGTAATTAATACCGGGCTAATTTTTAATTACAGATCTGTTTGAAAGCTGAAATATATCCGAATATTTTGCGGAGCGCGAAGTATAGAAAACGATTGAGAATATATTTACGTAACTGAAATCGTTAAGTTTAAGAGTCGCCCAAGACACGTGAATTTTTCGAGGCTTTAGGACGCACAGCGCTGGATCTACTGACCGAGTGTTAGTTCACAATTGTTATGGTCTTGTGGTTTAGCCATCGGCCTCCAACCCAATTCCGCGGGCGCGATAATAACCGGCTTGGAGATTCTTCTGGTCGAGGATAAACGCGGATGGAATAGGACGGAGACGGCTCTACCGAGAGACGTCAAACAAAAAATAAAGTTACGGTAACTAGACTTCGACCTTGTTTCGCTCTCGTACGTGGCCGCCGACCAAGTCTCCGGCTAGACTATACTGTATCGACGCACCGTCACCTGTTGATCCTCTTTTCGCGTACGTAAATGTGGAAAATTTAAGCTTTTAAGTGTGTGTGTGTGTGTGTGTGTAAGCGGACACTGCGAGTGTGGACATATCATTTCTTATAAATAAAGGAGACGTCCTCCGTTTCCGAGGCTCCTAAACTCGCCGCATTATTAATACGACTCGTCAGCTCACACAAAATGTCCACGAATTTTCCTAATTTTTTTTCGAGAGTCTCTTATATTAACGAACGGATCTAAATTACCACGACGGGGTCGGCCCGTAAAAACGGGCAAATTACCTGAGGGTGCAGCGACGGCGCCCTTGGAGAAAACTGCAGCAACAATGGCCGGTAATGAGATGCGAGAAGCAGCCAACAGGCGAGATTCCAAACATCGGTCGGCACATTTCATCAACATGACCGACACACCGACAATGGACGCGAACAAAACAAAGACGGCGACCGCGCAGTCGATAGTTCTTGTCGTGGATCGACGGAGGCCGACGGACGACGGCAACATGTCTGGACCAGCTTCCTAGATCGCGGGGATGGAGGCGGGCGCCGACACCTGCCCGCAATTCGTTGACTAATGAGCTCGCGGAATGCCCCCCGTCCCCGCCCCCGCCGACGAGATTTATCTGGCTTCGTTACTGCAACAAAAGGACAGCCGTCGCTAATTCATGCAGAAGCCCTGCCCGATAAGGAATGCCAGACAATGGTAGGTTTTTCTGCGGCCGCCAGTCCGTCAAGCGGGCGAGCCCCGGACGAGAACGCCGCCGCGCCGTAATTGTTCCTCACTACCGGACGATAATTAATTGACGACGATTTAGATGAGTTCGCCCCGATATTTATTCCGGCCTATATTGTAAAAATATGATTAAAAGTCACACGGCCGAGCGAAGCGCCCGTAAACTTAATTATCGTTGCCTAGCGTATCGTCCTCGTAATCTGTATTTTATAAACTCGGGAGTTATCTATCGTAAATCAGAATTCGTCGTTACGGTAGCTCTTAACTACTACACGAAACGAAATCTCGCTTAAAAAATAGTCTTCGGTTCACGAGCTTCTCGTTCGCCTCCACGTCGATCCGTCTCGTTTCGGTGGCGTGCCTCTTCCTCGCCCACAGTGCACTTTTGTCAACGAAAATTACAATTTTTCTAAAATATGTAATTGAATTTCGTGGAACCACGTAGCAAACCTAACCCTCATAGTTACTCCGGCCTTATAAGTCTCTGCAGAAGAAACGTATCCTACTCCGTAGTTCTTTAGAAATGTGCCGTACACACGAGACGAGGGACAAGATCTGCAGAGTTTTCTTTGAATCGGAAAACCTTTCTTCAAGGTATTGAGTGAGTGTGAGGTGTGCGCAGGCCAGGTCTGCAGACTTTGTGTCTGACGTGTGTGGGTCAACGAAGATGTTCACAAATAAAAAAATAAATATATTCTGTCCAGATTACGATCGCTGTTCCTCCCACAGCTGCGGTCCTCGCAAAGTCGCGATGTGACGCAACCTGCGTGCCCGTTGAGCTCGCGATTTTATTCCGAAGGCACTCGTCCCGGTAGCGAGGTGACCGTCGCCACAACTGTGTTTGAATTCTCATCGGAGTTAGTCGACGGAGCGGGTAGAGTGGAGAGTGGTCAGTGCGGCGATCTCGGGCGACGCGACGGGTAATGGGCGAATTCTAATTACGTGCTCGGACACGAATAATGGGAGAACATGCACAGATACCGATCTCCCTCTTCGCTATGCAAGCTTTAATCGCTCCTTTATTAAGGTAGAACTGGAAATAATTTGTTTTCCATTAGCGCGTTTGAGATACCCCCCGTCCATAATCTCACCCGTTTTTTTTTTTTTTTACAAAATCAGTTGTCTGACGACCCGTTTTGAAGAGCTGTGGTCACGTTGTGATGTGGCGGGTGTCGACTGACGTCGCCGTCGAATAAATATCCATAAATGCGCGTCGTTTCGTGTTCGGGGTCAGCATAACGGCACCGCACCGCGGCGGCTCCGCGCTCGAGCCCCGCCACTGCCATCGAGAACGCTGCAATCAAACACCGGCGACGACGTACAAGCTTATCTTCCTCATTTACTAAGGCCATCTGATTAAAGTCTCTCGCCGGAAGGTTTTCAAGGGTAGCGTAAGGTTCTGTTTTTTTTAAAAAAAAGTAAAACAAGTCGGAGCGTCGTATCGTGGTATTGCCTTATTACGTAGATAAAATAAAAGAAGCGCCTACCTTTTCCCGGCGAAAACCCACGGTATTTGAAATTGTGAGAGATTAGATCGATCGGTATTTATCGCCACATGCGGTAGTACCCACACCGCGGAGAGCCACGGGAAACTGCGTTGCCCGTATCTGATGTCCTCGTCCTTATCGACCGCCGTTATCGATATAACTGGAAGTCTCGATTATCATATCGAGAGCAAATATCTAAAGCGCATCTGCCTCTGGCTGCCTCCGCAGTACGCGTAGGTATTCTAACATTCGAAGGCTGCGGGATTACGAGGTCGCGTTTTCAGTATTTGGAAAGCGTCTGCCCGGTCCAGGATCCCGAGGCCCGGCCCTCCAATATCTCGATACATCGCAGCGCGCATGCACGCAATTAAATTTAGGATCCGTGGCCGGCGCGGATCGGGTCACCGGGCGAATCCGTAAAGAAGGGAGATAAGGGGGATCCTGTTAGAAACAGCCGCGGACCGTTCCCTTCAACAGAACAACTTGACATTCTTTCGTAACGTACTCTAGGTACTTCCCGATTCGGTTACCAATTATTTTCGACGGCGGAGGGACTGCATCGGCGACGTGACGCCGGACGTGACCTTACGTCCCGCTCCGAGTTCCGTAGGAGGAATGTAATATTTCGCCGTGGTAGTCCGAGTCGGGTTTAATTGAAAATAAATTTGAGCGTGGAGCCGCGTCGGCGCAGATCTCAGCTGTCCGACAATTAGCTCAATAGGCACTGTCGTCGGTGACGACGAGTTTGACTGCTGACTGGAAACAAGACGCAGGTCCTCCCCTTCAGCTGCCGCCAATACAAACAAGAAGAACAGGTTCCCGGCCAAGATGAATGGAGGTACAGTCGCGCTCCGCTTCTCCGACGACCGTGCTCGCCTGTAATTCATTATTCACGCCTCAAAAATTACGAGTCTATTATAATTGCAAATGAGCTTACTTCGACGAAACGATCGATTGCGGAAACTAAGCGATTTTCACGTCGCTCTGTTCTCGTAGGTCCACCCCGTGGCGTCGGTTCGCGTCGCGGCCCGAGGGGTGACCGAGGTCCGACATAATTTTCAATCAGGCAAAAATGCGTGCGGACAGGTTCGGCTGTGACAGGCGTGCTATGACTGGTGGCCAGCTAATTGTAGGTTCGCCGTCCGGTAGGCAACATGAGTGATGCGGCTGGGAACGCCGCTTCCATCATCTCCCGGGACGCCTACATTTAAAATTAAGACGGGCAAAAAGAAAAAAAAAGCGGAGGGGTGGAGAGGGGCGGAGGAAAGAGGGGGGAAGGGGTATAATGGCCATCTGCGGACTTCGGGCCCGTATTCGCCAACTCAATCAAAGCCGTGCCGTGCAAAACTACTGCGCAACTCACCTGTCCGACCAGCAGAGGGCGTCCTCCTGGTACCTGCAAAACAAAACACCACATAAAACAGCTGCCAAAACATATTAATCTATCACGTACAATATTTTATTGCTTTGGGGAAAGTGAGCGTCTAATAATGAGCGACTGTCGCACGTCGTCGGGAGCGACGCAATTGCAGAGCGGGCCGCTCGTAGCGACGGTAAATCATCCGTAATAGCGGTGATTGTTGCGGCCGGGCATTGATTGTCGCGGGGATAATGACCGTCCGATATAAGGAAGGAATTCCCGCCTCACCCCGTCCGGTCTGGGAACCGCCGCCCCCGCTCCCGCCCCCGCCCCGCGCATTACTCACCCTTGATTTACAGGCCACGGCCGATTTATTGCGGACTTTGGCATTCATACCGCGTGCGTCCGCTACACTCATATAAAAAGCTTTTCGCTGTAAGTCGCCCCAAGGCGCTGGGGCTGGAGCCGGCAATATGCTCCGGGACAATTATACTTCACGCGCGTCTTCGCCATTAGCGACGTCGCGTCGTCCGCTACACTGGCATTCGCGGTGTCACTTTTAAGCACGCGAAACGAGGTTTCGAGGAAATTCCTCAGGTGAAACACTGCCATGTTTCGACGACGATTCCGGCGGTATCTTCACGCCTGAAGACAGTTACGAAGCAAGCAATAGAAACGTTGTGGAGTCTCGTAATTATAACATACCGTCCGTGAAGAACGCGTGTGCCCCCATTAAAATTACGACGAAGTCCGCCTCTTCTCTAAATATCATAAGCGAAATTATTTTTCACTATGCATACAGACAGAAGCATGAGCCCGAACAAACTAGGTCCTTAATTAATGTTATAAGATAAATCGTATCGGAATACGTCCAACAACACTGAAATACTATTTCATAGGCGCCTGCCATTAAATAAAATGCACAGAAAAATGTTTAGAAATAAACATTTTTATTAAGTCAAAGTTTAAATGAAAACTTAAGGCCTCAAGGTCCGAATTTGTTCATCACCTTGTCGATTTCTCGGAGAAGAAATTAGAGAATGTAAATATGAGATGATAGATATTCTGATGGTTTATTAGATCTGCAGGCCTGCCACCACTATAGGACGGTTAAATTCAACATCTACTTCTTTGCAAACTTTTTTGAGCATTCCAGAAAATATACGCAAACTCCATCGCGGAGTGTTTGACGTAAATTTATTTATGTAATCGTGTATTGCCGTTATATTCATATTTACTTGTTGTAATTGGTTTCCTCCCAGCAATGATGCGACACATATTCAATGTCTAATTTTATATGCCTACATATAATTATAATGATGCACTATTATAAATGATATTTTATTAGTAAATAGTATAGTGTGTAGAAGCAGATGAACCTCCGTGAAAATAATCCTGGCGGTGCCCATGGAAAACCTTAATTATATGAAATCAGTTGTTCACCTGGGAAGCCTAAGGAAGTCGATGGAAACTTTGAAAATGTAATGCTACAGAAATACTTTAAAGTTGCAGACAATTTTACGTCATGGTAGGATTTTTAAACACTTGTTCGGAGGGATTTTTTTACAAGATGCTGACAGATATTCCGTGATATAAACCACACTATTGAGGACGTTAGACGAAGTAATTACCCCGACAACAAGATGGCTCAGGAAAAACCAAAAATAAGTCACACGTGACTCAAAAAATAATAAAGCGTAAAATGAAAAAGTTCGCGAAGAATGAAATGAGTTTGGTTGGTCCCAGAACGATGACAAGAAAACAGTTGATATCCCGTTAAGCAATACACGAAAAATTTTCCGTATACGTACTCAGTTCTTCTGTAAATGTTTCCGCAACGATGCTCTCATCCCAGAAGATATTTAATTTATTTCAGGAGTGAAAGTAATACAATTATACGTGATTAGGTCCCCCCCCCCCTAAACATGGGATGAACCAATGTTCCCGTCTTATCGATAGTGAAGAAATGAGTTTTTCCGTCAACCCCGAATCGTCTTCAATTACATCAAATTTAAAATAAATTCATATTCCCCTGCGTAGGGACCGGAGCAGTAATAGATACTTCCCTGCGAGGACAAGTCTATAAAAACAATGAGGTGGTATCTCAAGTGGTCCCCGGGCTTCATTATCTTTCCAGGGTAGACCATTAAATTATACCCCGATACAGATGTTAATTAGGCCTAAACTCGTCCGACACAGCCTCCATATGATTCCCGAAGCAGTCTTCTGCAATCCTCGCCTCTCCGAGATAACCTACGGCAATTTTCTCAAGAGCAGGGGTACAAATAAGACTCATCGTCCTCCACTGCATCAATTCCGTTCCTGTATATATTTAGTAACGATAAGGACATCTCCACCCTTGATAAAGTTTTTATAGTACAATATCCTGGACAAATGTTCCGGTCAAAAATAATGCATCGCGGATTGTAAAACATAATTGCTATTTTTCCAGCTAAGCAAGATAAAAAATTTTCATGAATATTGTCATTTCAAAAAGAGATATATTAAACGTCGCTACTCAAAAGAAAATTGGTGACGTTACGTGATTGCATTTTCATCGCTATCATATTTGTTCACGAAAACATATTGGAAATTTTTATCCCACCAAAGTCGCTCGTTGTAATTTACGAAGAACATAATAATTTTTGTCGTATTTGAAACCGAGAAAACAAATAGACAACTTCCATACTTTTATATAACGTTGTTGAGATCCCTGAATAATAACGTCGGTGACTCGCTTGTACAATTGATATTATTTTCCGCCGATTCATTTGCTGAATGCCAATCTATTATCTTGAAATGGAACCAATCGGTTTAAATCTGATCAAAGATTGAAGTCTTTCCCGGTTCAATTGTTCTAATAGGCGAAGATGACGACAGAGCTTTCAGTCGTCGAAACGTTGCGTTTAAATATATTTTACCCGTGTGAAAACCGAGAACTGTTTATCGGTTTAAATCTGCCTTACATTCGCTACCGGAAATCTGACAACAATAGAATTAAGGGCCTATTTTTATACGTATGCCATATTTTATACGTTAAATCGGAACAGGTGTTCTGCCGTTTGGAGAAAAAAAAGATGGCGCTATCGCGTTGATCGTCAAGCGAGTTAAAATTAGTCCTTAAGCTGTAGAATTCGTAAATTAGAGGTCGATTTTTTCTATTTAGGGAACAAGTTCGCCGTTAGTGGATGCAAGAAAGACCGTAACGAAAGAATGTGTACACAGCGTAATTTAACATTACTGTTAGGAAATAAATATTTTAAAAAACATTTATAAGTTATAAATGAGAAATTTTACTTATTAAAATTAAGACAATTTTGGATCACAAATGATAGATAATTATGAAATTTCGTATCTTTATTTTCATTTCACTGTGAAGTGCTAAATCCTTATCATAGCTTGGATACTGGAATTCGAAACTAAGAAGTCTCTGTAGACTTATATATGCCGCCACTAATAACAGTTTCCCGCGTGACTAAATACACGTAAAATAAAATATAGTTCTCACCCATTCATTTATTTCGTAACTGATAATTTTCGTTTCATAACGTTGTCTGGACGTGCTGTTGAAAACGTAGAATTACACGCGAGACGATCGTTTCTACTTCGATACCGCAGAACAGGCTAGGAGTTTTTAAGAAGTTCGCAAGCGAAAATATCGGTAAGGAAAGTTGACGACACGACACGACACGCACCGTAAAAGAGCGGCTCCTGTGTTCTCCGTAAGGAGCGCGCGACACGGCTCCGTATTTCAAGAATTCCAGACCGGATTAATTGAGCTTCCGTTTGCAAGGAGCCAATTACGATCGCCATTGTCTCCGCGCCGCGTCATCGAATACTCGCTTTACGGCCATTAATATTTAGACTAGGAAGAGCAGCGCAGGTAGGCGGTGATTAGGGGTCCCGAGCACGCCCGGAGGCCGTTTGCGACACGTGGTCCCCACTTCGCAACACGTGCCGCCGCAACTTTGCATGCCGCCCCCGCCCCCGCCCGCGCCTCGGCCCGGACCGGGGGCGGCGAGACGCCGGAGTCAAACTCGCCCGCCCGCTCGGCCGCTCGTAAATCTGTCGCGAGTTCATTACCCGACGTGTCCGTTTAATTGAAATCTCGTGTTCGGAGCCCCTCGTGGCGCCACCTCCGCCCGCTAGGGTGCCGAAGCCCGTATGTGCCGGTCTGCAGTTCGACGCTCACCTGCGCGCGCTGATAAATTACGATGCGGGCGAACCCCTACCGGTATCGCACCATTAGAATTATTAATTATACATTTCCGGTGGCTCCCGGGTGCCGGGTGACGACGGACGCGTGTCGGGCCTGCCACTGCCGACGCCGGAAGAGCGTCGCTGATGAAAAATTCGCGGCCAGGCTCAATCCCGGCAGACAGCGAGACGGCCATTTAGCGGCCAGCAACGACACCGACACCGGCATCGGCACCGGCGCCGCTATTACAGAGAGCTTCTCCTTGATAGCGCCCTAATAACAGCCCGCCCTCTCTCCAATTTGCGATGCAAATTTTCGTACGGTGTAATTTTCGGAAGTGCGGGGGGGGGGGGGGGCATTTTAGAACGTGTGGAGCGGCCCGCCATCTCGACAGGGGCGGCGAAATGACATTTCATCTCGGTATTAGGGTCACAGCTAATGAAACCCGCAGCGACGCCGACGCCGATGCGAGTTGAGGGCATCACAGCGACGAACCGCTTTTTCTTCACCTAACATATTCATAAGTTTACTCTCAGGGCTCCTTAAAAGAAATCTCGGCTCATAGCGCATTTTCTTCCCCTTAAAAATTTGAATACGTCCAAATAATATGAATACTACGTCGTCGGGGGAGACGCCGACACCTGTAGCCTCCCCTCGGCCGTCGTTAGCGTAATGGGTGCGTGCGTGTGTGTGTGACGTCGCACCCGATAATCGTTTACGCACGTTCCGACGTGGCGGACGTTCCTCAAATCCGTCTGGTCGCCATGGGCCGACCTCCGGTGACAAATGAGCTGACGAGCGTCACAATATCGACGCAAATTCATATTATTAAGGAAAATCACCGCCTTCCGAGCTGCTCCTCGCCCGGAGCTGTTGAATTAACATAAACGGCGGTCCTCCCCGCGTCTAAAACTACCATTTTATCGTCGGTTTCGCTACCGGCCGTCAAAGACTGCATTCTAAACGACGAAGTACGATGTCGATTCCGTAAGAAATTTAAGGGATCATTTCCGGGTGAAAAATCTATAACACGGTAAAATCACAAACGTTGTAACGACTTCCAAATGCACTTTGTGATTGGCTATTCAGCTGGAAACATCAGCAAATCTATACGGAATTTAACCCAGGGCGTAGTTAGGTTTTTCCTATCAAGTTGATATTTTAATCAAAATAGAGATTAAGTATAACCTGGGAAACTGTAAAAAAAACTATCGAACAGTACCTGTGTAGTTTTAATATAGTACGTCACACACACACACAAACATATATATATATATATATATATATATATATATATATATCTGTGTGTGTGCGTGTGCGACATTATTCCTGTTATGAATACCTAACCTCAGATATTATGTTGCCCATATTACGTCATATTCGTCAAAGATGTCTACAGACCCCTGCTACCAAGACAAGTACTTCCATCACATGGACTGTAGATAGCATTAATAAAAATAGGTCCTGTTCGATGTCAAAGACTAAAAACAATATTAATAAAACTCAAAGCTTTGATGTGTGTCTATCATGATTCTAAAACAACGTATTAGACGTGTTACAAACATTCTCATATATGACTTCATATTGTCATGGATTTAGCTGAGGTTATGAAACTATAGTCTTTGACGCGTTGGAAACTATTGTGGATGAATCAGAAGGTCGTGGATTTGTAACTAATATAATCATGTAGTATCAATATTTGTAAATTCTGTTAGTTAATCCGTAGTATCATCTGAACCAATTGTACGGTTTTTGAAGTTTAATCCGGTTTGTAAAAAAATGAGTTAGTCTTCTTTAGATGTTACCTTTGTCGTGTCCCTTTAGCTCTACCTCTTTGCTCCTTCTTCCGCATCAGAACCTATTTTTTTTATTATGTATGTCTGTATTTTAAATTCTGCCACCCACATGACACACAGCAAGTCACGATTTTCTATATCTGTTTTTAATTCCTATTCATCCCAGTTTTTGTGTACATTTATTGTACCAGGGAAGCATACTAGGAACTATCCTCTACAGCGGACATTCCCATTTCCAACAGGACTGCCACTTACGCAGACGATACGGTGATACTTGCGACCCTCGTCAAACCAGAAACCAAATGGAAAATTAAATCATGTGCAACAAAATCTCATTCTCAACAACTTAGACAAACAGAAGACACCAAATACCTTGCGGTACATAAGGACAGGGCCTGACCTGGAGGGAATATATCTTTACTAAGAGGAAACAACTCGGTCATCTCAGCTAACACTGGGAAACAAGTCTGTCATCAAGCCGAAAGATGAAATTAAGAGATTTAGTGTGCTAGAACTCAAGTTCACCCTAACGCACTTGACAGAGCTTTGTTTCAACACACAAGTAAAGTGCCAAGATAAAAAAGATTCAAGCAAGAAACCCTGGACAGAATTCATTAAGATGAACCCATGTGTACTGCGTTGCTTAAGCGTATTATGTGTTATCAAACTTATCTAAAAGATATTCTCTAAAGATAGCTTCATTGGACACCATTTTATGTTCATTTTTGTTATCTAACTGTACAAATTAATTACTTATTGTTCTATTTGGACAGATTGTAAGAAAAGCGGGGTTAATGAAAAAGAATATTATTTTAACAGATAATCCATGTTTCTTCTCTGGCAGTAAGGCAATGTCGATTCCCCTTCTTGTTTCTATTTCACAAACAGGTGCACGAATCAATTTTTTTTTATGAATTGATGATCAAAACATTTTACGGTAACGCAGGAAAACGTTAATATAATTTGTCCTGACTCAGAATACTTAACAATCGAAATTTCTAAGGGCGTTTTCAAGTAAACGCAACACACGATTATGTCGGGAGTAAGTGGATAATTAATTTTTCAACAAATATTGTTCCGAAAGTATATTGTTTTAAGAAAAAAGATACAATTGACAGGTTTTACGAAGGGAATATTTTTAAAAACAATTTCTTCACAGCTATAATTTGGGATGATATCAATATTTGTGACACCTTTAATTGATTTATTTCGCTGATACGCTGGAATCCCTGAAACGGTTTACGAGGGAAAGAGTAAGTAATTGTAATTGAAGACAGTTCAAACGTTAGCCACAATTTTAAATTAACCAGTGAATTTAAAAAATCTTACCGACGCTTTATAATTTCCCAGAAAAAAAACTTCAATAGACGAGGAGGTGAGAGTTATATAAATAATATAACATTAATCGAAATTGAGATCATCCGGTAACGTTCTATAAATCTACCACACACGTTGTATTCTTTAATTCAGTTCCCGTGTATAGATTGAAGGGTCGTTATGACGAGCCTGGAAACGTATAATTATTGTAAAACTACATCTTTCTTAAAATTACTTTAACGTAGAAAGGGAGCAGCTAATTTTGATTAATTTCTTCGGTAGAACAAAAATCTCACTGATTTGCGCATGGTTGTATCATGAACAGAACTGACGAATAATAATTGCGCAAAGCATGAATATCCGTCATAAAAATGTTGAAATATATGTTTTAATTAAATTATGTACAGTCGCCTCAAAACCTCCCAATATATATATATATATCCGTAGATCAACGATTTTCGTATAAAGTACAACGCCATTATATTCTAAAACACATTTCATAAAATATCTTTAGGAAATGGAAAATAAAAGGAAAATACTTAAATAACTCAATGCTTTAAGATTCAATTTTCAAATAATGAGTGCGCCGTATGTTTTTTAATTTGAAACTTAGTAACAAATATATTAAATTATTTAACAGCTCGATTTAGAATATTTCTTGGTCTTAATTCGAGACAGATATTTAAAAAAATTGCTTTCACTGTGTGAAATATCTTGTGAGCTCAAGAAAACAATAGTTTGAGGACATGCTTTACCTATCGATCCCTACATATTCGCATAATACAGCAAGTACATTGTATTCCGTTACAGTAATACTATTTCCGGATAGTGAATATTTATTTATCTGATACAAAAATCATCAAATTTTGTGTGATAAACGTCTTGCATTTATAATAAATAAAAATATATTTATGAAATTTAAATTTATTTCCATTCACAAGCCTTAATGAAAGGTAAATATTTACATTGCATTCCGTTTATAATTTACATTTCAGGTAACGAGTGAATATATGTTTGAAGAAACAAATCTCATAAATATTTTCATTCAAAAAATCAACGAAATTACATTTCAACTAATCAATAAAATATTTTTGAAAAAGATTTAATCTGATAAATATTTTTATTCAAAGCTATTGGGAAATAGTTTCATTTATAGTGATAAAAGATAAAACTGCTTGTTTTTCTAACTTAAATTAAATATTATTCGATTTTCTCTAATATTCATCCACTTAAAATCTGGTTATTTAATTTAATTTTGCATATTATAACAATGAAGCTATTTCAGGAAATTATTCTACCAAATGCGCGTAGTTAATTTGTATTTTTTATTAACGATGCTCTCACAATTACAATTAAACGAAACCAAATACATTGGAAACAATATGACGCGATGGTTTATTACTGACAACAATTTCTCAGCTGCTTACAATAATGACAGGACCCCGAACTTTACGGATCTCCTATTTCATTATTTTCGAATTAGAAATTATTTTCATAGCGAACACATTTACTGTCAGGTGCTATGTCAATTTCAAAGATGCTAGATTAAACTTTAAAGAGTACTGTGCAAACATAATTTCCAAATATTTGCCGTGTGGGACAGATTTAACATTTCTATGGAGCAAGCATTCGTTTTTTGCTTCTTGAGTAAATATCCAGAAGGTGTGTTTGGCAAGATTACTTGTTTAATATATATATATATATATATATATATAACATCCAGTTTCCTTTAAATTTTCAAGCGTGATGGAATACACGGGAACATACCTGTTTCGGAAATGTTTTCAAAACATCTAAAACTTACCTATGTTACCCATTATTTAACATTTTTCATTGCAAAAACGTGTTTCGGAACCGAAAAAAAAATACCGGCTCGTATATTTTTGAAAAATTTTCACTTTAAATGGAACACGATTGAGACGCGTCGGAATATCTTTTATTACGGCGAAACAATGGTTGTTATTGTTGGAAAGATTTAGATGCCGATGCGCGAGGTTTAGTACCACGGCAAGAATTTAAAATTAAAGCGTATGTATGTTTACATTTGTGATAGTTGCCTATGAGATTATTTACTGCTGAATTCCCTTCATCCGTCTTGAATCCCCCTCTATACGCATCTGACATATTTTAATAGGAAAATTTTAAATGTACCAACCCTCAAATTCAAATTTGTAGTATTTCATTATCCTGAAATAATTCATCCCTTATATTTAGTACACAGAATGACAATGGACGTAACATTTATTTACCATGTCATTATTATGTACCGTTTCTGACAGATATGACGTATTCAACGCGAAATTGTATTGTTTCATTGCGTTTAGAAACGTGACAGATCAGCTAAGGATTTTAATAATATGGAGAAAAAGTTTTCGTCTCAATAAAATATTTTAGGCTTTAGAAAACGGAATGACTCAATCCTCGTTTCGGTGTAACATGTCTAAAATGTATGACGATCACTCGCATAGTTCCTTTTTTTTTTCGCAATACAAATATTTACTTTAACTGATTTTAAAATGATCTAACGATTTAACTATTTTAGGGATAATACTTCCCTGACGAATTAATCTGCTGTGGAATACTTCCCGCAGTTGTAATGAACTGCTGGATATGATCCAACAAAACATTATATATTAGTAGTAGAACCGAGATCAATTTTTATTTTTTCAGGTTTAAAATTTATATTAATTAGCTTTTCGTCCTTAATTCTGGAAGTAAAAAAGAAACATGAAAAATGCTACTAGAGACATCAGCGTGTAACTTTTTTAACGCTGGAATGTCAGGAAACGCTGAGTGCTTAGATTCATGTGAATATATAAAGGATTACACAAAAGTTTGTGGAAACCGAATGTAGAGGAAATTCATTGCAGTGTTCAAAATTTTTCATACGACCATTTAATGAAGGCTTATCTTTCATTTTAGTTTTACAAATAGTCAGGTGGTTGACAAGACGATTTTCTCTAAACGTTCGCCGTAAGGACGGTTCCAGAGAATGACAGAAACCTGTGGGAATGTTTTCCCTTCATAATGACTGTCACTTAAGTCATGGCCTTTATATTGTAAATCTGTATCAGAATTAAAAACCTTAAACTACTACGGAGTTCTTAAAATAAAATATTAACATCGAACCGAACATAGCGGTAATGTTAATGTATCGAATAAGAGGACGACACCAGACAATTACGTCTCGCAGGTCGTCTATCTTTTAAAGGAGGAACAACTACAGTTTAAAGTTTAAATTTATCATTGACTTTTGATAGGTACGCGTCTTCGTGATCGACGTGACGGTCTTAACAATATCCCAGTCGCGTCAAGCCGGCGACGGACAACCACAATCGAGTCCGAAGTCTATAGAGAGGATTGGGGAAAATTATTTTAAAATTATTATTTTTTTGATCGGGTAATAGTGGAAAATAGGGCGCGCACCTGCCCAGATTTACTCTACGCCGTCGACAGTCGCGCAAACACTCCACTGGGAAAATTTAAAATGTAATAACAGCATTGAAAGAGACAATTACAGCGAGAGACCGATAATACTATTTCCCTCTTCTATATAGGTCGCAGCTCGGTGAGTTGAACGGACACCCAGAGTCACTATGTCTCGGTTCAAACTCGCACGATGAGCGATAAATCAGAGCGGCCAAAGCTCGCTCGTTCACAGAAAGGAAGGAAATATTTGAAGAGCGGAGCGGGGTGATCACGGAACACTAGAGAACACACTGCACCGGCACCTGTAGTACGGGAAAGGCTGAGACACGTGCAGATCGATGGGCGCCGCTCCCGGAGGCCCGTAGCCGTGGTGCTCCTGCATCATGGGCACAGTGGCGGCGGCGGCGGCGGCTGCGTGGTGGCGGCCCAGCACCGCGGCCCACGGCGAGGTGTAGCCGCTCTGCTCCATGTCACAGCTCACACGCCCGGACCCGGTTCAGTCCCGCACCGCACTGAGCTCGGACCCGCGCACGTGCCCCTCCCCTCCCCGCCCCGCCGGCCCGTGGGCGGGAGGCCACGCCCCCTACGCGATCATTGGCCCGCGCCGTCCCCTCCCCTCCGCGCACCTGCACCACATGCAAATTAATATTCACTATAAACAACCGATACCTATATTCTAAGTTTTCGCAGACTTCAAACCGAGACAAAATTTTACAAGCGCGCCACGCGCGGTCGGCACTCTTAAAAAAACCTTACAGAAACAAAAAACTCGACTACCCTTTGGAACAACAGAAAACTATTAAGACAGTTATTAATTTGTTTCTTTCATACATCAGGCCAGTCCATATATTTTCTTATGTTACTGTTAACATATGGAAACGCATCATATTATGTTAGTCATATATTTCCGTTTCTTTAACTTTATTGCTTCTACTGAAAAGTTTTTAATTCCATCTTCGTACAATGGCATATAAATATGGAAACTGCCCTTTTTACTCCATTTTGATCTTTCTTATTTTTCCCCGATAAGTTTGTTTAGAGTGAAATAATTAATTGAGTCACACTGGCCTACGACTAGGGAGTAAGGTGCTTGAACAGACTGGGAACCTTCGACTTTAGATTTTTTTTAAACGGATTACTTGCGGTGCATTATCGTGTCGGTGTGGAATATTCTTAGATACTTTTATATCTTTAATTTAACCTTAAATTAAGCTTCAAAGCGCCCATTGCCTTTCTCTATTATGGCACGGTATCAATTTCGCGTTTCTTTTGATCGTGTCATGGGTCACTTTAAAATGGTGTTAATAAATAAGTACATGTGCTTATTCACTGCAGACATTTGGTTTCAGACAGTTCAACTTATAAAGCTGAAATAGTTATTGAACAATTAAGAGAACAATTTCGTTAATTTAACCCACAAGCCTGTTTAAAATGTTCTGAAAGTCAAGAGGAAAACTGCATGTGGGTTCACCTTCAACATATATTAATTTTTTTAATTTTCTCAGATCAGTTAAATAATCTCTAGACACATTGTCGCTATTTTACCAGTTTAAAATTATCTATATCTAATAGATAAAAAAAGACTGTATGTGTGTTCGACCGAGATTGGTGTCGAAACCACCATTTTCAGGATCGTTGTGATCATGAGTGACACACTCGGTGCCGCTTGAATCAAGCGTTGAACCCACGGTAATATGCAGCGAGGTAAGAAGAAATTGACCTAGAGAGTAGTGTCCAACGAATACTTTTTCCTATAGAAAATAAAATTGGGATAAATAAATACTGCAACAAACATTTGGCATTCTGCTTGCACAATATAAAATGTATCAATGGTATTGACCACTGGTATACATCTATAAGGGCAGTTTTTCTTGTCCAATAAATAGAACTACAACAACTACCGTTATTCTAAAGATTCTTATCTAGGAATAAGGTTTACGCATATTTAGTTTGGTAAGAGCAAATAAATTATTCTTACGCAATGGAGTGGAACTATCAGTTCTCGGGCTGCTAATTGAACAGGATGACTTGCTTCAATATTCCGGCAATACGTTTCCAGGCTTCTTTCTTCAACAAACGAACAGAGAAAGATTCTTTATCTCAATTTTTTAATTATTAATCGACAGCAGTAGTTTTATAAAGCGATGGTCCTTCTCCCTCCTCCCAGTTTGGGGTCACTGTTCGGAACTGTTTAAGAAAACAATAATTCTAAATATAATTGTTGATACCGCCCACATTGTCAATTAACCGCGTATTGTAAAGATACGTAATAATTTTAAATTTATTCGCAACTAGGTCCTATTGTCATTGTCTACCTTATGCGTTAAATAATACGGAATGTATTTTTGTCTGAATTGGCTATCTTTCTTATTAATTTTTTTCAATCAGTCGAAAATTTTTCATTTTAATACGGAATGTAGTTATATAACGCTACGTCTCACTATCATTCTGTTTAGGAATGAGAACATATTATTGTTGGGTATTTACTTGTTTTTTCTTTTTCTTTTGGTCTTTTGAATTCCTCGCCGGTTACTTCGCGTATGGACTGTACGACCCTACTCCTACGTATTTCGGACAATTGTTTTTAGTCAATCGTCTGATTGACATTCATCTGAAGAAAATTCTTTACACGAAATGTTGTTGCGAGTTATAAAATGAAACTGGTACTGATAACCTCGTTTTTATCAGATGTTATAGTGTTATTTTTAAATCAATCTTTGACGACAGTAGAGTTAAGGTTTCTGTAAGTTATGTATTTACTAGAGATTATTATCCAGAGATGCCTACATCAGCAGAAGTCTGCCACTTTATCGCCCTCAAGGCTTCACTGCACTCTAAAAGCAATCTTCATTTCCGCAAATATAGTTTATTCCGCCTCAATCAGACAGTTGTTGAATAGTCTAGAAGTTGTCTGTAATTAAGAAATCATTCGCGATTTCAAAAAGTGATCTCACGACAACACTGAAGGCGATATTAGTCTGGAGTCTGCTCTTGCTTTGTTAGAAATATTTGTAAATAAAACGTACCTCGCACTGTCTTTAAATTACGTACACTATTCAAAATAACAAATTAATGTTCGAATACCCGTTCAACGTTACGGTGTTTTATAAAACCTAAAGTCACTGAGTAGTTTTCGCACTCAGCCAGTCTCGCCTTCTCCAGAACCTCGGCGAAAACAGGTTGTTATTATATATATTGTAGTAATTGTTAATTAAGACATTGTTCTAATTGAAAAGTTGAATTGTAGCGGACTCATTATTAGTGGATATAGAGCGGACGCCGCAACAAACCGGCAAGACAAAGAAAACATTGTTGATGAGTCGAGAAGGTTCTACGCGCTCAAAACTTACGAGACGAAGTTTTACAGTCGGGCAGTAAGCAGCGAGGAGAAAAGACCAAAATTGCAAGTCATAAAAATTTGAACAGTACAGTCGGGCAGCAGACAGCGAATAGATCAGACGAAAAGTTTTACAGTCGGCAGTCAGAACGAAAGAATGTGGTCCAGTCACAAACATACTTTCAAATATAAAAAAGTAAAGCAATATTCAGTCGGGAAGGAGACAGAGCAACTAGTGTGAATTCGCTGGCCATAGACGAACCAATGAAGTACATTTTCAACTAAAGTCACGAGATCTATAAATCCAGGTTGCAGTAAAGCATCGAGAACCAACCAATTTGTGTTAAACCAACTAACAAACTACACCAATTAGAGCCTGTGAACATTTAGAGTCTGTGAGACCTTAGAATCAGTGATGTCCCCAAAATTGTGCACGAGAAGCTAAAAATGAGACCTGGGCGGCCGTAAGTAGAGAAAAACTTTAAAATTATTTGTAAACCGTGTTTAAAAGATAAAAGTCAGATCGTTCTTTAATTATTTAATTATCGATAAAATGAGATTCTTAATTCTTGATAAAATTGAAATTGTTAAATTCAATCTTTAGTATTATTTCTTCCGCAACAAATTTCGTCTATGTTCAGACGCATTGATTTCCATAAAAAGTAAATGTAATTTTGATTATATAAATTCTGCCATTTATCAAACCCAGTTCAAGACCCTGAGATCCCAAATATTTTGTGTATTTTATACTTGTTTTAAAAGTGATAATAAATTTTGTTAGTTGTTTAAAGTTAATAGTTGTTCATTTAAAAGCGCCCATCCATCATTAAAATATTTTAAATTATTACAATATATATTATATTAGTTACTGTAAAATGTTTCATATTTAAAGCATCATTCTTTTAGAATAAATTGAATATCAATATTGGACTGCAACACGTTATGCCATTTTTCTGTTGGTTGACGTTTAAGTTACACGATGAGTATGAATTACACTAATTCTTATAGCAAACTTATAAATTGTTTTACATATTTTTTATTTTAATTTTATTGAGGTTGATTCACAACTCGTGCTTACCTGAATGAAAATTATTCTAATATTAACATCTAAATCTAAAAAAAATTAATCTATAATAATTTCCGAGTTTATTGATCGTTTGAAAATCTGCAAGTGATGTGTTTGTTCTCCCAAATTTACCCCAACAGAAATTTTCTTTTCTTTCTTGACGTTTGTGTAGCCAATGTTCATTTTTCGGCAGAAATTTATTTTTGGATTCTGTAGACAGCGCCGAGAGGTTATAAATATGTGGACCGAAGGGAATTGTCAATTAGAATGTCGATACAGCCACGACCACGTCCATTTGTGTGCTACGAAAGTCATTGTGGCGGTGTTGGCGAGTCATTTAATGTGTTATTTCTTATTTGTAAAGAAAATAACGCACATGCCAAAGCTGGTCGCAGTTTGGCCATGTTGACTGAAGTTGTGTCCTGCAGTGTGCTTATTTTTTACCGTTAACACTAATGTATTATTTCTAGCGAAATGTTTAGAGACAAAGAGTTGATAAAACAATACCAAAATAATATCTATCCATAGATACCACATTTATGGATCTAAAATAAAAGTAAACCCTTGTTTCGGACTTAAAGAAAAAATCATATAAATTTCAATCAAGCATTTGTAGTGAATATTGCTACTTCCATAACATCTTTTGCTATGTAGTTTCCTATTATAAAATTGCCTCACGTTGGTGAAGTCAAAATGTAACGAATTAAAAAAATAATTAAAAGAATTAGTCGGCCCACGTTGAGGCACCAAAATGTAATAAAAGATTTTTAATTAATTAACAATTACTTTGCCCCACGTTGAGGGTGCCAAAATGTAATGAATTGAATATTAACAAAATTTTAGCAATTATTTAATGGATTAATTTTATTTTATTAAATTTAACCGAAAAGGATTCAAAATACTTTACCAAATTTTAAACTTCACAAAACAAGTAATTTGTTCCAAGTAAAATAACAACATTTCTTGACGTGATTATTTACATTTGTGTTCTTGCAATTTTACAGATTTTATCAACACTCATCTCAGGGCCTTATAAATAAAGAACCAACCTTTTTACATTTAAATTAAACAATAAAATTTAACAACATTAGAGGTAAACAATGAAATGAACGTGAAACCGAAATCTGACGATTTGATCCTTATTTAACGTTTACAAAACCTTTATTAAATCTTTTTCTACTTACAATCTCTCCTGGTACTAGACTTTCGTTTTGGGCTCTATACACTTTTCACATCTAACAGGCCATAATTTCACAGAATTTAAATTTATTTCGAAAACACTGTCGAATCTTTGGCATCTATCCACTGGAACGATTACTCCGTACAACTCCTGTGATCCTCCACATTAACTCTCTCTCCCACCAGGAAATATGGTATTTCTCGTTCTAACTCTTGGTCAACCAGATTGTTATCAACTCCTTCTCGATGAAATTCCCGACAGTCTTTTTACATGTTGAATTTATAACTATCGCTTGACTTCTTGACCTTATTTCCTGCAACTTTACTCGATGAATTTATGTCCAACTTTTACTCAATGAATTTACTGTCCACAACCTTTACTTGATCAAATACAACCTGCGGCTTTTCTTGATGAATTTCTGCCCGTGACTTTTCTCGATGAATATTTGCCCGCAACTGCCGCCGTTAGATTGGAGTATTAGAAATGCCTGCCGCCGACAAAGGTTCTCCTGTACATGAGTACCTATCGTTGTTTTATATTTTCGCCGATAACAATCCACCACAAATTTCCAATTATCAAATCACTAATGGCCTCTAATTAGTATTACAATAATAAATTACAAAAAAATTAAATAAACTTACATTACACATAGGTAATATATATATATATGTAAAACTTCTAAACGGCTGCAGTTAGCGACCTGCGGTCAACGGCATCGTGTTCAGCGTGTCCGCTTCCATAAGAAGAAACTCCTCATTCACGCGTAAAAACGCAGATTTGGAAGAAAACGAGCAATGATTGAAAAAACAGAAAAACGGCTATATATATATATTACCTATGTGTAATGTAAGTTTATTTAAATTTATTTTCCTTAATATTATTGTCGGCGTAACTTTGAGGCCAGAGCATTGTTAAGAACAGTCAGTGTGGCTCAAGAATGCAGAGACTAGAAAGCTTGCTATGCGATTATGGTCGGAAAAGCGTACGTAAGACGCACAGAACTTTGGCGGAAAAAAGCCAATGTGTTTTGGGAGCCTGAGCAGTCTTGGGACTAAAAACATTCATGTTCGTAGAGAAGTCAGAATAACTGTGGAGTGTACAATACGGTACCAGAGCAGCTCTAAATAAAATGGTATGGAGAAACAATATTTAGTAAGCCTTTATGTAAATGTAATTTACCGTCAGATCTCTAGTTTAGATTCTTTTATACAACATTGTTAAATTTGTATTTTTTTTGTAACTTTTGGTGACAATTTCAAATCACTATCATTATTAGATAGTAGATAGTGGGCGGCCCTGATTTTTGATTCTCATTAAAGCTGAGACATTTATTAAAAACATAAAAATGTACGAAATTTAATGTAAATGGAAATTGCAATAAATAATATTTTTTGTTATCTTTAAAAAATATTTATTTTAATTCAAGGTAAAATCCTGCTCATTTTCTTCCTTTTCAAAAATGTCGAATACCACATAATTTGGTTCCAACGTGTTGTAATTTTTATTATTTTATATATAAATATATCATTTAGTATAAAATGTATATGATTTAGTATAAAAACATGAAATCAGAAAAACAAGGTCGTTTTCGGTATCAAAGTATCCTACCACATAACTAACTTCTTACGTATAGAAGTAAATCGTTCTTTCAATTATTTGACGATCTCGATTAATTCTGTGCGGAAAATAGTTTAAGTGAGAATTGAATAGATTATTTGATTTAAATTATTGCTGTTATATAGTAGTTACTATGGAGTTACACAGAACCTTTTGCAATTTCTTTCTACCGTAAAAATTGCTTACCAGGTGCGTTAAGTTCACCTATCGGGACTAGATGTTGCAGCAATGTACACGTCATTGGGTTCGCAGTTGTTGGAAAAGTACGATGTAATTAATGTCACTGCTTAACAAAAAATTGATTAATTTCACCGCCCAATCAATACTTCGTTGGGCCACCTTTGTGGCATTGACTCCACGAGATGTTTGAATGTTACGAAGAATCTGACACCATGTTTGGTGTATCGCACTGTCCAGTTGTGTGAGATCCAGCTGTCAACTTCGTCCCAGAAATACTCGATCTGCTGGGGGGCCAAAGTCTCCTTCATGTTCCTGCAAGCACTCTTGCGTAAATACGAGCACCGTGGAATACGCCGTCAACGTGATGATATGAATATGATTCGTGATGATACTTAGGTATGTTGTGCTATTCATACGTTGTTCCACACGAATTAAAGGACCCACTATCTTGAAGGAGCATGAGGGGCCCACATTCTACATTCTGCGTGATGGAGGTGGACTGGGAATGCTTGACTGTCCAGTTCTTGTGTTCCTGTGCGAATTGGAGACAGCAAAGGTGGTCGGTCAGACTCTAGGCTTTTTTATCCCAAACGATGCAGTGTACGGCAAACAGTGAGTTCAAAGTTTATACAGTTATTTGATGTATTTTTACCCTTCTGTTGTCTCATGCCAATCTTGTCACTCTGCGTTCAACTAGATTTCCGGCTGACAGTTCAGTTTTAATCCATTGATTATATCAAGTGACTAACCAGTTACTTACAATAAGTAAAATCATGAAACAAAACGACACACTATGAACAAAACAAAGTACAGATGTGAAAGGTTCTGTTGACGATGATCACCTTTCCGATGGTGATGGCGTCAGAGCGTCAGATGTTTCAGATGTATGGATTCCGCGTGGAAGGTAATTTGTCACCTTTGTGTTTAACTTTCTAAGAGAACTGCAACCTCATCTTCCTTGATCCATTCTGAGGGGAAAAAATAAAAAAATTGTAGAACTTGAATGCGCGTCCATGATTATCCATTGACTGAAATTACTGAGGGCGTGGTGGAATATAATATATATGCCTACACTAGATCAAGTGGCATCACGTTTTATCAGCCTGAAACATGCCATTCTTTCGGTACCAACTCATTTTCTCCATTTTAAATACTTACTGTCAATCTGTGTATCCGATGTCCTGGGACAATTTCATAGTTTAAGTATAAATGAATCTTCATCGGAGGTATTTTTAGAAGAAATTACCGATCTTTAGGTAGACACACTTATTTTTGTCTGAGTTTAAAACTTTCTATTAGTATCTGTAGCTACAGATGCATCATTGCACTTTCACCGTACCTTCTCGCCGTTGTTCAGATATACCTTAACACCAACTATCAATTAAAAATATACGTTTATATATGGCAATGCACGTGACTTTTAACGCGTACCTCAGGCATAGAAAAAGTTAGTTGCACTTTGCGGTATTTTCGGGAGTGTCAAAATACGCAACTTTACTTAAATTTGTAGAACAAAACATTAGTTTTTTACTGTGCTCCATGAAAATGGAGGAGGAAGCTGTAGCGTTGAAGAAGGATTCTATAGACGTGAAGCAACGTTTCGACGTAGAAGTGTCCAAAATTCGTGTTAATGCTCCCAAAAACAGTATTTTTTAACCGAAACTACTTACCAGAAGTTAATAAATGATGCACAAAAAGCCAAAATGACTTCTAAGAAGGAACGCAGGGACTATTGGTTGTTGAATCGTTATGATGTGATGATTATAGAAAACCAAAATAAGCTCATTGATCCAGTTAAAGAACGCGTCAGAACTACACCGTATTACTTCACGAACTCAAGAGTTATTAAACGCACTTCATGACGCTCATTTGGGCTATTGGACACGGAGGACGTGATAGAATAAATTTTGTTTGGAAACTTTCATTTTTCTTAATGTATTTTTAATATTTTTTTTATGGCACTCTCATTATTTTTTCAAAATAACATATATATTTTTGAGGAATTTACGTCATCTATATGCCATTTTTTCATACTTTCCCTAAATAGTATTTGTTATTCTATAGAATGCCTAGGTATTATATACAATCCCTAGGGAAAGTATTAATAATTCTCATATTTCATACATTGCCTAAAAACGCAGGCCATTATATGCAATGCCTAGGCATTCTATAGTGTAGTCTTTTCATACATTGCTGGTCACATATAAATTACGATGAAAAAGACTTGCAGTCAATATTATGTTACGGCCAAAGGTCAGTCGATATATTGAAATTATCAGAATTCGTACAACAGAAACACATAACTTAAAGCAAAAAACTTGTTGCTAAATGTTACGATGATGAGTAATAGTAATAGTCTGATGCAGAATTTCTACAGCATTCTGAGCAACAAGTCACACGAAAATTTGCAAAACACTCAGTCTACAACCAGGGCGTTAAAAATTTCTTTCTATATCAAAGAACTCTGGTCAAATCATCGCTAAAGATCAATTAGCAGTGTTTTTGACATACAACTGACCACAATTGTTAAAAAAACATTCCATTATCGTTGAATTATATTTACTTCCTTGCCGCCTTCGGACGTCTACAAAATGGTGAATAAAACGCACACAAGAAAAAATTACTTCATTAATCAGGTTTGTCTGCTGTTTGAAATATTTTTAAAATTTGCGTTAGTACATTTAAGAAATGGGAACAAAAACAAAGGTTTTTTGGTAAAAAAAATCCTTGTTATAGTTCCACGCCTCTGTACGCCATATTGCTCTATAATTATATGTTTCGCCATTTATTGTAAATTACAACTGATAAAATAATAAATCTTGAATATTTATCACGCAGTACAGAGGATTTAATGTATTTTCTGGCATGAAATACCATAGTAATATTTAATAAGATAAAATAGCCAAGTGACCGACAAAATGCAATGATGATATAAATACCACACAAAGTAGTTTCTGTTGCCGTCTTCAGGTGCAACAGGGTTAGCGTAACAATAAGGGGTCATAACAATTTTGGGGTTCAGGAGTATCCGTTTGTACGTTAATTGCTGAGATGTTTGTTTCAATATGAAGAATATTTCTGAAATAATTCTGGAACGGTACCTGGTGTCAACGTCAAAATCTTAGCATTTTACCAATCAAATTAATGTTTCGAATTGATGATACGTTTGGAGACTTATTTGTTTAGTGTTGGAAAGTTTGATATTGGGCGTATGTTCCATGCACGGGAATGAAGTGAACGTTTCGTTTGCCCTATGTAGCAGAAATTACAATTAGAGCAAGATATTCTGTAAACTACACAATGTTTGCTGTAGGTGTCAAGTGGGTCCTTGAGGTTTTTAATCGAGAAGCAAAGAATATTAGTAGATCTGTAAATGATAAATATTTGATAATCTTTAAAAATTTGAAACTCATCATCTAGAAATGTGTAATAACGGAGTACGGGGGAAAATTGCTAATCCTTCTGCTTTTCCGTTGTCGTTGCGATTTGATTCGCTTTTGAGTTTGTCACCTGTATTTCGTGGTTGTGTCCCTCTTGGATGTTGAGTTTTTTATGGCACCTGAAGAAAGGTACAAAGTTTACAGAAACGTTGTGTGGTATTTATATCGTCATTACATTTTTTCTGTCATTTTGCTATTTTATCTTATTAATTCTCAAAATATTCTCAAAGTACAATTCAATACCCTACTTATATTATTACGATGAATAAATTTCAAAAATGTAATGAATATATTTCTCTCCAACAAACACCTTCATTCAGTGAAAAATTTCAAGGGCTTTCGGCGTGAGGTTCGACATATATTGTGAGCTTCCGACCAACACGAGGAGAATTTATTCATTCAATCACACTAATCAGATTTTAATTCCAAACTTGCTAAGAGACTTAAATAATATATGTGTTACCCAGACTTGTTTAAATCTATACCAAATATTCCCATGAAATCCAAACAGAAAACGACCTTGAACATGTATTAAGTAAGATTGAAGTAAACAGTACGAAAATTTTAAATCGTAATTTGATAAATTTGAGTGTACTATTGTTAATAATTAATAATATTCAGTAGGCCTATAAAAATTATGTAAATAATAAAAAATTGTAAATTGTTTATAACTTACAATTATAAGAGTTAGAATTAAATAAATTAATTAACAGTAAATATAAATATAAATATAAATATAAATATAAATATAAATATAAATATAAATATAAATATAAATATAAATATAAATATAAATATAAATATAAATATAAATATAAATATAAATATAAATATAAATATAAATATAAATATAAATATAAATATAAATATAAATATAAATATAAATATAAATATAAATATAAATATAAATATAAATATAAATATAAATATAAATATAAATATAAATATAAATATAAATATAAATATAAATATAAATATAAATATAAATATAAATATAAATATAAATATAAATATAAATATAAATATAAATATAAATATAAATATAAATATAAATATAAATATAAATATAAATATAAATATAAATATAAATATAAATATAAATATAAATATAAATATAAATATAAATATAAATATAAATATAAATATAAATATAAATATAAATATAAATATAAATATAAATATAAATATAAATATAAATATAAATATAAATATAAATATAAATATAAATATAAATATAAATATAAATATAAATATAAATATAAATATAAATATAAATATAAATATAAATATAAATATAAATATAAATATAAATATAAAGACGAATACGAATACGAATACGAATACGAATACAAATACAAATACAAATACAAATACAAATATAAATATAAATTATTTTAAAAATTATCCTTAATCAATAATAGTTGTAAAGTGACATTTATTTATTCAGGTCTCTTGTTTGTCGAAGAAAATAACGGTAGGCAGAAAGAAACACTGTGATGACGTTTGGTCACGTAGTAATGACATCAATTTAACAGATAAAATATAGATATGATGGTGCTATCAAATCATTGATTATTTTTAAAGTGTAGTCTTCGCATCCATTTATCCTATTTGACTTGTTACTGAACGCATAAAAACAGTGGTAGCTTGAAACGTATTACGACAGGCTGGAAACGTACTTTCTCTCATATCCCCATATGGAGATAATACTCCCATCGGAGTGTCACCCACACATACATGTAACTGCGGCAAATGGATACGAGTATACAAGCTTATTAGTGCATCCATGAAGTGTTGTGTGCGTGGCGGTTTATTGTTCCCTGCGTTATCTTGCGTCAGGGGTGGAAGGCCTGGAGTAAATTTCGGTAGCTGTTTCTATCTGGAAGCATTCGTCAGCCCCTCGGAACACCTGGGCTCCCGCCGACTCTATCTCAACACTTCCTTTATTTCCCCCTGCTTTTGAAATTCTTCCCTGAGTGTTACCATCACGACAGGTCATCTGATTTGTCAACGTGTGAGACGTTAAATTAGTAGCTCGGCTGGTCTCGTACCAATCGCCTTATTATTCAGTAACAACATTTCAACTACACATTGGACGGATGAGCGAAGTAGGCAGTGTCAATTTAGGACGTGTCGAGAATGTTGCATTTTTCTCCGAAGGAGTGAGATGGAATCTTAATTTTACTGGTTTGTCAAATAACTAGTAACAGGACGATATATTTTATGGTTTTCTCATTTTGCTCTCATCTACCTCGCCAATGCATACTAAATTTATGCTGTTTTATTCTTGGAGGAAACTCCAAAAGAAGTTCCATAATTGTTCAAACCATAGCTGAAAGTTATACGTTTTACCGGACATCGGTCTCATGATATTGAAAATTAAACTCCAGTAAAATTCAGTATTGAGCACAATTTTAATAACAGCATCTCTGGGTTATAAAGCCTAGAAATTACGCGTTAAAGAAAAATATTTTTTTATAGCAGCGGACAGGGTTCTAAGTTGCTACCGTGACGGCCACGACATAGCGAAATTTGATGATTTGGGGATAGCAAATGAAGCTGTTATGTGTGGATGTCATGGGAAGATGGTACGTGTTTATTACGGTGGCGGAGAGTTACCGCTTCCTGGAGGCCTTATCCTGGACCTATCTCTACTCTCCAGCTCCAGGTACACGCTCAGGCGCTGGCTCGCTCACAAAAAAACGCCACCATTTATAATTATTTTCAGCTGGACTCCTCACAGACTGTATACATCACGTCATATTCGCATGGGAAATATATTAACAATTTCTCGCAATGCATGTATATGGTAGCGACTTAAATTTTTTAATTGAAATATCTCCCAGAATAAAAACACGATCCCACTAATTATAATGCATTTGAACACGGATGTGAACTTAGGAGCATCAACGACTTCGTGCATAGGTATCAGGGTTACACCGTAAATCTATATATATATATATATATATATATATATATATATATATATATATTGTAGTATACAAAATTATATAAAAATAGCCCACACGTTAGATCCAAATTATGTGGTATTCGAACTTTTTAAAGGAAGAAAGTTAACAGGATTTTACGTTGAATTTAAACAAAAAAAATTTAAAGCTATAAAAATTTTTTTTTTCCAATTTAGATTAACATTAAATTTTGTACTTTTTTGTGTTCTCATATTTAATGAGAATCAAAATTTCTGGGCCGCTTACAGGGCATCTAATAAATTATAGTGATTTGCAATTACCACCAAATTAAATTTACGATTACAAAATTGTATAAAAGTAACTAACAAAAAAACTAGACAAATCTGACCGTAAATTATTTTTTCATAAAGGTTTACAAAAGAAAGTTTCTACATACAATTTTATTTGGAGCTGCTCTGGTACCGTATTGTGCACTCCACAGTTATTCTATTTTTAAAGAAAATATTTACTTAACGCAATAACACTGATTGCTATATCGTTTCACTTCACAAAAATTTCGGCGCCTGTGTAACAATTGTTCAAGAACTTTACTTGCTGAAATCCTAATTATTTAGTGACGAGAATCCTCGGCTGGTCTCCAGAACTAGACTCTCTCGCCATGACCAGACCGGTCGGGCTCCCAAAACACACAGACTCGCCATGACCACACTGGTCACAATCTAAAAAAACTCTGAATGTTTCCACCAAATATACATACGCTTTTCCGACAATAATAAAGTATCAACCTTTCCAGTCTCTGCATTCTCGCGTCACATTTACTGGTCTTTACAATGCTCTGGTCTTAAAGTTACGCCGACAATAATATTAAAGAGAAAATTATTATATAAAACTTACATTACATATGGGATTTATATATTGTAATACCAATTAAACAGGCTATTAATTGTTTTTAATATAATTGAATTGTTGGCGGTACTGGTGCTTAAAGACGACAATCGCAGCGGGTCTTTCTTTGGTAACAATGGAGACTGGAGACCGCGCGCTTAGAGAACTCAGTCTGCGTTGAGCCTGGGTCGAGAAAGGATACATCAAAGAGTCTGCGAGACATACAACACAGTAAAGTTTGCTAATCTAAAAGCATGAATAGGGCTATCCAGGAAGTCCAACGGCGAGATATAATAGTTTACATTAAATGCAAGTAAACAGTTTTGACGGAGAGACTCATAAAATCGCAATTTAGAAGCAGAAGTTTTGCTTCAAAAACTGAACTAATTTTCACATAGAGAGACTTCAAGGAGACCTACGTCCGAGGGCTGGCTGAGGGGCGGCTAATCCAAGTTCGAGGATAGCAGAGATCGAGAGTAACAACCGCGTGTGTTCAAAATCTAAAGTGTAGAATCAGTGAATAATGGCGTGTTTAGTGGGTGTTGACTTCAAGATACAAGAGTCCGAACTGGTACCAGTAGCACTGTCGTGAGTACAAAACAATTATTAATAACTGTAAACGATAATGAAAGGGTATAGTCAGATTTCGTTCGCGTTTTTCTTTTCATTCGTTTTCTTTTATTTCTTGTAGTTAATATTGTATTCCGTTAACTTCAATGAGTTTGGATTGTTAATGTTTTAGTTCATTAGATTGTATTTGTTCTTACTATCAAACCCAGTGATGACCCTGAGATAAAGAGAAATTCGACGTAGTTGATTGTAAAAATATAAAGCTGTATTTTCATAGAACGCCACGAATTAATAAAATAAAAATTGAAATATTTGTTTGTTAAATTGATGGAATTCGGCGTGAAAAGCAGGGCTTATAATGTGTAATTATCAACAATAAATTTTTAAATTATAATAATTTTGTTAATTATTCCTATTTAATTAAGACCAGCTTTTAAATCATTACATAAATTGGCGTCTTCAACGTGTGTCTAACTATCATTCAAATTTTAATTCCTTTTTTTGTTTAAGAATTTCTTTTAATTAAATACTTTTTAATTATTACAATATATATATATATATATATATTGTAATAACCAGTAAAGAAGGAAATGTTTTCTGTTCATATTTTTATCAAAGTATCAAAGATACTGGGGATCCTTGAGTAGCGCGTACATATACAAGATAATGATAAAATTACGGATAAGTGGACTTTTAGAGAAGGGAAGGACAGATAATTAGAGCAATTTTGCGGCTCTTAGGGCTAAATTGTGTGAACGACGGAACCCTGAAAGGCATCATAACAGATGGACGAGGCAATTATACTAAAAGGAGATGCTTATTGTAATTGATTAAGTGGCTTTCGGAGCGGGAGAAAGCTAACAGATGGTGTTTGTTTTGGCGAACATGTAATTTCAAAACAACTGTGAAAACAAGGGAATATCCGGGAGCCGCGATATATATAAGAGGGCAGTTAGACAGTAGAAAGCTTCATTATCATTTTGTGTGGACGGGAGACGGACGTGTTATTGGGAGAGAGCGGTGGTGCAAGTCCGCAGGGACGGACTCAGGGCCAAGTTGAAGTGGCCGAAACAATTGTTATGAACAGTTGGGAGTTATAGGGAGTTATAGAGGAGATATATAGGAAGTCAAGTTGGAGTGAGTTAGTCGTGTGGACTGGAGACGGACGTTCCAGCGGGGAGAGATCAGAAATCATCGGATGGTAGGCCAAGCTACGTGGCCGAGAGTAATCAGCTTTGATGGGCGTTTCATCGTGGAGGTCTGTCTGAAAGCAGAGTCGTTTGAATTCGTCGAGAGGGTGACGTCGTCAAGAGTGTGAGTGCAGCCTGGGAACTTTTAAGCCGGTATAAAGTGAGTGTGTGGACCCGTGAGCGTGTAAGATTATTTTTCGGAATTAATAATTGTAAATTGGTAATAAAGGGTAAAAGTGTCAGATTTCGTTTATTTCGTTAATTCCGTTTCATTCATTTCAATTATTTCGTTTCAATCATTTCGTTTTTCATTTATTGTAACTGTATTTGTTTAATTGTAACATTTTGTTCCGTTCCTTATCAACCCAGTAAAGACCTTGAGGGTACCGAGTCCAATTATTTAAAATGTATTCAAGTTAAATAAAATTGTTTTGATTTATAAAATTCCATCAGATTTGTGTAATTGAAAATTGTGTTTTAATAAATTATAATTGTTTGTTTAAATTGGTATTTTATTTTATTTGATGTATTACATAAAATGCCTACCACAACGTGGGGCAAATTTCATTAATCAAAAATTAATTATTTGATTATTATAATATATATATATATATATATATACATATATATAATCCATATATCATGGTGTAGCCTCCCTTACATTCACTGTACTTACATATTGTCGGCTTCTCTTTTACATTTCATCCAGTTAAACCAATTGTGAACAATACATGAAAAACGCATCTGTTTTTAATTATTTCTGAAGTTTTTATTTTCAAACCTTGCTTTTCTGCAACTTAATATACTTTGACTTCATATATTTTGTTTTCTTCACCTTTTGGTAATTTTACACGTTTTAGTTATCTGATTTATTAAGCTAAATAGAATCGTGCAGTGTATAATAAGTAAAAGTACACATATCAATAAATTTTTTGTTTCGTAACTGAAGAAACCTTGCAAGTAATATTCATAGCTAGACTGAGGAAAAGTTTCCAACATCAAGTTAAACCTTTCATTCAGACCACACCCTGAAGACGGCACTAAATGGTCAGAACGGAAAGATTTAAGTTGTTTTGGTAAGGCAATATTAGAACGAATGTTTTACCGGTGTAGAAACTGAATAAAATATTCCGGTTAGCACGCTACGTTTCCATGAATATCCACGTCATGAATTTCAGCCTATGGTGGAGGTAGTATCGAAAAAAAATTTCTTTCTTAGCAGTTTAATTATTCCCGTGTCACTTCCCATGGTAGAGTGATTTAAGTTTTGTCTGAAAAATTTCGTCTGTAAATTGCCGCGTGATCGATTCAGAGGCAGGTTTTCCCATTTCTCGTCATAGTGCTGTCGGTAGAGTGGGATACACGCGGAATCATCAACATAGGTGTTTAGAAAAAACGACGAACCAAAAATGGAGAATAGGTTTGTCGTTATTTAACCGCATTTGGCGAACAAGAAAGATTTCTTCCAACAACTATGCTTGAGTCTAGACTTTTGATGGCGAAAAACGTGTTTCCTAATCCATCACGATGTCATAACCGGAATAAACGCCTAATTTGACAACTTTCCGAAATTTAATTTTTGGACGACTTGCAAACTTTGGAGAAGCTCTGGGCGAAGAGTATCGAATTGAAAGGAGATTATATATAATAAATAACAAATTATCGTCCCAGAATAATGTATTTTTGTAATTCTTTGTTAGTACTTACTGACCTCTCCTCGTGCGCCGACAATTATTTGAACGACGTATCGCAATATAAGGAGAGAAACGTAACGTGCTCTACATGTACGCGTCCATGAATTATTCGCCTGAGGAACACAAATTTCCATGGATAAACACCGAGCAGCGAGGCAGCGCTATAAAGTAAAGACAATGAAGACGAGAGGTCGCGGGTTCGAACAGCAGCCTGCTAAAAACTTGACGTGTCCTGCGACTCCTTATATAGAAGCTGGGGCGACTGCTGGCCGCTGCGACAGCGACAGCGACAGACCGCTCGCTAATAACTGCCATCACATTCATCTGCACCTAACAGATCACCAGGACCAGAGGCGCTCTTCTTCCAAACACACCTCTCACTCTACAATTACATTAAAATTCGGTCTCCGCGTACGAAATTCCCAATATCTCCCCGTGCGTAAGAACGTTCTCGGCCATTACGATTGATAATTTTTTTTTGGGGGGGGGGGCCGTTACAAGCTCGCGTTACATCCCCTTGGTATGTAAAGTGCGGTAAGGGCATCAGTCTGTAGCATCGCTTTGGACGGAGAAGGAAGTTCGTATGCGTGATTGGTCTATCACACACTGACCGTTATAACGGCGACTTGGCTCGTGGTCGAAGCTTCGCTGTCCACCGATCGTTGGAATGCGGCAAATTCGATGATTTGGCTTAGTCCGCAGTTTATTATCTCTCCCCAGGTCCGTTGTAATAGTCGAGAAAAATAGTCACCGTGACACCGTGAGAACTACGGATGGCCTAGGACACAACTGTCCTCCTGATCGAAGACAATGATTTCCCCCAAGTTAATGTCAGTAACGAATCTTATTCCTATAAAGAATCCAGGCTTCAAAGAACTTATCAGGTATTATAAATGAAATATGATATGGGTTAAATATATCACTTACTATTTACATTCTTTTTCACAATTTTATAATTGAGTCTTTTTCATCATCTCTTCGATTGTGAATGAACTAATTTAATTAAATCAACACTTGGCTGCACCTACAAATGGAAATTTAAAATAAATCACTCAATTGCCCTAAAATATATTTATATCTCCACTGAAGATACTTCAATCTACAGCGTAGAATATTTTGATTTAAACAACTTTTTAACACTGCGCTTCACTTCGGTTTATAATTTTCTTAATCCCTTCGAGACCTTCTAATTTACTTATTTACCTGAATATCTCTTTAAACATCTCTGCAGGTGAATCAATTCAGTTGGTTGTTTTAATTCCAGCTGTTAATTAAAATTAACATGGTAAATAAACAATATCTATTTGATAAAATATTTAGTTCAGATCTTAAAACCAATATTTATTTGATTTTAAAGTATTTCTTTTTTTCTCTGGACTATTATAATTAAACCTTGGGCACTTGATGTATCTAAATATAACTGAAGTACTTCTTTCTCCATTAAAAGAATGTCAACTTAGAGTACCAAAAATCAGGTAAGTAGTTAATACCAATAATAACACCGTGATTAAACACCAACCCAAAATAATGTATTGAACTTTCAGTAAACCCATAAATATATCCTTATCGGATCATGACGATATTACAGACATGTCAGATAATAACAACCAACACAAGTCTAATATTAATGCAAATAAATCGTACATTTTATAGATGGCCTCACATTCAACGTTTCATAAATTTAATTTTAATGAAATTATATTCTCTGTGGGACCTATCAAACATACTAACGAGATTAGAAGATACAACTAACATTCAAGAAAGCTATAATTTGGATTACAGGATCGATTGTGGTGACTGTGATATGTATTTTATTAGACCGGTTATACCTATATAATATAGAGCTTCCTATTCACGAATTTGAATTTCAAGATACAAACGTCCTCCATAGAAATAAATTTAGAACAAAACTCAGGTTTAAAAAACTCACTTTATATCAAATTAAATATAATTAAGATAATTAATTAGAAAAATGAAGGTTCATAAATAGAAGCACATTATTCAGACATAATAAATAGACTAACAAAATATTACAGCTAATTCTCGGAATCTGATATAGTAATTCTTGTTACTTGTGTATGAACTTTACTGTCTTCAAAATTCGATTAAGATCGATTAGTTGTATAATGCCTTGAAGTCAATATAGTCAACAAGAAGTCTAGGACTAATGCATGTAACGGCACCGATGTTACAATACGTTTTTATAATTTTCAGTGTTTTGCATTTTAGCAGTTTTAATTTTAAAAACTTGGACCCTTACAGGTACAGTTTTCACGTAGCCAACAACAACTGTATCTACAGAAAAGCTTTCTAATTGAAGAAATATATGTTATTAGAGACTGTGCAGTAGTTTTTTTATTACTGCTAGTTTACAACATATTATTTGGACATAAAAGACTTATGACAGTTTTAATATTAATGTCTGTATTTTAAATAATATTTTTACGAGTTTAAAAAACCAAAAAATAAATTTTATAAATGCTTATAAAAATTACAAATATAGTTAATAAACCTGACGATGAAAATAATATTAAATTGTAGTGTAGGGGTCCCGGGTTCGAATTCCGGCGAGGGCATGGATGTATGTGTGCGTGAGAGAAACACTCGGAAAATCAGGCCCCCGACTAAAATAAATTATTTCCCATACTGAGTCGCTAATAACCAGAGCTGTAAATAAATACATCCGCGAAGTGTAAATAAATAAATATAAAAAATATTGGAATCATTTAAAAAAAATTATTTTATCTGTTTATGGGCGTAAATATTAATACCTAAATATTGTATTTACGAATAATTGTTTTCCATCGTGCGGAAGGTACCTTTTTTTCTAACGATCAGCAGAAATGACGCCACGTTTAATGAAAATACTGACCATTCCTGAGTGAATAATTTTTTTGATTAACGTCGTCACCCTGAACTTTTTAACACACTCGTCGCGGATATATAGTGAAGATAAATTAAACTTCGCGTCAATACACAACAAGGGTCGCTATAGACTGGAATACATTTGCTAAATATTCCGGATATTGAGTCAAGGGGGCCTTGATTGGTCCTATTGAATGTGACTCCAAGCGCGGCTCAGCAGTGAGGGTCAGTTGTTAGACATTAACGAGGGAATAAAAAGAACATCGTATGGCACTTGTCTTATAGCGCTGAGATTTTTAGCCTCAGTAAAGTGGAGCGTTTTCACTATACCTTAGTCGCCGAATTATTTAACTCTAATAGTCAGTCTCACGAGAGAAATGCAAACCTCATGTCTTCTGTCCGAGTTGAAATTTGCATACTCGTGGTAATTGTTTAAATTAATAACAGACAAAATTTATTATGGGTCCCCTATATTATTACAATACACATCGACGGGACGCCAACACAGCAGGTAGGGGAAAACAGAAATTAGTTCTCTTTTTTTCCGTATCTTATTTTAAAATTTCAGTTACAGTCGCATCAACTGCTAAGATCATTAGCAACTATTCCAACTTTGCCGGGAAATTATTTCTTGGAGTTGATCACTACGGAAACACACACTCACAACATCCGTGCCCTCACCGGGAATCGGACCCAGGACCTCTGTCATGCGAGAAAGTGACGCTGACCACCATACCATATGTATGGTCGCTGATAACGAATATTAATTCAAAATTTCGGAATATGCCGGAAAGTACCAATTAGTGCTATTTCTTCTCGACTTCACCATTAAAACGGCATGTAATAATCGATATTTCGGTATTATATATTAAATAGCAATATTTGAAATTTGACTTTAGAATACAATATCACGTCATGACCGTTCAATGTTCTGGCACCGTCGTCACTAGAACTTTTATTTAGTCAAAATTAGAAGAATTTTTTTTTTGAAAACTACTTACGAACAAAAAAGTATAAATAATCGTAGATACTCTCAGGATAATCATTGAAGTCTTAATCAGTGCAGTGTCCGTCGATTTGGTTATGCTAAAATTGGTGTTATTTATTGCTAATAATAAATTGTGTAGAAATATAGAGTTACAGCTATTTTTCAAATACTTTGATAGGTTACAGTAATTTTTTTAATTGTAAATAAATTAAACATACGAATTAATATACTGACCTTTTTTTCTATTTTATTCGCGCGCATTTCTTAGTTTATTATAAAAAAATATAAATATTTAATTATGTTTTTTATGCATTCGATATATTTCACCCTTCAATTCACACTCATGAGAGGAAACAATATTTACATAAAGTTCAAACTAGAGTTATTGACGTGTGACACGTTTGTTTGAACTAAAACATCTTCGTTATTAAAAGCCAATTTTAGTTGAATTCTATAAAACGTTACTTTTATCAATTTACGTTGTAAATTATATGAAATAGTTTTTCAATTACGGTATGGCGTGGTCCAATAAACTAGTGGAAACAAGAACATTAACAACACGGAAAAAATATTTCGATATACATGTGTGTTGTTGAGTTTATTTCGTTAAAACCAAAAATATACTAATTAAATAATTATTAAAGTACAGTAATTGTTACAATATTTTTTAAATATGGTTTAATTGAAATGTAAATTAATAATAACTGTAAATAAAATTTAAAACTTTTTATAGAGTGGACTGAAAATTATTTTCAATGATTATGTAATTTTTTAAAATCGATAAATTTAGCTCAGATTGATACCGCATACGGCACGTGGAAAGCTTCTGCGTGTTGTTTGTGAATTAACTTAAAACCAAATTAGGTTTATATTGAAGACTGTAAATTAAAGAGTTAAATTCATCCAAAACAATCACAAATTATTAAAATACTTATCATATATTGGCACTATGTTATTTTTACCAGGAAATTAGTCCAAGATGTCTGAACAAAATTGATGCCTTTAGAAGCACCCTAACAAGAATCTTCCTGACTGAGGTAAGTTCAATATATTTTTTAAATATCCCCTACAACGACATAATTGCCTGTTAGAATTCTCTTCGTACAACAATGGTTTATTTTTTAGATTTGGAGCGATACACATTCCAGATGTGAACAAATGCTGTGCAGAATAATGATGGCAGGGGTGGAATGGTAATTTAAGGCCCTAACATTTCTCCCGTTGTTTGTAGAGTAACGTTGTCTCCTCACAGTTACGATAGGCTTCTTTGCGGTGCGAGTATGATATAGGCGATGAAACATTCAACAGGACGATCTTACCTGCCGTTGTCGCGTTTCGGTATTAATAACATACGAATAGAATGTAGCGAGAACAGTTTCAAAGGAGAAAGGTGGGAGTTGATTTCCCCGGTGGCCAGAATCGTGTCGAGCGGAATCGGATTTCAATTTGGGAAACCACGTATGACGACACGCGCCTCTAATGCAGATGCGAGGCTATTCTCTCCCGTGGAGCGTTAAATAGGCAAGCAGTATAACTCCCCCAGACTTTATCAGGAATCGCGGCAATCGCGTCTTCCAATAACGCAGACTTCTTTCTCGGCCAATTGAAACTCAATGTGAAAGGAGAGAGAGAGAGAGAAAGAAAGAAAGAAAAACTCTTTTTACGGAAGGGGAAAAATAGGAGACGCGGACGAAAGCAAATTAAAATTGTGAATAGCGCAAATGAGGGGGCTCCCTGGAGTAATGTTAATGGTAGCCGGTCCCGGGCCACGACCGAAACAATTAAACGCCAGCCAGCTCTTATTGTATAGGAGCGTAATTGAATCCCACTAGCTGGAATTCCTAATTCCCCATTCTTAAAACGACTCTTCCGATCGTTGTTTCTCGGCTGAGAAACTCGGCTTATCTGCAGCCGTTTCTTTTATACACGAATCAGTTGTGAAAGGCTTTGTGGTCGAAGAACGGTTTCAGTTGATTATTTGTCTTAACATCTCCTTACAGTTCTCTACATTCAGTTAACAGAGATATTCCTCTGCATTTTCATTATTCTAGCTATTTGGTTACTTAGTTTGTATTGTCGATAAATACACACGTATATATTGAGAATTAATTTTATTCATATCGGATGAGCTTTTCTTTCGACGCTCAAGGGTGTCCAAACTGACTGGCCTGAGCTTGGCGCCAGTTTGTCGGGGTACGAAACATGCCTCGACTATGAATGGTGTGGTTGGTCAAGATTGGTGTGTAGAAACATGCACGTGAGAGTACAGATCCGTGGAATGATGGAGAAATTCGAATTTAGACGGCGATTCGACAGAAAACCAAAGAAAGAGCGATCTGAGGAGTTGATTTTACTTCCCCAGAGTTTTCAGAAGGGGATCCAGATGACGTGTTGGGGCAGGTGAAGATGCAGGCGAGAGAAGCTGGTGCGGATAAAGTTCGCTCACTTGCTGTGGTCAGCATATTTTCTCAGCATCGCAGAGATCCTGAGTTCGAGTCCCGCCACAGGCATGTTCTGAAAACAGGGGTAAATACGGAACGAGGAGTAGCATGCTGTCCAGAAATCTGAAATGTATTACGTAAGATGTCTGACAATAATATCGGAGGCCAAGGCTCTCAATACGGCTGCATTGGAGGAAGGAAGCAGTTGAAGTTGAAACTTAAAAATTTTGAAATGTTATACGGTGGACGTGTAGAAAGACTTAACAATGGTACTTCTAAACCACCCACCACCGGAAGCTGGAAACATCACCTTTGGAACCTCTAAGCATCGACTACAAGTAATCCAGCATCGGGAAAGACTTACCTTCACCACGGGACAGGTTTCCCTTTAATAAAGAAATACAGCAGCTTATTTTCAGAATAGCTGGATGTGGCGTCGAGATTGATGTGAAATTTTGCCACAGTAAAAGTAGTCACTCAACCCACGGATCTCTTTTCTCTATTGTTGTTAAGGTTCTAAAAGTGTATTTTTATTCTGAAGTTTTCGTGAGTGTAAAAATGTAAAAGAAAAAATAATTAGGTCCAATCCCAATAAAGTAATTCTTCTTGCGTATCTGATGTTATTATATTTTAAATAAAATAAATTATTACATGATCTGACGGTCTCGCATAAAATTTTTTTAAATATATTGTTGTTGTCGCCGTGTTCCGTTTACGGATCTGCCATTTTCAACTTAACGCAAATATGTCCGCTTTCTAGCTGTGCAATCAAGCACTAAAAGCCGTAATACCCATTTCAAACGCTCATTCCCGATTGGCGCTGAGATTCTTTGATGTCTACTTGCCTGTAAGCGACGACTGAAATCTTACGCCTCTACCTTACTAATACGTTGCACACGGTAGAATTGAAGCTGTGACTATCATACATCTGCCAGGGCAAGCGAGAGCCCGAGTACCAATATCAGATAACAGGCACTCCATTCTCTTAGCCTCTCAGCTACTTGCTCCGATCACGCCGAAGTTTGTCCTTACATGCCCGAGGAGCAACATAAGTAGGAAAATTTGTAGAAATTTAAATGGCATCCAGAACGAAATACCCTTTCGCAGCTCTACAGCTCTTACAGTCCTTGACGAAAGCCGAAAAGCTAACGGAATTTTCTGGTTCAGGGGCATAATGGGTGATGCGATCTGTTATGTACTCCTACGTACAGCCAGTTTCTGTCCGGGCTACACGAACAATTATAATGCTCGACCGGTGATACTCAATTAAAGTCTGTGTGCTGATAAAGACAAACATTTCATTCGTAATTTGTTGACACTTGGAGCAGTGCAAATGTTTAAAGAATAATTATATCGAGAAGTTGCTACATTATTTTGAGTGTATATATCTATATATCCATATAAATACCTTCGCGGACGAACGACATTATTTTTACGGAAATATAACAGACAAACAGTGTTGATGCTCTTCAATAGAATTTAGACACAATACTCCGAAGTAACTTAATCTAAACGGCAAAAGAATTAGGTTTACAAGGCAGAAATATGTTGAGAGTGCATATTACAGACGGGGGATGAATTAATAGAAGTATTAAATATCTGCAAATACTTGTGTGTACCGTTTAGCTTTCATGCGGGGAGAGAGAGGCCAGTAAGGGATAAAATGAACTAAACTTCGTACGTAAGTTTTTAAAGAAAAGTTCCTGAAATACTGTTACTTATAATATATAATATACTAGCTGGTTGCCCGTGTACATATTTATATAAACCCGAAAAAGTGTTTAATTCTATATTAATCTTTAGTCAAGAAGTGATTTAACCTAAATCCCAACAAACATACTTCCGAATTTCTTTACGAATAGAACACTTAAATATACACCACGAGTATTGCAGGATATAATTGTCCGTCAATCTTCAGACATAACGAAACATTAAATTGATGAAATTGTTAACTATATTCATAATATAAACAAATAGTCGCCATATTCGAGTCACTAATATGGAACAAAAATTAGCTTACATTTTCCGCAAGGATCGTTAAGTATTTCGTACTGTTTTTTATTATCATTCGATGGAGTACTATAGGATAAAATTGAACTTTTTATTAATTGAAAATATTTCTAATTTATTTCATTACGGAAAAAGGAACTATTTCCTTTGTTCGTCGCGTAATAACGTCTCTTGCGTGACGTCACGGTATCTTGGCACGCAGTAATTTAACACAAATTAATCACATTTTTTAATATAACTCCTTCCACCTTTATGCTAGGAGTTTTTCACCCCTACAGTACTGTTCTCGTGTTTTGAATAATATATGTACCAATTACTGTTGGAAATATTTCATTTTTCCGTAATGAAATAAAGCAGAAATATTTTTATTGAATAAAGAGTATAATTTATCCAGAAATACTCCATAGAATGACGATACAAAAAAACAATACGAAATACTTAACGATTCCTGCGGAAAATGTAAGTTTATATTCGTGCCATATTACTTAAGTCGAATATGGCGACTATTTGTTTGCATTAGGAATCTAACTAACAATTTCATCAATTTAATTCTTCGTAATGTCTGAAGACTGAGGAACAATTATATCCTGCAATAATCAAGGAGTATATTTAAGTGTTCTATTCGTAAAGAAATTCGGAAGTATGTTTGTTGGGATTGATGCAATAAAATTCAATTAATGCACTATCGGTCGAAAGTATGTTCGGAACTAGGAACATTTAGATGTAAGTTAAATCACTTCTTGACAAAAGATTAATATAGAATTAAATAAGGAACGTAGTTTTTCCGGGTGTAGTTGCTGGATGAAGTTTTCTCGGGATTCCAACCGGGTAGCGTCGTTTAATATATACAACGTTTCGATGGCTTGCACCGCCATCTTCTTCACTTGAAGAAGTTTTCTCGGGATTCCAACCGGGTAGCGTCGTTTCCCGAGAAAACTTAATCTAGAATTAAATACTTTTTCGGTTTTATATAAATAAGTACATGGGCAACGCCGAGCGCCCAGCTAGTTTATAATAAAAACGGTTTCAATCGGTAGCGTATTTTTATTGTTTGAAAATAGTAGAAACTATATGTAATGAAAATGAAGTCACGTAAAAATATTTGACACCCGAATATTGCCAGACGGTAGTTCTCATAGTGCTTAAAGACGACAATCGCAGCGGGTCTTTCTTTGGTAACAATGGAGACTGGAGACCGCGCGCTTAGAGAACTCAGTCTGCGTCGAGCTTGGGTCGAGAAAGGTACATCAAAGAGTCTGAGAGAGATACAACACAGTAAAGTTTGCTAATCTAAAAGCATGAATAGGGCTATCTACGTAGTCCAACGGCGAGATATAATAGTTTACATAAAACGCAAGTAAACAGTTTTGACGGAGAGACTCATAAAATCGCAATTTAGAAGCAGAAGTTTTGCTTCAAAAACTGAACTAATTTTCGCATAGAGAGACTTCAAGGAGACCTACGTCCGAGGGCTGGCTGAGGGGCGGCTAATCCAGGTTCCAATATAGCAGAGATCGAGAGTAACGACCGCGTGTGTTCAAAATCTAAAGTGTAGAATCAGTGAAAAATGGCGTGTTTGGTGGGTGTTGACTTCAAGATACAAGAGTCCGAACTGGTACCAGTAACAATGTCGTGAGTACAAAATAACTGTAAACGATAATTAAAGGGTATAGTCAGATTTCTTTCCCGTTTTTCTAGACATTCCTTTTCTTTTATTTCTTGTATTTGATATTGTATTCCGTTAACTTCAATGAGTTTGGATTGTTAATGTGTTAGTTCATTAGATTGTATTTGTTCTTACTATCAAACCCAGTGATGACCCTGAGATAAAGAGAAATTCGACGTAGTTGATTGTAAAAATATAAAGCTGTATTTTCATAGAACGCCACGAATTAATAAAATAAAATTGAAATATTTGTTTGTTAAATTGATGGAATTCGGCGCGCAAAGCAGGGCTTATAATGTGTCCTTTCAAGAATAAAATTTTTAAATATTAATTAATCTTTTTATTTAATTGCTATTAATTAAAGGCATCAAGTCGTTTATTTCAATATATATATATTTTGAATTCATTTTCTCGTTAAACTGAAAAATTTTCGAAAAGGAATGAGAACCTCGATCACAAATGTCATTTATGACGCGTGTTCTAGACGCATTTCAGAATGCGCGTTAGTGGCTTGTAATCACAGGATAAAGTACCGTGTTGTCATGTGTTTGCAGAACGAATGAGTTTTCCACATCATTTTCCCTCACGGATCCACCGACTTCGGGTTTGATATTACTAGGTTAATGTTTGGACGCGTTCCAGAAAGCATGAGGATATGAGCTCGATAATATTCCTTTATTCAATTTGTACGACGTTATTTGACGCAGGTACAACTATTATGCGGCTCTCGGGCCGACGCACAAATAGCAATCAGAAGTATGTAACGGCATCCTTCACAAATTATCTGAGAGTGTACCGGCATTTCCTAATGGGGCGTGTTGTTGGCTGGGTTGCCGTAAAATATGATTCCGACATTTGCCTTTTACGTTCAACTGACGAGAAAACATTTACATTTTTTCCCCCCTTATTCGTCTGTTTCGGGAATTTCAAGGAGGGAATAAGAAGTTTCAATAAGAAGGCCGAAACACTAAAATAATTGTATGGCAAAAAACAATTAAATTAAAATTCTTACGTCATATTATTTTGGGGAACAGGATCCTGAGATCACCGGATGCCATCTGAGGTGAAATATGTTTCAATTCACTTAATTGACCTTTTAATTGCTTAATCAATATTAATGAGCACACAACCTTGCAGATTGAGAGACCGTAGTGAAATAGATATATTTGTAACATTAATGTTGCATTGTTTCTGTCATGGAACAGGATTAACCGCTATTTTATCATTAAATTTACAACTGAATTATAATTGAATTTTAAATATATTAGTGCTGCAAAGTTTAGTTAGGATATGAGATATTTTCGCTGAATAAGAGTGGCCAGGCGATTACTTGCAGAATTTCGCCAGATTTGGAAAGATTCGGCTCAGAAAGGTAGCAATAATAAATAATATATCTTTGGAGGAGACACTGTGGGGAAGACAAATTCCACCTTCAAATACAAAACTAAAACATGCACTGGCTACTTGGACGAAAATCCCAACTCACTACTGAAAACAAACTGCTTCTATATAAAACCATACTAATACCTTGTAATAAACAAGGCGTCTATAAATAAAAAGAAGTTTTTAGGTGAAACAATTAATCAAAATTTATTAACAAATTAAATACAATATAATATTATATTTGGAATCTCAGGGTCTTTATCTGGGTTTGATAAATGGGTGAATTGAATTTACAATCATTTACATTTAGCTTTTTATTGAAGTTAATTCGTCTAAACCTCGACGAATTTTGTTGCGGACGAAAATAAGATTAAAGATTTGAATTTAAATTAAATAACTAACCAATTAAAGAAGTAAATAATTTACGAAGTGAATAATTAAAGAAACTAAATAATTAAAGAAACGAAATAATTAAAGAAACGAAATAATTAAAGAACGATCTGACGTATCTTTTAAAAAGTGGTTTACAATAAATTTTAGAGTTTTCTACTAACGGCCGCCCAGGTCTCAATTTGGGGTTTTCTGTGCACACAATTTGGGGATATCACTGATTCTACTCATCAAAATTTGAACACACGGTAGCTGCTCTGGATCTCTGCTATTCTGGAACCTCGATCATCTCATCAGCTAGTTTCCGGACGTCGGTCTCCTGGAAGTCTCTCGATGTTAAAAATAAGTTCAGTTTGTGAAGCAAACTTCTGCTTCCAAACTGCGATTTTATAAGTCTCTCTGTCAAACTGTTTACTTGCGTTTTATTTAAACTATTATATCTCGCTGTTGGACTCTACCGTTTCGCTTCTCGCCGTTGACTGCCAAAACTTTTTATACTGCAAATTTTCTGAATGGATGTCTGCCTGCATCTGTGTCTGCCGTCCAACTTTATACTGCAAATTTTCTGAATGGATATCTGCCCGCATCTGTGTCTGCCGTCCAACTAACCGTTTCGCTTCTCGCCGTTGACTGACTGTTCGTCTCGTAGATTTTGAGCGCGTACCATCTCAACAATGTTTCTTTGTGTCTCGCCGCCCCGCTGCGGCGTCCGCTTTATACCCAATAATAAGTCCTCTACAATCCAACTTTATAATTATAATAATGGATTAATTACTAATTACTACAACCTATATGGTCTTACGGGATAGAATTATGAGGATGCAGCAAACCATCAAATATCAAGATCTTGCAGACTTTTCAATCAAATAAATTGCGCACCCTAGTCAATGGACCGTGGTACATCGGCAACCATACACTTCATCACGACCTCAAAATTACAATTATTTCAGAAACCATCGAGACGTAAGCAAACATAGAACACTAAACCACCGCAACAAATACATCGCTGACCTCTAACTCCAACAACCCGTAGCAAGAATATTGAAGAGATTATGGCCTGAAGACATCACTGAATAAATCCAGAAGACCCGCCACTGGACGGCGCCCTACTCAAGTCAAATAGCTTTAATAATTAAACAATTTACTTATTACTCTAAGTGTTAAGAGTAGATTGTAAATCAGCAACCGAAATTTAAAAAAAAATACAAAGTAATGCTACTACACTCTAATGCCAGTGTGCGAACATTCTAGCTTGAAGCGTGAGATGTAAAACATTACACCGTAAGATAGAAAATGTTCTTTCTGCGTGAGATGTGCTAAAAGTCGGCATAAGCTTTTCAACTGCTATCACAATGATGAACCACGTGTAACAAGAATACAGGTTAGCCACACTGAGTTAGCTAACTTCCTGCCTTTAGTTTATCATAATACAGATGTCGAAATTATCACATAAGAGCATTTTGGAGGTTTATTTCTGGAATTTTTTTTTAATATTATATTTATCAGATTACATTTTAATCTATAAGCTAATGTGGTAGCTTTGACATGTTATTTACATATTATGGCATGATGAGATCCCCTCCAGCGAAGAGAACTCCTAAATCTTGTCTAGAGATGTGCTGGCCATTTTCTTTTCAGTCTTCTTGTTACATCATTTCCTCGTAGTGGTTGTAATAATGGATTTGAATGTGATTTAAGCTTTTCGTGATGACTAACACTCTTTTGATGGGCAGTTTCCACACGGTGGGTATTTTTAAGTCATTGTGTATTTGTTCATTTGTTATGTACCAGGGAACGTTAACGATGTCTCTTAATATTTTAAACTGGCATCTTTGGATTATTGCAGTATTGGAATTGCTGGCACATCCCCATAATTCTATCCCGTAGCTCCATATTAGTATAATTATGGCTTTGTATAGTAGTTTATTTTGTATGGAGAGGTGTGACTTGCGTCCTAGTAACCAGTACATTTCTTTTTGTTTAATATCCATTTGTTTTATTTTCTTGGTTATGTGGATTTTCCAATTGAGTTTTCTATCGAGATGTAAAACCAAATATTTGACAGAGGGTGATTTAGGTATCTCTGTGTTGTTTATAAAGATCGGTGGGCAATGTTTTTTACATAATGTAGACGTCACATGAGACGACTTTTTTTCATTTATTTTTATTCTCCATTTCTGAAGCCATACTTGAAGTAAGTTCATATATTTTTGTATGAGTGATGAAGCCTTATTTCTGGAATGAAATAATTTTAATAGATATGTGGCCTTTATATTGTAAGAGATTTTGTCTAAAAATTAAAGCAGACGCTTTCGCCGAACATCTTGCCAAGGTCTTCACGACACCATCCCGCAAGGAAATAATGACGACAACGAAATCGAATGTTTCCTGGACGCACCATGCCCCAGCTACACCTACGAATGACACCATTTTGACTGGCTGAAGTCCGACAGCAAATCAACCATGTTAATGTCCGCAAAACACCTGGCTATGATGTTATAGTTAGAGAAATCCTACAAAACCTCCCAAGAAATGCGATAGTAGTTCTTTCAACTATATACAATATCATCTTAAGGCTGACATATTCCCCGATACAGTGGAAGAACGCAGAAAACCATCGGACCAACCCACCTCTTATAGACCGATAAGTCTCCTACCCTTAATGCCCGAGGTATTTGAAAGACATTTTTTTTAAAAAAAAAAGGTTTATAATGGTCGCGTTAACAACTTGGTCATTGGCGACCCATAAATAAATTACAAATAGTGCTTATTTACATAAGTTTTGCTGTGGTTCACATTGATTCCAATAATAGATATACAATTGAACAGTTTGAAAGAATAATTATACATTTCAAATGTGAGTTTCTTACATTTACATTTTACAATTCGTATTTGTTAATCATTTATCATAATAATAGGATAAATAATTATATTAACTTGTTTGAAGCTGCGACTGTTGCAGATTCCACTGTACTGTGGTCATAGTCTGTTTTATTAGGACGAGGCGTCTGCTTCTGAATATGTATCACTCTTGTTTCTTAACTAAATTTAGGAGCCTTTTTATTCTGCTTTTTGCCGTTTTATCGTTTAACTGTGGGTAAAAAGATTCCAATATATTTATGAATGATGTAGAGGATATTTGGTAATCTCTAATAATGCTCCTTGGGTTCTTTGTGTCCGTAGCATTTAGTATAAGAGTCATTAACTGTTCCAAAGGGAAAGGTGGAGCACTGTTTTCTTCTTCATATAATATTTTTACCGGGCCTAATGATTGACTAAGCGCCTTATATTTATGATAGTAACCGTGTGGCGGATTAAAAAAATTATACATACAGAAATTAATATCTGACCTTCAATAAATATATATTTTTAGATTTATTGTGATAAAGTTTTGCCTTGTAAATTTAATCTATATTTTCTAATTAATTTAGATGTTTCCCTTGTAATATAAATTCTAATAATTTTAAATTGATTTTATTGCTAGAAAATATTTTTCTAAGATGAATAATTAAAGATAAAATAAATTTTGTAAATAAATTAAAAGTAGTATACTAACCGTTTTTACTAGTATTATATTATAACCTTAGTATAGTTAAAGAATTATTAATTTTCTTATTATTACTATATAGTTCTTTTACTTATGTTGGACAGGGAAATTTGTGTTCCCGCATTTTAGTATTTTTATGTTAACTCCTAATTATTGATAATTGTAACGTCCAATTATTAATTGTAATTTTATATAATGATGTATCCTATTTACTCATACGAGGACTAATGGAATAGATCAAATAATTATAAATCCACAATTTTCTTTCGAGTAAAAATACCTCTGCTTTGTAGCTTTAAAATTTATATTTTTTTTTTAGTTTCGGGTCTGTAATCTCGAACGTAAATCTTGTACTTATGGTACATAATTGGGTCGTGACCCAAAGTGACTCATCCATTGAGTCGCTAGAGAACAGATTCGGCAGAGGTCGTCCGCAGCAGACGGAGTCAATCGGCGCACACAAGTGTGATTTATTATCACATACTCAATTATACGATCAATTATACTGTGAAATTAGCGTTCGATCGTGATTAAACGCCACAAAGCATTGCTGCGCTGGGAAACCGCAACTTTACTGAAAAAGGGGCACGTGACTACTATACACACGTTTGCTAAAATCTAAAAATGGATAATACAAGGAACACTGGGAAAGACCTACAAGATTGTACAGGTACTCGTCATGGAAATAGAGTTCGGAATATTTATTTCGTACATATAGTTTTATACGAAATTATATGAGAACAACATTGTTATATTTCTATCAACGTCCGGGTAATCTTCTGATTTCAAAATAAAGAAAATGAACCTATATTGTAAATTGGTATAACACAGACCAAATAAATTTTTGTAATTTCAAAATTAAGATTTGTAGTAGATAAATTCGGAAGCATCCAGACACAAACAAATGAAACAATTTCGAACTGCTATTTCGTAAGAGAACGCCGGAGAGACTTTGTATCGTATTTCAGGCAAATTTATGTGATAATTGTCTGAGATTTTGATTATACTACAGACAAAGAAGAATCGATTTCAACATCTATAAGAAATAACATGATATAGCGAGGGCAAATGAACGGTCGGAAACTTTGTGAGCAAGGATGTTAATTCATGTGTTGAGGAACGAACGGATCAATGAGAAAGGAACAGTTATGTGTTTGCTACACGCGATGGAAATGCAACTTCAAACATAGAGGAACAGGTAATTGTAGGCTAATGGTAAATACCCAGAAAATGTTAGTAAATTTTTTTAAAATTTTAATTGATTGCGTTCGTGGCCAATTTAAAAATAAAATCTAATTGGTTATATTATAAGGAACAGATTTTTAGAGACAGGCTACATGAGGGTAATCCACATGGTGGCAACTCCCCTTTAACCCTTTAATAGCACAGGGAGGGATTTGAAAGGGTGGATGCCGAAGGGAAGAGGAAGGTAGCCAAGGGTTAACTAGGGCCCCCGGGCTATAGTTAAAGGATCCTACCCGGCATTCGCCTAAAAGTGATGCAGGACAAACCCTAGAAAACCTGCATCAGGAAGGTTGGGCATTGGGTACTTGCCCCACGGCCTTCCGATGGCGCGAGAAGGGTTTGCTGTGGGCACGCAGCATTCCCTTCTTCGTGCCTCGATCAGTTTAGGAGGCAGCTGGCCGACATTTCCAATGGGAATACCGTATGGCCAAGGTCTGTGACCCCTCTCAAAACAGGCCGAGGTGCCTCGGCTTATGCGAACCTTAGTTCAAAAACGGAGAGAGGAAAAGGCATCCCAAAAGGTAGCCCTCTCCGTCTTTCCAGAAAGGTTCACCTTGTCGTGTGTGTCGAAGAAGAAGGTGTAGACAGGCTATGTATAGGGTAATTCTTATATTCTTATGGAATAGGAAAGGGATTGAAAGGGGGAATGCGGAAAGGTAGAGTAAGGTAGGCAAGGGCTCCCGGGCTATATTTTAAGGATACTACCTGGCATTTCGCCTAAAAGTTTTTTTTTGTTTCTTTTTTAGGGCAACAGGCTACATGAGGGTGATCCACATTGGGCAACTCCCCTTTAATAGCATAGGAAGGGATTTGAAAGGGGGGCATGCGGAAGGGTAGAGGAAGGTAGCCAAGGGTTAACTAGGGCCCCCGGGCTATATTTTAAGGATCCTACCCGGCATTCGCCTAAATAAATGCAGGGAAAACCTTAGAAAAACCTGCATCGGGTAGGTCGGGCATTGCGTACTTGTCCCACGCCCTTCCGATAGCGGGAGAGTAGTTTGCTGTGGGGACGCAGCATTCCCTTCTCCGTGCCTCGACCAGTTTAGGAGGCAGCTGGCCGACTATTCCAATGGGAATAGCGAACAACTCTTACCGTGTGCCCAAGGTCTGCGACCCCGGAACATACACCTCTCAAAACAGGCCGAGGTGCCTCGGCTTGTGGGAACCTTAGTTCAAAAACGGAGAGGAAAAGGTATACCCAAAGGTAGCCCCTTCGTATCTCTCCTAAAAGGTTCTGCCTGCGAGAGAAAATCCCTCGCAGGTTACCTGCGAGAGAATCCTCTCGCAGGCTTAGCGATTTGTATCCGTCGCCTAATTTTTTTTTTTAGGGCAACAGGCTACATGAGGGTGATCCACATTGGGCAACTTCCCTTTAATAGCATAGGAAGGGATTTGAAAGGGGGGATGCGGAAGGGTAGAGGAAGGTAGCCAAGGGTTAACTAGGGCCCCCGGGCTATATTTTAAGGATCCTACCCGGCATTCGCCTAAAGAAATGCAGGGAAAACCCTAGAAAAACCTGCATCGGGTAGGTCGGGCATTGGGTACTTGTCCCACGCCCTTCCGATAGCGGGAGAGGAGTTTGCTGTGGGACGCAGCATTCCCTTCTCCGTGCCTCGACCAGTTTTTAATGTGATATATATTATTTTTTCTATATTCATCTGCGAGAGAGCGTGTTTTAATCTACACGTTCTTGACTTGGCGGTTTCTGATTGGTGCTCCGGCATTGACATCACTTCCATGGTACTTCGCTCGAATTGTGAAAACATGCCAACTTACCCTCCCGCAACACAAGGTTAACTTCAAAACTAAAATAAATATTCCATATCTTCCTCTTGTATGAGGAGAGCGAAGCTTTGAAAAATACAAGAAAAGTTAACACAATCTATTTCACGACACGTTCTGCTTAAAAGTAGCAAATTTGATAATCATGATTCACTCAAATGTAGTTGTAGGATACAATTTGGATTCAATAAAAACACCCATTCGCTAAGATTCTTTTAAAAAAATTAGTGTACGTGACGAGCCATGCATAATGTGGAAGTAACAATGAGACAGAAAAAATTGAACGCTTCTGAAATGCCAAGTTTTAAAAAATATATAAAAGATATTATTAATAAGTAAAATAATAAATATTTTTTGTAAATCTTGGTGACGGAAGGCGACTTTGCATTGTTCTAAGAAAAAGACAAGACTTTTGCTTGGGAACACAGGGAGGCACCCAGTGCTAATGAAACTTGTTATAGAGGGCTCAGTGGAGGGTAGGGATAGAAGGGGAAGGCAACGATCACAGTATATAAATCAGATAATTAAGGATGTTGGATGTGGTAAGTACAGCGATATGATGGCGTTCTTGCAGCATTGAGCTAAATGGCGAAGTGATGATGCAAAAAAGAAAAGTAAACGAGATACGTTCCAAAGAAATGTTGAAAGCCGTAGCTCAAGTATTGTAATATTACTTGTAGATCACGGTCAGTTCATTTCGTATTCATTAAAAATCGAGGGCCCCTACTCCCTCAATCAATCTCGGATTATATTTCCTATAACCAAAAGTTTTCGTAACTGTCATTTTATTTGGATAAAATTAGTCCAATTCTTGACACTAGAATAAATTCCCATTTATTACTCCTGGTCATGTTGAAATTCTCACATATACTGTTTTCAGTAGCGAATAGAAATAAGCAATTCCCATTCCCCTAATTGCTTTACATCAGTCTCCATATATATATATGTATATATATTGTAATAAACAACCGGTCGTCAAAATAAAAAAAATTATTTATATTTTAACAAACAAATTTTATGTATCAGAATTTACAATTATACAATTTAATATTATAAAAAGCATCTCTTTCTCTCATGGGTCTTTACTGGGTTTGATAACGGACAGAACACTTAAATAATCAAAGAACCCAACATTTATCTTTAAATTAAACAGAAATATTTAATCGTCTAGACATCGACGAAACTTATTAACGAACTTAGAATTACCAGATTGATTCTAAATTTAAAAGATTTTATTTTATTAACACAAAAGAAGAGAACGATATCTGACTGTATCTTTTAATTCCGTTTACACATATTAATACCATAAAATTTCAACTTACGATTACTCAGGAACATTTGGCTCGTTCATTACACACACACTTTATAGACTGGACGTTTACACACTGACTCTAACACATATTATTGGTTCCACGATAGCTGATTCTCCATACTCGGTGAAGGACATCCCACTTGCTCGTGGTGAAACTACTCGACGCTGGATGCTGTGTCCTGGTCTCCTACCATCGAAGACAGTGGTCAAATTTTGATATTACAACAGATTGAACTTCTGCATACAAAAATGTTTGACGTTGACATAAATTTGCTATTTCTCTCGCAGGCTGCAAAATCTCTCCATACTCGGTGCTCACCGTACGTCTCCACAGCCAACACTCAACTCCAAGACTCAACTTTTCACCTCCTAGCTCCACACTCAACTAACTTCCAAAATCTTATCTTCTCTTTATATATATGACCGTCCCTTCTCTCTTCTTTTGTCCCCAAAACTACATTGCAACTGTTCGTTGACAGTTTCTCCATTACTGAGATTTACATTCTGCAGGTGCTGTTCCTTAGCTAGCAAAATATCTAGCCGCTCTGTCTTGTCACATCGAGACAGGACCCGTAATTACTTTGAATAATTACTGTTCTAAAATTCTTCAGACCGCCCAACTGCACCCTCATCCTAAGTCAACACGCCAATGGTCCAGCCCATTAATCAGACACAATGCCTTTCCTAAACAGATTTATCTTGCGACAGACCACCCGCGCATGTGCCTTGCCCTGACTCCTTCATAAGTACACATTGCCACTTCCAGTGACGGCCAAGACCATTAATCCGAAACAATGCATTCCCTCAATGCATTACAATATATATATATATATATATATATATATATATATATATATATATATATATATATTGTGGTATACAAAATATATTATAAAATAGCCCCACGTTGAAGAATCAAATTATGTGGTATTCCATTTAATATAATAATAAAAATGCCAACAAATTTAAAAAAGGAATAAAGTTAACAGGATTTTTACCTTGAATTTAAATAAAATTATTTTGAAGTGAAAACAAAATATTATTTATTACAATTTCGATTTAGTTTTATTTTTGTACATTTTTATGTTTCTAACAAATTCCTCGGTTTTAATCAGAATCAGGGCCGCTTACTGGGCCTATAATAAATTATAGTGATTTGCAATTACCACCAAATTAAATTTACAATAACAAAATTGTATAAAAGAATCTAACAAAAAATTAGAGAAACCTGACGGTAAATTATATTTACATAACGGTTGAAAAAGTAATGTTTCTACATACCATCATATTTAGCGCTGCTCTGGTGCCGTATTGTTCACTCCACAGTAATTTTATTTTAAAGAAAAATATTTGGATAACAGGCCATAACACTGATTGCTATATCGTTTCACTTCACAATAAATATCGGCGCCTTTCTAAAAACTGATCACAAACTTTACGTCGTCCTATTTATTTAGACTGGTTAAAGTCCCAAGACAAGCTTCAAAACATTATCGTTTGTACTCATACTCGATGACCAACACTGGTCAGACTCGCCATGACCACCCTGGTTCCGACAATAATCGCGGAACAACCTTTACAGTCTCTGCATTCTTGTGGCAAACAATGCTCTGGCCTCAATAATTACGCCTACAACAATATTACAGAAAAATTATTAAATAAAACTTACATTACTCGTTGGTAATACATATTGTAATAATTAAAAGGTGGTCTTAATTAAAGGAATTAATTAACAAAATTATTAAGATTAAAAAATTTATTCTTTAAAAGTACGAATTGTAATCCCTACTTTATACGCCGAATTTCATCAAGTTAACAAACAAATATTTAATTTCAATTTTTCAATTCGTGGCGTTCTAGGAAACGTACAACTTTATATTTTACAATCAAATTCGTCGAAATTCTCTTTATCTCAGGGTCATTACTGGGTTTGATAGTAAGAACAATGCAATTTAATAAACTAACATTAACAATTCAAACTCATTGAAGCTAACTTAATACAATATGAAAATAAACGAAATGAAAGAAACTAAATGAAAAGAAAATCTAACAAATTCGATTCTACCTTTAATTATCGTTTAAAGATTTTAAATAATTGTTTTGTACTCACGAATGTCTTTCTGGTACCAGATCTGATTCTTGGAGCTTGAGGACAACAGTCACTAAAAAGGCCCATATTCACTGATTCTACACATTAAATTTTTAATACACACGGTCGATGTTCTCGTTCTCTGCCACCTGGAACTTTGGATCAGCCACCCCTCAGTCAGCACTCGGACATAGGTCTCCTTGATGCCTCTATGCGAAATTTAGTTCAGTCTGTGTGAAGCAAAACCTTTTGCTTCCAACTTTGCGATTATTATTTGAATCTCTCCGGCAAAACTGTTTACTCGCGTTTTATGTAAACTAATAGATCTCGCAGTTGGACTTCTTGGACCGCGCTATTCATACTTTTAGATCAGCATCCACATTCTCCCGTTTTCAGTTCCCGTGTGGACTGATCTGTTTCGCTTCTCGCCGCAGACTAACTTCTACTCGCGCGCATTTCCCGGCAACATTATCCGACAAAGAGCCGTGATTGTTACTTTCAAAACTCGTGCTGCTAACAATCCAATTATATTAAAACAATTAATGGCCTCTTTACTTGGTATTACAATATATATATATATATATATGATTGTGTAAATTGAAATTGTATTAAAAAATAATTTTTTATATATTAATGACTATGGCCGAAAAATTATCATTTAATTCTTCCTGTGATTGGCTAATCAATATTTAACTGCCAATTTATTTGTAGTGTTCGTTCCATGTGTATTATATCCTAAAATTGGTAAATTCTTATGTTTATTCCTTGTATCTGCTACCGAGTGTAACTCAACTGCAGCAATTAATTCATTCTGTTTCTAAATGTCATTTGGATCATACAAATATTTTAGGTATGTGCCTTTCTTACTTTTGGCTAACTGTAGAAATCCTCCGCCAGGAAGCTTTTCTATTTTTCCTCCCTGTTGAATATTCCAGTAATTATTATGCGTTTTCTTCGTGATTTCCATATCCGTGCTTGTGTTAACGAAGTTAAATTAGGATGATAATGAAACGTGCATGTTATGGACCTGAACAAGTTTGCTACGAATAATTTGCGAGAAAGTTACCTAATATTATCATCAGTGTCATCAAATTAACATAGTTGCGTAAATATATGCAAATTACGTGCCCGCATTTTAGGATGTTTCCATACTTTATTTCACGCCTGTCGTCGGATGTTATTCATAATGTATTATTACGACTTCCTGGAATGTGAGATTTGTCCCTTGACCGAGGTTTCTTATTTACTTGAAACCGCTTCAGCTTTTGGTAACATCGGAAATGAGTTATTGTACCCGCATAATTTAATATTCAAATTGCTTCATCAAGCGAAAGTAGATGTTTTCGGAGCTTTAGAAACGTATGTATAGTGTTGACAGCATTTAAAACAATAATTGAGCTCTGGAGAATTGGGTCTGTCGATACGCAAAAAGTCAGACCAACAAGAATCCGCAGTATCGAGTTCACGACGTTTACATATCTCATTGTTTCCTCGTCTTTTATGCATACAAATAACTTATCCAAGATGGGAGGTTGGTGGTTTGTGGATAAAGCGAAAAATAAATTACACCAATTGATGGAGTAAAATTCGACAGAATCGGGAATCGAATCTGTGGCCCCTGATCTGTACGCTGTTGCTCTACCATCTGAGCTACTCTGTACGACTTTCTTTATCTCCTTTTTATATCTGTGTCTGAGGCTACCCTACAATTTAATATAGCCTAATTCTTAGGTTTTAATGAAGAAGGAACTAAAACGGGGGTGTGGAAGGGAGAAATATCCGATCCTTCGTTGCTCAGACAGTAAATAATCATTTTTTGATAACTTCGAAAGAGATTACATTAGATATATTTAAATCAACAAGATGACTTGGAGGCTTCTGATTTGAACTCGTACAGTAAAGTTGTACGCTGATGGCGACACTTCCATTACATAAGAACTTGTCTATCTCTAAACATTTCTCCTCATTTCAAAAGTTCAACTTCAAATAGTAATGCCGCTCAACGTGTAACATCCGTTAAGCTACCCGTTTCTCACGATCAAACATCTAATTCTAATAATCTGTTTTTAGATTTTTTTTTTTTTTTTTTTTTGCGTATGAAGTAAATTGTATGCTACAGCTAGTCCATTCAATACTTCTTTAAACAGAAATAAAATTTTAAGTTAAGTATACCTGCAACATTTTCATACAATAATATAATAGAATATAACTGCCGATCTCCTGTGGCGTATGGGTCAGCGTGACTGCCTCACATCACAGACGCACTGGGTTTGAATCCCGGCGAGGGAATTGAATGTTTATGTGCGTGAGAGAAACACTCGGCAAATAAGTCCACCGACTACAAAAAATAATTTCGCAAACTGAGTCGCTAATAACCAGATATGTTGATGCGACTGTAAATAAATCAATATAAATATAAATATATGTATAAATGTAAATGTAAGTGTAAATGTAAGTCCGAGTCCGACTACGACTACGAATACGAATACGAATACAAATACAAATATAAATAAAAATATAAATATAAAATCAAATACAAAAACAAATATAATAATTTGAGAGAGTAAGAACGGTCGCAAGTAGTGATAATTTCGAGAAGTTGAGTATGATGGACCTGTTAAGCCTAATGCAGCAGTTAACTCCAGAATCAATATTGTAATGCCTATTAATTAAGACATTAATTGTGAATTTGAAAATCTAAATTGTTAGAGAAATCCTTTGTGGCGGCGGTCCAGAACATAACAATAATAGAAAAGCCAAGCACTGTTCCTTTGTCGGAAGGCCCGCAAAATGGCGTATGCACGCGCTAAAAGGCAAAACGAGAGTTCAGTCTGCGGGAAGACGTCCTCGAAGTAATAACTGCTAATTGGAGACGATAGAGCAGCTCGCAGGAAGGCATGGTGTAATACAGTTTGCAGGGAAATATTGAGAATTAGCATTCAACAGAGTTGATTGGTCCCTGAACATTTTTATCAGGACAAAGTAAACATTGACAAGAGCATTAACGACAAAACCTGCTAAGTAAAAAAGCAGTTTTTGTGGACATAGCCGGCCGGAGTTAGCAGAAATTTCGGTTTAAGTCCGGAACAATAAAGACTACCCAAACGACGAATCGCAGAAGTCTACCGAGAGGACGAAGGTGGATCATCCTACTTCCTGACGACGTATATAATATTGATGTAGAATCAGTGCAGAATCTGTGAGTAGAAGCAGTGTAAAACCCCACAATAGTGTTCTCGAAAATTAAAGGTATCCTGGATTGCTGGGCAGACGTGAGTAACAATTTAAAACAATTAATTATATAAACCTGATTGTAAGATAGCCGTCAGATTTATTTCTCTTCTTATTGGTTAAAATTGTCAATCAGAGTCAATATTTTTAGTTTAATTTCGTTCACAATTAAATTTTGTTCTAATTTCATTGACAAGTAACATTCTTCTTCTTTAATTGTAATTTGTTGATAAGATTATAAATATTATTGATTCGTCCATTATCAAACCCAGTTATGACCCTGAGAGATTGAATATTTTAAATTTTGTAAATTGTTTGATTTATTGCCACAATAAAAATATTGTTAGTAAATTTTATTAATTATTTTCATTTATTAAACGACCTCCTATTATTTTGTATATTACAATATATATAGTACTACAGCTCAATATTTTCTCCTTTGGTTTCGTATAGCTCACATGCATATGCTGAAAGATTTGAAAAAGTGGCATTCCAAAGAATCTACAATAAACAGCAAGGGAGGGTTCCAAGGAAAATAATGAGATCAGACAGAACAACAGCTACAGAATCATTGCAGATAATCTGTCTCAAGCTGCCACTTGATCATGCCATTAGAAGAGAAGCAGCAAGAAGATGCTGAGGGTGGAGCATGACGAGAGCCATTCAGATACTAGGACTACTTGCGGAGGCTATAAATAAAGAGTTGCCCAAAGGAGGAATAGAATACTGGGTTAAGAAAGAATGGGCAGAGTGTGGAAAGGGCAGATGTCAACATGAAATAGCACGTAAGTGATAGAGAGGGAAAGATGGGAAGGGGTACCTGGGAAAGAATTAAGTAACAGAACGTGGTTCTTTCAACCATTATCTACATATGTTTGGCAATATTTCTTCCCCAGGATGTTCAAAAAGCAACGAAATTGCAACGCCCACACATGTCTTCAGCTGTCACCAAGCGTTTGAAGATCTGAACATAAAAAATAACAGGGATATTATGGTTTTGAAGGTCCGTAGAAATTCAAGATACTAGACACAGCGACGAAAAGATATGAGGAGCTAAGGAAAGAAGAGCTTCACACATATGTGATAGAAATTTTCCAGAGATAGATTTGACCTACCAATCAGCCAGTACAGCTCACGAATGCGTATGTCCATTTGTTTCTTTTTAATTTGTATATGTACCTTGCAGCTTAGATTCGACTCGAGATTCATTCCGAGATATTTCCCATGTGCCGATACTGGTAGATGTTGGTTGATCATGGTTACTGGAGGGCATTGTTGTTTCCGAAGAGTAAAATATAGCATATGTAACTAAATAATATAAATAGATATATTGTAATAATTTCTTAACTAGCTTTTGTTATCTTTTGACAATAATTTATAATATGAATTATGAGGCGTTTTTTTTAAATGAAAAGAACTATTACGTGAAAACTATTAAACAAGATTTATTACCAATTTTAAAACAAGTATTCAAATTACAAAATATTTGGGATCTCAGGGTCTTGAACTGGGTTTGATAATGGCAGAATTTATATAATCAAAATCACAAAAATTACATTTACTTTATATGGGAATCAATGCGTCTGAACATAGACGAAATTTGTTGCTGAAGAAATAATACTAAAGATTGAATTTAAACAATTTTAATTTTTATCAAGAAATAAAGAATGATCTGAATAATTAAAGATCTCATTTTATCGATAATTAAAGAACGATCTGACGTTTATCTTTTAAACGTGGTTTACAATGATTTTAAAGTTTTCTTTCTACTTACGGCAGCCCAGGTCTCATTTTAACTTTTCGTGCACAATTTTGGGGATATCACTTATTCTAAGTACTCACAGACTCTAAATGTTCACAGACTCTAATTAGCGCAGTTTGTTAGTTGGTTTAAAATAACTTTGTCGATTCTCGATGATTTACTGCAACCTGGATTTGTAGGTCTCGTGGATTTTTGTTGAAAATACGCCTCATTGGTTTTGTCTGTTGACTGAAGACTAGTTCAATTTCTGCATTTTTGATATAACAGCGTACTGGTTACTGGAACACTTTCTCGTTCTTTAAATTAGACTTTTTTCATTCTCGCTGCTGACTGACTAAATTGTTCAACTTTTCGTGTATTAGAATTTTGTAGACTTTACACCTCGCTGTTCTATGCCCGACTGTCTTGTTCAAATTTTCATGAATTAGAATTTTGGTCTCTTCTCCTTGCTGCTTACTACCCGACTGTTCGTTCTTTTCGTCTCTTCTATTTGCTGTCTGCTGCCCGACTGTTCGTTCGTCTCGCAAATTTTGAGCGCGTAGAACCTTCTCGATCGATCAACAATGCTTTCTTTGCCTTGCCGGTTTGTTGCGGCGTCCGCTATATCCACCAATAATGAGTCCTCTACAATTCAACTTTTCAATTAGAACAATGCCTTAATTACCAATTACTACAATATAATATAAAATTTTCAAAGCCGGTACGGTATATGTAAGGGCAAAAAAGTACTGACGGAAAGTTAAAAAAAATCAATATATTGTAATGCCAATTAATTAGGACATTAATTGTTTCAACATAAAAAAATATAAATTGTTTGAGAAACCCATTATAGCTGCAGGAGCTTCTGAAACAACAATAGAAAAGTCCAGCTCTGTTCCTTCGTCAATAAAACATTCATGAGAGCATAACGTCGAAACTTGTTAAGTAAAAACAGTTTTGTGTCGATAGCCGGCCCTGAATAGTAAAATTTCAGTTTGAGTCCAATTCAGTAAAGACTGGCAAATCTACAGACCAAGGAAATCGCCTAAGGCAAGCAGATTTCACCTAAGGCAAGCAAACAAAAAGGGAGGATCATCCGAGTTCCTGACAACATATAAAATTTTGGTTTAGAATCAGTGTAAAATCCCGCAATAGTGTTTTCGAAAATGATAGGTATGCTGGAATGCTGGGCAGATGTGAGTAACAATTTACTAAATGATTAATTATGTAAACGTAATTGAAAGATAGACGTCAGATTTCGTTCTCCGTTTAAATTGTTAATTCGTTCTAATCTTTTACTTCTAAATTTCGTTCTAGTTTAATGGTCAAGTAAATTTCTTTTCTTTTAATTGTGATTTGTTTGTTAATAAGATTATAAATATAATTGATGTGTCCATTATCAAACCCAGTAAAGACCCTGATATCTAATTTTAAATTTGTAATTTTTTTAAATGATTGCCACAAAATAAATATTTGTTTGTAAGTTTTATAAATTCTTTCATTTAATAAAAGCCCTTTATTTTGTATATTACAATATATTGTATCAAAATCCTGTCAATCTTTGTCTAGTATCTCATTTGAATAAATTTTATTTTGGACTAATATGACAGACTTTGGGACAAACGCTTGGAATGACTGCGAAGTGTAATCGAATTTAATCGGCCGTCGGCCATCATCGGAGCTTTGTCTTTTAATTGTTAGAGCGTGCGCGTCGCGAAAGGGAACACGTTACAGAAGTACAATCACGTCTCGTCGCTTGACGTCTTTTGGTTTTTAATACGACTTTATTCGCATAGCGCCGTCTGCGTCCATATCGGGAACAAGGCGCCTGCCATAAGAAAGAGTCGCGCTGCAAATCATGGATCTGGAAAACTTTACCCAGTTACAGGCGCAAGCCAACTGCGACGTATCGCCGCCGACTCTAAAAATCCGCGCACATTACGTGCCGGAAAAGTAAACATTGTCGCACATTTATTGGTCGCATAAATTTGTTTGTCGAATAATGAAACAATGGTGCTGTCTTGGGGTGACGCTACGAGAGGCGGCAGACCGCTGCCGCATGCCCGGAATTAAAACGCGCTGGAATTGAATCAAAATCGCATGCTGGAGGGAGGGGGCGGGGGTTGACAAATTGTATGGGTTTTGCAAAGAAGCGCGTGCAAACATGTGAGTCACGTATGGCCGTTGGAGTGTGGGAGGGTCGCAAACATAATTAGTATTTCGCGTGGGTCGCACGCGCTGCGCCGCCAATTATTATCATTTTTGTGACGTTCCGGACCGAAATTATAGCGGGACGTTTTGATAATCACCGACCAGAGATGGCCATTAACGCCACCAGCCTTACATTTGAAACGTACTTTCCGAAAATGATTTTACAGTGCGCGGGAATGCGGCCCGTTGTTTACGGCGTGAAACTGACCCGTTCCTGCCACGGAATTCTCTCTAATGAAATTAGGGGGCTAATATAGACGAGAGAACGGTAATTATCGGCCTGTGCTCTATCAGAAACTTGCCCGCAGCCTCTTCCTATTGGCGAGAACTTGTACTACAGTCAGATTTTATTTAAATAACACACGCGGGTAACGCTTTAATCGTAATATGACGCTCCGAAACGGGGTTAGCTTCAAAACAATTCAAATAATACCATTGAACTCATCCTAACATTTCGAAACTTAATAATTTCAATTCGTAATGATATTAAACAACTCGAGTCTCCAGTACACCAGGTCGACCACTTGGTGGTCGATGGAAGTTTGAAAAGGATCTGTCGTATTCCAGGAGTTTATTGATGGTTGATGTCAAAAGTTCTAATTTAACGTCAGTTTTTAATTAATTAAACAATTGAAAAACTTATACAGCCACTTTTTATTTTTAATTTTTAATTATGACGACGTTTCGATACCTTTTTTTGTATGTTCTTCAGGTATTTTCCTACAGAGGAGGTATTTACAAAAGATAAGTTTTAAAGTATGATTATACAAAGTAAACAAATGAAAACTAAGGTACACAAAAATAATAACAAACTTAGTTGTGCTACTTTACTGTGTTATTGCATTTTTTTACTTTGTACAATCATACTGAAAATCTAATCTTTTGTAAATAACTTTTCTGTAGGAAAATACCTGAAGAAGGTACAAAAAGGAAACAGAACATCGTCATAATTAAAAATAAAAAGTGTCCGTATAAGGTCATCAATTGTTTTATTATTTCTATTTTAAATTTTTATTTTATATCAGAATAGGTATAGGAATGATGTTTATATAATTCTTTATAATTATTAACATCCTTGATTATCACTGAATTAAAATACAGTCATGATATGTTACATGTATTTATTAGAAGGATCTTTCGGCTATAGCCACAATCATCTTCATGGTTATCATTTTAATAATTATTTCTAGGTGTAACCTAAAATACAAATCCAGAATATTGATTTAAAATTATTAATTTAATATAGAGCGCTTTCTTAGGTTTTTAACAGTAATAAGTTTTTATCATAAGATAAACTTATTGTTATATATGCGGCGATTTTTATCGCTTGATAATTTATCACTGATGCCGTAAACGCAGTAGTCCATTGAAATGAGACACCTTGCACACTGGGCGGTAAACAATCTCATGTATAAAATTGTCGCGATGCCTGTTTGCACATAGGACGGTTTTTCTACCTCTCCAGTTATTTTCATTCTTGATTTGAATTTTCGTATGGAAAGGTTTTTTGTCATCTTATCTTTTGTGTCTTTTTTTGCATATTTTGCATATATTATTCGAATATGAATAATTTGGATGACATGATAGACAATGAAATACTTATTGCAGTAATTGAAGAAAGACCTGTGTTATGGTATAAAACCCTCAACATATTTCAAGTCATCCTGCCTCAACTCTTCAAACAGAGTTTAGAAAGCTCCAACCTCCTCGCTTTTTTCATCAATTGGATGAACCCAAATTAGTCGATTTTTTCTTCTCATTTTCATTCGACGACGAAATAACAGAATCTAGAAATGCTAGAATATACTCTCTGTTCATTTCCAACTACACTGTTCACAACTGAGAATCGTACGACGGAAAATTTACCGCCACGATAATAATCGTTCCCGATTTCTTTGAGCCACGACGATAATTTACTGCCGCGATAAAAATCGCCGTCTGTGTAACGGGCCTAAAAATATAAACAAGTGTTCTACATTAACATAAATAATTTCATTACAATTCAAATGCCTTCACAAATATTACAATAAATTAGCCTGAAGTATTCTATTTCCGTATCTCTGAAGTTTCACCTCTAACGCTCAAAATTTTTGTGTATGTAGTCATAAGAATTGGTTGTGAGGACATCCAATCTTAAAAAAAAATACGGAATGACGGAAATCGTGAATGTCTTGCAAGTGTTGAGCAAGTGGAGGCGAGCCAACAGGCATTACGACAGAGGCGGACATTTCTCGTTCTATCAATTGAAGTGGCGGTCAACAGTCGGAGCATAAACTGACAGCCTCTCCAGGAAACGTAACTAGAACACCATAACGAAATTGTAAATCCACTTCTTCACAATAACACGATCGTGGACGGACATTCTGCCTAACTTAAGCTTTAACCATTATGTTGAGAGTCACGGACGTTACACGTTGTTTGCCGATTAATTTTTCTTGTATGAAACTGCTTGTGGTAAGCCAAACCGCTTAATACGTACGGTTATAAGAGTGGTAGGAGACGTTAAAAAAATTCTGAGATGAAGGCGTGAATCGTATCTGATGACTTCGTTGGCGTTGACTATATTTCTATAGTAACCACGTTGATGTGTGCGTGGCTTACGGTAATACTCACGTGGACAGTTATATGCACAGGCTCGGCCGGAGTCTAACGGTGGTCTCTTTCAGAAATTTCGGCACAACAAACGTCCACCACGCAGGCTCTAACCGACAAAAACAATTTCATGCCCCAAATAATATTTTCGAGGAGAATTGTATTTGAGGAGCCTCTTGTGAGCTCAAAATTCCACAAGAAAATGATTCAAGTTCTAGTAGAAGCTAATTCCGTGTTTCATACAGTGATATTTTCGCTGTTCCTGCAAATATACCGAAACATTTCGCAAAGTGTGACATAATAGTACTATCTAATAAATGAAAATGTATGAGTGTCGATTAAATTACAAGCTGGTAAATTAGGCTCTGCTTGTTACTAAAAATGATTTCTCAGAAAGTAGACTTAATTACTGCTAAGATGCCACGTTGTTTATATTTAAGTTAGAGAATGATAAGTTACCATGTTACCTCAAGAATCTAGTGATTAAGAAAAGTGATATACATTGTCACCAAACTAGGAATAAGGAAAATTAATGCAGTTTTTCGACAAATATCAGACAATATATTATTTATGTACGACAACGTTTCGGTGTGTGTTTGTACCTTCATTAGGTCTTTCCTGCTAAATATGATAAATGTTAAAACATAATTTCACAATTTATCATATTTAGCAGGAAAGACCTGATGAAGGTACAAACACGTACCGAAACGTTGTCGTAAATAAATAAAATATTGTCTTATATTGGTCGAAAAACTGCATTATTTTTCATATAAACAGACGTAAAAATACAATCTTTAATATGAGGAAAATTGTTACTCAAAATGTAGAAATAAAAGTAGTACAATGAATTCAATATTTAATAAGGGTTTAGTCACCTATAATAAGCTACCTGTGGAAATAAAAAAAAGTATCAGTCAATTTAAGAAAAGAATCAGTGTGTATACTAGAAATGATTTGTAAACTATTAGTTTTGTATTTACTGGTTTATTTATTGTAATTTATTGTTAATATGTTATTCGCTTAAGCTAAATAAATGAAAATAAATATGATGGAATATCACGCTTAATATCACCGCATCATTGCACTTCTCCTCGTAGCTTAGAAATTTTCAAGATACAATAACGGGCTTTTGGAATGATATAGGAAAGAATTGTCGAGCAACTACTCTTTAAATATCACTTTACTCAGTGCATGTATGGTAGGAAACCTTTAATTTTGTTGAACGTAATGACAATCTGTTTTTGACTAACGGAGAGAACAATATGAAACTACGAATTTATTTAGCAATCCAGCGTTCGTTATTCCGGGATAAATTTATTTAACAGTATATCGACAGCAACTGATCATAGAATATTATCAACCAATGTAAAAATATCCTATTGTCTCAGTCAATGAATTTGTTGATCTGTCTGTAATAAGGACTACCAGAACCTACAAAAATACTGGAATTATTAAGATCTGAGTGATCGTAAATCTTGATATTTATACTTAATATATTTTTTTTCTTTCTCTCTGGCGCCCAAAGTAAACATGGTGAAATCATGGAAAACGCTGAAATTAAGGTTGTCCTTCAGTAAATAATATGTAAATAATAACAGTAGTATAATGTTAAATAAAAACTGGCCTTAAATAATATTAAAGTAATTAACATTCAAGTAGCGCAGTTTCCATTGTCCTTTATGTATAAATTCTTTTCGTTTATTATTTATCTTCTTTAATTTGTTTTTTATTTTTCAAATTGAATATTTTTATATATGTATATAAATTTTCTTTGCATATTTATTATATCGTGTTTTCCATTTTTTTTCTCATATAGCTTCACTAACTTCTTTATTAATTCCGTTCCCACACACCTGTGAGAAATTTCTTTCAACTCGGGCTAGAGAGGATATGTGTGGGTTTTCAAGTGGCGACGCTATGTCCGCGGAAAATTGACGGCGTAGCGATACGATGCTGCCTCGGTCAAAACCCCGTTTGAAACGGTTGTGGAGGGGCCCCCTGAACAGGTCACGTGGTCCGGTCTGAAGATTTGATTCGTTCCCCGACTTCTGCAAGTGGGAGGGGGTTTTCTCTCCAACGTCGGAGGCACTCTTAATTTTCAGTCTTGCTACAACCATCTTCGAGTGAGGGAAGCTCCTGGGTACTTTATACTCAGTCTACTTCTTTTTCTAATAAACTTTGTCTTTAACTTCATAACGGTGTTTTATGTTCATGTCTCTGGACGGTACTTAGATACGAAGAACCCCTACGTTATCGACTTTCCTATGAAGTCTTCCTTTCGACACTGAAGAAGATACGGCGCTGGATTTTCCTCCGACCTGACCTTACGCGTCTTCGCTAGATCTAAAATTCCTTACATCGTGTATTTTCATGTTTGATTGTTGTACGTAATAATTTTACTTGTCATAATTTGTAAGTAGAGAACTAATAAGTTCAAGTTCAGCGCCTTCAGTAGGAGATGCGGATGGGAAAGGATAAGTTATAAATTGTCGAAATGGTCCCAGATCGGTGTCGATATTAACATTATTTATTCTGGTTAAATTGAAGTTAACCCCCTACAGTCATAGGGATAAAATTGCCCATATTAGTGTCCAGTCCATAGTTTTGTGTGTCATCGAGAAACACGCTGGCCCTACCGATGCCGTGTTGTCCAATTAATACCTTTTCCAGGACTAGTATAAATAAATTTACTGGGCTACACCGGTGCATAATAAAGAGCATCATACAGAATAAAAATTACAACAGATGTTTGTTGCAATGGAAAACAAACATTTTTCGGAAATGTACGCAATGTATTTTAACCAGGAACGGAAGTAGTGCAAAACTAGAGATATTTAATAATAGCAGTAACTAGGTGCACTTTATACAATAAATGCAAAATGTAATCCATTTTATTTTGACACCTCATTACTCTAGACAATTAGGTTTGAAACCGACGGATTCGTTTAGTAACATTCTTGACATGTTTTTACTGACGTTAGTTTCTTTGTGCCCTTGCTTTGATTTTATGATACTCTGTTTTATCTTGTATGTCTATTTTAGCATTAAATTAATATAAAGTGTGACTACCTTAATTTATACCTGAAGCTTGCCTAACATTTGACGTATGACTGTATTATAATATATAGTACTAAGAAGGTTCTACTTCAGTTAATGTAGCGGAATAATTATGCTGTATAGAGCAAAGGAATTATGCGATTCGCCGTCAAATGAGATCGCAGTTAATTAAAATTAATCGTACTGGAAAGTTAGAATTTATGCGTCGTAAGTAATGCATCTGCATCTTTACGAGGCGCACGGAAAAGTGAGTCGTCGAGGTACAGAATTTGGTTTTCGAGACCGACACGGAGAAACGTGAAGTGAAGCGCAATTTGCCGCAAGTCGTTACGCCTTCATGCTGTGTTAATCCCCACCACAATTCATATCAATTATTGTAGCAGATATGAAGGGGGGAAAGACTCGCCCAGCGCCCCCTGTAATTGCACCTCGCCGCAGTGTCGTTACGAGTTCATTCCAGGGAAGGCCACTTTATTACCTTTCGATAAAGTTTTCGCCGATTCGGGTGACTTACACGACTCAACGGCACCGACGGATTTTCGGTTGAGGGACCGTGTGATGCGACACTGTGGGAACAGCTTCACATTACACTGTTTTAGCCATTACGTTTACGTTAACGATTCAAACCCTCAAATATTCTATTAGTTTGAAGAATTTTAAAGCGCGATATTCCATACGTCAACCGAACCACGCTGCGATGTGTACTGAATAAAGTTCATGAAGGTTTCATTATCATTTTGTTCCCTACTGACTACAGTATTTTTTATAATGATTTATTTACAGTCGCATCAACAGCTTCGGTTATTACCGACTCGTCACGGGAACTCATATCTGCTTCGTCAGGGGACTGATTCGACGAGTCACACAAAAATTAATGCCCTCGCCATGGATTCGAACCCGGGTCCTCTGTGATGCGAGGCAGTCACGCTGACCCCTACACCACAGGAGGTCAGCTGAGATAATACAGAAAAGTGGATCTGGGTTTGAAATTAATCGGGTATTCCATTGTCTTGGAGTAGAAAAATTTGAGAAAGAAAAAGGAAAAGCCAGAAAACAGAAAGAAAGAGGCAGGTCAAAGAGATAACGAGAATGATCTTCTAGAAGATCAGAAAGAAGATGTAAAGATATACTCCAAGCGAAGGAAAGAAACGAAAGAAGAAAAAACAGAAAGTGTGAAAGAAACAAGTTAGATTAAAGAAACTCCTTTTCTATACCAAAACAATGGAATACGCGATTAATCTCAATAATAATAGAAAAGTGGATAACAGATCCAGTTGTATCATTCCATAATAATATTTTATTCCGACAAAACGTTTTTTTCTAAAAAAAAAATACTGACGACCACCATAGTCAATATTTTTTTAAAAAAAGGTTCTTGACAAAGACCACCTGCACTTGTATCTTTCATTAATATATTATAAATTCAAACCGAGCTCCAGTAATGTACAATTATAAAGGTCCTACCAATGGTGTTAGATTATCACTGTTGCTTGAAAAGATGGCGCGCTACTGGAGCAACCGAGCAACATTAGCGACAATAAAATCATCGTGCAGTTTTACACGATTCAACAACGCGGCTAAGAACACGTGCATAGAACAAAAAAAAATGTTTTTAATAAAAATAATTTTTTCATTGTATATATTAATTATTAATTGTTCAAATATGAAGATAAAAAAATTAAACATTATGAGGTCATTTTTTTTCGTATAAAATGCCTTCTTTTGTCCGTAAAATATCTTAAAACGGCCATAAGTTTTATATTTCATAAGTTTTTCACAATTTTTAAATTCAGTATAATTATTCAGATATTTGTCAATACATTTCACATAAAATACATACTTTTTGGATCATTTAATAAAAATTATGGATATCAATTACACAATGATTATATTTAAATCTTGGTGTAACTTCCTTACTTTAACGATCAGTTAAAAAGCACCTGTTTGGAATTTACATATTTAAGCAAACATTCCAGAATATATTTTTGTCCCCAACTGCCCCTCGGGTAATGACAGTCTTCTAAAATTATCTACTTTAACCTTGTCCATCTTATGATTTTCATTAAGTATTCACAAATCTCGTCGCTAATATAATTTCTTAATGCATTCTTATGGTTATCACAGGTATCACCGTCAACATCGACAATTAACTTCTTATAATACTCACTCATCATCCTGCCATTATTGATTGTGGAGGCCCGCAGGTGGGTTGCATTGTTTAAATGTGAACTATACGTGGATTTGGATCATCAGCGATTAATATTTCGCAAAATATTCATGTAGATAAGTTTGGGAAATAATAAATAATCGCCAATACCCTTTTGACAAGAGGAACTTTATTGGAAGAAGCTTCAGAACACAGAAGTAAAGAATTCAAAAAGTATCCAGATCAGCCTCCACGTCAAACTCCCAGAATAAAAAACTTAACTGATTTTTATCCATTTACGATCCGTAAATTACCGACTTAAGAGTAAACCAATATATATGACATTCCTGATTAAGTTAAATTGCTTTAAAAATGCAAAATGTAAAAAATTAAATAAATACGTCAAAATTAATGTATTAATTTTTTGCAAATAAATTACTTTTTCCAATAAGAATCATTTTATTTCTTTTATATATCATTCTAGATAAAATTACAATCGGTTGTCTATGTTTGAAGTATCTTCATGGAATCTCTTTGGCGGCCTGCAGGGTACAATTTAACCTCAAGTCTACATCTAAAACTTCAGAAGTTTCTTGTGAACATCTATTTATATACTTTAATATGCTTTGCTGCTTTTGTCGAGTTGAACTTTGGTTATATTTGCTCACTAAAAGCAAAACTATTTCCCTTTTGTCCCAGAATCTCAACAATTGTTTCAAATATCCAGCGTTCCCATCTTTTTGAACATCACCTTTCCGACTGTCTGTACTTTATTTATCTCGTTTCTTTCTCGATATACAACTTAAACTAAGGATCTATTTAATTTAACCTTAGAGGTGAAGCCATTTGGAGCTTCAAATGGTCGTGGATGGTGCTTTTGTCTCTGTACTGCACTTCTGCGTTATTCGGCTTACGTAAATATTACAAAATTCACGTTGTTTCTTTGGCACAATTTCTACTTTTTGAACTGAAATTTTCGAGATTTTTCTAACAATGACTTAGACTGCATATTCTTCGCCTTGATATATTGACAAGCGGGATTTCAAATGCACATCACCTGAAAGCGAACAATTCTCAACTCGCTTTCCATATGGAACGTCCGAAAAATTCTGTTTACAATGTGGTAACTGTTGAGAAGCGCAGGTAGCTCCGACCGTTTCTTCAGTCCGACGTTTGTCATTGTTGTTGTCAGGGCCTTCACTCGGGTGTTTTATGAGATGGGGAGCAGATCCTGAGGCGCTAAATCACGCCTCCGCGGCTATTGTATTGCGTGCCACAATCTTATACTATCTATTACCTTCCTACAACCACTAATTATCAACTACGTAAGCGACTATCTTCAAACGTCTTCTTTCCTCCGCCACGATACTTACTCAGACTGTACGTGTTCTTCACTCTCGATTAACTGACATCCTTCCTTATCTATCGTGATATTCAATTGAAATGCTGCAATTTATATTGTAATAAACGAATTCTATCATTTTATTCCTAGACTACACGAAAATGTTTCCGTCTAGTAAAATTGATGAAAAAAAAGGATAAATTTGTACCATAAATGTATTGCAGAATCTAATCGATTCTCAATTGAAAAAATAGAATTTTTTTATCAATTACAGCCCCATTTCGGATTTTTTTCTTGTACGCTGCATGTAATTTTTTTTAGATATTTAACGTATCAAGTTAAAAAACACCTTATACATACATATATATATATATATATATATATATATATATATTAATACTAATTAGAGGTCATTAATTATTTTAATAATTGCATAGTTATGATGGATTGTTAGCGGTACCAATCTTCAAAGACAACAATGTATAGGCGGGCTTTGTTTGAGCCGCGAGCACTTTCTCGAAGTCAGTCGGTCTGGTGTTGAAGTCGGGTGTGGAAGTCAAAATTTGAGAGCGGGCAACGAACAGCGTGGCTAGCGTATAGATAAAACCAAGAAGGTTACAAGTTTTACAATTTGAGTATAAAGTTTGGACAGCGAGATACTGTGTAATACTGCAAAGAGTAACCTAATAATCAGCGCCACATAAAATTTCTACGTGAACCGAGACCATCATCAATTTCCACATAGAGACAATTTTGTTACAATCTGTCTAACTAATAATCCGGAGGGAGCAGCAGTTCCAGTTCCCAGAGGAGAGACTCGAAAGCTACGACCGTGTTTGTACAATCAAGTGTAGAGTCAGTGTTTTCATGGCCTGTTAGTGTGAATTGTAACTAGAAACCAATTTAATTAAGTTTTGTAAAAACTATACAATAAATGAATTGTTTCATAAATGAACTATCGATTTAAATTCATGGAAATAATTTTGTTTAAATAATATTGTTTAATTAAGTTCAAGTTAATCATTACATTTTGGCGCCCAACGTGGGGCAATTCATTTATTTAATTAAGCCGCTAATGTTATCATTACAATATATATATATATTAGATTTATTAATTCCATCCTCGGCTGAGGAAATAGGACAAGTCAAATTGATATTACTTACAAGTGTATGAATGAGATATACATGAATACCCTAAATGTTTAAGACTATACATAAATAGTGATATAAGGAATTTAAGGTGCACATATTTTAAATAGGATCAGGGAGTATATAAGGAATATTACATACGTAAATAAGAGACACTATGTTAGGATTACAGAAAATTACACAAGTAAGTGGGTTAAACGTAAGGGACGACGAGTGATAAAATAACAATTCAAAAAATTACAAATTTATTAATTGTTTAAAATATTTACTCTATCGTTCTACATAATTACCATATCGTTGCAAAACTTTATATATCCTGAAATAAGTTTCTCCAAATATTTTTCATAAAATATGATTTTAGTCAGTATTGAAAAATATTTTTGTTTGTATACAATATCTCAATTTATAATTTCTTATAATTTCATTTTTAATTACAGTTGTCACCAACACTAAACCTGTTTGCAGTACTAAAATTATTAATTCATTACGGAATTTGATTTTTATTGTTTATGTGCACTTTAAGCTATATTGTAATGATCAACTGATGATTTAATTCCACGTTGTGGAAGCCAAAATGTAATGATTAAAAAGAATGTAAATTAAATTCAATTGCTCCACATTGTTGGGCCAAAATGTAATGATTAACTGAAAGGCTTTAATTAAAAAAAATTATCCCTTAAAGATACAAATTATTAGCCTCATTTTGCACATTTAATTTCCTCAAATTCACAAACGAAATATTATATTATTTTTTATTTTATTTGTGGCGTTCTAGGAAAATACAACTTCATAATTTTACAACAATTTCATCTAATTACTCTTTCTCTCAGGGTCTTTACTGGGCTTGATAGTAAGAACAATCAAATTTAATAAACTAATTAACAAATCAAAATTGAAATGAACAGAATATAAATTCTAAACACAATAAAGAAAACGAAAACGAAACAAGATAACGAAATCTGACTTATACCTTTAATCCTCGTTTACAGACTTTAAATAATTGTTTTTGTACTCACGAATGTCTTTCTGGTACCAGATCAGATTCTTGGAGCTTGAGGTCACAACTCACTAAAAAGGCCGTTATTCACTGATTCTACCCATCATTTTTAATAAACACGGTCGTCGTTCTCGTTGTTATTCCACCTGGAATTTTGGGATCAGCCGCTCCCTCGGTCAACCCTCGGACGTATGTCTCCTCGATGCCTTTATGAGAAATGTTATTTCGCATGTGTGTGGTGCAAACCTTTTGCTTCCACTTTGCGATTTTATATCATGAATCTCTCCGTCAAGAACTATTTACTTGTGTTTATAGAGTTTAATAGATCTCGCAGATGAACGTTCGCCGGACTGGACTTCGTACGAGCGCGCGGTTTTTCAACAACTATAACTGACAAAGAGCCGTGATTGTTGCTTTCAAGAAATGTACCGCTAACAATCCAATTATATTAAAACAATTAATGACCTCTAATTAGTATTACAATATTTTTCAACGATTTGTTTTAACAATAGTCATATTGTTGTTTCTAGAGGACGGTTTAAAGTTGTATATTATACGGAAGCAACCGTGCAATCGTCATAGAGTACACGTTTTCTGTAATAGGTACAGAGTTATGTTACAGTATTCAGTGAGACCTCTCAGGAACATAAGGATTATTGTTAAATATTTACTATTAGGCCCTAATTGTTTCAACATACTATGGACGTTGATGTAATTAACAAAGACCACATAGGAGAAACAGTAAAACGTCATATAATTCATCTAAAGTAAAAAAAATATGATAAGCGGGAAATCAACGTTGAACGTTTCAGATTATTTTGCGACGATTTCGATTTGTTTCGAATATTTATCCATTGACGAAATGATTTGGAACTCAAAATTAAAATAATTAAAAATTCTTGAGAATTAAAATGAAATAGAATGTAAATGGCGTCTAAATTTCAAACTGCTACAGAGATCGGATACGAAAACAAGAAATCGTCACTAGGGAAGATAATTGTATAGACATTCAGAAGCGAACCTTAAGGAATGCAGTAGAAGTAAGACGAAATAGTTAACAAGAATGAGCCAAGTCTAGTTGCAATCAAAAATAGACTCATATACAAGGATCCCCTCAATGTCAGTGTTATTGGGAGAAAAACCTACTATCAATTCCTTTTATAAACTCCACTCACATTTGAATTTCTTCCGGAAAGTAAGTGTAGGACCCAATAAAAATTATAGATCTTTATGTATTATTACGTTATTAAAAGCGTATCTATCAAATAAGATACAATATTTATTTTGACAACACTTAACTCATAACAAAAATATAATATTAAAAACGTATAACATGGACATACTTTTCAATTAATTAAATTATGGTACTAATTGAATATGTATACAAAAAAAATTGAATAGTGCGTCACTCACGTTAACCCGATTTGTTATCCTGGCGCTATGTTTTCTAGGGATTGCGTCTGCGGTTGTTGGCGTCGGCGACAATGCGAAATTTCCAGCTCCACACTTATTTGCCGTCTGCATGATGACTGATCTCAATACTGTCTCTGTGGTAACTAATCGCAGGATGTTCTAGCGTCTCACTGTCCGTAGTATCTACGTGGGCCCTTACCTCCCCCCCCTCCTAACTCTGTACTGTCGGCTCTTGGCATGTAATACATGCGCATTTTACCCCCCGAAATTCGGAGATCAACAAACACGTCCTTCCAAAAACCACATTGTAGACTTGAATAAATAAGCTTACTCCTCTTCATGGCTCGCCGCCTTTAACATTTTTCTTGTAACCCACTACTTAGCTAAATGCCAGTGGGTCTTTTGTCGGTAATAACACCCTGAAAACAATTTAAAAATTAAACGGGCATGTTTGTTCCCATACTCCACAAGACAACTTCCATCTTACGATTTGTCTTTGCCATATTTAAGACCACGTGTATTACATAAGTTTCAAAGAATTGAGGTGGAGTCAAGAAGTAGAGTTCGTTCTTGCCTTTATTTACCAAACAGAACTCAACTCATGTTTCTTGAGTTCATTGACGCTTCCGATCCGACCTGAGTTTGGGAGGATAGTGAAATTGACCCGATCTTAATAGTAAATTATATGGCTGACTAGCTGAGTGCCCGACGTTTCCCGGGTATTTATTTACCACCATGGTTAATCTCGGTCTTTTATGAATTACTTTTTATGTAACCCCCTTCCACCAACACCCGTATGGTAAGGGTGCTTCCCTCCCTCGCCATTTGAAGTTGAAATTAGACACTTAAAAATTCTAGTATGACAATATCAAATTAAGCGACCCCGAAAACTTTTTATTCGACGCTAATACTGGCCGTTTAGGAATGTTTTTAAATTCCATCCCTAGAGGCGGTAGATACGTCTTAATCATTCAGTTTGTTCCTGGAACATAAGAAACATGTGTATAAAGTTTGGTGGAAATTGCTCAACATATTTAAGATTTTTTACGGAAATTCCATCCCCTTCCATCCCCACACCTAGGGGCTGAACTACATCTTAACTGACGTAGTGAACGTGAGAATTAAACTCACTGACGTCTATAACCCTGGATTTGGCACCAATCTCCGTTGTTTTGCGTTATTTTTATTTGAGTCCTCTCCACCTTCTCCCTTATAGGGGTTTTAAGGGGTTGAAACTTTATGCTAAAAATATCTGGATAGAAAGTATTACTAACATATACTCCGAAAAGTAATTAATCGATGCTAATATCGACCGTTTTATCATTCTTTTTAATTCCACCCCCGTTCACCCCTTGGGAGTTTTCTAAGTTTCATCGCAATCGGATGAATGGTCATTCATTTTTCTATATAGAAATATAATGTATAGTTACATTACTTCCCCCCCCCCCCCATTCTAAGCACGCGCCATTTCCGCAGTTTTTATGTTTACAATTTCACCTTCCAAATCTCCGTGTCAGACGGCAGTAATGAGGATATTCCAGAGTTGTGAAATGCAGCAACATAATCTCTTTATGTAGAATCGCTACGTAGGCTTGAAGAACACTTTGGAGGGATCTGTGCGTACCATCTCCAGCTGGCTCGATTCCAGAACGGTTGTGCGATTCTGTCAACGTGTCGTGGAATGTGACAGAGCAACGTTGCTCGATTCAGACAGCTCGCTACAACCCAGGATTGGACAAAAATATTCCACATTTAGTTACAAAATTTGAATTGAAGGATCAATTCTAAAGTGAGATGAACAATGTATCGTGTGATCCCCACGCCATCAGAAGTGAAATAAAAGAAACAAACTTAACTGACTAAATAAACAGTTCTATTCTAGAGCTGATTATTTACAGATTCTAATCGGGAAGATTGGTTAGCCATCGTAAATTTGGAGTGATTTATCTATTATCACAGATACGAGTTACAATATTTAAAATTTTGACAACGTGTTACGATCCTAAATATAGGTATCTATTTATTTAATCTAAAAATGGACAGTTTCCCAAATGAAGACGCATAAAATTACAATAAACTAATTTACAATATATAAATATATTAATTTTAAATCAATTGACTCGACGTGTGGACAATATTTCAATTATAAAAAAGTATATAAAGAATAACATTAATCGAGATCAATTTTGAAAAACAACATATATATAAATATAAGAATTGTTGAAGAAAAAAAAATCTTTGATAAGAATTGTATTTTACTGGCCTGAAAAACAACAACAATTGAATTATAACTGATACTACAAATTAACTAAGGAGATATAAATATAGTAACACTTCACTTAAATGCTTATTGATTGTGAATCAGATGATTTTAGGTAGCAGTATCTCTTCACTTCAGTACAATAGCCTATATTCACTAGAGATAGTTCTGATCAGAAATTACCTATGTGTGTTGAAAGTTTTTTTAAAAAAAATCCTTAATATTATTGTCGGCGTGGGGCAAGAATGCAGAGACTGGGAAGGTTACTACTCTATTATTGTCGGCAAATCGTGTGTAATACGCCGAACTTTGGAAAAATTAGCAATGTGTTTTGGGAGGCTGACCGGTGTGGTCATGGCGAGTGTAGTCTTGGAACTCGAACGATGAAGTTGATATTGAGAGTGTTTTGGGAGCCTGACCTGTGTGATCATGGCGAGTGTAGTCTTGGAGCTCGAACGATGAAGTTGATATTCAGTCTGGTTTGGGAGCGCAAAAGATAATGTTTGTAATGAAGCACGTCTTGGGACTTTAACCAAAGGTTCGCCGGAATTTAGTAAAGTGAAACAATATAGTAATCAGTGTTATGGCCTATTGAGTAAATATTTTTATAAAAGAAAACAAGTGTGAACTGCACTATTAATACGGTACCAGAGCAGCTCTAAATAAAATGGTGTGTAAGAAACAGTATACTGTAAACTAGTATACAAATACAATTACTGTCAGATTTCTCTAGATTTGTGTGATTCTTTTTATATAATTTCTTATTGTAAATTTAATTTCATATTTCTTTTGTAACTCTTTTGGTGCTAATTGCAAATCACTATCATTATTAGAGACCCAGTAAAGGGGCCCTGAAGTTTTGAGTCTCATTAAAATCTGTGGCATTTTACAAAAAAAAATATGTACAAAAATTGAAGCAAATCGACATTTGTAATAAATATTTTGTTTTGTTATCTTTAAAAAGATAAATCCTATAAATTATATTTTGCTTTTAAATGTCGAATACTACATAAATTGGTCGCAACGTGTTGGCACTTTGTTAATTTTCATTACTAGGTATACTACAATATATATATATATATATATATATATATATATATATATATGTGTGTGTGTGTGTGTGTGTGTGCGTGTGGAGAGAGAGAGAGGTAGATCGATAGGAAGGAGATACAGACCGGCTGACTCACCGTAAATTGTGAATTGTTGCTGTCACTCCGGTTAGTAGGGAGCAGACCAAATTTTCAAGGGCCTTAGCCCTCTTCCTGAAGATAGGGCAGGATTTCACCACGTGTCAGCCGGCGCAACTCTCAATTTAAGGTAAGTTAGCCGCTCTCTATCTATCTTTCCCGTCCATATTAATTAATTAATTTTACAATTTCACATCGTCCATAGTTGTTCATATATATATATATATATATCCACTAATACTATCACGAAACCTTTTAGCACAATATATGAATTCATGTAATCGGGGTTTCGACTGGGTAGGCTCTGGTTAGTACGTCATTGTTGAAGGCATTTTTAAATAATAAAAAATTGTTTTGTAGTCTCGTATACCAACGTCCATGAAACGTCTTGAGAACTACTGTAGGTAACCTATTCCATTCTACGATGGATCTATTAAAAAAACCTTTGTCAGTATATTGCTTACAGGATTTGATTTTGTGTATATGATCCCATTTACCGAAATATGTTGGCTTTTCAAACGTCATTCTAATATCATTCCACAGTTAATGACCCATGTACCCTTACAAATGGCACGATGTCGTGCAGTTTGACTTTTCTAGAGGTTCCCACCCCAGTTGAAGAATTTTCTCATCTCCATGGCCAGGTCCGGGCTTAGTAAATTTTTGTTGCCGTCTTTGAACTCTCTCCAACCCGTACTTACGGTACGGATCCCGAGATGAGGGCCCACGTTCTATCATAGGATGCGCCAATAGCGAGTAAGGTGACTAGTTCGCCAGTTCTATATCTGGCTTTCCTCGCACCTCTCATCACAATATGTAACGAATTACTAGATTTACATGTGATATTGGCCTCCCATCCAAAATCGTTAAATAAAGCCGTAAATATTTCCAGTTATTGTCTTGTGGTATTTTTATTCCGTTTAAGTTATACCCCAGAAGCTTATCTATTTAGTTGAAGTATGTGAATATTAAGCAAAATTCCGACATCGTAAAAAGTTATGTATTATAAAATTTTGCAGTTGAGATTATTGCGGTTTTTCTGGCACGACTGTTTTCGTTGTAGATATTGACCGGGGACGATGGAGTAATAAAGGAAATATGAGGAATTCGCGTTGTATTGTAGGCGTCCGCACCCTCCTCCCACGACTTGCTCGTTAGAGTTAATCTTTTACGCAAGCTCCCTGCACCCGCAAGTTTTTGAAACATTTTATGGCTGCCCAAGGTGAAGGGACGGAGTCAGCGCTTACGGTCGTAAAAGTGCGGTGTCGTGCGTGGGCGAAAAGACACAATTGTAGAACAAAGAAAATTAACAGGGCGCCGCGGGGGAGGACGGAACTCATCGCAAGCACCTTCCTTCCTTCCTTCCTGCAGCCCCGCGAAATAGAACACACATTCGAAAGACAACTCTTTTTGGCTTTCGCCAGTAAAAAGGTTGAAAAAAAAAATTCGAACCACTATGACAAGTTAGTGGAGCCAGTGAGGTGAGAAGCAATCGTACGACTTCTTGTACCAAGTTTTGAAACCAAGGACACTCATTCGGCCGGTGATTTTTTTGTTCCTTCCCGCAATACCTGCGGGGGGGGGGGGGGGAATGTTAACCGCTCACGGGCTTCACATTACCTCACTACTCTGCTCTACTTTCACACAATTCACACAAGATTGGAAATAGCCGATCGCTTGCGGTATGAAAGTGAGAGCAATCCTTCACGGGATAGTGTGATTTATGAGGAAAAACTCCGACTATGATAAACAGCTCATGTGACAACCTTGGAGGCGTACAAGCTGGGAAGTACTCAACAGGAAAAACAGCCATTCAGATGATTTTCTTCTCGACAATAATACTCACGCGATATAAAAAAAAACATCGTAGCAGAACATCTGCCAAACGAAAATATACACTCGTTCTTTAAAATGCGACGCATATATTAATTTCGTTGCATGTAAAACGTTCTTGTGATATATGACTCGAATCTAAAGTTAATTGTAGGATTTTTATGAACGTTAGAGATTCTCAAACCGGTTTGATACGGCGAAGATCGTGTATACAAGTACGTCAGGAGCTATTTGTGAAGCTGCCGATCTCTTTGCGCTCCTTCGAATCCTTATCGAATAACGTACGGTGTACTTGTAAGAGGTCTGTAAATTTAATGTAGCTCGCGGAGGGTTATCACAAAATATTCTTCTGCGTCCAGAATGTGTAATGCAAAAAATAGTTTTGTAATGTTAATGGCGCACAAAACTATATTTCATATTAGCATGCAGCCAGGCGATGTTCCTATTTTAAAATTCAGAATTTTATAGGCTATTATTCGTGAATGTTGAAGCAGTAATTGCAGAGTCAGTTCTATGTTTTAAAGGTTTCCTCATTAGTTCCTACATAAAGAAGTCCTAACATTACGTATGTCTAATAAAATTGAATGAAGAATTTTTAACTTGTTGATTAAACTTTTTATTCTGCCTTATTTGACTACTAACATTTATATCCTATACTTCAAGAATGTCAGATAAGTTTCAACATATATTTTCCCAGTTAGTCGGATAAAAATAGCATTATGAATTATATTTCACGATTTTACAAATTTTTCTATTTAAGTCAGTAATGGTCATTAAATACGAGCCATAAATATACGGTTTTTATCTGCTGATCCTTTCCGGGCCGAAAAAAAATCTTTCTGCAAAATGCAGATCAACACCGATCTGTATTTCGACTGCACTTGACGAGAATCTTGATCTTGCTTGCAACGGTGGTTCATTGCTACTTCTTGATCATAGCCTAAACCTCAGTCACGCGTTAACCTCTGACGAAATATTCCCGGATTTTGAGATTGCGCTCTATACGATACTAGATATCAAACTACGGTAGAAGTTATGAATATGCATCTACCAATAGAGCATAATTCAACGAGAGAGAATTCTTGAAATAGGATCTACCATAGAATTTTAATGCAACGAGAGAGAGTGTTTGAATGCGGATCTATCAATGGAGCATATTCCAACAAGAGAGAATCCTTGAATGAGGATGTACTAAAGAGGAAATATGGGAAAGGAGGATTCTTGTATGAGTATCAATCAATGGATCCTAATCGAATGAGGGAGAATTTTTGACGAGGGTCTACCAATGAAGGATACTCCAACGAGGCAGCATTCTTGAATGATGATCTACCAATGAAGCATACTCCAACGAATGGAGCATTCTTGAATGAGGATCTACTAATAAAGCAATACAAGAAAGGAAAATTCTTGAATTAGAATCTACCAGTGGATCGTAACCCAACGAAGCAGAAATTTTTGGATGAGGATCTACCAAAGAAGCATACTCCAACTAGGGACAATTCTTGAATGAGAATCTACCAATGGATCGTAACCCAACGAGAGAGAATCCTTGAATGAGAATCTACCAATGAAGCATACCCCAACGAGGGAACATTCTTGAATGAGGATCTACTAATAAAGCAATACAAGAAAGGAGAATTCCTGAATTAGAATCTTCCAGTGGATCGTAACCCAACGAAGCAGAAATTTTGAATGAGGATCTGCCAATGCAGTAAATTTGATTCTAATATACGAGGTTCAGTCCGAATAGGCATTGTCGCATTTAATGTTAGTATTAGTTTTTATTCCATGGACCCGAGAGTCTGTGTAATGAGTCGGAATATGTGGTATTTTTTATTATACTTAAAAAAATTAAATTGAAATATTTGGCACGTTATAATTATTATTTACAGAAGATTTATTTTAATATGTACAGCTAATTTTTGAATAATCTAATGGACAAAAATACAGACCATAAATGATTTACATGTATTAAAACTGAATTTATTAAACGAGTAGGAGCGTCTCAAAAATGGTTAGATATTTTTGAATTTTATTTATCATCTTTTAATTGCTTGGGAGTTTATTAAATTTTGCTATATCATCTAATTGACTCCTTTCTGTGAAATTGCCATTGTTGTGTCCCGTTCGTATAATTTCTTTTAAAAACATCGGAATATGTACTGACATGAAAGAGTATGCTGTAAAATGACTACCGGATTGACTGTTGAGTCATGTATGGCCTTGAACCGTAAAAGAACGCGTCATAACAGTCACTGTACTACCAGACAATGAATTTACAATCGTCACTTTTTGACACATGTAAACATTTTTAAATGGTAAGATAAAAATATTTTATAGTAGTACCCTGCCATAGATGTCGTGTTGCATCTTGACGTATGTACTGTCTTCCTTTCTATACAACGATTCAACTGAAAAACTAAGTAAAATCACGTAAAACAATTAATTGGGTTGAAATGTTTCTCTAATACAGTCGTTCCGATACCGGTGAAATTTTAGAATATCAAACAAAACCACTCTGAATGATCTTGTGTTAGTTTCAGACCTTCGACTTCGTAACAAGGCAAGAAGAGTCAATGTTTTATTCAAAATAGAGGGGTTTCACACTATCGAGAATGGGGTCGCTGTCTGTGAGGTATGCTTTAGGGATCGTTTCTTCTAGTACGAGTCCCATTTCTAATTCAGATCAAGTACGCAGGAACAGTTCACCGCTGCATGCAGATGGCGACGAGTTGGACGACAAACTCGTTTCAAAAACATCTTTATAAGCCATTAAAACATTTTGGTCCGTTCTGTAAGTCTCTACCATTGCATTGGAGCGTTTCGACGACGCGATACCTTAAGTAAGAAGTGGAAGCTAAAGAAATTATTAATAAAATTTTTATGGCGAAGAAAAACTACTGCAAAGGCCTTTAACGGAGATTAAAATTTGGATATAATTTGAAACGCTCTGGTGAGTTTAAATTATGATTCAAGTTAAAATTATTCCTACTTTGCAACCAGCATAATTATGTCTCAATCGTTGTTGCACAATATGCCAGAGATAACCTGATTTTTCTTCCTAGGTGTTAACAATGTGTGTTTCATAAACACAAAAACTACAGTACTTGTGGATTATTCTAGTGCGTCCTACACACTTCTAGTCAATATGGTTCACACTCTCTCTTTGTTAAATAAGTAGATACAGTTATCTGATTCATAATAACTAATAAGTTCCTCCACATTGTACAGTGCAAAAATCTCAACCGAGCTAAATTATCTCACTGAATATTTTCCGCACACGTCAACAACGAACACAAAAGATAATTGGAGAGATTGGAGATTATAAAATTTTAAAAAAATATTATTTTAACTTGAATTATGACTTGCACTTATCAGAAATTTTAGTTTTTGAATTTCATTCTATATTTTATATCTTGTATTTTTTTTCGGGATTATTTTCAATGTAATTAAATATAAAAATATATTTTACCTGTTCTTTTTTACATAAATGATACTTTTTTCTTTGTAATTAGCAATTATTTATTTTTTCTAATTCAAGAGCTTTTTGTAAAATGCACACGTAGGATAATCCACTTTTTCAATTTCAGTTTTTTTTAAAATAAAGATTACATTTTTCTGTGAAGAAAACCACAGAAAGGGTCAATAGCCGAGTTAATAACACAGACAGTAAATCGTCTAATCAATGCATATAAAATGTTTTGCACGGATTAATTTCGAAGCTTACTCGGCACATTTTCTCCCCTCCTGGCTAATGTACCACGTGGTCTGTAACCGAGACAGCCAGCGCTCCGTACCTTGCTGAGCTTATCCTGAAGTGGAAGAGTGGTAGTAGAAAGAGTCGGATCGCGGGAGCCAGTCAACGAGGCCAAGGAGCTCCACCAATTTCACCTTGCTCTGCTCATATTGTAATTGTGTATAGCTGCCATGCTCCCACGTACTAAGTGGTTAGTCTTGCTTCCCTGATAACGGATGCAATATATATCCTCTTTGTCTTGAAAATACGTAAGGAAATATTTTTTTATTGCCTCAGCTTATTTGACTAAGGTTCACGAAGTCATCGGTCTGTTTAGAGAGGTGTACGTTCTGGGGTCGCAGACCTTGGGACATACGGTGAATTGTCCTCTAATCCTATTGGAATAGTCGGCCAGCTGCCTCCTTGTCGAGACACGGAGAAAGGAGTTCTGCAAACTCCACTCCAGTAATTGTAAAGGCATGGGACAAGTACCAAAAGCCCGACCTACCTAAAGTACGTTTTTAGCTGAATCCCGGGTTGGATCCATAAACTATAGCCCAGGTGCACTAGTTAACCTTTGGATAACGTACCCTTAAGCATCCCTTCCTATGCTATTAAACAGGAGAGACCACCACACGGATGTTCCCCATGTATCCCGTTACTCTAAAAAATACCTCTGTGAAGAATAATTGAATATAAAAAAATATTTTACCTGTTCTTATTGATATAAAAAATTATTCTTGGATGGACGTCATATTTTATGGGGTATTGTTTGATATTTAAGTAGCTTTGGAAGTTTTTTTACTATCGAAATTAATTAATTATATATTTGCAATACATAAGTATGATTCGTAATTTTATCATATTTCAATTAACGTTTCATTTTATTATTTTTAACAAATAACAATTGGTATTGACCGAAAAAAGGGCCGAAAGCTCCTGAATTTTAAAATGTAAACTTTGTGAGTTAAAAATTCGACAACAGTTAGACTTTTTGAGGATTACTCTCCGGTTAAATATCAGAAATTACCAACACTATTTAATTTCATCTCGGGGAGCAAATACAGGCTCACTACTTTAAAAACATTGCACTTTAAAGCAATAAACTAATGAGTGAGGCTACGGACAATTCTGATAAGTACTATCTATTTTTGTCTCCACTTAAGAGTAAAAACAAGATTTAACCTTCTGTCTCTCCTCGTTCACTAACTGTAGCTTAGTTTAAAAAAGAAAAAGCTTTCGAATTGCAAAAGAAACACTGCAATACCTCTTTACACAAAGACACTCCTTCAAAGTGAAACGATTAATGGAATACCTTGCTGACCCTTGCTGAAACTGTAAAATTTTGCGAGTCGTAACTTCCTAAACAAAGTACAGGAAGTATTATGGTTACTTAAAATTACCACTCCGAATTTATTAGCAATTATGTGAACATGTACGGATTTATAACGCTCAAAGATTTTGTAAACTTCATTTAACGTGGAATCGATATTAAAACTGTTTTAGTAAAATGTCACAGATGTATTTTGCTGCTTTCAGAACCAAACTATAGAACATGCAATGAAGGTCGATATTTGCTTTTAATAATTTTCTGGGTTAATTAGATTTATGGTATTTATACCTACTTTGTTTGTGTATAATTTCAACCCCTTTCTGGATGGGAGCACGGTTAGGGGTGGGGGTGGAACGGAGTTACAAGAAAATAACTCGAAAACAACCGAGATTCGAGTGAAATCGTGGTCATGGATGTCTCGGAATTTATTTATGACAACCTGGGTAACGCGTGCAGTTCGGACTGGGGTGGTAGGGACTGTGCGGACGTCGGTGGGGGTATAAATGATCAAAAATGTTAACCTGCCGATAATTGCATTGAATAAATATTTTTCGGGGTCAACGAGACTCATAATATTTTTTTACTATGTTCTGTTTGTATAATTACAACCCCTATCGGCTTGGGGGGAGTATGGAGGGGTTGCATAACATAAAAATAAAGCAAAAAATTTATATTGGCGTCGAATCGCTGAGATTAATTATGACGACATTCAACTTTGCAGTTTAACCCCGTCGGGAGGGGGTGAACGGGGGTGGAAATTTTCAATTATGATGATCGGCCGATATTTGCGTCCAATAAATATTTTCAGTGTCAATTAATATTTCTGTAGATATCACCTGTGTATAATTTCAACTCATTTCGGTATGGGAGGGGAGCACGCTTAGGGGTGGGGGTGGATGAGCGTTATATAAATAACGCAAAAACAATCGAATTTCGAGGCACTTCCGGCGTTATGGATGTCGCTGAGTTTCATTGTGAAAAACTGGGTAACACAAGGGGGTGGGTGGGGCTGGGCGGGGGTTGAAATTTTGAAACAATGTAACCGGCCGATTTTTTCGTGGCATAAATACTTTTTGTTTAACCTACTGTAGCGGGGATGGAAACATGTTCAAACGGCCGATACATTAGTTGAATCAAAATATTTCGGGGTCAATGAGTTAAACCCCTTCGGAATGGGAGGTGAGCACATTTAGGGATAGGGGTCGAGGTACGTTACATAAAAATAACGCAAAAGCAACCTAACTTGGAGTCAAATCGAGGGTTATGGATAAATGGCATACTGGGCACCCACATAGTAGGAATATTTTTTTTTGGGGGGGGCAATAGGCTACATGAGGATAATCCACTTAGGGCAACTCCCCTTTAATAGCATAGGAAGGGATTTGAAAGGGGGGATGCGGAAGGGTAGAGGAAGGTAGCCAAGGGTTAACTAGGGCCCCCGGGCTATATTTTAAGGATCCTACCCGGCATTCGCCTAAAGGAATGCAGGGAAAACCTTAGAAAAACCTGCATCGGGTAGGTCGGGCATTGGGTACTTGTCCCACGCCCTTCCGATAGCGGGAGAGGAGTTTGCTGTGGGGACGCAGCTTACCCCTCGCCATGCCTTGGCCTGTTTAGGAGGCAGCTGGCCGACTATTCCAATAGGAATAGCGGACAACTCTTGCCGTATGCCCAAGGTCTGCGACCCCGGAACATACACCTCTCAAAACAGACCGAGGTACCTCGGCATGTGGGAACCTTAGTTCAAAAAAAAAAAACAGAGAGATGTGAGAGCATCCCCAAAGGTAGCCCCCGCCAGAGCTCTCTGGGAAGGTTCACCTGCGAGAAATCCTCTCGCAGGCTTCCTTCGCCAGTTTATAGTAGGAATATTTTTTTTTTTTTTAGGGCAACAGGCTACATGAGGGTGATCCACTATGGGCAACTCCCCTTTAATAGCATAGGAAGGGACTTGAAAGGGGGGATGCGGAAGGGTAGTGGAAGGTAGCCAAGGGTTAACTAGGGCCCCCGGGCTATGGTTTAAGGATCCTACCCGGCATTCGCCTAAAGAAATGCAGGGAAAACCCTAGAAAAACCTGCATCGGGTAGGTCGGGCATTTGGTACTTCTCCCACGCCCTTCCGATGACGGGAGAGGAGTTTGCTGTGGGGACGCAGCTTACCCCTCGCCATGCCTTGGCCTGTTTAGGAGGCAGCTGGCCGACTATTCCAATAGGAATAGCGGACAACTCTTGCCGTATGCCCAAGGTCTGCGACCCCGGAACATACACCTCTCAAAACAGACCAAGGTGCCTCGGCATGTGGGAACCTTAGTTCAAAAAAAACCAGAGAGATGTGAGAGCATCCCCAAAGGTAGCCCCCGCCAGAGCTCTCTGGGAAGGTTCACCTGCGAGAAATCCTCTCGCAGGCTTATTCGATCAAATAGTAGGAATATGAAAAGCTCCGTAATAAATGGTAGAGCTGCATGTAAGTGCATATGAGAGGGAAAGGAATATGAAAGCTAATCAACAGTGTAAGCTTTGTGAGGTCACCGTTCCCGGAAACGAGCATTACGTAATTCTACGGGAAGATTATGGTAACAATAGGATGTGCGCGACTCCATAAACGGGAGAGAAAGGAAGTGACGCTCCTCGCAAGAGGATGGACGACGCTACGTGAAGAGTTACGGAATACATATGTACGAGTAGTTGGCGGCATTGTAATGCGAGGAGCTCCTTTGTCACGGGTTATCGAAGCTGCTCCCTGCCTATATAAACGCTACCGTACACAACAAAAGATTCAAGTCACACTTAGAACGTCAGCAGAAATGTAACAACAATTATCTAGTCGTAATTAAGTGCGAGGAGAGTGTATATACGTACGTATGAAATTGCTAATCTACAATTGAGCAATATAGCAATATAGCCCGGTGCCAGACATAGTTCATATTGTCGTATATATAAATTGTAATTTAATGAACTATGATTCTTTCACTTGTTGTCTATCAGTCATATTAAACACTGGTACTTCGAGTGATAAACCATTGGTGAAACAATTATAGTAAATTAAATACAAAAAAGGAAATAATTAGTCCAAAATAAACAATTCAATAATTTAAAGATTAACTCTAATCTTGTACTAACCCTAATATTGCATTTTTCTTAGTACAATTTGTGCCCTGCGTGGAATATATAAACTTAATCACGTCGGAATGAATATTTAATAATTTGTTAAGCTAAGGGAAAACACTTCACTTCCTACGTATTTTTCAGAATTAACCTAAATTTATTTTCTTTCTCCAAACCCTTCCTGCTCGACATATTTAGGAATAAAAATTTGCCAACATCTTTTATTTTTGTTTCCTACATTTTACTTTGAATTGATTGTCCCACCTACCGATATAACTGGGCTTTTGGATTATGCAGCTAATTTCAATCCATGGCGTTTGTTCCCCTTAATATTTGAATAGCAAATGCAGTCTTCCTATAGTAATCCCTAACCTGATTGCTCTCTTTCTTAGTTTCTGGCCCTTCTTTAGTTTGATCTCAAGATAATTCAGAACTCCAGAATGAGTTGTTATCGTCAGAAATATCTCGGTTATTCTGGAATATCGTCTAAAATTAAAAGAAAAAACTTGAACTAAAATGGTACATCCACGTTAAGTAAATTTTAATTATTTTTACAATTTTGCTTAGAGCTAATTACATATACATACAGCTATTTACCTATCACTTTTTTTTTATCTCTAACAATAATTATTTTTTAAATACATTTCAACTATTTGTATTCTTTACATCTACAGACAACTCATTATACAATATTAATCCTCTATCAAGCTTTGAATTTTTTGTATTTCTTAGATTCAGATGCTCAAAAAAAATTATCCCTCCCCCTGGTGTTATGATTATGGACATTTAATTTTCTTTTAACAAAATTTAAAAAAAACTCGGGCTACTGGCCCTTATCTATTTATCTATTATGGTGATAAATATTAATTTAAATAAATATTAATTAGATCTGCAGGATGCTCTAAGATTCAATCATTAATTTCGTATGTGGTCAGAAGCAATAAAATTTGAAGTGTTATATTGGTTACTGACTGATTAAACCTGGGATGTAACAATTTAAATATGTCGTCCAAGTTTTCTGCTGTCTTTGTGCCAAGATACTGCATAAATAAATTATCTAAGGGGGATAGTAAACTGATGTAAGATTACTAGTAAGCAAATCTTTTTTTAAAAAAGTTCTCTCATCGTCATTTGAAACTTAAAACCAACTTGGCCACTTACTTCTTTTCCCGGAATAATTCAAAATAAAATTACTAAGAATGATTACTACAATTCTGCAATTAAAGATTTTATTTAACATATTCAGAAAACGTTAAATAAAAGGATAAAAGAAGCAGCAAAACTTGTTGATCTCTCTAGGGCATTCGTTGCTTTACATCATTGGTTATTACAAAAAAAAATATATATTTACCTCTCGTACCGCAAAAAGAGTGTAGCCGCTGATAATAAGGATAATCAAATCCATTTACACGACTGGGAGGTAATTGCGTCCGCCGAGACGCAGGGGATAATCATCAAGCCTTTACCTTTATTCTACGTATTGATGATGGGCCTCCGATTTGTTTCGTACTTTGACGACACAAACGTAGGAATCACAAATAAACATTCGGAAAATTTTATTGCTAAATTAGGTTACGAATTGAAGATTTAATTGTGTGGTTTTCTTTAAAAAGAGTAACTAGCCTAGCGTTCGCTTGAGTGTAATTGTAAATAATAAACTTCAGAGTGAACTACGGATAGATGGCAGATTAAAGTGAAATAAACATGTAAATTATGTATCTATTCCATTATTCCTGATTTGAGGAAACACGGTACGTCATTATATTAAAATGGCAAATACTACAACGTTAACAAAATACCATTAATTAAATTCACAAATATATAATTTAATCAATCTTCGGAAAAACAGGATAATAATTACACGAAATTTCAAACACAATTCCTTGTGAAAAAATATAGAATTATACATGTTCAAAATGTTACAAGTAAATTAGACTGTCTACACTAATTATTGATACATTAATATTTACATCTTTCATTTAAAGTCAAATACATGCCATAAGGGATAAATAAATCACACATGTATCATAAAACTCTGACTTTTGAACTCTTCAGGAACTTACCCGAGGGAGCATACGAAAAACTATTAAAAATGTATTTAAGTAGACAAATAGGAAAATATTGAACACATTGGCAAATATTTTTAACTTTTTGCAGAAAGATGGAAAAACGCCTACAGAAGAACCCTTAAGAGATTAATTATATAAATAAACAGACAAATAACAAAGATGAGTACTAAATAGCAACAAGGATTGCAGAAAAGTTTTTTCTTTAGCACTTATTTTTGTCTTTTAATGGACAATTTATTTATCTAATTATTATACATGGTCGTTTTTTATTTTATAATGTTATTACGGTTATTCACAAAAACTATTGAGATGTTACGTTCAGAGGAGCCTCATTTCATAAAATTATACCTGTGCGGTGAGTAAAAATCTGCAGATGTCATTCTTACTTTAGTTTACTGTCCGCTAAGATCATTCATTAATGTCGTATGTTGTCAGAAACACAGTAAAATTATAGAAAATTATTAATTTAAATAGTTGTACTTGTCAAACTGAAATAATTTAATTAGAAGAACGTATAGTTATAATAATGTCTATTAGGGATTAACGATAAAGTTGTTAACGTTAATCTACGTGTTTTATATATACATCATACATATAAACCAATTATATTTCAGAATAAAAGGTGTGTAAAGTAGACACGTTTCGTTTCACAAACTTAAATTTTTTTCATATAGTGTAACACCTTAATTTGATATATATAATATGTATTGATATTCACTGAAAAAAGATGCATATAATCAGGGGTTTATTTGTCACCATATCGCACAGAAAGGAACACACACAGTGATATATATATATACCAAGAAGATTAATAAAATATTTACAACAGGATCTTCAATCCTTACTAGACAGAAAAGAGAAACAGAGGTATGCAAATGATTCTTGCTGTCCGACATGGCGACAATGGTCCTTAATTTCAGGCAAGCCAGTGATTCTCTGTCACTCTTAATTATTCTTGACAATTTTATCATTCTTAATTGCTTATATATATATATATATATATATATATTTAAAGTAGATTGAGATTTTACATATATTTGAAAATTTTTTAAGTTTGAGCTTCAAAACATTGATGTTTTAAATCACTGATGAACATCTGGATTGATTTGATTTATTTTATTCCAGTACTCCTCGTATGATGAAATAGGATACGTCACATAAAATTACGATATAATAACTGGATGCTACAATTATATAATTAGAAGTTAATATCAAAATACAAAAATTCGGGAACACAAATTCCCCTGTCCAACATAAGTAAAATATTTTAATAATAACAAAAATAATAATTCTTTGACTATACTATGGTCATAATATAATATTTACAGTTCTAAAAAATTCAATACGTACTAATAAATAATTAATGATTCCAGAATTAACTATAATAAAATATAGAATTACACACAAGACAAGAATAAACACAATGGAATACGTCACTAGAAATTTCTGCTCTGATATACAACATTGACTTTGTATTTCTGTATCATTCTTTACAGACGATTGACTTTCAACCACTTTTATAAAATAGGCTATTATTACTAGTTCGTTTTTAAAGGGTCCTTTAGTGAATCTGGGCTTCTGTAGCATTGAAGGAGACGGAATTGTACAAGTATACGTGTTAAATTAAAAAAAATCTTGTTTTATATATATATATATATATATTATATTACATAAGAGGTATATATAAATATATATATATTATATTACATAAGAGGTTATAGGAGCTTATAATTACTCATGATAGGAATAGAATTTTTTTTGATCCGCCTTTTAATAATTCTTAACCGTTTGATTTAATCGGGGAATATATTAATGTCACGTTTTAATGATTTTTTTGCTGATTATATTTAAATTTTGTATATCTGAATTGATTATAACAGAAATTATTATTGATCACAATCTGCATTAATGTTTGGATGTACTGGCATGTAAGCATGTGAATGTTACATTAAGTTTTAATAATAAAAAAAAACAGGCTCTGCACGAAGTTCTACATGAAAATTTATACGTTGAATATAACGACAAATTTGTGAGAAAATAAAAATTTTCTCTATCCTTGAAGCATTAGCGTATGTCTGTTTTAACAGTTTTATCAGACGTTTTTTCACAACGTTATTACTCAGTAAACTCACCTGCCCTGAAGCTTGTTGAATTGTAATTTTAACGATCTGTTATTAATTCTTGAATTAGAGAAAAATTCTGAATTATTCTGTAATGTTTTTTATTATTTGTTAGATTAAGCCAAAAATTACGCACACTTATGGAAATGAGCCCGATACATGAATTGAATCTCACTGTATTTCATAAAAAATTATGATCACATTTCAATACAACTAGTTCCATTAACAACATACATGTCTCTGATCGATTGTATATTGTTAATTTGATAAATATATAGCACATACTGAGCCGTCTTTGCGAATATTATCCTACCGTAGAGGATTCTTAGTGTCGTGATAGCTTCCGTTATTAATTATACGAGCTGTATAGTGGTTGTGTATCGCTGGTCACGGTTCATAAATATGACGGCACGAACAACGTGCGTGACATAATTAAAGAAAAACAAAGCACGCTATAATCGCTAATATGCTGCCGTGTATATGAATATGGTGGTGACATATACGGGCTATGCAAACACGGACGCACGCTGTTTTATACAGGAAACAACTTGTAAATAACTTCTCTAACAGCATATAGGCAGGTAATGATTCAAAACGCAGAACGTTCTATATTTTATTTGTATTCAAATTGGGCCACAAATTTGACAGAGAGAATTTATCCGAAGCTAGGCATTTGGTTCATATCGTCAGTTGGTGCCAAGTATCACATTAATCGTTGTTTGTCGTGCAACAAAAAACAATATTTAACTGAAGGAGACTTAAATGTTCTATAAATGAATGTAATTGTCGTTCTGAAACACCCTGAGAATTTTTCCCTTTTTTGTTTTTCCAATACTGGACAAATTAGGCATATATGCATTATATATAATCTCAAACATGGCATCCTTTTATTTGTTTCTATTATTTATGTAAATAAAAAATAAAACTAATATTTTTTTGGAATTTATAAAAGAGAATAACCGTCATAAATATCGTTACAACACAAGGCATTGTTTTATAGCATATAGAATAATTTGTTTCTCCTGGATGTCGGTGTATCTTTATTTACTTTAAAGTGTTACTATGTACTTATGGGGGAATGGTAGCAATGTTGTAAAAATCCTTATTCTACAGAAAAAAAGCGACACACGAATAATCATCGGTTCCAAGTATAATGATCACTCTTAAATGAAATATACTTACTGTGATTTATCAGTATATTTAAAAATCCCTGACAACTACGAAGATGAACTTAGTCAATTCTGACAATCATAACTATGCCACCAGATTTAATTACCACATTGTGACACCTAATGTAAGATTACTTAAGACTAAAAAGTGGTTTCATTCTATCTCAATTGATCCGTTAAATATATTACCCAAGAATGCCCATACCATAGAATTAAATGTGTTCAAAACCTCAATTAAAAAAATGGTTAATTGAAAATCCTTTCTACAAATTAAATAAATTTTTTCAGTATAATACAAATATGGAATTTTAATTGTGTATTAACTGTGCTTTTTTATTACTTGACGATTCTATTCTGCAGGTTTTTTTTGGCAATAAATTAATTGATTGATTGATAGATATTACGAATATTCTATGTGTATCATTTTTTTCCCTCAAATAAGGACTACGAAAAGTAAATCAAATTTACGTGACGTGTTTTTCGGTAATTTGAACTATTTTACGCGTTCGTTGCCACCCTAGAACCGTATTATTTTTGACAGATCAATTCCTGAGCTACATACTGAATTGAGACGCTTGTTAACGTACGATCGGAAAGCGCGTTGCGTCCCGCGGAAGAGAATATTTGTGATCGAGCCCGTCGTAATCAGGACTCGCAGGAGCTGGAGCTCGTTGGACGGGAGCGTGCGAACGACGGAGGAAGATGTATAAAATGTTGATATATAATGGTCGCGTGTGACGTGGGCGGACTCGCGAGTGAGCGCTTGTATTCCGGAGACGTGCGCGGGGGAGTGGCCACGATAAGACGGAAATATCAACACACAACATGGCCGACACCTGTTGCACACCGTCTGAAACGTCATTCCGAGGAAACGAAACGTTCACGTGGAGCTTACTGACAATACTCTCGTTCAGGTTGGCCGTTACGTGGCGGATAACATTTAAAAAGGACCGTCGGGGACAAGAACGCTGAACGGTAAGGCGGGAAACAACGAAACAGCATCAGAAAAAGTATATTTATAAAAAAAATATTTCCGATTAAAATTATGAAGACTGTAACCTCAATAAAAAATTTTTATACAAAATACGACCGTTACGGTAACACGCGTTAAGATTCTATTCCTGAACAGCACTCAAATGACTAAAGAATAGTTCAAATAATTATTAGAAAATACGAACGTATGCACTAGATTTCTGAACTTCACGTTATTACCGTTAATGCGTAGTGGATTGAGTATATCCAGTTTTATTACCCAACTGAAAATAATTAAATTAAAGGGGAAACTTGGAAAAGAATAAATATGTCCTACACAGATTTAAACGTTGCTGGACGTTTCTAAAAATAATAGAATAGGATTTTTAACATTGAATCTAAAGAAAAGGAGTTAACAACGATTGGTGAAACAGAAAAACAATATATAGTCTCTTGATAAAAATTTTTATAATTCACAATAAAGAGATTTAAATGATTTTTACAACATAAAATTAATAACCGCCATTGGCCTGCAACATGAAAATGCATCTGCGCAAACACTATTTATCTGAACAACATAATTCACTCATATTCTGTTCACTAGTTTTGTTGCGTATTAATAGTGCATGTACTAGCCAATGGTTATTAAGTTTTTTACGTCGAAAGTCTCATATAAATCTTTTTATTATGAATTATAAAAGTTTCATCTAGCTACTGTAAATTGGGTCTTTATTTCTACATTTTCAATCTAAACAGCCAACTTCAAATACTGAATTTTCTCATCCGAAAAATTAGGTGTTTGATTTTCTTTGATTCTTTATATTCGATACTAACCCAAAAAGTATGAAGTGGTGCTCAGTGGTACAGCATATAACTGCATATCGAGAGGTTCTAATAATATGGGATGATAATAATCTTCAGCACTTTCCTACCATCTCAACGGTTTAGATGTTATATATATTAATTGCAATTAATCTAACCCTATGTTGTAGCTCCATTTAAAAATGAAAAATTTAAACAACAAATATTGTCTCAATGTATTCAAATTTTTCTTCTTCCGTGAAACTTTGAATCACTCCCTACTATCACCGCGTTATTAAATTTTAATATAAATTAATTATTTGTGTCACTCCACCGAAATATTTATTTTTTACAAACAACATTTTTTGTTTTATATTAAAAATTCACGTTTACGTTTTCTGTCGATCTTCCAGAGAAAAACGAGGCGACGGGAATCATTACCCATTAGCATAATTCATCTGAAGTGAGAAAGAAATTTTTGAATTTCGACACCATAAGTTGTTTCAAGGGAACATTAAATCTATTTTTCTCCATAATTTTGCTTTCGTCGGTCTTCGGCAAAATTGACTGATAACTGAAAGATTCGTCGGAGTGTTGAATCTCAGAGATCATGTTTATATCATATTCCAATAGATTTTTTTATCATTCGCCAAAATATGAAATTTTCAATTTTTTTTTCCAAAAATATATATAAATTTCAAATTTTGTTGGAGCTGTCGTCAAATGCCATAGTCATCTTTTTAATAAAATATACATTGTGGTATTAAAAATAAAAAACGGAAAATAAAACCAACACGTTGTGCCAAATTATGTGGTAATCAAAATTTTTAAAAAGGAAGAATTAAAACAATTTTTTTAAAACTAACTAAAAAATATTTATTCTAATTTCCATTTCCATTAAATTTTGAACATTTTTGTGTTTTTAACAAATGCGTCAGCTTTAATGAGAATCAAAATTTCAGAGCCGCTTACAGTGTCTATTAAATTATAGAGATTTTCAATTAGCACCAATAGTTACAAAACAAAAATACAAATTAAATTTACAATAACAAAATTGTATCAAAGAAGCTAAGAAAAAAAACTAGAGAAATCTGACCGTAAATTATATTTACATAAAGGTTTACAAAATCAAGTTTCTACATTCCATTTTATTTAGAGCTGCTCTGGTACCGTACTGTTCACTCCAGTTATTCTATTTTTAAAGAAAATATTTACTTAACAGGCCATAACACTGGTTGCTATATCGTTTCACTTCACAAAAAATTCCGGCGCCTCTCTAACAACTGTTCACGAACTTTACGTTGTACTTATTGTCACACAGATTTGCTGACATGCCAAAATGTGATATATTCAGCCTTTTTTCAGCTTATACTTGGCTGAATTCCTAATTATTTAATCACGAGAATCCTCGGCTGGTCTACAAAACTATATTCACACTGGTCAGACCCTCAAAACACTTCCGTCAGGCTCCTACAATACTCTGAATGTTTCCGTCATAAATTCTGAGCGTCTTACATACGCTTTTCCGACAATAATCGCGTAGCAACCTTTACAGTCTCTGCATTCTTGCGCCAAACAATGCTAATTACGGAATTACTATTGGAATATGATATCATTACTGAGTATAAATGTATTTTTTTAAAAAAATATTGTTAGAGATTTAAAAAATTGTGTATTTAAGCTAAATTATCAAAATAAAAAAATTATTAAATCTAAATAAGTATATAAACAAAAGTGTGCACGAAAATTGTTTGTTAACGAAAAATTAAATATACCCACGTTTCGTCCTCGTTTAGGGCGTCTTCAGGTATAATAATTATGTATATGAATCGTGCAAAAAATTCTTGCATGATTTACATACAAAATTATTAAACCTGAAGGGATCCTAAAAGAGGACGAAACGTCGGTGTATTTAATTTTTTGTGATTAATTAATTTTCTGATTTATATTAATATTAATGTCAGATATTTTTATCATAGTTAATTAAATTATTAAACTTGAAGAGGTCCTAAAATGTAATTCAATGTAATTCAGTAATTCCGCCGACAATAATATTAAAGAAAAAATGATTACATAATACGTCCACAATATATTAAAATATTTGAATTCTTAATATATATAAACTAATTCTTTGACAAACATTTTAATTATTTTATTCTAATAACACAAATGACCCTAAACGCACCTTCAGATTGTCCAAAACTATGTTCATAATTTATCATTTATTTGTTAAATTGTAATAACGTGTCCAACTGTTTACCCAGTATATCAATAAAATAAATATATTCACATAAAAGATTATATCACATATAAACTGACATGGCAGTTAGATTTTATACGAGTGCCACGATTTAAAAAAGTTCGTGTAAAGATAATATAAAATAAAATAAAATAGGTTGCACCATTAATAAAACTAATCTACAAGTGGAAATTTTTAGACATACACAGAATATGAGTAGAATAAATCATCTGACACGGTAAGGGAAGAACCTGAACGCACTTTGCAGTTGGGAACAACAAAAAATTTATAGGCAACGTAAACATGCTGCGACAATGCAGCAATTGATAATGTCATATATAAAGAATAGACATATTTTGGGAAGCAGTATATAACAACAAAAACAGGATTTTTTTGTCAATAGCATAACAGAAGGAAGCGAAATAGGGATCCATTTTATTGTGAAATTAAAATCTATAGTAATTATGTAATAAGTAAAAATAATTTAAACAAAAGAAATTGATTGCTCAAAAGCTTTGGGTTAAAAAAATCTGTAATGTGAACAAAAGAAATGGAACACTGTATATAATATATTTTATTAGTGAGATGGTTCGGCCTGCTGTGGTGTAGTGGCCAGCGTCATTGCCTCGCATCACAGAGGTCCCGGGTTCGAATCCCGGCATGGGCATGGATGTTTGTGTTCGTCCTGGTCAAGAAAACTGGGGTTAAGGCTGTGGGAGAATCGACACTCCGACCAGGTGTCACTCCTAATCCAGAATGTGTCATGTAAGATGACAGTCTGGCAGCCGTCTCGGTAGGCCAAGGCCCTTTATGGGCTGTCGAGCCAAGGAGTTAGTTAGTGTGATGATCAACAATGTCGAGAGCTCCAGAATAAATTAAAATAAATAAAGATTTTGCGACTGGAAATTGTTTTTATCTGAGAAATATGGAACGGTTGTTATGTCTAAATAAAATCGAAATAATCATTTTGATAAATGGAGCTGCAACGTCCGTCAAACGTGACGTAAATGACTTGGCGGGGTGGCAGGAAAGTTAATATTTAGGGAAAAGGAAAACGCGGGGGCCAATTTCCTGACGAATCCGACAACATAACGTTCATCAACGATACGAAGATTAAATTTAATCACGAATTTCTCGCGGCTGGAAGGTAAAGCCTCAACGTGGATCTGATTTTGACTTGTGGCACTCGATAAGAAGTAGTGGAAGCCGAGGTGATACCACTGTACGAGCGTTTTTATTTTGTACAAATTTGTGAGAAAAAGCGCGTACGTTCGTAACCGTAATTGATTGTAAATGACGAAAGAAGAAGTTGTGAATGGAGGCGCTGGAGGCGGAGAGGACGCTCCCGGCCTAGGTGCTTATTGGGGCGATCGAGATTGCTACAGATTACGAGATGCTTGGGCTTTTTTGCCCCCTTTGATTTATTTTTGAAATAACTAGATGTTGCGCTCCGAACCGCAGGCGTGTTGACTCAGGGGCTACGCCGGGCCAGCCTATCATTATGATATGGATGCAATTTCGTTCCACATACTCACAAAAAAACAAACTTGCTGCTCTCTCGTCGCGATCACTACAACCAGATTCAGATATCAAGGTTACGGCCACGTACCCCATAGTGGCGCATTATCCTACATTACTATGTAATCGTCGGCATTTGCGACACCAAATTACTGACATTAAATTTCATAATTTGTCAGCGACCTTGATAAGCGCCGACAGTTTGCGGGAAACGGACCATTTCTGGAAGGGCTCACACGCTCAAGTGCTCAGCGATGCTACTTACTACTTGTGTGTGTATGATAAGCGAAATCACTGCGTCCGTTTGCGAATGTATGAGCTTTCACCTCTGCGGAACAGAAAGAAACGCCGGTTGCTCGATCAAATGAAAGCGGCGCGACGTTGTGTCGCAACCTTCGTACTTGTCGAGCCGATCGATCATTTGCGCAGTTTTTATTGACGTCGATCCACGTTTATATGACGAAGTACATGTGTACTGCTACAGTACCTATGGCATACCCCTCACATTATTTTAATAAGCATATGAATCTGAAAAAAGCTGTACCAAAAACAAAGAAAAGGTTATGATATTTCATGTTCCCGTCGATCGAACTTTACCTACGAAAGACTTAAAGTGGCTGGAATTTTAGCTGACCAAAGCATTTTATAACCTTACTTGCAAAATAGGCGCCAAAAAGTTGCGATTGTAAGCTCGGATTGGAAACGAGCATCTGTCAGAGTGGGAAACAATTACCTGCGGTGTCCCTCAGGGCTCAATTTTGGGACCCTCACTTTTCTTCATTTACATTAACGATTATTTAGATCCCTTAAAATCAGTCCTTTTCGCTGTCGACACAAATTCAATAATCACGGACAGCGACTCGGAAACGTTGCGTGATAAAGTAGAGCCGTTTGAATCTGTG